>CAWUFW010002205.1:0-1200000 GCA_963921515.1 Calotriton arnoldi | reverse complement strand
GTGTAGGGGGTCGTGCAGGGGGTGGTGTTTCAGGGTTTAGGGCAGTGCAGTGGTGTTCGGGCAGTGTAGGGGGTCGTGCAGGGGGTGGTGTTTCAGGGTTTAGGGCAGTGCAGTGGTGTTCGGGCAGTGTAGGGGTTGTGCTGGGGCTGGTGTTTCAGGGTTTAGGGCAGTGCAGTGGTGTTCGGGCAGTGTAGGGGGTCTTGCTGGGGGTGGTGTTTCAGGGTTTAGGGCAGTGGTGTTCGGGCAGTGTAGGGGGTCTTGCTGGGGGTGATGTTTCAGGGTTTAGGGCAGTGCAGTGGTGTTCGGGCAGTGTAGGAGGTCTTGCTGGGGGTAGTGTTTCAGGGTTTAGGGCAGTGCAGTGGTGTTCGGGCAGTGTAGGGGTCATGCTGGGGGTGGTGTTTCAGGGTTTAGGGCAGTGCAGTGGTGTTCGGGCAGTGTAGGGGGTCGTGAAGGGGGTGGTGTTTCAGGGTTTAGGGCAGTGCAGTGGTGTTCGGGCAGTGTAGGGGGTCGTGCTAGGGTATGTGTTTCAGGGTTTAGGGCAGTGCAGTGGTGTTCGGGCACTGTAGGGGGTCGTGCAGGGGCTGGTGTTTCAGGGTTTAGGGCAGTGCAGTGGTGTTCGGGCAGTGTAGGGGGTCGTGCTGGGGGTAGTGTTTTAGGGTTTAGGGTAGTGCAGTGGTGCTTGTGTAGTGTAGGGGGTCGTGCTGGGGGTAGTGTTTTAGGGTTTAGGGTAGTGCAGTGGTGTTTGTGTAGTGTAGGGGGTCATGTTTTAGGGTAGTGCAGTGGTGTTTGGGTAGTGTAGGGGGTCGTGCTGGGGTAGTGTTTTAGGGTTTAAGGTAGTGCAGTGGTGTTTGTGTAGTGTAGGGGGTCGTGCTGGGGGTAGTGTTTTAGGGTTTAGGGTAGTGCAGTGGTGCTTGTGTAGTGTAGGGGGTCGTGCTGGGGGTAGTGTTTTAGGGTTTAGGGTAGTGCAGTGGTGTTTGTGTAGTGTAGGGGGTCATGTTTTAGGTTAGTGCAGTGGTGTTTGGGTAGTGTAGGGTGTCGTGCTGGGGGTAGTGTTTTAGGGTTTAAGGTAGTGCAGTGGTGTTTGTGTAGTGTAGGGGGTCGTGCTGGGGGTAGTGTTTTAGGGTTTAGGGTAGTGCAGTGGTGCTTGTGTAGTGTAGGGGGTCGTGCTGGGGGTAGTGTTTTAGGGTTTAGGGTAGTGCAGTGGTGTTTGTGTAGTGTAGGGGGTCATGTTTTAGGGTAGTGCAGTGGTGTTTGGGTAGTGTAGGGGGTCGTGCTGGGGGTAGTGTTTTAGGATTTAGGTTAGTGCAGTGGTGTTGGGGTAGTGTTTTAGGGTTTAGGGTAGTGCAGTGGTGTTTGTGTAGTGTAGGGGGTCATGCTGGGGGTAGTGTTTTAGGGTTTAGGATTGTGCAGTGGTGCTTGTGTAGTGTAGGGGGTCGTGCTGGGGTAGTGTTTTAGGGTTTAGGGTAGTGCAGTGGTGTTTTTGTAGTGTAGGGGGGTCATGTTTTAAGATGCAACGCTCCAATACCTGACCAGTCTGCACTACATAAAACTGCAAAGAAACTAAAAATAAAAAGTGTTTTGCACACTTTTGTCATTGGGCTATATGTGGGCTACATCTGGGTAATATTTGTGCTACATTTGGGCTCTTTTTTCACTGGTGGCCATCTTGGAAGACTTCTTTGTTATGAAGTTTCCTAATTTCCTCATTTACTGCAGTCTCCTCAGTAGGAAATGCTTTCAGTTTTTTACTTTGATTCCATCAAGAAGGCATTCAGATGTGTCACACATTTGCCATAAATTCAGAATGTTATTACTCTAGTTGTTCATTACATCACTGTAGTTAAGCTACTGCTCACCAAGGAGTTAACTGGAAGTCTACTGCTGGTATTGAAAGTGATTGTTTCAGTCTACATGTCAGAATTTTCTAATGAAATAGAAGAGGATTTGAGATCTCACTTAAAACATGCACTAAATTTTCTTTTTGCAGCACTAACCATAATTTCTATGGCAAAATGAACCCCCTCATTTTGTTCCTTTTTAAATTAAATGTTTTAAGTGTTACCAGTTTATTCCAATCAAGATGGCTTCAGGTGTGCCATACTTTTGTCATAAGTAAGGCTGTTAGCACTCTAGTTGTTCTTTAGAACACTCTGGGAAGCTGCAGTAGAACACAAAGGCATCAACTGACAGGCTGCTCCTGTTGAAATATAACAGGAAGATATTTGAGATCTCACTTAAAACATGTCCTAATTTTTCTTTCTACAGCACTAACCATAATTTCTATGACAAAATGAACCCCATCATTTTGTTCCTTTTTAAATTAAATGTTTTAAGTGTTACCAGTTTATTCCAATCAAGATGGCTTCAGGTGTGCCATACTTTTGTCATAAGTAAGGCTGTTAGCACTCTAGTTGTTCTTTAGAACACTCTGGGAAGCTGCAGTAGAACACAAAGGAATCAACTGACAGTCTCTGCCCTTGTTGGATGTACATGTTTTACTGAGAATGTCAGACTTCATTCTCACATGACTGAGAAAGATAATGTGAATTTACAGAAAATATGCTCTAATTTTAGCTTCTGGGGCACCTTCCAAAACTGTATGGGACAAGCATGTGAAAATAGTTTTCTCTCAAACATGATTCATGATATCCCAGCAGAAGGTTTTTCACAGGGTAAAATCACCTTAGAACACACCACAATTCCTGAAATTAGTATGGTACCATCAACAAATGAATTCTAATGTAACTAAAGTCTGTTATCACCCTTTATAGTTCTCCTTTTGGTAACCCTCAAAATCTTCGATTCACTACAATGCATTTCAAAGGGGTACTCTCATTTATATTGGTCCCAAGATGGCTGCCAGCAATTCCAGGATGAAGTGCTGACAGCCAATCAGATCTCACGATGACATGTGTGGTTAGGCTCCGCCCAGATATATATGTGTTTTTACTTTTGATTTTCTCAGCAACTACTGAACGGATTTACACCATTTAACAAAAAGGGTTCTTTTTGAACCAAGAACTACCTCTTTGCCAAATTTGGTGTAATTCCGTTCAGCAGTTCGGGCTGTAGCCTTGCATAAAGTTTCCTATGGGAAATTGATTTTTTGACTCTTATTTTTTTAATTTCTCCGCAACTACTGAACGGATTTACACCATTTAACAAAAAGGGTTCTTTCTGAACCAAGAACTACCTCTTTGCCAAATTTGGTGTAATTCCGTTCAGCAGTTCGGGCTGTAGCCGTGTCTAAAGTTTCCTATGGGAAAATGAATGGGGAAAACACGTTTTGGGACCCCCCTTTTTCTCGGCCCCCGCTTGACGAATCACCCTGAGACTTTCAGGGTAGGAGCGGACCGGAGCGGTCAATAAAGTTTGAAAATTTCGCGAAGATTCGTCAATTGACGCAAGAGTTATTTCAAATAGAATGTCGCGGATTTCCTATGGAAAATAGGTCCTAACTATAACTATCTACTGGCGACCGCCAGTAGATAATATATATATATATATATATATATATATATATATATATATATATATATATATATATATATATATATATATATATTCATATTGTCTAAGTATGAGTACCTATTACAAATTGCATTCAAATATATACATTTTATTTGATCATTGACTTTTGCACTTTTTGGTTAAACATGGCTAGTTTGTAATATGAAGAAATTCGCTGGGTCAGTAGTAAGGCTGGCCACTGGTGAGAAATGGACTGATTTTGAACGTTAGCAATTTATGGACCCTTCTCTGAACCAATGGCAATGACTGCCCATCAGTCTACAGTAAAAAACGCAAACTTCGGACAATGCGCTATCAACAATTACAAAGGGAACAACACTTGTATGTTCCCCTCAAGAAATGTTTTATCATCTGATTTATTCAAATTGTTTTCTCTTATGTGTATGTTTTCCTCTTTCACCATCTCAAAATTGTATCCACCTTTCAGTATATTGCAGTGTGGCTCCTCTGTCTTTTTCAATTGGAACTCTATTATGCTTTAGGTTATACAAAGCAATACGACTATGCCTTTCACAGAGGCCTTTTCTGCAGTGTACAGCTTTTCTGGCCAGGACCACAGAAAATTGTACCGAAATTAAACCATTGACCTCTGTGTGCTGTGAACCCTGTGCAATCAGATGTGCTCCAAGTGTTCAATGTTAGCGATAGTGTGCAGTATCAGGTGCTTACAAGGTTGACTGCACAGCAAAGAGCCAAGGTGCCGCGGGATGTTCTGCTAAAACTGGAGCGAGGCCAGAAAACAAGAAGAAGACGACGGGCAGTCTGGTAGCAGCCTACAACGTATCAGGCTGCTGAGACATGCAGAGAGAAAATGGCGATAACTCAGTGATGTTGTTGTGAAATATTTGTGTGCACCGGTGCCATGGATGAAGGGTAAGGGCTTTTCCCTAAGGGACACGAGTTGCCTATGGAATAAAGGCACATTCAGGAATAAAGGTGAAGTGAGTTGTCTCTTTGTTGACACCGCTGACCGTATTCGTGTGAGTCGTGCAGTGCAACAACACAACCTCAGATAAAAGGTGCGTGCTAAACTCCACAGCGTGTTTCAGGCGCAATATTCGATTTGCTAATCTTTTGACAGCAGCTTTTCGTTGGCTATTAGGTTACTTTATTATAAGTTGCAGTTATTAAGAGTTACCGAGTATTTTACATCATTCTGCAATTCATCCACTGTTTGCGCATTCTAGACGTCCAAGGGGGGACTTGGACGTCTAGAATGCGCAAACAGTGGCTGAATTGTACTAAGATGTAAAATACTTGGTAACTCGTCACCCCTTCACTTAATCTATGTAGCAAAGTCAATAAACACTACTCCATTTGGTAACTACGAACTAGAGAACGTCACACTGTGCCTATTTTTCTTTGGTGGCACAAAGCCTATGACCCGTACATTGTAATGCTCCTCCATGCCTCCTACTGCCTTCATTGAGGCTGAGGTGTACAGACACTATCCTCTGTTGTCAGGGAAGGGCGTAGGTTTCTATCATAATGCTTGCAGTGGAGAACGGGAACCTGGGGGCTTATTTATGGGATTTTGGTGTAGGGCAGCCCAGCAAGGCACCTTGCTGCACTGCCCTACACCAAAGTTAAAGGGCAGGAATGCACCGTATTTAAGCAATACGGTGTATTCCTGTCCTTTCTCCCTGCACTGGCGATGTTCTGGAAGCCTAGCGCCAACGTAGGCAAACTTGCGCCATGGTGCAAGGGTGCCTCCGTTGCTTGCAAGATTGTTTTTGTGCAGGAAGGAGCATCTTCCTGCACAAAAACAATCATAAGAGGCGATTTCCTCTTTCTATGTGTGCTGTAGAATGCAGCACACATGAAAAGAGGAAGAAAAAGGGAGAAAAGGTAGAGGTAGGCAAAAAGAAGAAAGGTTTGCATACAGAAATAGAGTTGATCAGTTATCAGTTAGAAACCCTTTAACGCAATTGTGGGTCCTGCATGGCACACCAGAGGCTCATGCTGCTGAGATTAAGGCACTCAGGTCAAGTACTGATATTTTTACATTTAGTATTAATTAGCAGGATGTCTTTCATTAAAGCTACAGGTTTACCATCAATCAATCAATCAATCAGGTCACTTATAAAGCGCACTACATACCCGCGAGGGTCTCAAGGCGCTGGGGGAAGAGGGGGGGGGTGCTGCTACTGATCGAAGAGCCAGGTCTTGAGGAGTCTTCTGAAGGCCAGTAGGTCTTGGGTCTGCAGAAGGTTGGTGGGGAGGGTGTTCCAGGTCTTGGCGGCGAGGTGGGAGAAGGATCTGCCGCCGGCGGTCGTTTTCCGGATGCGGGGGACTGTGGCGAGGGCGAGGCTGGTGGAGCGGAGCTGGCGGGTGGGGGTGTAGAAGCTGAGTCGTCTGTTGAGTTAGGCTGGTCCGGAGTTGTGGAGTGCTTTGTGTGCGTGGGTGAGGAGCTTGAAGGTTATCCTCTTGTTGACAGGGAGCCAGTGCAGATTTCTCAGGTGGGGGTGATGTGGCTGCGGCGGGGATGTCGAGGATAAGACGTGCAGAGGCGTTCTGGATGCGTTGCAGCCGTCTCAGGAGGGCCCATGACATAATAGTCATAACGGTGCTGTTATGCACTTGTTCTCATGCCATGGGGGGTAGCAAGCGCAATATAAATGCAAATCTTTTTCCCTCTTCTAGCCCTCCACTATCCTTCTCAATCTAAATAACTAACATATCCACCAGTCAAATTACTTTCATATTTTACTATACTAATTCACCACTAATCCTTTATGGGTTCCGGAGTAGCGTGCTACTCCCTGAAAGAACGCTTCAACACCCCATCAGGGGTAGCAGGCGCTATATAAATGCAAACCTTTTTCACTCTTCTATCCCTCCGCTATCCTTCTCGATCCAAAAAACTGATTAACATATCCACTACTCAAATTACTTTCGTTTTTCACTATTCTAATTCACCATTAATCCTTTATGGGTTCGGGAGTAGCAAGCTACTGGGCAAAAAAGCCCTTCAGCGCCTCGTCAAGGGTAGCAAGCATTATATAAATGCAATTACAATACAATACCATGAGGGTGAAAGGTTAAATGCTCAGCTCAGGGGGATGCTTTGGGCTCGGTGCTGGAAAGCTATTGGGTATCAGCTCAGATACATTCACTTTATTGAGTCAAGATTTGTGGTTGTAGTGCTAGTCTGAAGTTGTTCAGGAATGAAGGTGTGTTCCTGCAACATCTGTTTCCTCCTCTCTTCCATTTCCCTCCCCACCATGGACACCCACTCTTATTAGCACTAGGTTTAAAAGAGGGCTTGGTTGAGTGGAGCGTGCTCCCATACAGAATCCAGCTGTGGAGCTCCCCTCATCTGGCTTTCTCAAAGGATACTATGAGAGTTGTAATGGGAGCTCAGGTAGACATCCCCATTTTGGTTTGCGCTGGCTACAAATAAAACAATTTTGGTATGCCTAACTGCGAGCAAAGCATGAAAATGTATGGAAATTGCTAAGGGGATAGCCAAGTCAGCCTGTTGGGCATAAGTAAAACTGTAGTGGACTGAGAAGACTGTGACAGTCCTATGTCCTCCATTCATTTGTAGGAAGTATTATTTGTATGTTATCGAACCTTGTCCCATAAAACCATTTTCTTTGGTATTTAGTATTGGGTACTGCCGCTTGCAAACTATATTAAAACTTGGGATTACAGTTAATTGTGTTCTGTTTGTTGAGCATTGTGTACTGGCAAGGAAGAGGAGTTGGCCTAACGGCTAGGGCGGCCGACCTCGAATCTGGGGAACTGGGTTCGAGTCTCGGCAATGACGCTGAACATCCTGTGATTCTGGGCAAATCACTTAATCTCCCCGTGCCCAACCAAAATGAATGTGTGTCCTCATGTAACGTAACTGGTGCTATGTAAAGCGCTCTGATACCCGATTCGGGTCAAGTTCGCGCTATATAAAACTCTGCAAAAAAAAAGGAAGAAACTATGGACCATTGTCTCCTGGGCTGTCCTACATATTTACATATCATGAGGAAAACAATAAAGCCAGTTTTGATTAGTGTGTCAATAAGTAGCTATATTGAGACTTTGAAGGCATGTAATCCTACGGCTATGCCAGCTGTCACCTTTGCAGTATTTAAATATATTGAGGCACTGTGTAGGTCTCAGAGTGCCTTACTGATGTTATTTGAATGAGAGGCGTTGTGATATGCTTGCCTTGTACCTGCATAATGGTTTAATTATGTTGACAACCCTGTACTTCCTAACAAAGGGAGTCGATATTAATGATGTATAGGGAGGTATTGTATCTTTTTTGTATCATCAGCATTTATGTGTAAATTAATTGTTTGATTTCTTTACTATGGTTTAGGTGTTATGAAATGTGTTATGAATTCAGCATAGTATTTGCTATGTTTTGAGGTTGTTTTATAGGTTTTTAAACCCGAAATAAACATTGTATGACTGATAAGTCTGATACAAGCACTTGGTAATATTTGGCAGGATTTTGTCCTTCATTTTTTAGACAAAAATTGATTTTTGTATCCTTTGCACATTTTTGGGAATTCTGGCTGATGGAATGGTTAAGCCAGTGGGCTCATGTAAATGTTGAACAGGAAGGGGCGCAGTGATGACCTCTGGTGCTCATCGTTCCAGACCTTCGTTCTGATTAGGTGATTCGAAGGCGAAAACTTGATCTGATGACCATTAAACATTTATGGTGAAACCAAAGCTGGCTGGGAGCTGTAGTGGTGTGTGCGTCTTTGACACCAAATCCTAGCATTACATAGACATACTGGTCATAACACTGAGCGAGAACTGGCTCATGCATGTACTGCGTTTGTGATCCATATAATGCAATGCAGCTTTTCCAGATGTTATCAGTTTCTGTACATTCTTATAGGTCATGTAAGAGTTTTTGAACGTAAAATGAAAGTAATATCTTGCAACCATACTTATACTCTTTCAAGTTGACAGTCAGTGCTGCAAAGGTTGTTTAGCACAAATCAAAAGTATCAAAACTGACAGTTCTTATGTTCCCAAAATCCAATGAAATTCTAGCACGCTTTGATGAGACTCAAATGAATCAATTGCAACGCCGTCCTCCAAACTGTCAAGGATCATTGCATGTATGCATTACCTACCCCTTTAAGTGGCACACCTCTATACGCAGGTCAGTTGGGCATTATCTGTACATCAGCTGGCTTATGTACTACAGGGGCATAACAAACATAAACATTCATAGGGTCTCCATACTATTCATCAGATTCCGAAACCCCTCCGTGTGAGTCTCACCCTGCACAATAATGACACCTACGCAACAAGCTTTGGCAAAGCCATTAGGTCTCGCCTATGCAGGAGCTATTGGCTTTGCCAAAATGTTTTAGCCATGTTGTACTCCAGCATGGCTGTTGTTCAGCATGGCTAAAAGTTAGTGGCATAGAGGAGAGTGGTGTGGAGTGTGGTACAGTGGAATGGAGAAGAGTGAAGCAGTGTCATAGAATGGAGTGGCATAGAGTGTCTTGTATTGGAGTGGCATAGAGTGGAGTCACAGAGAGTGGCGTACAGTGGAGTGGCGTAAAGTGGACTGGCGTAGAGTGCATTGGCATAGAGTGGTGCAGAGTATAGTGGCATAGAGTGCAGTGACATAGAATTCAGTGACACACAATGCAGCATCGTAGAATGCAGTGGCGTAGAGTGTTGTATAGTAGAGTGCAGTGGTGTGGAGTGGTGCATAGTACAGTAGGGTAAACACAATAAGATGATGAACGGAGGTCTGAAACTTTTTAACCACTCACCCCAGTCAAGAGATGTGGGTTGAATCCATTGTTCTTTTGCTCACTATGCCACCCCAGTTTGGACCCAGTCATATGCAAATCAGTCCAATAGAAGGAATGGCAACTGGCCCTGCCAAGCATGTCAGACATAGCAGGGCACACGCCCTGGAGTGTGGCAGCCCCATGAGTAGGGTCTACTAACAGTTGCATCTTTTAATATTTATATTAATGTATCTGATAATTATCCCCAGGAGCCTCTCTTGGAGCCTTTTGTCATATTTTTCTAACTTTTCTTCTCTTGTTCTCAAATTTTGTTTCATTACAATAGAGTACTGCAAAGTAATTATTCATACTGAAATACTTTTTAAGCTATCCTGCTTTTGTTATACTGCTCTTGAATGAATTCTACTTGACAGTTAACTAAAAATGCCTTTTCTTTGTATTTATGGTGATGGTACTATGGTGGCCTATATTTGGTGGCATACTTTTGGCTTTATTTAGGCATTGGCGGGTGTCCTCTCATCCCAGTAGAGGTAATGACATCTGCCACTGCAGCAGTGGGTCGCCGACTGTGTTTAGAGAACCCTGCCTGGTGGGGATCACTTTTGCTGTGAAGGGACCGACAGATAGAACAGTGGTTGCCATGTTTAAAGTGCCCGCTCAGCAAACTTTCTTTTTTTAAATTAATTTGTATTTTCTCAATGTTGGACTTGGCCCTTATTGTCCTAAAATTTTTCGCTTTTCCCCCCTAGCCTTTTTACTGACATGGTGTGTCTGAACTGAAAATAATAAATGCTGTGCAATGGTGTACGCACCTTTATTTCCACCATTGTAGAAATGCACCTTTGTAAAATGTTACTTTTAAAATGGACACCATGGCTGTGTGCTTGTGCCTGCCTGCCAGAGGTGGGTTACCAGTCTAGTCGTTTGTTTCCCAGCACCCCCAGCTTTTGGAGGGAAGTCTGGCAGACAGGGTGCTCTACACCTCCCCTAAACCAGTTGGGACCGGTTCCCCAGGGAACCTTCCAGAAGCTTCCAGCCCTTTCTGGTAGGTGGGGTGAGGGGGGCTGTGCCTCCATGTGCTCAGACTGAGCGGGACCTGAATGAGAGGGGACACTCTGCCAGGAGGTACCGCCACAATGGGCCTGTGTGCTGGCCCCTGTGCCCATCTGCACCCCTCCGCTGTCCACAGGGCCAGTGAGAGCCCTTTACTGGAGTGAAGACTGCTGTGTCAGGAGGAGTGCCACTTTATGGGAGATGACTGCTTCTAGGAACTGCTGTCCTGTTCTGATGAGTACCCACTGCCTGCTGATCTTGCCCAGTATTGCCTGCCTGCTCTTCTGCCGTCCTAAGCCCAGCACCTGGTGAGCACTATATCTTACTGCCAGCTGCCTGCTGCCTAGCACCCTGTGAGCACGTGGTCTGCCCAGGAGAAGAGAGGAGCTGATACCTGCAGCGCTGTGCTGCTAAAGCGCTATAACTGTGCCACAGGGGAAGAGGAGCGCTGCAACTTTATTTTGTGGGACTTAGCGCTACAACCTTATTCCTGCACCAGGAGAGCGCTGCCTCCAGCCCTGCCCAGGAGAAGAAGGTGCGTGGGTCCTGCAGCGCTGGGCTGCCGGAGTGCCATATTTGCATTGACTGTGCTCTGCTTGCTGCGAGAGCGCTATAACTGTGCCCAGCAGAAGAGGAGCGCTACATTTGAAGTGACTGACCATCCCTGCCTGCTGGCTAGCGCCTGGAGAAGAAGAGCGCTTTATCTTATTGCCCAGGAGGTGAGGAGCTGACATCTGCAGCGCTGTGCTGCGAGAGCGCTATCTTTCCAGTGACTGTGCCTTCCTGCCTGCTCCCTAGCGCCTCGGGAGGGCTATATTTCATTGCCAGTGAAGGGGAGCGCTACCACTTTATGGTGTGGGACCTAGCGCTTTGTGGGCGCTACAACTTAATTTCAGCCCAAGGACTTTCCTGCCGCCTAGCGCCTCGTGAGCGCTATATGTAAATTGCCAAGGAGGAGTCCTGCGGCGGAGGGGGCCCGAGGCACATTGTCGGTGCCTGCCCCTCCGCGCTGCTGACGAGGAGAAGGCTCCGCTGAGGGTGAAGCCAGGAGAGGTCCCAGAAGCGGGACCTGTCGGGGCAAATTGCCGGTGCCCGGAGACTGCAGAGACATCCAGAGGGGCCTCAGACTGCCGGTGAGTGGGGCTCAGTCATCCTGTGGTTGGGGGTATGTCGGGGCACATTGTCGGTGCCCGCCCCCGGTGCCAGTATTCTTTGGAGGGCATTGGTTGTGTTTACAGTCCCATAGGAGGGGGCTCCAACGTGCCCAGTACTTGTTTCCTCCCTCAGCTGCACGACAGAGGCATTTTGGGAAATTCTAGAGTCCCAGAAGAGGGGCTCCACAGTGCCAGTGTTCTTGTGGGCAGATTCCTGTTAGAGCCCGGAGTGGGACTCCCATCGCTGCATTGTTGGCGCCAGTGCTTGTTGGGTTTACCCAGCTACCCCGCAGGACAGGGGGCAGCTGCCACGCATTGGGGGCATTGGATTACCCAGAAGGGAAAGAGAGAGGAGTGAGGGACCCTCCTGCCCTAGCGCTTTGCGCACCTTTGTTTTCGCTGCCCTTGCATCCAGCCCTGACTTTGCGGGATATAGGGCTTCTGAGCCCCTGAGAGAGGCCAGTTGGCCTGGGCCCAGTTTCAGAGTGTTGTGCCCCCGATTGGGATGACTGGGGCTTATGCTTGTGAGGCCTAGCGCCTCTTACGATTTATGTACAGGTGATTTATGCTAATGCTATGCCTGCGCTAAGGGGTCTACGCTAATGCATTTATGCTGGTAATGTTTTCCCCCAAATTGCTAATGTGTTGTTCATGCTTTCACCCTAATGGTGTCGCCTCCATGCTCACATGTTCAGGCCTAATGCTGTGTCGCTAATGATGGTGGTGCCTCTATGCTCACCTGGTTTTGCGTAATGCTAATGTTATGTATGCACAGTGTGATGGTATGCCTAAGGTTGCATTTTATGCTAATGCCAATCTGAATATGCATGTTGCATTTCCATGCCTAACCTAAGGTTCTCATCCCAGGCCTCCTGTTAAAGTGATTTATACAGATGTGTTCATACCTAGGGTTATGCTAATGTGCCTAATGCTTTTTCCTAGGGTGGACATTGCTGAGGTTTATGCCCCGCCTAAGGTGGCCTACCCCTAATGAGAGTGTCTCCTATGTTTCCATGCCTAATTGTTGCCCACAATGTGTTTTTATGCATATTGAGATGCCTCATGCAAGTTGCCTAATGTTATGCCCACAAGGATCCTGCCTGCAAGTGCGGGTTGTTACACAGTTACTGATGCTTGCACATTTATCCTGTGTACTTGTGATGATTCCGGCAGCGGCCCGATTGGCCCTGCCTTGTAAATAGTCCCCCTCTGTAAATGACTACCTGGTGTCAGTTGGCTCCGTGTTCACCATGTGATTGCATCCTACTGTATTTGGTATAATACACAAGTTATTTTTCATGCAACCTGGTGTGGTCTCCTTTTGTAGGGTGCCTGGTGTGTCACCTGTGAGTGTGCTGCGCAGATGCTTTACACATTTCCTCCGGAGTTTGGCCCGCCCGCTCTGCACCACGCTACCCGTTTCTAACATTGGTGCTCAGCGGTGGGATAGGACTTGTGTTTGCGCAGTACCATAGCGGCAACGGGTTGCACTGCAAACTGAGCATTTGAAATAATCACAGGTTTTGGGGATTATTTTTCCTGATTGTGTTGCGCCCTGAAAGTGTCATTTTGAATTGCGCACTCCTGTGGCAGCTCTTGCACCTAGGTCCCTTGTCTTGCACTGTGTTGTGGTGTCTTGCCAAAATGGAATCTGCCTTTGATTTGGACAATCTGTTCAAGTACAGTGTGTTGGAGTTGAGGGGGTTCTGTGAGGAGAGAGATATAATAGTAAGTGGGTCAGACACCAAGCCAGGCCTTCAGGGATTCCTGATTCAATGGCAAGAGGATGAATGGGACCGGGAACACTATGAGGAGGAGAGGGCCCTGGCCGCAGGCCGAGAGGGTGGCCCTAAGGATCCTGAACAGGAGGTACAAAATGACAGGGCGGGGACACCAGTAAGTAGGGAGGACCCCATAGACAGGGAGTCCCGTGCTGGGTCCAGTGTCAGGGGCACTGCCCCATCCCTTTCCCTGTCCCCAGAAGAGAGGGTAGATAGGAGGGAAGAAAGGGAGCATCAGCCGGCTTTGGAGAGGCTCAGGTTGGAGCACGCCAAGGAGATAGCACGGCTGATTGTGCAAGAGAAAAAGCTGGAGACCGAAAAGGTCCTTGCACAGGAAAGGATGCCTGAGGCTGAAAGGGCCTTCGCCAGGGAGAGACTAGCTCAGGAGGGTAGGTTGTCCCCTGAGAGTGGTTTCAGGAGTCTGGATTCACCAGTGAGGGTGGGATCCAGTGGTGGCAGCGAGAGTGATTCCAGTGTGGGAAGTCCCACTCCCAGAGCCCGGAAGATGGTGCCTGATCCCCAGGAGGAGGGGGGCAGGTTGGATTTTAGGGGCGGCAAGAAACTGTCCCATCAGTCTTGGGGGGAGTATGTGGACGTGTGTTGGACCGCACTGGAGGAGTGGATGGTGTGTGGCGAGGTGATCGATTGGGAAGGGCTGTTCCATCTGATTATCAGGGAGCACGTGCTCAGGAGTTGTTTTCCCAGGTTGCGCCAACACCTGTTGCAGCGTGGGCTCTCTGACCCCAGGGAGCTTGCACGGTAGGCAGACCTCTGGGTGAGCGCCAGAGAGTCTGAGAGGGCATTGGGGAGTGACCCGGAAGGGAATGTTGCAGGGATCTTCCAACCCAGCGAGGTGGGAGAGGTGCAGAATAGCCCAGCTAGGTCCCAGGGTAGTGAGAGGGTTGTAGGGCCTCACGTCCTGTCTACAGGAAGGAGTGAGACGGGGAGGTGTCCCGAGGTGCCCCAACCGCAGTCTCAGGGCCTGGAGAGTTCCATAAGGGAGCCCCAGGTTGGGAGCCTAGGCTGTCCCAATAGGCCATCCATGGAAGGGGATCCCCTAGTGTCAGGAGAACCCGGGGCGTCGGTAATCCGAGCTCCAGGGGTTCTGGGGTCTGCTCAGTTGCAGGGTTTAGATCCTGGGCTGGGATGCCAGGTTCAGGGACTGCCTGACCTGGAGGGAGGGACACCTGTCATCAGGGTCCCTACCGGTTTGACTTCCAGGGGTACTTCTCCAGGTGGGAGGGTGCGGAACTCTGGAAGGGGGTGCCGAGGGAGGAAGGACTCGCCTCTGGCACCGGCTCAACCACAGGGCTTCGATCCTGGGTTGTGAGGCCCGGTTCAGGTATTGCCTGACCTGGCGGGAGGGACGTCTGTAAGCAGTGTCCCCCCGGAGTTGACTTCCAGGGGTACTTCTCCAGGTGGGAGGGTGCAGAACTCTGGAAGGGGGTGCAGAGGGAGGAAGGACTCGCCTCTGGCACCGGCTCAACAACAGGGCTTCGATCCTGGGTTGGGAGGCCAGGGACAGGTACTGCCTGACCTGGCGGGAGGGACGTCTGTAAGCAGTGTCCCCCCGGAGTTGTCTTCCAGGGGTACTACTCCAGTCGGGAGGGTGCGGAACTCTGGGAGGGGGTGCAGAGGGAGGGAGGACTCGCCTCTGGCACCGGTGCAACCTAAGGGTTTAGCCCTGGGTTGGTGGATCAGTTGCAGGGTCTCGGCCCTGGACGAGTGAGAGAGTGGTGGTCTGAGGGTGCCCCGCATAGTAGGAGAGTGCGGAAACCCAGAAGGAGAGGTAGGGGCAGGAGAGCCTCGCCCCGGACTGCTGGTCAACCTGAGGGTGCGGACCCTAGGTGGGAGGACCAGTGGCAGTTTGGCACTGCACGGAGGAGAAGGAGGTTGGCCGACGGGTACTACGGGCCTGGGGCTACTGCCCCCCACTCTGTGAGACAGCAAGGGCCAGAGACATCTGGATGGCCTAGTGGCTGGTCCTGGCCGCCACCGACTAGGGAGCACCAGTGGGGTGGCTTAGTTGGTCCAGGGAGGTTTGAGAGAGGGAACCACCGGGTTCCAGAGTGGCGGAGAACCTGCGGGTGCCCCTGCAGTTGCGGGCCCGCGTCCATGTTTTCTCACCCTAAGCAGGGAAGCCCATCAAGGCATTGATCGGTCTACCCTGGCTTTTGGCTGGGAGGGGGTTGTGTTGGACTTGGCCCTTATTGTCCTAAAAATTTTTCGCTTTTCCCCCTAGCCTTTTTATTGACATGGTGTGTCTGAACTGAAAATAATAAATGCTGTGCAATGGTGTATGCACCTTTATTTCCACCATTGTAGAAATGCACCTTTGTAAAATGTTACTTTTAAAATGGACGCCATGGCTGTGTGCTTGTGCCTGCCTGCCAGAGGTGGGTTACCAGTCTAGTCGTTTGTTTCCCAGCACCCCCAGCTTTTGGAGGGAAGTCTGGCAGACAGGGTGCTCTACACCTCCCCCTAAACCAGTTGGGACTGGTTCCCCAGGGAACCTTCCAGAAGCTTCCAGCCCTTTCTGGTAGGTGGGGTGAGGGGGGCTGTGCCTCCATGTGCTCAGACTGAGCGTGGACCTGAATGAGAGGGGACACTCTGCCAGGAAGTACCGCCACATTGGGCCTGTGTGCTGGCCCCTGTGCCCATCTGCACCCCTCCGCTGTCCACAGGGCCAGTGAGAGCCCTTTACTGGAGTGAAGACTGCTGTGTCAGGAGGAGTGCCACTTTAGGGGAGATGACTGCTTCTAGGAGCTGCTGTCCTGTTCTGATGAGTACCCAATGCCTGCTGATCTTGCCCAGTATTGCCTGCCTGCTCTCCTGCCGTCCTAAGCCCAGCACCTGGTGAGCACTATATCTTACTGCCAGCTGCCTGCTGCCTAGCACCCTGTGAGCACGTGGTCTGCCCAGGAGAAGAGAGGAGCTGATGCCTGCAGCGCTGTGCTGCTAAAGCGCTATAACTGTGCCACAGGGGAAGAGGAGCGCTGCAACTTTATTTTGTGGGACTTAGCGCTACAACCTTATTCCTGCACCAGGAGAGCGCTGCCTCCAGCCCTGCCCAGGAGAAGAAGGTGCATGGGTCCTGCAGCGCTGGGCTGCCGGAGTGCCATATTTGCATTGACTGTGCTCTGCTTGCTGCGAGAGCGCTATAACTGTGCCCAGCAGAAGAGGAGCGCTACATTTGAAGTGACTGACCATCCCTGCCTGCTGGCTAGCGCCTGGAGAAGAAGAGCGCTTTATCTTATTGCCTAGGAGGTGAGGAGCTGACATCTGCAGCGCTGTGCTGCGAGAGTGCTATATTTCCAGTGACTGTGCCTTCCTGCCTGCTCCCTAGCGCCTCGGGAGGGCTATATTTCATTGCCAGTGAAGGGGAGCGCTACCACTTTATGGTGTGGGACCTAGCGCTTTGTGGGCGCTACAACTTAATTTCAGCCCAAGGACTTTCCTGCCGCCTAGCGCCTCGTGAGCGCTATATGTAAATTGCCAAGGAGGAGTCCTGCAGCGGAGGGGGCCCGAGGCACATTGTCGGTGCCTGCCCCTCCGCGCTGCTGATGAGGAGAAGGCTCCGCTGAGGGTGAAGCCAGGAGAGGTCCCAGAAGCGGGACCTGTCGGGGCACATTGCCGGTGCCCGAAGACTGCAGAGACATCCAGAGGGGCCTCAGACTGCCGGTGAGTGGGGCTCAGTCATCCTGTGGTTGGGGGGTATGTCGGGGCACATTGTCGGTGCCCGCCCCCGGTGCCAGTATTCTTTGGAGGGCATTGGTTGTGTTTAGAGTCCCATAGGAGGGGGGCTCCAACGTGCCCAGTACTTGTTTCCTCCCTCAGCTGCATGACAGAGGCATTTTGGGAAATTCTAGAGTCCCAGAAGAGGGGCTCCACAGTGCCAGTGTTCTTGTGGGCAGATTCCTGTTAGAGCCCGGAGTGGGACTCCCATCGCTGCATTGTTGGCGCCAGTGCTTGTTGGGTTTACCCAGCTACCCCGCAGGACAGGGGGCAGCTGCCACACATTGGGGGCATTGGATTACCCAGAAGGGAAAGAGAGAGGAGTGAGGGATCCTCCTGCCCTAGCGCTTGCACACCTTTGTTTTCGCTGCCCTTGCAGCCAGCCCTGACTTTGCGGGATATAGGGCTTCTGAGCCCCTGAGAGAGGCCAGTTGGCCTGGGCCCAGTTTCAGAGTGTTGTGCCCCCGATTGGGACGACTGGGGCTTATGCTTGTGAGGCCTAGCGCCTCTTATGATTTATGTACAGGTGATTTATGCTAAGGCTATGCCTGCGCTAAGGGGTCTACGCTAATGCATTTATGATGGTAATGTTTTCCCCCAAATTGCTAATGTGTTGTTCATGCTTTCACCCTAATGGTGTCGCCTCCATGCCCACATGTTCAGGCCTAATGCTGTGTCGCTAATGATGGTGGTGCCTCTATGCTCACCTGGTTTTGCGTAATACTAATGTTATGTATGCACAGTGTGATGGTATGCCTAAGGTTGCATTTTATGCTAATGCCAATCTGAATATGCATGTTGCATTTCCATGCCTAACCTAAGGTTCTCATCCCAGGCCTCCTGTTAAAGTGATTTATACAGATGTGTTCATACCTAGGGTTATGCTAATGTGCCTAATGCTTTTTCCTAGGGTGGACATTGCTGAGGTTTATGCCCCGCCTAAGGTGGCCTACCCCTAATGAGAGTGTCTCCTATGTTTCCATGCCTAATTGTTGCCCACAATGTGTTTTTATGCATATTGAGATGCCTCATGCAAGTTGCCTATTGTTATGCCCACAAGGATCCTGCCTGTAAGTGCAGGTTGTTACACAGTTACTGATGCTTGCACATTTATCCTGTGTACTTGTGATGATTCCGGCAGCGGCCCGATTGGCCCTGCCTTGTAAATAGTCCCCCTCTGTAAATGACTACCTGGTGTCAGTTGGCTCCGTGTTCACCATGTGATTGCATCCTACTGTATTTGGTATAATACACAAGTTATTTTTCCTGCAACCTGGTGTGGTCTCTTTTTGTAGGGTGCCTGGTGTGTCGCCTGTGAGTGTGCTGCGCAGATGCTTTACACATTTCCTCCGGAGTTTGGCCCGCCCGCTCTGCACCACGCTACCCGTTTCTAGCACTCAACAATAAGTAATAAGCCTCGATGTGCCGATAGCTTTTTCCCTGCATGTGGGGTACATTTAAGATTTTCCTTGCCTGTTTCCACCATGGCTCAAATGGTGACATGGAAAGGGAAAATGAGTGATGGTCGTCACCAATAAGGGAGGACTGGCCATCTCTGTGAGCCAGCGGTCCTCTGTCAGCTGGACCACTGGCAAACCTTATTAGTAGCAGAACCAGTGGAGGCTTTCTGGCAGGACTCAGTCCAGATCACTTTCCTGGGCTGCCTCTTAGAGGTCAGCTCTGTTAAGGGGGCAACGATGGTGCCATAGCCCTTAACAAATCTCCTATAGTAACCGGTGAGACCTAAGAAGGCTCTCACCTCTGTCTGGGTCTTGGGGGGTTCCCAAGCCAGAATGGTGTCAATCTTGGGTTGTAGGGGCGCCACCTGGCCGCTTCCTACCTGGTGTCCCAAGTACACCACAGAACCCTGCCCGATCTGGCACTTACTGGCCTTGATCGTGAGGCCTGCACCTTGCAGAGCCCTCAACACTTTCTCAAGGTGCTGTAAATGTTCTTCCCAGCTGGAACTGAACACAGCAATGTCATCCAGGTAGGCGGCACTGAAATCCTCCAGCCCAGCCAACACCTGATTGACCAACCTCTGAAAGGTGGCAGGGGCATTCTTCAACCCCAAGGGCATCACCCGGAATTGGTAATGACCTTCTGGGGTTGAGAAGGCTGATCTCTCCTTGGCCCCATCGGTTAAGGCAATCTGCCAGTACCCAGACGTCAAATCAAACGTGCTGAGGAACAGGGCAGCTCCCAACCGATCAATGAGCTCATCAGCTCTGGGGATGGGGTGCGCGTCAGTCCTGGTGACGGCATTGAGCCCACGGTAGTCCACACAAAACCGGAGTTCTGGAGTGGCACCGGGAGCCGCAGCCTTTGGGACCAAGACCACTGGGCTGGCCCAAGGACTGTGGGAGGGCTCAATCACCCCTAATGCCAACATCTTAGAGACCTCCTCCTTGATGCTGGCTCTGACCCGGTCAGTCAACCTGTAAATCTTGTGCTTCACAGGAGGGCTGTCACCAGTGTCCACGTCATGGGTACACCAGTGAGTAACACCGGGGGTCAGAGAGAACAGTGGGGCGAACTGTCCCAACAACTGGCGACAGTCCCCCTGCTGCTCCTGAGTCAGAGTAGGGGAGAGGATCACACCCTCTACTGACCCATCATGCTCCTTGGTAGACAGGAGGTCAGGGAGAGGCTCACTCTCCTCTTCCACCCCATCATCTGTCGCCAAGAGCATACTCACTTCGGACCTCTCGAAGTGGGGCTTGAGGCGGTTCACGTGAAGGACCCTCAAAGGGTTCCTTGGAGCCTGCAAATCCACCAGGTAGGTGACGTCACTTTTGCGCTCCTTTACCTCATATGGCCCAGTCCACTTGTCCTGCAAGGCACTGGGGCCATGACCCACACTTTTTGCCCAGGTTGAAATTCGACCAGAGTGGCATTCTGGTCATACCATCTCTTCATTTCTTCCTGGCTTGCTTCTAGGTTCGCCTGAGCGAGTTTCCTGAAGCGGGCAGTTTGGTTTCTAAAGGCCAGCATGTAGCTAAATACATCCTGGGGAGTTTTCCTGGGAGCTGCCTCCCAGCCTTCCTTTACCAAACTCAGAGGTCCTCTGACAGGGTGGCCATACAGGAGCTCAAAGGGGCTGTACCCAAGAGACTTCTGAGGCACCTCCCTGTATGCAAAGAGTAGGCATGGCAAGAGGACGTCCCACTTACGCCTCATGGGTTCTGTTAGACCCTTGATCATGCCTTTCAAGGTCTGGTTGAATCTCTCCACCAGACCGTTTCCTTGTGGGTGGTACGGAGTGGTGAACTTGTAGGTTACACCACACTCCTTCCACAGGGATGTCATATACTTGGATATGAAATTGGTCCCCCTATCAGAAACCACCTCTCTGGGGAATCCCACACGGGAAAAGATCCCCATTAACGCCCGGCCCACCACTGGCGCCGTCGTTGTCCTGAGAGGGATTGCCTCCGGGTACCGGGTGGCATGGTCCACCAAGACCAGGATGTACCTGTTGCCCATGGCTGTCTTGGGATCCAGTGGCCCCACTATATCCATCCCTACCCTTTCAAAGGGTGTTCCAACAACAGGAAAAGGTTGGAGAGGAGCTTTGACCTTCCTCCCACTCTTACCACTTGCCTGGCAAGTTTGGCAAGACCTACAGTGTGCATCTGACTGCCTTCGCATTTGGGGCCAAAAGAAGTGGGTGACAAGCCTGTCAAAGGTCTTGTCCTGCCCCAAATGTCCTGCCAAAGGCACGTCATGAGCCAGACCCAGTAGGAAGGTCCTGAAGCGCTGGGGTACCACCAGCACACGGGCTGACCCAGGCTCAGCAACCTTAGGCTCACTGTATAGGAGACCACTCTCCCAGTAGATCAGATGTGACCCGGACTGATTACCAGCTGCCTGGTCTGCAGCCTGCCGCCGCAGACCCTCCAGAGTAGGGCACTCGTTCTGCTCCCTGCAGAACTCCTCCCTGGTGGGACCCCCTTCTTGCTGCCAATGGGTCAGCTCAGAGATGTCTCCCAGTTCGGCTACCTGCTCCCCTGTAGGCACCGGGGCGTCCCCCTCGAGGTCCGCCTCCTCCCGGTCCGTGGGAACTTCGGGGGCCGGTTTCCCGCCCCCTGCCCTTTCTCTTGGCAGGGACTTGGGCCACTGTTCCAGGCTCCAAGTCCTCTTGATCACCCTTTCTGGCTGCCATTGACCGAGTAGACACGCATGCCCACTCTGGCAACCCAAGCATCTCCAAGCGAGACCTGAGCTCAACCTCCTTCCATAAGGACTGCTCCAGGTCGTTTCCTAGCAGACAATCTACAGGCATGGTAGGGCTCACAACCACCCTCAAGGGACCTGAGACCACCCCCATTCAAAGGGTACCTGCGCCACCATACATTGGCGCTCTGAGTTGTCTACAGCAACTACTTAGTGGAATGCTCCTGGGACTACTTGCTTCTCAGACACCAGGTGACACCGGACTGAGGTCACACTGGCTCCAGTGTCTCTGAGAGCCTCTACCCTGTTCCCATTAATGGTCACCCAGGTGCTATATTTCTTTGTGTTAGGGGGCACCTGGTTTCCTGGGACCATCTCACTGTCCCCTAGTGAGACAAAGGTCATTTCTGCGGGATCCCCACCCTCCTGTGGGCACCCCTCCTCCCCAAGCGCTACACTAGCCAACACTTTGGACTGTCCACCGGTGGGCGGCTGTGTCCCCTTCGGGCACTTGGGGTCCCCCTTAAAGTGACCTACCTGGTCACATGCATAACACTTGCGGGGGCCGGTCTCAACAGGCTTCCCTGTGGAGACCCCTTTCTTCTTATCACCGGGGGGCTGGGAACCTTTACCCTGGGTACTAGTTTGGGGCCCTTTAGAGAACTCCTGTGCTTTACCCTTGTCCCCCCACCTTTCTGCTGGGGACCCTGCCCACCTTTGGCTGAGTCTCCCCAAACGCTTTCTTGTGGACCCTGGTACTCACCCAGCGGTCCGCTTCCATAGCAAGCTTCCTGGGGTCAGTTAGCTTACTATCAACTAGGTGCTGGCGCAGATCTGCAAAACATAGACTAGACAAGTGCTCCCATGCAATCAAGTTGTAGAGCCCCTGAAAATCTGTTACACTACTGCCCTTCACCCAACCATCCAGAGACCTGCAGAACACATCCACACATTCCAACCAAGTGTTGGCATCAGACTTCTTACTGGACCTGAACTGATCCCTGTACTTTTCAGGAGTAAGACCATACTTCGTGAGAAGGGCATCCTTCATGTCAGCATAGGTGAGGTGATACCCCTTACCCAAAGCTATCAGAGCATCCCTTGCTTCTTCAGGGAAAAGTGGCCACAATCCTGCTCCCCAATTCTCCTCAGGGACCCCATTCATGTGTATGGCTGCCTCATAACCCTGAAACCACCTTTGTATGTCATCCCCCTTCTTGAACTCCTTGCCTACGTTCTTGGGAATGTGCACAATCCTGTCTGCCTTTCTGGACGAATTGCTGCCACCATCTGAGCCTGACTTACTCCTAAGTTCTAGCTCCTTCAGTTCTCTCTCATGCTCTAAGAGCATCTTCCTCTCCTCTATGGCCAATCTCTTCTCCTCCCGCTCACTCTCCAGTCTGAGCTTCTGCAGCTCAAACTGCCTTGCCTCCCGCCTGTCCCCCAGCTCCTCTGGGGACAGACTGCTGCTGCCTGATCTGGCGGGTTCCCCCCTACCTAAAAGCACATCCACCCTGGAAATAGGCTCCTCCACCTCCTCACTGAGATTACCAGGCTGCCCATTGGCATGTCTGGCTGCTACCCAGGCCCTCAGCGCCTTCTGTAGCTCCTCCTTCCTTGTGAGGCCTTTAATTTGGACTTTCAGGTTTTTACAAATCGCTCGTAGCTCCTTTACGGCGTAGGATTCCAACCTATCCTCCTCAAAGATAACTTCCAGAGATGCAACGGATGATGCAATTGATTCAGGCATGACAAAAGTAGTGAGTTGAAAACTGGCAAGATCAAAAATAGGCCAATAGAAAAAGAACCAGTATGTGGTACGTAATGGTCTGCGATATGGTAGTAGTGCACACCAATCACTGTAAGTCAAGTGCAAACACAAGTCCTATCCTCACCGCTGACAACCAATGTTAGAAATGGGATCTCTAGTTGGCAAGGGTTTGCACCTTTGTCCAAGTAGGGACCCTTCTTCCTAGTCAGGGTAAGGGTGTTACACTCGTGAAGTAACCCCTGCGCACCCTCGTGGTAGCTTGGCACGAGCAGTCAGGCTTAATTCAGAGGCAGTGTGTAAAGCATTTGCACATAACCAACAGTAATACAGTGTAAGCACTACAAACGGACACCACACCAGTTTAGAAAAATAACCAATATTTTATATACTCAAGACAAGACCAAATACGACAAAAATCCACAATACTGTACTTTAAAAACGAATACTTGATAAGGTAACTTCTTCTTTGCAGGAATAGTCCAAAAACAAAGTTCGTACGACTCGGTAGCTCCGTCTGAGCCTACCGCGATGCTGAAAACCACAGAGTCTAACAGTTCCAGCCGACCGCGTCGATACGGGCCAGCAGAGTCGTGAACAGACTCGGTTACAGTACCTTTCTCGTTGTGGCTGGTACGGAGTGTACGAGCCGGTCGGCGTTCGTCGCGGTTGCGGTGCAAGACGGAGCGATGCAAGGTGCGGTGTCCCTCGATGCGGTGCAGGCAGCAGCTCGATGAGCGTCGTGCAGACAGGGTCGGTGAGTCCAAGGCGTGCGATGCAGGGTGAGACGATGCTCGATGCGGTGCTGACAGGTTGCGATGCAGGCGACCAAGCCGGAGTGCGGGAGCTGGCGTCGGACAGCGGTGCGAGTCGGAGCGGTGCGTCGCAGACGTGCGAGCGGTGCCCCAAATGCGATGCGGTCACGACTCTTGAGCCAGTTGCAGCGACCGCGTCGGTCGGGTCCGGCTGGTTCAGTGAAGCGATGCGATGCGAACTGCGGTGCCCACAGGTCACGGTGCAAGCAGCGGCTCGATGTTGGCGGCGTTGGACGTCGCCCACGGTGAGACCAGGGTTGCGATGCGAAGCGGGGCGATGCGGTCTGCGGTGCAAACAGGTCATCGGCCAGGGATGGATTCGGTTGACGGAGTCGGTTGCAGTTCCCTTCCTCTGTGGCAACTGAAACAGCGTTCCAGAAGCGGTACCCAGAGGCTTGTGAAGTCTTTGCAGTCCCTGAGACTTCTTAACAGGAGGCCAGCTCGGTTCCAGGCCCTTGGAGATACTCAGCACAAGTTTGTAGAAAGTTCAGTCCAGTCCTTTCACTGCCCAAGGCAGAAGCAGCAGCTGCAGGCCAACCCAACAAAGCAACAACACAGCAAAGGGGCAGTACTCCTCCTGGCAGCTCTTCCAGCTCTTCGTCTTGGCAGGTTCCTTGATTCCAGCGAGATCTAAATTCATGGGGTCAGGGCCCCAATATTTATATCCCAAATTCCTTTGTTCTCTGAAGGCAGAGAGGCCTTTGCCTAGTCCAAACCAGTTCTGGAGCACTTTGTTGACAAGTCTCCGTCCCTTCTTTCAGTGAGTAGGCCAGGGACATCAGACGCACCACAGGAGGTGGAGCCAGCATTGTGGAGGAAAGGCACTGTCCTATTCAGGGCCCAGGTGCGACCCCTCCCACCCATCTACATGTAGATCTTGCTATTCAGCCCTGCGCTGACTCACCCTGTCTCCTGGCATCCCCCAGCCCCTGTCACTCACACTCCAGACAAGGAATACACAACCTCGCAGAGGCAGGCTTGGATGGTTAGACAAGAAAATACCCACTTTCTAAAAGTGGTATTTTCAAACACAGAATGTTAAAACCAACTTCACTAAAAGCTGCATTTTATCATTCTGAGTCCAGGCATACTAAACTCGAATTTCTACCATGTTCCCGGGGTCAGTTAGGATTATAAGCTGTAATAATCAAAACTGCCCGTTCTGGCCTAGGGGGAACAGGTAGCCTTGCAATAGTGAAAAACGAACTAGGCTGTAATTCACTATCAGGACATGCCACACACACCAGGGCATGTCCTACCTTTCGCATACAACGCACCCTGCCCACAGGGGTACCTTGGGCCTACCTTAGGGGTGACTAACATGTAGAAAAGGGAAGGTTTAGGGACTTGCAAGTGTGTGCACTTTGCCAAGTCGACATGGCAGCCCCAGGCTGCGCACAGGCTCTGCGATGGCAGGCCCGAGTTACACTTTACGGGCTGTTTGCGTGGGTGGCACAATCCAGTGCTGCAGCCCACCAACAGCATTTGGTCTATAGGCCCTGGCACTCGCAGTGCACTTTACAAGGGACTGATACATAAACCAAATCGGCCAATCATGGAAACACCAATCCATAACACATTTTATACAGGAGCACTTGCACTTTCCCACTGGACAGCAGTGAGGAAAGTGCGCAGAATCATTACACCAGCAAAAACAGAGTCAAAACCGGGAGGTCAGAAAGCAAAAAGTCAGGGGAAACACGCCAAAAGATGCCAAGTCTAACAGTCCCCAATAACTATAACACATTAAAAGACTATGAACTCGGGCATGCAGATGGTACCAGCTGCTTACTATAGGTACATCACTGTGCTATTTGCTGACAATATACTCCATCTTTGCTGCTCACTTGATATACCAGCCACATGGTGGCTGGAGGTGCAACTTGTGGATGAAAACCAGAGTGTTTTCTCATGTCATTCGCTGCCAAACCATGCTGCTATGGCGTACCGTTTAATACCATTGCTCTGCCACCTCAGGAGAGTAGTATGTTTAAAAATTATATTTCATAATATAGGCTGTGTACTTTTAATTAAATAGAGAAGCTCAGTATCCACCTATCTGAGCTCACAAAAGAGCTGCACAGGTTATCTTCTATTCTCACAGAAACACGGACATCGGACACTCGGACACTTAAGGCACCATAGATACAGGTACTGTATTATACGGTGGTGCGAGCTGTCCTGCAGTGGGACATTTCGCTTTGGACAGTAGGGAATTGAGTCCCTAAAGCAATAAAAATCCCATGTGATCAAAAATGAGTTTATTAATAATGAGTGGTGAGTCCAAACATGAATGCTGGTATTCACCCGGCTGTACTTTTGCAGAAAACAGGACGTCTTAATGAATCTCACATCACGTGTTATATCAGGTTTCTCTCAATCTCAGGGGTAGTGATCCAGGGGGTCTACGTTATCTTGACAGGACTAATTAATGAATATTTGAAAGGACTAGCCTAAAAATGGGTTATATCCCTAAAAGCCCGTGATAGGGCAAAATGAATTGACCAAGAGTATAGGTTAGTCTTATACAGTATACAGTATGCAAATAAAAACCCAGATGAGTTATTTTCAATGCATATAGTCTCTTAGTGTTTGGGATTGTCGTGTTTATTAATCTACAAGCTCCAGGTTCACTTCAAACATCACAGGTATAGTACAAAAACCATGTGAGATGTAACTAGCCAAGATGTTTCGCTTACTGCAGCGCGCAATCCTGGGGCTTTTTCAAGGCTGTATGTAATTATAGAGCCAAAGTAAACAATTTGAAGTGATATGGGTGAATACATTTTAATGAATATTCCAAGCATTGAAAATACACAAAAAATTGAAAATGCATCATAACATATGCAACAATCAAGTTTAAAATGTTTTAAATAATAAGCCAATTAGAAATACGAGACAAAAATTAGAAAAATGTATCATTTATGATACATGATACTTATATATTACAATATTGTGAAAAGGAAGAAAAAAAGAGAGAGAAACAAAAACATTGCAATATAAATAAATTAATAAAGGTCAGGTAATTTATGACATTACAGGAGGACAAAAATATGACAAATATACAAATAGAATTGAACAAAGAAAAAATAATAATTATGGCTTAAAAGTTCACTATTCCTCTAAATATTATTCGACTGACACCTAGAAAAAGTATATGTCATAATATGTATATTCAAATACGTATCAAGGTATGTCATAAGAGCGTGGGACACTGCACACAGGTGCTCGGTCATAAACAGGACAAATAGGTGCTGGCGTGATCATGTACATGCATGTTGGGTCATGAAAAAACGTACATGCAAAAGCCTGTATTAGAAAGAGATCCCATAGGACACTTGGAGCAACTATGTTTGAAATATATCGGTATCTGGGTTAGAGAAAAGAAAAGTCGAAGAGAAAAGGACGTAGAAATAAATAGGCGTGAGTAGTAATTGTCACATAGGGCACAAGTGAATGTCCCTTCAGTGTAATGAACTTGTAGTCATTCTGAGGCCAGCCTACTGAAAACCGGTCTTATCTGAAAGACAAATAAAAATACTATAGACAGTGGATTGTGGAAATGTGTTTGGAAAGTTAGACGGTCAGAGAAGTAACTTACTGAGAAGATCACAATTGTTTGTAGACGTAGTAATATGCAGGTAGTCCATGATGAAAGGAAGGAGGCATTGCATTATTGCAGCTCAGATTCCCAAAGAAGCACCAGAAAGAGATAGAGAAACACGGCGCTTACCATGTCGGTTTGCGGTCTGTTGGTATAAAGTCTCTACGGTCCCCAGGGAGGTACTCCCTGGTAGAATGTGGTTGTATAATTGACGTTCTCAGACATTTAAACCAGTTGTTAGTGTGATTACTACAAGTTCCCAGGTCATGTGAGTCTGAGATCATGACGGCGGGCGGCCATATTGTAACTACAAAAGCCAGGGAAAGGGGGCGGCCATCTTGTAGTGAATCAGTCAAAGGGTAAACGATCAAAAACAAAATCACTATGTGGATCAGGAATTTTGTGCAACATTTAAAAAGTGTTTATTGGACAAAATACTAGTGTACTGTGTAAGATCGGACTATATATTGATTAAAGTGTTGTGGTTAAAAATGGGAGATACTAACCAATCCTGTCTTAACCACGGCCAGCAGAATGATTATAATGTAAGACAAAAAAACAAAAACAAAATAGTAGGCGATCCGTGTGAATGAATAGTAGCATAGACTAACTGTAGTAGGTGCTATCATTTTAGATAATGTAGAGATCTATGTGTGTTCATGTACATTAAAGTTATAAGTATCATAAAGGTGAGAAGAAACATAGTATGATCAACATACAAGTAATTAATATCATAATGTGGATACTGTAGGGTTAAAAAGAAACATGGTGTGGACCAACATACTAGTTATGACGATTAGTCACTAAAAGGTGAAAGAAGTTACCTACCGTACAAAATTTAGTTTGAACAGGTCAAGTTCAACATCAATGCTCATTTCATCATGCGCAAATTGCATAAGTTACCTTGATTACCTTTCATAATTATAATAGAAATATAGAGCAATTCTTCATTATATCAAACGAAAAAATTTCAATCTTCATTGCAACAACTCTTTAACAATATAGACCTATGAGACAGTTTTCCACATTATGGTAAATATAGGAAGATGCAAACAGGCTATAGAATTATCGATGCTTCCTCAGAACAAGCTTCGCCTGTTTATATTCGATAACAGAATCTAATGTTTTACAATATAACATAGCAGAGACCTGTGAGGCCAAACTCAGTTGTGTCAAACGAGTCTAAAGTCAAGTTCCTTAACAATAATTGTTACACCAAATCAATCTAACAAAACAGTTTTCCACATGGTTGGCAAAAACGAGAAAATACTGTAGTAGCATAATCTTTGTTAGACTAAGGATGGGCCTCCTCTGTCATATTACTGTCAAATTACTGAGTCTCCTGCTCACACTCAGCATACTCAGAAATTATTAAGGAAATGAGAACAGAGTCTATTCCTCATCGTTATGGGGGTGGGGCATTTTCTTATAACCAATAGTGCATCTCTGTATCTTTGTTCAAACCTGTTTTTATGGTACCCAACGTGGGTATGAGCTTTTTCTTCTCCTCATCAAGAAGTTCTCTGTTACCACCTCGAGAAAGTGCCTTTATGTGTTCTAATCCAAAGAAGGTGAAAGTTTTCTGATTCGGATGATATTGATTGAAGTGTTCAGTAAGTGGGGGCCAGTTTCAGATTTGTGAACATTCCGATAGTGTTCCAAAATCCAAACGCATAAGGGTCTGACGGTGCTGCCAACATAAAGTTGGTTGCATGAGCATTCTATTATGTAAGCGATGTAAGTACTCTTACAGTTGATCAAATCCATGATCTGTCATTTCATTGCAGGTGAAGG
Source organism: Calotriton arnoldi (assembly GCA_963921515.1). Classification (NCBI taxonomy): domain Eukaryota; kingdom Metazoa; phylum Chordata; class Amphibia; order Caudata; family Salamandridae; genus Calotriton; species Calotriton arnoldi. Next base: position 1,170,860 of record CAWUFW010002205.1, on the reverse strand, counting down.
TGAGAAGCCTTTCATTTTATTACTACCCAGTGCACAAGCTCCACAATTATGGCATATATAGAACCTACAAGGTTTAGCTAGAATGGTAGTTTGGAATCCTCTCTTGTCAATAAATTCAGATTTGCGAAGCAATTTCATGAGATTCTTGGCTCTGCAGAAAACCACTTGTGGGTAGCTGGCTGTATCCTGGTTAATGGTTGGCTATTTATGAGCAGATATCTATGTTTTTTAAGGACTTTTCTGATTTGGGCGTGACCATTGTGATATTCTGTCATGAAACACGTAATATTTTTTGTTGTTATAGGATTTACTGCAGAATACAGACCAAACTTTACAGAAAGTCCTCGGCTGACAATTCTATTCTACGAGCAGACAGCTTTCATCCCCACAATATTAGAAATATTCCCAAAGGTGAATTATAGAGCATTCGATGAAATTGAGTGTCATGTCGTCATGCCTGCCCTGGTCTCGCCCCAAGGTCAGGCATGGCAGAGGAAGGGGAGGAGTCACAGGAGGGAGCGGGCAGTCGGGCCCGAGGTAAAGAGAATAAAGACGTGTTTCCCCGTCCGCCCGTGTCTGTTCCTTCTTTGGGCGTGGGGGACACAAAAACTGGCGATGAGGGTGGGATGCAGAAGCACCCCCCTCACTGCTGCAAGGTATAAGAAGCGCGCTGCCGCGAGCGAGCGGAGCGCCCAAACCTGCAAGAAGAGCGCGAAACAGAGGTCAGCGCGCGCATGCAGCAGGACAAAATAAAGGAGGCAGAATCACGACCCCATGACTGGAGCGACGTGCAAATAGAGGTAAGCTAAATGGAATGCCCCTGTGAGAAGTAAAGCCTGCATGAGTCCCCTTCGGCGGCCATTTTTAAGTCAGGCACGCTGCATTGACTAAGCTTGGCCCTGACGCGGCGGCCATTTTTGAGTCAGGCAAAATCACAAAAAGAACTCCTAAACCTCCAAAAAGGACTCGCGAGGCCTGCAAAAGTAACGCTAAGTGCCTGCAGACATCACTGAAGCTCAGTGGCACCGCACTGCAACATGTCGGACCCCGACTCTTCACAGCAAGCTGCGCCTGGCCCAGCACACAATGCTCCACCGCCTGGTCCGATACCCATGGGAGTCTCATACCTGCGCCCCCCTGAGCCACTACCATTGACGTCTGGTAACAGCATGGGCCCTGCGTGGAAGAGTTGGCTTGAGGACTTCGAGGACTTCATGAAGGGGTCACAAGTCCGTGACCCCGACCAACAGCTCATAGCCCTGCGCAACCTTGTAGGCAAGGACATTGGACAAATTATCAAAGACCTGCCACCGGCCAACGCTGCGTCATACGTGAGTGTGAGAGAAGCACTGAATAAGAAGTTCCTTCCCAAACGGAACATAGACTATGAGCGCTACACATTCAACCTCGCATCCCAGGAGCGAGATGAACCCATGGGCGACTTTATCTCCCGCCTCAAATGTCTAGCTCGGCACTGTGAGTTCGACAACTTCAACACAGAAGATGCGCTACATCTACGTATCATTGACGGATGTCAATCAGAATCACTACAACGCCGACTTCTGAAAAAACATTACTCCCTAGATGAGATAGAAGAACTCACCCGTATAAATGATCAAGCTGAAGAGCACGCAAAGAAAATGGAGGCCAGCAAAACTGAAAAAAAGGAAGCAGCACTCCGCGTGCACTCACACGCGGAACCGAGGCATCGCCCAGATCGACACACATCAGGAAGATTTCCAAGGCCGCCTCGCATGAAGTCACCCCGCCGGGGGACACAGAACAGCCACTCCCGCAGACAACCTTCGCAATGCTACCGGTGTGGCCAAGACTACCCTCATACGGGTCCGTGCCCAGCCATCAGGCAACAATGCCACCGATGTGGAAAAGACAACCACTTCGAAGCCGCCTGTCAAGCCCGTCGCACGGAACCAAGACAGAGACAGACCAAACAGAGTACAGGATCACGTCACCATGCAAGAGCTGTACAAGGTCGGAGAGATCACTCGACGAGCTCATCAAGATCCAGTACCCAATCACATAGCTCGTACCGATCCCAGCGCTCAACTTCCCGGGAGTCGTCCTCCCTCACTCCCATATCACAAGACAGTGACGAATACGTATGCATGGTGGCAGACCCAGACAGACTGAAGAAGTACCCACGACTCCACATCCGAATAGGAAGTCACTCCGCCAAATTTGTTTTAGACACAGGCGCACCGCTCAATTACATCTGCGCCACCGAATACTAGAGCATGAATCCGAAACTGACACTAGAGCCAGCCGCAGTGCGTGTCTACACGTGGATGTCCAGAAAACCATTGCCATGTCTAGGGCAATTTCGCACCACGCTAACCTACAAGGACAGGAAAATCCAAGCGCAAATTCACGTGATTGAAGGCCCGGAAACAGCAGACTGCCTTCTCAGTTTACCAACGGCGGAACGACTGAAGCTAGTCGAGATCCTATACAAAGTAGACGACTCGCCAGACATCGTCAACAAATTCCCAAAACTGTTCAATGGCCTAGGAAGCTCGCCCATTTCAAAGTCAAGCTGCACATCAATGAGCAAGTGACGCCGGTGGCACAGCATCACCGGAAAGTGCCTTTTCACTTACAACAAGCGGTAGATGACGAACTCCAAGACCTACTACAAGCAGATATCATTGAAAGATCAACTGGACCCACTCCGTGGGTGTCACCGGTAGTGGTAGTACCCAAGAGAGGCCAAGACAACAAAGTACGCCTGTGTGTTGACATGCGAGCCCCAAACACAGCCATCGAAAGGGAGCGGCACCCAGGACCCCACATCAGTGACATGATCACACGCCTGAACGGAGCGACGAACTTTTCGAAATTAGACCTCAACAAGGGATACCATCAACTTCAATTACATGAACGCTCACATTACATCACTACATTTACCACACACCAAGGACTTTTCAGGTACAAACGCCTCAATTTCGGGATCTCCTCTGCCGCTGAGATTTTCCAAGAGGCTATCAGACGAGTGATACAAGACATTCCGAATGCCTTCAACTACAGCGACGACATCTTGGTATTCGGTGAGACCCAGAAAGATCACGACAAAGTGGAGATATTCTTCAGCCACGGAGTGGCGCGCCCGCGTCAGAGCCTGGGGATGTCGAGAAATGTAATCTGCCGGGTTCTCCGCCTTCCCCGGTTTGTGAATGATGGTATACGTATAGTCTTGCAGGCGGATGCCCCGCGCATCAGACGGTGGGGCATACGCCTGCAAGACTATACGTATACCATCATTCACAAACCGGGGAAGGCGGAGAACCCGGCAGATTACATTTCTCGACATCCCCAGGCTCTGACGCGGGCGCGCCACTCCGTGGCTGAAGAATATCTCCACTTTGTCATTGACCGAGCCTGCCCACCAGCCGTTCCCCTCGAGGCCATCATCGAGGCCTCAGCAAACGACGCCACAATCCAAAATGTCATACATCGCGTTCGCACTGACTCATGGCGCCATCTAGAAGATCCGAAGATGAGCGACACCATCAACAGGCAAGAACTCGCGGCGTTCAAGCACGTCAAAGGCGAACTCTCCATTAGCGACAATGGCCTGCTACTAAGAGGTCAGAGAATCGACATCCCTAACCAGCTGCGACAGGGAACTGTAAATCTGGCACATGAAGGACATCGAGGGGTAGTAGCCACGAAGGAAGCGCTGCGAGAGCGTGTCTGGTTCCCTTCCCTTGACCAGATGGTGGAGTCCACACTCCGAGACTGCCCACACTGTCAACTAGTAGGGCGAGAAGAACCACATGCCCCTCTGCAAATGTCGGACCTCCCAGATGGCGTCTGGCAACATGTAGCTGTTGATTTCTTTGGCCCGCTGAAGTCGGGAAAGTACATCATCATCACCATGGATGAATATTCCCGTTTTCCCATCGCTCACCAGATTTCCTCCACAAAAGCGACAACAGTCATACCTGCAATCGATGAAGCATTCGCTGCGTGGGGCATCCCCACAATGGTGAAGACTGACAATGGCCCGCCGTTCAACGGACAAGATTTCGCTGATTTCGCCAGACATCTTAACTTCAAACATCGGAAAATCACCCCCTTATGGCCACAGGCAAACGGGATGGTGGAGCGATTCATGGCCACCATGAAAATGACGATGCAGCAAGCTGAGCTAACTCACCGCGACATCCAGCCAGCACTAAACGAAGTACTACGAGCATACAGGACCACCCCACACAGCACCACAAACCAATGTCCGGCGCCCCTGATGCTCGGGCGGACTCCTCGCACCCGGATATCAACCACAGATGCTGTTACACAATCCAGGCCCACGATGTCAGACCACGAGACGCTGGTCGAACTGGATCGAACCAAGAAGGCGAAAATGAAGGAATATGCAGACAACCGCAGACACGCCAAGACATCTGACATTCGAGAAGGAGATTGGGTGCTGGTGAGACAAGAAAGGAAATCCAAAGCCGACAGCCGCTACCTCAATCACCCACTACAAGTAACGAGAAGGAATGGGACTATGATTACAGCCGAGTCCAGAAGCAAGAGAACGACCAGAAACGTGTCACACTTCAAAAGGTGCAACCCGACAGCCTACACTCGGGTTCGAAGATCGGTCTGGGACACGGATGTGTCAAGTCAAGAAGAAAGCAGCCATGAAGAACCCACACGGGTGTCGGAGGCAGATGAGCTGAGAAGAGAGTGCCCTCACAGTCACTCCCGGCCCAGCCGACCGCGACGGGACATTCGAAAACCCATTCGACTCATCGAAGAACTCTGAGAGAAACGGTGAACATTTAAAATACAAAAGGGGGAGATGTCATGTCGTCATGCCTGCCCTGGTCTCGCCCCAAGGTCAGGCATGGCAGAGGAAGGGGAGGAGTCACAGGAGGAAGCGGGCAGTCGGGCCCGAGGTAAAGAGAATAAAGACGTGTTTCCCCGTCCGCCCGTGTCTGTTCCTTCTTTGGGCGTGGGGGACACAAAATTGAGGTGACGATGAGCTCTACCGAATAAAATCAGAGGAACTAATAAAACGTCCGGAACAAAGAGGGTACCAGAAGAATCATTTCCACAAATACGCTACAGAAATAGATCAGAAAAAAAGTAATCATCTAATACAGTCTACAAAACCACTGGAACATCCTACAACAGCAAAAAAAGATATAGCCAGTGGGCTTGTGCTCTTCATGCATTCACGCTTGAGCCTTGGAGTTCATAAATTTTCAGCACTTAGCAGATGAAAAAGGACATATCGTTGGGGACTGTCGGCTTTCTTTATTACCTTCGAGCTGAATACAGTTCATTTCGCTCTTCGTCTACACTCAGCCTGCTGCATCAATTTTAAGAAGTGCCTCCTCTTTATCTCTACATGCCAAAGGCAACAAAGGTCATATGGTGGAGGTCACCCTTCACTTTTGTATTGTCTGCATCTTCATCCCATCTTTGACAATGCCGAGCAAAGTTTTAGATCTTTCAGATATCAACTTATATCCTCTCAAAGAGCACTGGCCAAGGAATGCGATTCAAAAGATTTTACTTTGCTGGCTATTTTCTTTCCCTATGGCTGTTCTAATGTCGGTTTTATGCGGTGGTTGGTGAACTATTTAATTAGATGATTCTAGGCCACCAGTGTCCCTGGCTTCTTCCTTGATCTACCTCTGCATTCCATATCCTCAGCTTGTTTCCACAAACTTTGCCTGAGACGGTCAGTAAGGCTGTAGTTGCAAGTAGCACACTGTGTAATAGCATGGTTTAGTTTTACCTTGCTTGATGACTCTTCTAAAAAGGCATGACCACTGTCTGCTTTACAAGTGGCTGATGGAAATGCTGGGGAGATAAAACATCTACCCCAGGATCTCCCTTTCACTATTCACAATTCGGAGGCTTCTCTGGAGAGAGTTCTGCAGTGTGGAGGAAATTGCTCATGATTTTTATTCATATATTGGGTGCTTAATTTGAACTGGTAGTTGTAGGTGGGGCCCACGAGCGCTCTTCTTTGGGTATTGGCACTTATTTGTAATAATCAGATTTTGAACAACAGCAGGAGAGAGAGAAAGGTCGCAAAAGAGGAAAGAAAGAGGAAGAGAAAGTCGGAAGAACAGTGGCAGAAGGAGAAAGCTGAGATGAAAAGGATCCCAGAAGAGTGAGATATGGAGGGGGGGGGGGCGCGGGTGGTATTTTAGTGGATGAAAGAGGCATGAGGTGATATGTATAGAGTACTTAATTTGTAAAGGAATAAGTGCCTTTTCTCAGCGGCCCACTGGCACCGCTGCCTAATGTTAGGGTATTCAACAACCCCAACATCTGGCAGTGGCAATGGCAGGCATCTGAGAAAAGGCACTTATTCCTTTATGATTTAAGCACTCTATACATAGAAACTTGAAAAGTTGCGCTGTTATCTTTTTTGCTTGCAAACAAATCACTTATCAATTCAGCTGCTTTCTTGACTAAATAAACCCAAGGGCCCTCTGATGATGAACAAATTCAGAGTAAATCCCAGATAGTGCAAAGTTAATGTCTTTCTCTACGTCTTTTCCTCCCAAAAATAATTTTCCACTCATCTGACTACTGTTTGGCTTGCCTCACGTCATTATCTTTAACCTCCCTCAGTTTGCCATAAATCGCATTTCTATTCTAGTACGCTCACATTTTACTGGACTGTTCCTGCAGGGTGGCCCCTGTTCTTGCCACCAAGGGAGAGTTGTGGCGCAGTGGCCAGAGCAGCTGACTCCAGAGCGCGGGGTTCACGGTTCGATCCCTGGTGCTGGCGGCAGCTCAGTTCAGCATCATGTGACTCTGGGCAGTAGCTCACTTAATCTCCCTGAGGGCCCCCAGCGCCTTGAAACCTTAACGGGTGATATCTTCATGCTTTACAAGTATGGATTATTAATATCATAAAATGCAATCATTGGCATTTAATAAATGGTAAACCATTTCCCCTTTTATCTCAGCATATCACATGTTTCGCTCATTACATATTCACAAAGATCTTTAATGTAGAGCACGAATAAGGGGAGAGACAATATATAGGCCTGTTTGAATTTCTTGCTCAGCTAAAACTGTGAAGTCTGGCGTCCCCATTGTCCAAAGCATACGTAAGTAGTAATAGTATTGTGCGGTTCTTTTGTCATGCAAATATAGCTGTCGATGTTTAGTTAAACTCCATATTTTGTGAAAGTAGATTTTTAAGGAGTATCAGTTACAAAGTGGTAAGATGATTAAAAGATGCTTCCTGATAACGCATGACAGCAGTCATTCTACCTTGCAAAAGGGGACTAGATGGAATACTTTCTATTTGATCACCAGAAAGACCACTTTCTGATCATCACCCTGAGGTTCCAAGTGAGTGACGTCATGCCCCCACTGGGGATTAATCTGCGGTGTTCTCTGAAGAATGAATGATGTAGACAAGTATGTTACTTGGTTAAATGGTGGTTGAGAAAAAGACACGTTCATCAAGGGTTGAGTTACTACCACCATTCCTATGGATTCATAGAAATGTTTCAGTGCAGGGAAGGGATATTAATTGCCTGGTTGTTAATAGAGAGATCTTTTTCTGCTCATAAACTTCACTCTGTCCTCTGATCTGATGGCTTCCACCATCCACCCATTTATACCCTATCATTAAAATGTAGCATCGGCAACCAGATCACATGCTCCAAGGAACTGCTGTCACTGGTTGTGGTAGTACTGTTGAGAAGTTCCCTTCAATTGCGATGGGGCTGGCAACAAGAGTTACTGACCCTTTGGAATTATGAGATCTCAAGTCATTTACCCAGAGGCTCTACAAGCTAAAAGCAGCTGGAGTCTCATGGTGAAATACCATGTGAAAACGAAGTATTACTTGGCAATGACAATCGAAATGATAGATTCACCGATAATACCTAATTTCTCGGAGAACCCTGAGCATCCTACTTGTAATCACCAGTAACCCCACTCCAGAATTGCTGATGCCTGTGATATTAGTAACTCTGGGGGGCAGAGTTACCAAAGATTACTATGGAGCTCTCGCAATGAAGCCCATATTAGCAATAGTAGTGACACGTTGAGCACCAGCTGTACCGGCATGCAATTCCCAGCCAGTCCAGCCAGTTAGAAAATGCACATTTTAGGAGATAGAGAAGCTATTACACGCTCTAAATTTCCAGCTATGTACAATCAACAGGCGAGACTGCCAAAGGAACAGCCTCTGCTGAGCTGAATCTGCCAGTGCTGCTTTCCCCAAGACTAGGACAGTCAGTCCCCAGTCTTCTTCACCACTGAGCTCCAGCCACAGAAGGAACATTCGACAGAAATCCATCCCATGTCTGCCTTTCACTAATTCTACTCTATAGGAAGATGATTGTCATGAAACAAATCGCACAAATCAGGAATAATGGAATGCTGTCTTATCTGCCCTTTGGTGATCAATTCCACTCTATGCAACCATTTTATATAGCAAATGTGTACATCAGTTGCCTCAATATTGAGTCTGAACCAGCTAGGGTAAAAATGGCAGAGATTTAGGTGGGACACTGCCTATGGGCAAGCTATTAGGGAAATTAAAACCTCAGCAAAGAAAGCAAACAGGAAACAACCATCTCTTACTGCTTGTCTTTGTCTTTATAAGCAGTTAACGATGTGCAGCGCTATGAGGATAATGTGTACACGTAAACTCTTCTGTGCTTTCTCATTGAATATCTTCGTTTTCTGTATCGTTCCCTTCTAGGCAAAGGTTGTTTTATTCATTTACTTTAGGATGTGTGCTTTTGTTAGCTTTGTCTTTGTAGCGCCTAACAAAAGATTCAGCCTAAAAAAAACACCCACTCTCCGATGCTCTAAGAGGCAGGAGTTTTAACAATGCATTATGAATAAATGTGTATTTGGCGCTTCTTTTGACATAACTGCCTGGGAGCAAAATTCCCTGCTGTAATGAAAATATGAGACAGACAGGAGCAGGCTATTATGCTTTGATTGTGTCCAGGTTTGAATGCTGAGTGACGGCCATCTTGGTAAAAAGTACAATAGCAACACGAAATGTACAGTTGCGTAACAGCATTGCATCTCGCAGGACTCATAGAGATCAAAGATTCGATGTGTGTCACGTGGTGCCACATGCAACCCTTCACCTTGAGCAACTCACACATGAAGCCATATAATGCCATAGCAATGTAGACCTGATCTGACAAGGACCAATTCCTGGTTGCGAATGGTTGCCACTTACTCTTTACAGGCGGGATCTAACAAAATGTGTGTGATGGTGCAAGCGTCCCATTGTTTTTTCTCCAACTTCTACATCTTGATAATTTGAGGTACACTCCTGCTCCCAAGTCAAGCACAGTGCAATGCAGGGGCGCCATTATAACAATTTAGCCAATCCACCCGAGCATTGCCACGTGCACAAACTAATCTATAGGCCCACTAAATTAGCATTTTGTCCAGTACCGGACTTGTGCTGCCACAAACAGTTTGCAAATGTAGCCATTCATTTCACAAAGAAGAAGTACTGAAGTACTGAGAACCTTAAGTTAAAAAAAAAAAAACATTAAAGATGCTCCGCAAATTCAAAAATAAGTAACCTGTCATCCTCTTCAGTATTACCATATGGCATTACGATATAAGATATGTGAATATATCAGGCCTTCCTCACTTTATCCAATAAAGCCTTACATTTGAGTAAAATATTCCTCTAATAGCATACTAACCAATTGCATTCATCCAGAAAGAAATCATATCAATTCGAGGTATTCACATCTCTTACTGCAGTTCCCAACGACCTTCTGCAGCCTAGATGTCTCCTAATGTACATATTATTTCATTTTGCTGGTTTTGTATAGGACATATCATTCACGGATGTAACCTCTTGGCGCTTGGCAAGTCCCGGTCTTTGTAGACACACTTCTGCTTGGTCATCTGTACTATGCAATGCTGAGTGTAACTGCCGTATCTAAGTGCTTGATTTGCACTCTGGGGGTTTGCGAACCAGCCACAAGAAGGTGGCACAGTTTAGTTAGCATGTGCTCCTGTAAACAAGAAGCAGAGCATACTCAGTCGTGCAGAACATGCTTGTATATGAGTGACAGAATTGTGAGAGAGGGCGCCTATGGTGGAGAGGTGCATGCCTATTGTTTTGAGAGCAGTACATTGCCCTTTGGTTAACCTTTGCCACTCCGGCAGCTGTAAACATGGGGAAGGCTTGATGAAGTGAGGCGGTGACCTAGTATGGCACATCTATGGTACATAAGTTTAGTTTGCTCTCACACTCCGACATCTCCACTGGCTTCCAGTCAACAAGGGAGTCACCTTCAAGCTCCTCACTCACGCCTACAAAGCCCTACATGACAAAGGACCAGCGTACCTGAACTACCACCTCACATTCCACATACCCACCAGACAACTACAATCCTCCCAACTTGCCCTCGCCTCCGTCCTCAGGATCCACAAGACGAGAACCGGAGGAAGATCGTTTTCCTACCTCGCCACCAAGACCTGGAACACCCTGCCCCTCCACCTCAGGCAATGTGCATCACTGACCCAATTCAGGAAGGACCTCAAGACCTGGCTCTTTGAATGATCCTCCACCAAGTCCGCCCAGCAGCCCCCCTTCCCCAGCTCCTTGAGACCCTCACGGGTGAGTAGCCACACATTACAAGTCCCTGATTGATTGATTGACTACTTCACTCAAATTTAAGTGTATGCGGCATTGGCAATGTTAGAGCATTCGTAAAAATAATTTAAAATGTACAAGAACGTTTCCCTTTTTAGATTAACTGGAATCCAGATATGTCTGTGAGAACCATGTATTGTATTACAAGTGTAGAGATGTATTCAAATGTAAATACTGCCGGCAGTAATCTCCTAGGAGGACCCAAGGTCATGTCTACAAGTTTTCCAAAGATCTCACACAAGACCTGAATTGGCGTGAAATCTTCCTGATTGACATGGCCTGATGGCAGATTATATTTTGCACAGCTTTTCACTTAATGGAAAAGACTTTTGAAGTACTGTCACTTGCTTCTGAAACAGCATCTGCTTTAACTGTCTGGGGCACTTTGAGTAATTTGCAATGATAATGTCTTAAAAAAGGAACGCTCTGCCAGAGTGCATATGTTGCTATCATTTTGCCTTTGCCTGAGTGATAAAATGTCCTTTCCTGCTCATCTTTAACAACTCTCAGCAAACATATTTAAAGAAGTGAAATAAATTCCATATTACCCAGCATGATGAAAGGAAGGCCCAAGAAGGTGGAGTTGTACTTCCCGCCCGTCAAATTGATGATCCCTGCTGCGGTCAGGGTGGCCAGGCTCACCGTCACCAGACCGATGAGGCCGAGCCAGGGTTTGCTGCGGACACAGTCCTGCATGGAGCAGCAGAGCACCGCCAAGGTGAGCACCAGGGCCAGGCTTGTGATAAGGTAGCGCTGAGACACAACGCTGGTCTTCTGAAAGTCCTCACCCAGCGAGGCAGATGTGAAGGGATACATTTTGACTTCCTTGTTGGCCCTCTGGAAGTGGTCCACAGTGTCACAGAAAATGGACTCCCACTTCTCGGCGACCACGTCGTTCAGAGCGTTGATGGCCTGAAGGTAGTAGGTGAGCTGGACGGCCTCGGCGGACTTGACGCGGTCCTTGCTGTGTATGGTGACTCCGCCCAGCTGGTGCCCATTGTACACCTCCCTGCCGTCCTTCAGCTGGGTGATCGGATACGTGATGATGAACGTTGTTCGGTTTGAGGAGCGGGCTGACTTCAGTCCCTCCAAAATGTGCACAATATCATCCACAATGCAGGTCTTGTCGTTGTTCAAGACGCAAATGTGGGCAAAGGTGTAATTGAAGCCCGGCCTCTGTACTTGGATCCTGGTCACCGCCGAGTGCAACTACAAGAGACAAAGGGACAGGAAAAAACTTTAGGTCAATGCTAGATATCTTTTGTTTTTTGAGATGCGTCAATTCATTGCTTCATTTTTAAATAATGATTGTCAAGACTAAAATATTTATGCCATTAAAAGCTATACTTTGCCTTACTCCTTCTAGAGGTTGTAGGCATGATCTTGAAATGCACATACATGTTGGAAGTATTCCCTGACTAAGGATAACTCAATAAACTGTATTCCTCTAATGTGTCATGCATAGATGCAAAATTAAGCTTCTGCTCGTTCTCTATAAAAACTAAGGAAGAAATTGAGGCAGTTCTCATTGTTCAACAGAATTACTCACAGATGAGCCACTGCGAGCAAAACAACTGCAGGCGAGCCCTGAAACTGACAAATATCAGGCCGAATAAATTATTCATCCTCCTTTGCATGTCATCCTCTGAAGGGCAGTTTAACATTCTCTGCGGCTCGGCAGCTCCCTCGCCCTGCTCCCTTCCCTTGCTGCCGCGCATCGCCACACAGGAGACGTGAATGCATGAATGAATGGCTTAATAACGAATGCTTAAGCAAATGAAATACGATGTGCTTATATTTAGAAACATGAACTACAGAGACTCAGAAACGTTCTTTCACAGGAATAGGATTCAATGCAAATTCTTACCATCACGGATGAGATAAGCAAAAAGAAGGCATTGCGTATCATTTTTTTACTTTTATCCCAGAGCACATTTTTTATTATCAAGGAAATTGCTGGTGGTTGAAAAAAATCACACTTTCTAATTGCTGTGGCTAGAGAGGACTGTTTGTCATCACCTAATACTGCTACAACAAGCATGGTCTGGGCTCTTTGTTTTCGGCTCTGTCTAAAGAGGTGTAACATAATTGCTAGAGACATGCACAGCATTTACTGCCAAAGAAACAGCATAGGTACCTTGTAAACATGCTCATTTCACTAAATCAGGCTTAGCAACTAATCGGTTTCAATGTACTGAAATACATGGTCTTTTATTCCCCACCTTTTGCTCCCCCTTAATATCATGACATCATTAACATAAATATTGACTTATAATATTATTATTGGATGGGTCACAATTGCTACAGTGTGATAAATCGAATCCTGGAATAATTGTAAGCAAAATGTCTCTAATTCCCTCATTGCAGTCTGGTTGTAACATCACTGCTCATTTGTAATATCAAACTGGCATTGCTAGTCTATTGTAATAACTGCAGTTTAGGCGTCACACGGACAGTGGCAGGTCAATGAACGGGATAACTTGCTTTCAAGCTCTTTCTTCTCAGCTAATCTTTCCTGAAAATTCACATTCATTAGCTGATAAGGTGACGTTTTTTTACACCATGGGGCTTATTTATGAGAGGCTTGTGCCGCCGGAGTGTCTCTTCTTCTGAGGTACCGGCGGCACAAGCCTCTCAACCATATTTATGAGGCCACGCAAAGCCACCCTGCATGTATTTGAATGGCCTCCTAGATATTGAGTAAGACAAAGTAGCACAAGTCGCTGTGCTGCCTTACTCTGCGCCAGGGATGCGTTTCATGTGTGTTGTGGTGGGTTTTCCCATGCAACACCCATGGATTCGACGCTGCCCCAGATTTACTTAATCACATGAACCTGGGGCAGCTCGAAAACCTTACACCTCTACAGAGCAGGCGTAATGAGGAGAAATATTTGCATTTCTCCTCTTTTTTTTCTCTTTCCATGTGTGCTGCATGTGTGCTGCATGCAGCACACATAGAAAGAGGAAAACACCTCTCTGAATTGTTTAAGTGCTGGAAGGTGCCCTTTCCTGCACAAAAACAATCTTGCATGCAACGCAGACACCCTTGCACCATCGTGCAAGGGTGCCTGCATTGGTGCTAGGCAGTCATTTGTGTGCCAGCGCAGGGGGTAAGGACAGGAATGCACTGTGTTTCATAAAAACGTTGCATTCCTGCCCTTTCTCATTGGCATAGGGCAGCGCCGCAAGAAGACTCGCGGCGCTTCCCTACGTCACTTTCCTATAAATGAAGCCCCATGTTTATTGCACTAAGGGCATGCCAGACAACAAAGCAGGAATGTAGCTGCAAAGCCACTTTAGACAGTCTACCAAGCTCACAAGTCACTGCAAGTTTAGAAGGATATTCACATCCTCTGTTTTCTTTTGTTCTGCGTGGTTTGTGAATCAGGAATCACGTCATATTTTTATCTTGTTTTATGATTATGGGCATTTTCCACACTTCTGGGTTGTGCCCAGGTCTCTTGTCTGAGTGGTGTGCATTCACCGGACCTCCACGTGGCCCCAGGATTCATTTTTTTAAACAAATGTATAATATGCTCGATGTTAAGCTCCCGTAGGTCAATCAGAGTGTAGCACACGTTCAGCTCCTCCTAACCAATCAGATTACAGAGGCTCAAAAATAAGCTTTTGCAGTTCTCAAACCTTGCAATGGACAGCAGGATTTCTTGTGTCTCACCCAAGCAGATCTGGTATTAAATTCAAATTTCCGTTCTCAACTTTTTTCTAGAATCAAACTGTCAAATTAACATTTGAGAAATTGCTCTGTTGCTTACACTGTACCAGGAAAGGATTCCTAAGTGGACCAAGGGCTAACTTCCCACTAAGCCAGGTGTGGTTCTCTTTAGTTGTTTTTGTATTTAACATTGACACACAGTACATAGAAATATCTTTTCCTTCAGTGAACAGTTTACACCTGAAAGGGCTGGGCCATGTTAATATGATGAAAGATTATATTGGGGTGCGCCCTCCAAGTGTGATATAATGAACCCCGACACATAAAAAATGATTTCTGCTACATCACACCAAACACCATTCCCTAACATACAGAGCAAGAAAAGAAGCCCAATAGCACAGTCAGAACCCCATTGCTTTTGCTACACTCGTCAAACTGATATAGAAACAGGTGAGCGTTGTTTGGCACAAAAGCGCTTCAAGCCAAACCAAGATAAGGGGCAGGGGTGGTTAAAAGAGCTCCCCAGCCCAGCTCCACAGCCAGTGTCCAAATGAGACACATTCTTCCTGATCTTGACAAAGGGCTGGAGAGGAAGGTGCCAGCAGGCCAACCTGTTCCCCCAAAGAACACAAAAGTTGCACTAAGGGAGGAAGTGATAATACCCACTTTTTCCGTGGCCTTGGCTAGGGCCAGGTAGAGCATACAACCACCCCCAACAGGAAAATGAGACTGAAGCATCAGAGCACTGGATTTGGGAACCTAGGGTAGTTGACAGCTGCTCTCATCTTGGAATACAGGGACGTTTCACAGGCCACACTCTCCACACCAATATGTCTGTTTGCTCTCTCCATGAAAAAGACCTCTCACTGGATACATCCACTTGAAATACAAAGCGATTCCACATCCCCCTGAAGAAATCACAAGATGTACAACCTCTGTAGCTGGTGGATACACAGAGGTCATTAGGCTCACTTCTGGACAAAGCTAAAAATAAGTAATGGGTGGAATGCTTTAAGAAATCAAGGTCATTGGGATTTACCTAGACTGCATTTCAATCTCGTGCTCACTTTGCCATAGGAATCAATCACTGATGAGGCCAAGTTTTCCAGAATAAGTCTGGAGTTGCTTGTATTCCCGTTTGGAGGAGAGCTGGCCTGGCAGTTTAGGCACAAGTAACGTTTGGTTACTCTGAGAAAAAAATTGATATACTTATTAGCTATATGCTACAGTAAGTATCAGACCAGTCAGGTGCCCATGCTGCATATAGCCAAGGTTTTGCATGCTGATTATGACCATTTAACACCTCTCCCTGCTAGTCTGGAGAGCTGCTAAAGTGTCAGTTTTGACCAATGTTAACTGGGCCTTAACCGGGGAGGATGGAACAGAGACTGAGGGCTGGTTAGCCAGTATTAGAGTCACTATTGACCTTTGCATTTGCTTACAGCAGGGAGAAAAGTCTGACACAATGATCCTTACTTTATAACTAACAATATATATTTTACAGTCATTTTATAATACTATTAAATTATTTTTACAGCATTAGTGTTAATCAAAAAATATTGTCAATGGTTGTAAAATTGTATAAAGTGTATTGTTTCAGATCTGAGTTCATTGACTTCTCAAGGTCTTTTGCATTTATTTAATAAATTCAAGTCAGTGATCTGCCAAATCTGATGCAGTGCTTAATGCATATTTAACCGTCCTTTAACATATTAATAAAGCCAGCCTATATCGACGTTACTGAAAAGATCAGTTCACCATCTCACAGTGGTAAAAGAAAATACACTGAGCGTTTGACTGAACAAATGACACTTCTAGTGGGGATGTCCATTCGGGCATTTACAGGCACTGGCGGACATCAAGGCCGCTGGCGTGCTATTTTGAACATTAAAAAGTCTGGCCTTGTCGGTATGTAAGGACAGTGTTTTATTTTGTTACGAATGTCTATCAGTTCTGAAGGTCTTATTACTAACCCAAAAAGTGGATACACCATATATTGCACATAAGTCTTTGTTTAACACAAAACATTGTAAATTATTAATACCTGTAGGTTTTCTTAGCTTGAGTGCCTTTTTGATTGATAGCCTTTTTTTTTTTTTTTAGCCTTTTTTGATTGGTAGCCTTCTTAAATTGTGGTCCCAATGAGTGGAGTTTTCAAATTCAGAATCTTTTCCAGAACCTCCAACAATTTATTATTTTGCGATACTATCTTGAGTTACAGGACGTTTTTGGGTTTTTATAATAGCAAGAAATACAGCAGAGCCGTTATTTATTGCGGTTGTTCTAACAGGCCAATAATTTGTGCAGCGATAAAAAAACATTTGTTACAGTTGGGCTGTTCACTGTTTAAGTGGTAAAAATGTTTTTTTATTTTTTTTAGACATTATGAACTAGATACGTGCTTCCGATACAGATGATTAATGATAAACACGGTTATTAAACTTAATCTCATTCAATTCAAAGTCTTATTTTGCTACTTAAAATTAAAAGATTGTGAAATTAAATTTACAACAATTTTAGTAAAAAAACTTGTCATGTGGTGAGCCTTTAGTCAACTACATGCCTACTGGACCAAGTCTCAACAGCACTAAAACAAAATATTAGAAAATGAATGTTTTACATGCAGATGATAAACATGCTAGGCACAAGAAATGAAACGTTTCTAGTCCTGGGCTTCATAGCCATGAGATTATACCCATGAGCGAAATGAAACGCCCAAAAATTCTTCTAGAAGCACTGCCATGTGGATTTAAGAGAAAATTAATGAGATATTTCTTTGGTCTTCTCTAAAGAGGTCCACAGGATTAAACACAAGTACAATTTTGTATAAAAGCAAACGAACAGTATACTCGGCAAAACTTTCTCCCAAACACCACTCCATTTATATTGACTCTTTATTTTCCTTGACAGGCTCACATTCAGGAAGTGACATTTGTCTACGCTATTATTTTAACTGCCAATTTTAGAATAAGGTTATGATTCACAAACATTGGAAATTGGCTATGTTTAAAAGAAACTTCCATTTTTAGAAATGCACAGCTGTTTCCAAGGGCACGGCCGCAAAGGTGCAAATGCTACAGGATTTCAGGAGCGCTCCTTGAAAACCTTTTTGATTTCCCATTTACACGAATGCAAGTGTTTACATGTGTGTAATTTTACATATGTGTACAATTACACAATGAAAAAACTTTGATGTGTACAATTGTATTTCAGAACATTTAATCTCCTCATGGAAAAAAGTGTAAATAAATTAAAAAAAAAATAACTATATGCATGCATAAATAAAATACATTGCTAAAGACAGAACCCGCCCCCGCTCCCCCCCAGGAGAATAAGGCATTAATTACTATTAGCTGCACGTTATGACTCCTTATGCAAACTGCACACCCAGGGACTACTGAGTGTGCAAGATTTATATTTATCAGGTGCACTCTTTCTGCATTTTGGAATTGGGATTAATGCACTAGCAGGGTAGTAGTCCACATTCCAAGACGTGTAAGTGGTACAAGTGTGCTGCACTGTTTGTTCTGCCAATTTGTGCCAAGTTTGACCCCAAGATAATCCAAAGCGCCCCACTACCCTCCACGTCCGCACAATTTTCACCCTGGTTATAATTCTGTACTGGGGGCAATTGGGAGTTTGCAGGCAGCATTGGACCAGAGCTCAGATTGTGATTGTGATTTACGTGTCTAAAAAGAGGTGGAAAGAGCATCATCCACACAAGAAAACTGGAGAAGGGAGGATATATGTTCACTCTCTCTAAGGGGCAGCAGGGATGAAATTGGCAAAACAGACTAATACATATGCAAGAGTGCTGCTGAATCAAATCCAGTGTGGGAGAAGAGTCTTTAATTTGGCATCACATGTATAAGTCGCAAGTTGCAACTTTCTAAGTACTTGTATCAGGCATGTGAAAAGATACATGGAGGAGAAGCTAGAAAATCTGTGCTCCTCTGCAGAGGAGACAGTGTGTCTGCGTGATCTGCTCTGTTGCAGTTGGTCCACAATTGAGAATCGCTAAGTGCACACGCTTGCACACAACTGCGGCTATATTACACAAAGTGCCCAGGGGTGCAATGGGCGCGAGAGTGACCGCCTGCTTTCTGCGTGCCAGGAACACTTTGGTATTACAGAAGGGGCCACAGACACTTGTACTGGCCTTACTGCAATAAAGATGTGCCCGTTAGCCCAATTGTAAGGGGGTTTTCCCTCATTAGCATGGGACAGGCCCTATGCTAATGAGGGAAACACTTTGCCTCTATGTCCATGCCATATTATGGAAGTGGGTGCAGAGGCTCGCTGAGCGTGCGCCACAATGGCGTACAGTCAGTCTGTCCCCTTGGGCTTCTCCTCCATGAGGAGCAAGTGGGACTCAGACCCCCAGACATCCCTCTGCATGTTGTGTGCAGTCACTCACTGTGCTCTGTGACAGGGGGATCTTTGCCCTCCTTTCAAATGCAAGCCTGGTTCCACGTGCACTGTGAAAGGCCGATTGGCTGCTGTAAACAGTTCGCCTTTCTCTAATGTGCTGCCCCAGGACCGGAAGCTGCCTTGCGTAGAGAGCGCAATATCTTTAAGAGGATGCAATGTCCCTGTTTGCACCCAGCAAACCACAGTAGAAACAGGAACAGTCTCCATATTAATAATAAGGCCAGTTGCACGCCCGGGGCACTTCCGGTAACATAGCCCCAGGCTTCCTATCATCTTCACTGAATATTCAGACTATCAGACAGCTTCATCAATAACAAAATACCAAGATACAGGAACACAAATTCAGTATGGCGTGCTCACGTCAATCATTGCAGAGGTGACGTATACACCACATACATTAACCGTTAATTTAAGAAATACACACTCGTGGCGCAGATGAATATATTTCCTCATTTTGACAGAGACCCACATATCCTGGAACTGGCACGGGTAAAATAAAATATGTCTGTTTCTTAGTCATTTTGCAATGTGCCTCCTAAGTGCAGTGTCGATGTTAAAATTGATCAAAGCTCAATCTAATTTATTGCTGCTGGCCAGCCTTGCAGAGCGACGGTGACAGCTTCACGGCTCTGAATTGGTTGGTTTCTCTTTCAGAAGAGCTGTCCTCTGTCAGGATGGCGCTGCCTTTCAAGAGGCAACGAGCAAGGCTTTTAGGATGATTTCAAGTCGTAGCAGAGTTTCACTCCTTGCGGTTTAAAGTCTTTTTTCTTCGCTCTTGTTATACGATCCTGCCCACGACCAGGCCGCTGCCCTGCCTGGGCAGGGACAACTTAAGGATTTTGGGGGCCCTGGGCCAAACGTATTTTGGGGGCCCCTGTTTTGAACAGTCCAAATTCTAAATGTGTTTACATCTAATATTCAGGGATAGTGATGTGGGTTTTCAATATTGTAACACAGCAGCAGCTCACTAATATTGCTGCAAATAGTCTCTGTGCCATCCTCCAATTTCTCATGTGTGAGGTCCTGTTTTGATCTAAAAGAAACATTTTTGTATGGATGTTGCATAAAACAAACACATTTCACTGCAAAATATCTGTAATAGACTCTCACAATATCGCCCACAATAAAAATAGATTAAAGGGAAAACGGTATTTAAAACAATCTGTTTAAGAATTATTTAAGATCATCAGACCAAGACTCTCTGCAAAACAGATCTGGCTCTATTGGGGGGCCCCCTGCAATCTGGGGCCCTGGGCCAGAGCCCACTTTGCCCATGCCTTAAAACGTCTCTGTGCCTGGGATGTGTGTCCCCTGACAACAGCTAATGAAAGCCGCGCGTGACACCAGAGCACGCGGACTTACCTTAGGGGGCAGTAGTGTGCTGTACAAGTGATTTGACTTCTTTCTCCCACAGGCGGCTGACTGTATTATTGAAAAAAAGCTTAAAATGAAGGGCAGAAGTAGTTTAATGGGCATGATAGGCTCTGAAATTAATTACTATTTCTAATAAAATAGCATCTCCAGTGCAGTGTGCATGATGAAAGGGTATTCAAGGTAAATCGTGTGCCTTGTTCTAAGTGTTCCTTAATTCTAAACATTCTATGCAAAGGGTGCAGAGGGTTCTAGATAAGATTCTGAGGGCCATATGTACGACGAAGTGGCGGAGCGTGTCGTTAGCCTCCTGTGCTTAACGACACGATCCGCCACTTCGGAAACGCGAGGCTGCACCATATTTACAAGAATGTGGTGCAGCCTTGTGTTTCCCCCTGCAATGACGCTAAGTTTAACAACTTAGCGCCAACGCAGGCACCCTTGCACCAGAGTGTAAGGGTGTCTGTGTGCAAGGGAGGATTGGTTATGTGTAGGAAGGTGTCCCTTCCTGCACATAAACAATCCTAAAATGCCATTTTGTAACTTTCATGTGTGCTGCTTCATGCAGCACACATGAAAGTTACAAAATTGCATTTTTTAAAAAGGTTTGTTTATGTACAGGAAGGGACACCTTCCTGTACATAAACAAACCATAGCATTTTGCTTTTTCCATGTGTGCTGCACAAGGCAGTGCACTTGGAAAAAGCAAAAACGAGGAGAAATAATGCATTTCTCCTCGTTTTGCCACCTTAAGACCAGGGTTTTACCTGGTCTTAATTTTGGCGCTGCCTCCTATGTACGCCACCCTTGTACATAGGGGGGAGCGTCAAATACAATGGGTGTTGCGGTGGAACGCCCACCACAACACCCACTGCACGCCCCTTTCACACTAAACATAGCGTGAAAGGGTGCCTTATGTACAAGGCAGCGTTAAGCCACGTTAAGTGGCTTAACGCTGCCTTGTACATAAGGCAAAGCCCCTATCGCTACGGGAACGTCACAAAAAGTGACGTTCCCGTGGCGATAGGGGCTTGTACATATGCCCCTGAGTCCGATAGCAACACATTTTACTGGAGCTATTACATGTCCTTGATGGTATGTAAGGAACTGCTTGGTGCAAACACCCTTACCAACCTATTATGAAAGCAGACATTTGGAGGTGCTAATGTGTGACAAGAATGTTTGTGTATATTTGTTGTACTGGGTTTTGAGGTGGAGGTGATGTGTTGTGCTGCTTTATTGCGATGTGTTGTGCTGTACTGCGTGTTGTGTTCTGTTTTGACTGTTTTGTTGGGTTGTACCCTGTTATGTTTTTGTTGTGTCGTTCTATTGCTTTATGTTAGGTTACTGTGTTATGTTTTGTTTTTACAATAAAGATATCAATACATGTAAGGATGTGCTATTTGGTTCCCTTTTTTTCTGCAATAGCCGGTGGTGTTGCGTGGTTGAAAAAAAAAATCAATGTTCACATATTGTCTACAACTAACAAATCGCGAGCGTTGTTTGTTGCTGCTGCAAAACAGCACTGCCGAGCGCAGCACTAAATTGAACAAAATAGCATACCTTTACAAATATGTATTAGTATGTTAATTATTACCTTAGTAAAATGAGCAGCGCATAATAGTACCCCATAGGCAGTTTATTTAATCTAACCCATGCTAGTGGGGCCTGTCATAGGGCAAGATTGAGTGCCTGAGTACGCAAAACAACTGAGGGGGAGAATCCCCCTTCAAGCAAAAAAATGCTTCTTTGTGGATGACAGTGGCCAAATATAATTTAGTTAAAAATGGAAAAACATCATTGCACCAGCACTGTTGAATTTCCACTGTTAGAGACTGGAATGCTAGATGAGTATAATATATATAATCTTCAAACATAAGAGGGATCTCTTGCAGTCAGTGAGCTTTCTAGTAACAAACTCCACACTGACGTGTGAGATGAGGAGAAAGAAATATTTACTGGTAGTCTCAGGGTACTGTCTCCCTACCTAGAATTCACTTCATTAAAGGTATCATCCCACCCTTCCCATAAGGCTTTATGATAGCTTTGTTCTCTTGCCCCCGAAAGAGTTTGAAATATTTGTTTTGTGGACCCTCACACACCCTATTGGTGTTATGCTTCATCATCGGGACGCACCCTGGTCCCTAAAAACCAGGGTGGGCTCAACCATATTCCAGGAAGCACTTTAGATATTGTTCTAATGCTAGCAGGGAATACAAATATTGAGATTAAAAAATACCTAGTGGTCACCCCGGTTTTCCTTTTTTGAGTGCCACTGGCATGATTAAAATCTGTGTTAATTAGGCGGGTATATTCACCGGACTAATTAACACAGATTTTAATCATACCAGTGTACCTACCCATTGTGAAATTTTACTTTCTGTTTACAGGAATAAATGCTCCTTTAGGCTGATTTAAGGGGCTGCTTCTAAATGTCTCTAGACTCCTGACCTGATAAAAAAAACCCTGCCAGGGCTGATTGTCAGTATTCATAGCCGAGGATGGTATTTGGGTGCTTCTTCCATGGATTCTGCTGTGGTCTCTACTTGGAACAGTTTGTGGCATTTTGGTTGTGCATTCACCAGGCAGGTGTTTGTGCACTATGAGGGGAGGTAGCAGTGTCAAGGTAGAGGTGGGGACTGCTAGTGTGACGCAATTAACTTGTAATGATACTCATTTCTGCTTTGTAGTTTCTTAAACTTGATGTGCTGTGTTCTTTCCATATGCTTTTTGTGCTTAATGTTTCCTTAACCATGATTACTCATGAGCAGGGGGTGGGCTCAATCTCAAATGATATCTGACATCTTGCGAGATTTGATGCTCTTGCAGGATTTGGAAATCCCAACTGCCATTTTGTTTGGCCACCTATATATACCACAACATCCAGCTCTCAATGCTGGAGCCAAACGCGATGGTAGTGACCATACCCTCTGAGTATCATCATTACATTTTAGCATTCCAGCTCACCAAAGGGAAAGCCCCAGACTCAGTATTCATGCAAGTACTTTCCACAAGTTAGGGATCATGTCTGTGGATCCCAGATAGCAGCACCTTTACTAAGCAGTAGGTTCTTCAGAAAAATCTTTAGTTGCATGACTTAACTTTTATCTGGAAAGCACTTTTGCTAATCAGTGCATTCTTGAGAAGCATCATGTGTTGTTTGTTAGTTTTTTTTGCGTATGTAGGCAGGTAATTGTAATTGTCAACAGTTACAAAAACGTGCATGTTTGCATACAGCTTTTTTGAACTAAAAGTGAACCCATGTGGAAACTAACAAACTCATTACTCGAGCTAAAAGGGAATTGGATTGTCAAAAGTTTATCCATTGGTATAACCTTGGCTGAAGTCATAAATGCAGCCAAAGTGTTATATATAAAAATGGTGATGAGTAATGCACAAATTACATGATTTTTTTCTCACGTTGTGTAGTTTGTCTTGATTTTTTTAGGATCTGAGGAAAAATACATAGGACGAAAGCACCATATAGGGAGGACTTTTAGAAGAAGGTCTGCAGGAAGTGCAAGGAAGGATCATCCGCAAACATGGGGTTTTTGTTATGAGTATTTAAGCAATGACCAGTGGCGGCTCCTCCGCTATGGTGGAAGAGCGTGGCCCCACTGTTTTCAAGCAGTGCGAGAAGAGGAAACATAACATGATAATAACTTTCAGTTATTACCATGTTATGTTTCCTTTGCGGGCAGGAGGGTGGGAGGCTGCTCTGCTCACGGAGCAGGGCAGGGGCGGAGTGGTTTGCCCACTCAAGTGCACAATGACTGTTTGGTCGGCCCTCATGCGCACTTCACTGTTCTCCATGCAGGCTGCATTACAGCCTGCATGGAGAACATGCCTACCCTTACAGTCCCTGGCTGAGCGCCGTATCACGGCGCTCACACCAGTCACAATGCTGCACTGCAGCATTGTGATTGGCTTAGGGGAGGGAGCCTGGCTGCCTGCTTCCTGTTCCTGGAAGCGGACTCAGGAGAGCAGGAGCACAGAAGACATGGGACCCGGCCTCGAGGTAAGTTTTTTCTTTGTTGTAAATTTCTAAACCCCGCTCCCCCCCACGCAACAACCCCCACGACCCCCTCCCGTGACACCCCTGCGACACCTGCGGCCCCCGCACCCGCCCCCACCACCCGCGAACCATTCCGGCTGCCCCTGGCAATGACATTTGTTTTATTGCAGGTAACTAGAGTGTTTTGATCAAAACCAGGAAAGACGATAAAACTCAAAGCTCAGGAGGGCCGATACAACTCCAGACTGACAGATTGCCCCAGATTAGTATCACAATTTGGTAGGGGAATGTCAGTAAATATACTTAAAGTAGGGACTAAATAGTAAACACAGGGAAGTGACTTTTGTATGTATTGTCTTGCTAGTAAATGCACAGCTTCTCTCTATATTTTATGGTGGTTTTTTTAGTTTATATTTTGTTGCCAGCCTCTTTCTCCTTGGGTCATTTGTTCTGTACTGGGTTCAGCTACTAGTAGTGGTGGGAGTCAAGTGATTACAAGGGTTTGTGGTTTCATGCTGCCTATGCGATCTCTCAGGGCCGGCTTTAGGGTGGTGCGACTGGTGCAGCCACTCCTGGTGCTGACATTGGTAGGGGTGTGCTGTGTTTAAAAATAACTTATGGGTTTACAAGCAAGTGAACTTCCTTGTACTTCCAGCAGTTTGCAGACTACAATAAAAATGTCAAGATAACTCTGGTGATTAATGTTACTGCTGGTGACAGATCGGAATTCTGTCTAGTGGCAGTTCTTACTCATCATAAAGTAGCGCAGAGAGTTAATGTGCCTGCTGCAAAGAACACGTACCAATCAGATCACAAAACTGACTGTAAGTGAACTATGAGTAGCGCTTTAAAAAAATGAAATGTATGTTAGAGGGGGCAAGGGAGAGGTGAGGGGCACTTTTGGAGAGTGGTAGTGAGGGAATTTGTGCAGAAGGAGGTAAAGGGGGCACCAAAAAAGACTGTTGCACCAGGCGCCAGCAGCGCTAAAGCCGGCGCTGCGATCTCTTATCAGAGAGAAGAATGTATTTCAGCCTTAATTCGAGCACTGATTATCTGGTTTGAGACATTAAACTTACATAAATATAGTTTTTGACTGCATTTTGCTTGATGAATTCCCATAATGCAATTGCTACATTACATACTGCATTCTCATAATTGATACATACAGCCAAATGCATGTTTCTTTTGTATTGTTTGTATGTTCACATATTCTCAACACACGTGCACTGCACTTTCACTTTACCTCACCTTTGTGTAGCATCTCCTTGTACATATAATTGTGGCTATTAACTTTTGTCTAATTTAACTCTAAAAGTGCTGTTGGTAAAAAATTATGGATTTAGGCCCAGATCTCTGTAATGGGGTGAATGTATGACATTGTTCTGCATTCTGTCCATCAATTGTTCTTTTTGCATTTGTCACCCCGAGTGGGACGGGTATGCCCAGACTTGGGTCCCGTGCTCTCCATGCCACTGGAGTCAAGTTAACCTGGCTGATGAGGGGTGAAACCCTGAAACCGGTCTTAGGATGCTTGTTTCCAGTCCAGGGAGGACCTGGCCTGGCAGTTCGGGCTGGACTGTTCCCATGAGGCACAGGGTCAAGACTGATTTGCATATGGCTGGGTTCAAACTGGAATAGCATGGGGAGCAAAAAAACGATGGATTTAGGCCCAGATCTCTGTACTGGGGTGAATGTATGACATTGTTCTGCATTCTGTCCATCAATTGTTCTTTTTGCGTTGGTCAATTCCAGCATTGATTCTATAATTCATGATGTGGATACATTTGTGTAATTTATGTCTATGGTGATTTATTTCTTGGATCCCTTACAGGTATTAATTTAATTCTAATAACGCTGAAGAAATCCTTTAATAATATATTATACTGTTATTCAAAATGAGCAGGTTATGTTTAGGCTAATTTTGATAAAATCAAAGTAGTCTTCCGTCATAAATTTGAAATAGTCTTTTACAATTGCTGTTTCCTGAAAATGATCAAACTCCGATTTTAAATTAATACAACCCACACATACTAATCACACACTTTTCACATCATAACTGTTATCATTCTAACATACACTAGCATTTATAAATCATTCTCATGCTAACAGCCACCATGCATAACACTTTAAAAACACAATGCACTTTACAAAAACATAAACTAACAACATATTTAAATTCTCACAACAATCACTTTCTACCTCAAAGCATTAACACTAAAAACATAAACTACACTTTAGCTACTTAAACATTAAAATGTCAAATCTACTATACATATAAGTAAAATATAAAAAGTAACACATTTCTACCAACACTCCTCCTTTACTCTCTTTCTACTTTACTAACTTTAAACTACTGTAAAATTACAAACATTTGCACTATTCAACGAAACAAATGCATACAAATTACTCTATTAAAACATCCTAATTTGCTTTTGATTTCCTATGAGTCTTGCAATTCGATTTTAATACTCTTATTTAAATATTGCAAGTAAATATATGTATTTATTGGGAAATACAAATATAACACAAGATCCTTACCTTTAAACATTTTTTACAAAACAATTTCTATATATCACATAAATAATAAAGCCAGATTTATTGACATTGACAATGCTTTCTTATATTTTAGACCTTTGTTAATTTGTGCTGATATTGTCTCATCATTAGTAGTCTGGAAATCCTCGGTGCACAGGGGCCGGAGGGATATGTTGCCTTGATTAATCAAGTTTGCAATAGGATAATGCCCAAAAGAACTATTTCTATTCACTGAAGCAGTCCCCAGTGGTTAATCTCTCAAGACATACTTATTCCAAATCTTCTGATTTAAATCCTTTACATTTTAGACCTGGTCCCGTTTTCACATGGTTATAACACAAGGCTTCCAAGTGCTTAAAATAATTTGACTGCATTGTGATACTGCAAAAATGATATGCTTGATTTAACCTTTGTTGTAGCTGTTTGCTCTATCTAAAGTGCCCTTATGGTTAGAACATACATTATAAATGTGGTTTAAATAAAGGCGACACCCTTGTTTCCCTTTGTCATCACATTCCTCACTTGAATGACTCTTTTCACAACATGTAGACCAGCACTCAGATACTTTACATATATTTATTTCAAGCAATGTCCATTTTGTCAGATGCCACTACTGCCTATAAGGCTATATTTAAGTACTTTCTATCTTGTTTAAAGTACTGTATTTCCCTGCTGTAGGCAGGGAGACTTAAATGGATGTTGTTATAAAAGTCTGCATTGGCATAGTCTGTTGACGCAATGAGCTTTCATTTGCCTTGGCCTAAATAATGGTCTTAAACTTTCTTACCCATTTCCTGCTGTGCTTGATGCTAGCAGGGGTAGAAGGTGCAAATTTATGCATGGCATTCTGTAGCAGCAAACATTTCGAGGGTTCATACTTAGGGGCACCTATTATTATAACAATCTGCTCTACCCAACACTAAAAGTTTGCAGTGGTGCTGAGGAGAGTGCACCAGTGAAAGATGCAGCAGTTTGAAACCACTGCTATGTCTTTCACAGCCAGTGGGCTCAACCTTATTTCCACTCAACTGCCTCTCCTAGAAGAAAACAGAAAGTAATGCTTGAAATAAATGAATTTATCTCAAGAACTGGAAAATGCTCAGGCCATATTGCAATCCATTGTTCAAATTTTATTTGTTTGCATAGTTAATTAAAATTGCATACAGCTGTAAATAAAACCATTTCTTACAATGTCTAACACACTCAAATGTGATAAAAGAAAAACATATAAAACATACTCGTATCAATTAAATAAGTGGTTAAAAAGTTATACAATTGGACTTCTTGTGTGCAAAACCATCAATGTCCTCAAAATTTTGTTTGGCTCCTTTGATTCCATCCATGTAGTTTGCAAAGGAAGAATTTTTTGTAATTAGACTTGTTTTTATTTTAGTCCCCTTATTTCCAATTATAAAGTGTGTATAGCTAGTGCAAAAATTATCCCCTTGAATCAGGTTGTAAAGTGTGTGTGACTTGTGCAAAACATTTTCCTAAAATACGTCCTGGCATTACTCATTCACTGGCCTATTGCCCCTGATTTTCTTTAAAAATCGGTTCTAGGAATTTTAATCCCTGGCAGGTTAGGGAGATTTAGGTGCCCCTCAGCCAGGTGATTACTCCTTGCTTGCAGGTGCAAATTTGAAGTTGCAAAAAGATTGCCATCAACAACTTTTTCCTTTGAGTCATGGCCACCGGGCATAGACAAAGGATGTGTGATAATGTCTTATGTTTGTATCCTCATAGACGACAACTTAAATTTTGTGGCAGGTTTTTCCAGATTGGGATGAAATCTTTAGTGTTTAAAATCCTGAATTGATATAACATGAACTGCTGTTTTAAGGCAGGGGAAAATGGGCTGACAGGTACTCCTGCGGTCTCAGGCTTTTGTACAAGTTGATTACTGTCCAGGCATGCTGCCGCATTGCAAGGGAATGTTTGTCGATTAAATGAGACTGGAATCAGGTTCAGGAGTTGGTTACTCAGCAAAAGGAGGCTTTTCCCATGCTACTGGCCCATGCGTCTTGAATTCCTAATTCCTCTATTGCCTGATCTAAGTATTCTCCCAATGAGTGTTTTTGGTTGTTCCTCTGTTGTTCCTTGATTTCATTCCAACATAGGTTGTTAATGGAGCCACTCACAGAGACACACAGTCTCCAACAGAATTTGACAAAAGCATTCATTCTTTGTAGTGTTTGATTTTTTAAGCCAAATTTGAGATGGACCGGGATGGAGATGCTGTTTTTATTATGGAAAACATAGTTTTGTATACTTCTGTTTGGAGCTTATTAAGTAATGCTGTTTCCAGTCAATGCATGATTTCCATGCCATAAGCCACCACTGGAATAGGCTGTCTTGTCATTACAGTGAGTAGATGACTAAATGACGGACAGCTGAGTTTCTTTTTTAGTAGTTTGAACCCAAAGATTAACGATTGTGCTTTTGCCTGCATAGCGGCTAAATGATGTTTAAAAGCCATTTGATGTTCCACGTTGATGCCTAAATTTTTATATGTAGTGGCAACCTCGACCATTTTTTCTCTATGAACCAGGTGAATTACTTATATTTGGTGTCACTCCGCAGTTTAGCTCTAACCCTTGGTGGTCCATGTAGGTTTTTTGAGCATTCATGCTGCGTTGCAGGCATATTGGCATTTGACTCAGGAGAACAATGTTATCCGCATACTTCAAGCATCCTATTTTCTCTGTTGCCAGGATTGGAGGTGGGCTATTCTCTTGTGGAAGGTGTGGTACAAGGTCTGCTTGATAAAAGCAAAACAGACTTGGGGTTAGCATTAGCACACAAACCTGTTTAAGACCATTGATTGTGGCGATTATTTTGTTGACTCTACTGCCATCTCCTATTTTGACCTGAGCCCAGGTTTCTGTGTGCTACACTATAATTGCCCCTAACATATCTCTTGGGATGCCCCATTCTTTCAATTTTGCCCAGAGACGGCCACGTGGGACCCGGTCAAAGGCTGACTTGAGGTCAACGAAACATGCGACCAGCCGAGTTTTACTCCGTTTAGATTTCTCTGTTAAGAAGGTTAGTGCTGTTAAGTTTGTGAGTATCCCCATGCCAGGTCTAAACCCAGTTTGTATTTGTGGTACATATTTTTTTTTGTTGACCCATTGTTGGAAAGTGGATTATTGGTAGGGGCAAATGTAGGTCTGCCACTGAAAATAAGGCCACTAACACCTGGTTGGACTCAGCATAGGTCTTAGGAAATTATTCCTATGCTCAACCCTTGGTAACGTGGCTGCGAGCAGACAGGCTTAACTTCAAAGACAGGTATGTAAAGCATTTAAAAACACCAATTCAGTAAATAATTAAGACACAACACATAATAAAAATCCAACACCAATTTATAAAAATAGGAAATATTGTTATCTTTAAAATGACACCAAAACGACAAAAATCCAATGTAGGGAACCGGCGAAATGAATTTTCCAAGATTTAGCAAAATATAGCACTTAGAAACTTATAGCAACATATTGGGATACAGGCTCGCGATAGACCGACCCAAAGTCAAAGTTTCAGGCCGACCGCGATGGAGCCCTGAGCGGCTACACCTCGCGGTAGGTCCCGGTCACAGTTTTTACCTTCGGACTTAGAAACTTTTCTGGAGCTTTTCTTCCCGGGGTCCCTCGAAGCTCTCAGCCAGTCCGGATTCGGTGAGGGTTCGCCGGATAGCCTTGCGATGAGCTCCCGGTCAAACTTATGGAAGTCCGGTTCCAGCGGGGCAAACCCAGGATCCAGGCGGACACGCGGTTGAAGGCAGGCAGCTTGGATTTCGCGGTTGCTCCCGGTCACCTTTTCTTCGAGCGGACTTAGAAACTTTTCCAGAGCTCTTTCTCGCGGGGTCCCTCGATGCTCTTCACCAGGCTGGATTCGGTGAGGGTTCGCCGGCCTCAGATTTCTTCTACTCCCGGTCAAACTCTGGAAGTTGGACCGACGGAGCTTTTAGCGGGACGAACCTGGATGGCTTGGCCGGCTCGCGGTTGAAGGCAGGCGGCTTGGCTTGCCAGGTTGAGTCGGTCCCTCTATGGAGCTTTTTTTCAAAGTTCCTCCAAAGTTCTCCAAACTTCTGGAACTTCTTCCTGAAGTTCCCCAAAGGGTCCCAAAGTGTCTCAAACTCACTCCAAGGGTCTGGAAGCTCGAAGATGGTCCTTGAAAGTTGAGGACTTCAGTTCCCACAATCCACTTGGACGTCACCCTTACAAAGCCACTGGTAGTTCTTCCAGTTGATGATCCTTGGTGGTGATGGTCCAGGTGAGCTCTGTTAACCTGTAGCTTGCAGGGAGTCCACTCTTTAGTTCTTTTGCAGCAAGGTAATCCACAGGGCTGTAGTTTCAGCTGGTGCAGTCTTCAGAGGACAGGCCTTAGAGTTTTGCACCCCCAACTTCTCAGCATGGCAACGTCTTGCTTCCTTAAGTTTCAAGCAGCAGATCTGGAGGGCTTTGCCCCTCTCAGATACTTATTCCAAGTTATCTGGGTCAGGCAGGAGGTCACTCCTGACCAATGGGAGCAGGGTAACTCCTCAAAGATATGACCACATCCTGTAGAGTGTAGCATTATTTTGTCCCAGAGTGCAGCAAATCTTCCAAATTCATAATGGCTGATTTTCCAGCAGGGAGGTAAGAGCTGGCTAAACACACCCCTAGGATGGCTAATTTACTTAGACTCTCCCCCCTGCATCTGCTCATACCTTCCTTAATCCTACTATCTGCCTGAGGTGGAAAGTTCAGAGTTGTAAATGACACTGGTTTCTGCTCTCCTCTTTGAAGACCATGGTTTACGACTCCTCCCCCTGGCCTGGCATTCCTGTGGAACAGCACACTGCCCTGCCAGCAGAGCTGGTTAACCCCAGGGGCTCTTTATCACCTCTTCAAGGCAGCCTGGCTAATCCACTTAACTCTGATCAATCAGGGCAGACCACTGGAAGGCTGAATCTGGACCTACAAACAAGAAAGTCTTATAACTTCTTGTATGTACACTTTAGGAGAAATTCAACAATATCATATGGTGGGATTTATTAATACCATTCGGGAAGTCTTTGAATAGTACTTCTAGCCCTCTCCTATCAAGAGTTATTAGTTAATAACTTCCTACCATGTTAACCTATGTAGCAGGGGATTTGCAATGGGAAAAATGACTTGGGCCATTTTTCCAGCACCAGGACTTACAAAAACATATTTTATAAGTACTTTGCTTATATCTACAGGACCCCTACCCCAGGGGACACTTAGGTGAGACTTTAGGGGTTCTGAATCTGTAGAAATATTGCAGATCCTCACTTCACAGTGCTCCTAGCATCAAAGTCGAATTTGGACAGCACTTTATCACAATGTGGGGAGGGAAATGTGAAATTTCACTTAACCCAGGGCATATAAAACTCATTTTATAAGGGTCTACCTTATAGATACCTGACCCCCCCACCCCTGGACACCTAGGGGAGACCCTGGGGGTTCCTAATATGCCATAACATTGTAGGTTATCCATTTTTAAGTGCGCCAAACACCAAAGTCGAGTTTGGGCACAATTTACTTTTTAAAAGCAGTCATGGCACCCAGGGCTGCTTTTAAAACTGACCTCAGGCCTCAGCAGCGCACACATGCAAGTGCAGAAGGCTGCTGGCCTCTAAACTGCCATGCCCTACTATATACTAGGGACTGATAGGTAGTTTCAATTCCCCTGCCCTATTATATACTAGGGACTTATAGGATAGGTCATGCCAGTCACAGGGGTACCCCAACCCATAGTGTACCCTAGTGTATGTAGGTGTTTTCACTGTATTCTAAGTGTTTTCAGCATAGCACTGGCCCTGGGCCTGGTTAGGCAAAGCCCAGGGTCAGTCAGAGTCAGTTACCACCAGTACCAGTCAGCAAAAAGTTCGGGGGTGCCCAGGGCACAGGATGACTTTGCAACACCCATGCTTACAGGTTTTGAAGTAAACATGATGCGTATAGTCTTGCTTCGACATTAATGAGAGCGATTAGCCTGTAGTTGTTTCGTAAGGTTGGACTTCCGTTCTTTTAGATGGGTTGAAAAATGTTACTTTTCCATGAATCTGGAGTGATGTTTGTGTGAAAGATTTGGTCAAAAAGACGTGCTAAATAGTGAGCCCAGAAGGTAATGTCCTGCTTAAAGAGGGTGTTGGGGAGGCTATTCAGTCCGCGGCTCCTTCTGCTTTCAGCTTCTTCGATATGGTTACTTGTTGTTTAATATCTGCTATCAAAACCGCGTTGTTATGGTGATTTCTCGTGAAACTCTGGGTTTCTGCAGGGTTTGCTTGGCCACCATGAGTTGGTGGTACTAACTTTGCCTCTTGTAAATCTGAAGTTCCTTCTTTACATGATGGTGACTGAATAGCTTTGATTTGATGGCCTTCATCCTCACCATGAATGGCTGGCAGGGCATACATTGATTGAATACAGGCTTCCCAGGATTCCACTGCATTATTCTGGTGGTTTCTCCTGTAACTCTGGGTTTCTGCAGGGTCTGCTTGGCCACCATCCGATGCTGGTTCTGCCTTTGCTTCTTGGGACTCCCAGATTTCTTCTTTATGTGAATTGGACTAAAGTGCTTTGATTTGGTGGCCTTCATCCTCGCCGTGAATGGCTGAAAGGGCATACATTTCTCGAATGTGGGCTTTCCAGGATTCCACCTCAATCTCTGCATTTTGACGTCTGGCCTTTCCAGATAGCAGCCTTTTTATCACTTGCCAGAATTCTTTGCTATTTGGTTGTTTGCTGTACCATAAGAGCTTATTCCAAATTTCTTCTTGGTATCTTCTTTTTGCTGTCCAGCATTCCTTATGATATTGTAGTCTCAGGGTTCACAATGTGGTTTTTTCAACCCTCTTCCCTTTCTTTTCATCTGTTGTTGTTTTTCTCTTGTGATTTGGAATTTTAGCTTGCGTAACCTGCTGGTGTACCAGCTTTGCCTTCCTGTTCCCCCTTTTGTATTCATGCTGTCTAAGTTCATGAGTTATTGTGCTCTGATCGGAAATTTTGTGAGTAAGATCAAAATAAGGGTTGCCCATGCTTTTTCATGTTTGCCTGCTACAATTTTACTTCATATGGATTTTCTGTTACTCTTTTTACCTCTTCTAGAGTTCCTGTGCAATGATAGACCTCTGCCACTATCTTCGCTATCCTGGTCCACGCTATTTTAGTCTTTTTAGGTTATGAGTCACTGAGGCGGTGATTAGACCATTTGCTGAACTCAGCTGATTGAACTTACAACCTGTCCTAAGGAACTATGGAAAGTGATCACTCTCCGTGCGGGGAATGATTTGAAATTGGCACACCCGGAGCAAGCCTGCATCATTTATAAACGTGAAGTCTATTGTTGATCTTGTTCTGCCACAAAGGTAGGTAATTGACGCCGAGGAGTCCTCCTTAGAATTGTCACGCAAGATCTTTAGGCCTAATTTTTCCAACTGCTTTTGTAGCCTAGTGCCACTAAGTTGGTTGCCCAATTTTTTACTGCTGTGACTTAGGTTTGCATTGAAATCCGCAGAAATAATTAAGATTGATTGCCGATGTAAACTGTGTAATGTTTTTGTTAGTTTGAACAGGATTGCCATTTTTTCCTCTTTCTTCAGTTTTAATGGATGAATGCAAATG
This sequence comes from Calotriton arnoldi, assembly GCA_963921515.1. NCBI lineage: Eukaryota > Metazoa > Chordata > Amphibia > Caudata > Salamandridae > Calotriton > Calotriton arnoldi. The sequence goes on along the minus strand of CAWUFW010002205.1, from coordinate 1,136,550 downwards.
TTTAAGATAAGAAGTGTCTTTAATGTGGGTCTGTCATTTTTGTTCACTAGCTTTGTTACTTGTTTTCCAGTTTACTCCAGAATCTATTTTTTCTGACACCCAGTTGAAATTTGTGGAGGAATACATGGACAGACCTCCCCGGATGCCTGTAGTATGACATTTTTTCAGTTGAAATGTGATATTCCATGTAGCGAACAGCTGGCATTGGTTCTAGGCTCCAAGTTTCCTGGGTTAAGAATATGTCAAACCTTTGGAGGAATTACATTGTATCTCCATCTTGTAACATGCTCTCAAAGCCATGGGTGTTCCAGGAGCAGATGTTAATGCAATCCAGATCAGTCATAGGGCTGTTGATATCAGGAAAAGTTAGTATCTTGGTCACTGGGGGGCCGTGGCCAATCCTGGTTGGTTTTTGCGATGGAATCTTGATGAAGCTGCTGGTCCTGTCTATTGTAATCGGTGCCTGGGTATTGAACTATTGTTACGTTTTCGAAGTTTGTTGGGACCTGGTCTACCCCTATCACCCCCCTTAGGACTGAGTGCCTTTCTGCTGTGATAAATGGCTTATCTATTGCATTTCTTGAGTTTGAGGGTAACAGTGGGCCTGGGTAATGAGAGGATTTGATCTTTTGTAGCTCAATACCCCACAATTGGAAAATGTCCTGCTGTGCCAGGAATTGGAGCACAATATCATCAGAGGCCCAAGTTGTTGCCGGTGCCTCTCATTTACTTGTGTACGGGTGAGGTTTAAATTCTATTGCCAGCATATCGGAGGAGGTAATATGCACAAGCTCCCTTATTTCCTTTGTTAACTTTATAATTGCTTCTCTGCTTAAAGCATCAAACGCACCTTTAGATGTGTAGGTGGGTTTTAGCAAGAGTCTTGTGGTTTGTTGCTCCCAGGTTGCCACTTGTATCTTAGTCTTGTGGCCCTGAGTAAGCCTGTATCTGAACTTGCTGGGGCTGTTGCCCCTGTACTCGGGCCTGCAGTGGCATCTCTATGATGTGTGTGTCTTGATATATCTGGGTATTCCTTCTCCGCTCCCCCCACTGGTGTTTTTCATGCGAGAGAGCCAGTTTTGCTGCTCGTTGATGTCAAGTGCTCTGAGGGGTGGGAGCTCTGCAATGTTATCCAAGCCCTTGACTTTAATACTGTTATCTATTTTGCCTATTGTACTATGGAAACAAACCAACTGCCTGTCAGTCTCTGTACTGTATTGTAGCCCTTGATGGGTGGTGTCGGTTTTTTTGGTGCACTATGCTGAGTGCAGAAAGGGCTTTGTGCGGTCACTGGTCCTTGGGTGTTTTCCTGAGGAATTTCAATTATTGTTGTTTCTTCGCACTTTAATTCATCCATGTCGGCCACAGCTATTGCTCTGCATTGGGCAAATAGCTGCAGAATACTGTTTTGTTGAGCCACTTTACATTTCTTGCGGATTTTCCTTTGTCCTTTCCTTTCCCTTTTAGTTATGGCCGATTCATTCCTTTCAATTTCCTAAGACGTGGTTACTAGAACTGCTTTTTCCAGTTCCTCGTGTGCTGTGCTATTCCTGTCTGCACCTGACGTTGCCTGCTGTGCTGAGTTTACTTCTCTGCTAGCCATAGGTGGTGGACTTGCACGGAGTCTGTCAAATACTGATGAGGGTGACTGGCACTTTTGCGTTGATAGTGGGTGCAGTATCTTTTAAGACATATTCTAGAACCTGCAGCCTTCCATACAGTCTTATTGATTGTGTTCTTACTTCCTGCAAGATGTCATTGAGGATTGTTGGAAGAACCTGGAGCTTGTCCCCTAAGTTTGCACATTGGCATGGGACTTGCTGAATGTAGTTGTGATTTTGGGCTCTCTGAATCAGCTCATTCTTTTTTACATACCTTTATTAGCATTTGATAGAATACCAGGCACACCCCCGCGCCTAGGGGAGGGGTGCCGTTTAGGGGCATGCCGGGCTGAGGTAGGATAGTAATTGGAGAGGAAGGGGAGGGGTGCAGCCGGAGGAATGTGAGTGTAGTGAGGGGCTGGCGGACGCTGGCACCACTCCCCCGGGAATTTATACAAAACCCTGGGGCGAGAGGGAGTAGCCCTCTTTGTTCTCTCGCCCCAGGAGCGCAAGGACGCAGCTGAAGGAGTTGCGGTGGGCCGAGGGGTGGGGGAGCCTCACAGTAGTCTTTTCCGGTACCGGAATATTCAGCCATAGAGGTAAGGTATCGCTGCATATAGCGTGTGGTGGGGGGGCCCTTTTTAATGGCCATAAGCATGTTAAAATTTTATAAGGATGGCGCGGGGAGACCAAGATTGGGTTTGGCGATCCCCGGAGTAATAAGGCGATCGGTAAAAGCATTACGGGCAGGCGCCAAGTTACCGATCGAGTTCCCAATGCGGGCGGAGAAGTGAGGGCCGGCGCAGGACTCACCGGGAAGGCCGCCTTCCTTTTGGCATGCAGGCGATGTAGGTTGTGGGCTAAGCGCACCGCGGGACTGGCGCTGGGGTGGAGGCGACGGTTTTGTAGGCTGAGCACACCGCGGGACTGGCGCTGGGACTGCCCGGAAGTTACGGGCGTCAGGAGGCAGGATGCAGCCTGGGGGGGGCGGGGCAAAGTACAGCGCATGTGGCTGTCGGCTGCCCAGAGCTTCGTTTCACAAGCACATGGCAAGGCACGATCTTGGAACAGTGTCTGAAGCTAAGCAGGGTCGGCCCTGGTTAGTACTTGGATGGGAGACTACAGGGCAATAAGGGGGCTGTAGGCATAAAGTGGAGCAGGGGCGGCCCTGGTTAGTATTTGGGTGGGAGACTGCATGGTGGAAGTATAACATGGCAATACCAGGTGCTGTAGGCTGGGGGACATGCACCGATTACACCGATTACAAAGGGTAAATTCGGAGGCATAAAAAAAATAAAATAAAAATAAAGCGCAGAGAGGAGGCAACTCACCGGGGGATTAAGGTGGCGCAATAGGAAGCGCAACTTGGCGGAGTGACAGGCGGGGGATTAATGCGATATATCCCACAAATAGGAGGGCAGGGGATTATGGAGGACAGAGTTTTAGTTGGCAGGTGGGGGGAAGATGCAACAGGGTGCATGGGATACCGAGGGGGTGCACGGGGTAATGGTGCACATGGGATGTTAGTATCAAAGCATGGCAATATGTGTGAGAAGTGTGGAGGCTTGGCATGCGACTGGATTTGATGCCCAGGGGCGGCAGATTGCACGGAGGGGGGCAGGGGTCAGTCTGCTAATTATCCTTTTCTTATTTCCTTAGTCGGCAGGATGCCTCCAAAGAGAGCGAAAAGGGGCAAGGAGGCCCCGGTGACAGCGGAGGAATTCAGGTCCTTGTCGGCGCTGTGGGAGGTCGCCAAAAAAGGTGGCATCGATTGGGCTTTAAAGACTTTAGCGCAGGGGGCAGGAACAAGCTCGCAGCCGGAGGTTCCGCCAACAAAACGCACAAGGAGGATGTCTGAACGTTTTAAGGAGGCGCAAATGGACAAGGACAAGAGGGTCGCGGTGGCATCAGCAAGCACAGCAGGTGAGGCGGTGGCACCGGCCCAGCCCCCTTTAGGTGCAGACGGGGGCAGAAGGGTAGGAGATGCTCCGGAGAAGCAGCCCGGGGGACACGGGCTCGCAGGGGGGAGCATTGCGCAGACTGCCACTCACTCAGCACGGCCAACGCTGGTGGCGGGACATACACAATCGGATTCAGCGATGCAAGGGACAGGGGTGACCAACACGCCCACCACAATGCCGGTTTCGGCCCCACTAGTGGCGCATCAGGGGGGCGGGGTGGCTCAGGTGTGGGTGCAGTCAGGAGGGGTAGCTCAATCTCCGTTGGTGGTGGCGGCTAGCTCACAGGGGCCGGTGCATAATATGGGGGTGCCGGGGGTGGGGCCGGCAGCACCGGTGCCGCCAGTAGCACCATTGGCACGAAGTCCGGTGATGTTTGGTTCGGCCTCACTTGCTGTGGCTCCGTCCGCAAGTATTACGTGGCATGTGCCAGTGGAAACCAGAGAAAAGATCTTTAGGGGAGAGTATGTAGACGTATTTGACCTCATCAATGCGGGAGTGGTCCCAGGGAAGAGCAGAACGAGCAAGGAAGGGGAATTTACGCAGAAAAAAGCGTGGGTGGAGTGGTCAATTAAAAACTGGGTGACCGGCTTTGCAATTTATGCGGCAATTATGGTGGAGCGTTTCCCAGCAGTGGCGGCACAGTTAATAGGATACATTGCGTTGATCCATGGGGCAACTTCGGAATTCCAAGGCACAGCGTGGCTGCAATATGACACCAAATTTAGGCAAATGAAAGCTGTGAGGCCAGAAGTGGCTTGGGATCAATGGGATATCAATATATGGCATACAGAATTTTATTTGGCGGCGCCAGTCATCAAACCTACGTTGTCCTTTCGGGGGGCAAAGGAGTAGGCGACAAAAAACAAGCGTGCTGGCAATTCAACAAGAACGAGTGCAGCAGAGGTGCAGCATGCAAATTCAGGCACATATGTGCTTTCTGTGGTATGCAAGGACACCCAGAGGCAAAATGTTACAAAAACAGGGAAACCCTAAGGAGCAGTGCACCCCCGCCCCAGCCAGTACCCAGGGCAAAGGGCGTCCCCCCAATCAGCATAGAGCAGTGCCCACTCCTACTCCCATATGTTTGCATGTGTTGGCCCACCTACTCAGCAGATATAGCAAACAGGAGGAGGCTTACTTCTTAATGCAGGGTTTTAAATTTGGCTTCCGTATCCCATCCACTGCGGCACCATCTAAAGTACCACCGCGCAATCAAAGTTCGGTGCTTAAAAACCCTGGGGTAGCCCGAGGAAAAATCATGAAAGAGGTGTCATTGGGGAGGGTAGCGGGTCCTTTTCAGCATTTACCAAGGGACGATTTGGTGTGTTCCCCATTGGGCCTAGTGCCTAAGAAGGAGGCGGGGAAATACCGGCTTATTCACAACCTCTCCAGCCCCCCTGGGTTGTCAGTCAATGACGGTTTGGACCCAGAGCTATGTGCGGTCCGATACACCACATTTGATACCGCCATTACAAAACTCCAAAATTTGGGGGCGGGAGCACTAATGGCTAAATCGGACATTGAGGCGGCATTTCGACTGCTCCCGGTACACCCAGATGATACCAGACTGCTGGGTTTTACATTTGAGGGGGAATTCTTTATGGATCTTTGTATGCCAATGGGTTGTTCCATCTCATGTGCGGTTTTTGAAACCTTTAGTCGCTTTTTGGAATGGGCAGTGAAAGATCTAGTGGCTACGCAGAATGTGGTGCACTACTTGGATGATTTCCTTTTCATGGGTCCACCCGGATCTCCTGTTTGCGGTGAGGTCTTGGCGGGGTTTCAGAAGATATCGGAGACTTTGGGTGTTCCGCTGGCAGCAGAGAAAACAGAGGGTCCAACAACTTGCTTGGTTTTCTTGGGCATTGAGATTGACACGGTGGGGGGGGTATGCAGACTCCCTAGGGATAAGGTGATGGCATTTCAGGCGTCCATTGGTGAGTGCATGACGGCGAAAAAGGTCACATTGAACAAGCTTCAAATACTAATTGGGCAGCTTAACTTTGCATTGCGGGTGATACCTATGGGCAGGGCTTTTTCCAGCAATATTGCCAGGGCTATGTCGGGCTTGAGGGAAAAGCATCACCACACAAGGTTATCTAAGGAGGTAAAGGAAGACTTGGCCACATGGAGAGACTTTCTGGCCAGCTTCAATGGAACAGTTATTTGGCAACAGCCAACACAGACGAGTAAGGAAATAGAGCTATACACAGATGCAGCGGGCAGCGTTGGTTTTGGGGCGGTTCTAGGCTCACGGTGGTGTATGCAATGGTGGCCCGCTGAGTGGGCAAACATGGGCTTGACACGCAACATCACGTTTCTGGAACTGTTTCCTATCATTGTGGCGCTGCATTTATGGGGCGAATTCTTGCAAAGCAGACGCATAGTATTCTGGTCAGACAGCATGTCAGTGGTAATGGCGGTCAACAGTCAGAGGGCCAAGTGTCCGTGGGTGTTACGTTTGTTAAAGGAATTGAGTACGAGAATGCCTCCGCCGTAATGTGTATTTTACTGCTAAGCATGTCCCAGGGGTGGACAACACAGTAGCTGACGCCTTGTCTCGTTTTAAGTTGACAGAATTCAGAGCATTATGGCCACAAGCGGAGGACCAGATGACGTTTTTTCCGGAAAGCCTGTGGAGGATTGGTGCCCCATTGCTTCAGACCTGATATCGGCTTCCATTGCACCCAAGACGAAGTGTATGTATGAGAGGACATGGAGGTTATACGCGGAGGTTTTGAAAGGGGCAGGGAGTGTAGAGGCTTTCACACCACAAGGGGTGTTGTTGTTCATTGTGCGCCAGAGAGAGGAAGGGAGGTCATTGTCTCTAGTGAGGCGGCAATTGTCGGCAATTGCATTCTTTGCGGGATTGGGGGGGGCAGCGGATCCTACTAAAGATCCTAGAGTTCGGAGAGCAGTGAGAGGTTGGGAACGTATAGCCCCTGGTGTCAAAGATCAGAGGAGGCCCATAGACCCTAGTAGGTTGGCAAGTATACTGGAGGTTTTGCCGCAGGTGTGCATATCCGCGTATGAGGTGCAGCTGCTAGGTTTAGCCTACTCTTTGGCATTTTTTGGGGCTTTCCGCATATCAGAGTTAGTGCCAGCATCAAAAGCGATGAAGAAGGGGGGTTACGTCTACAGGATGTTGTATTCTCCCAGAGCTCGCTCCAAATCAGAGTGCGGAGGTCGAAAACGGACCCTTTGGGAAAAGGGGAGTGGCTACATTTGGGGGCAATGACAGGGGCAGGTTATTGTCCGGTAGCTTTGATGTCAGCTTTTGTCCTCATTAGGCCAGGGATGGGTGATGGTAGGCTGTTGCTGCATGCAAATGAAGCACCTTTGACAAAGTTTCAGTTCACACGACTATGCAAGCGCTCCCTGGCCTTGGTAGGCGAGGATACAGCACATTTTACGTCACATTCTTTTAGAATTGGGGCAGCGACAACTGCAGCTACTCTTGGCTTGTCATCCGAAACCATTAAAAGGGTGGGCAGATGGCGGTCATCTTGTTTTGAACGTTATGTAAGGCCACAACTTCTGTAGAATGTCGCACAGAGGCCGGCCGGGGCCTAATAGTGCTTCTCCTTTCTTTCGTTTCTTTCTGTGTCGTTATGCAGGAGTGGCAAGGCAGCGGAAGCAGGTATGCTGGTGTGGAGGCTCGTTGGTACACAGAGCAGGGCAATTTTTCCAAGAATTCAGAGGCCGAAGCGCGCAAGGGTGGAAAATGATGGATCACCGGTGGATATGGATCCAAGGGCACTCGCTGGGAGATATCGAGGGGCAGGTTAAAGGGGAGCTGGATAGGGGTATGCCAAACCCGGACGTATTGGTGTTGCACTCAGGAGGGGATGACATGATCCCGGCAGGTAGGAGGAGTGTAAAAGAGGCGTTGTTTCCGGCTCTTTCTAGGTTAAGGAACGCATTGCCTAGCACCATGATCTTTTGGTCGGAAGTACTCCCGTGGCAAGTATGGGGGGATAGTGCCCCTCCCGGTGCAGTGAACAGATCAGTAAGGAAATTGAACATGGAAGTAAAGCAATTGGTGAAATGGTCACCAATACGAGTTATTACGCATAATTTAATTCAAGCTTCCAAATCGGAATTGTATGACGAGGACGGGGTGAATCTCTCGGACATGGGCTTAGAGGTGTTCATTCTAAACATACTGGGGGCAGTTGAGGCGGAGCTGGAGGGGGTAGCAGCCGGTGGGGGGGGGCGGGGGCGCCAGCAGGCTCCCCGCCCTGTGGCGGAGTCCCGGTAAGAGGAACTCCGGGGACTACCTGTTTTGAGGGGGACTGGCTCATACTGGATCAGGGAGGTCAGTCAATGGGGCTCCGGGCTGGCGGGAGAGGGGGCCGTCCTGCTGGTGGTCCTGGACTCTCCGGCCCTACCCGAGATGCCGGTGCTTGGAGAAACAATCTGTTGATACATGGTGCGCGTGCAAGGCGCAAGGCAGACCCCTGGGTGGCTGAGGCTAGGGGTAGGTACATCACAGGCGTTTATAACTTTAAACCAACGAAATGAAGCCGCAGAGATGGGTGTTGCTGCCTGCTGGCACAACATGCATCAGGTGTGGAGGTGGAGATGCCAAAGTGTAAATCTATAATTGTAATCAGTGATTGGAGTATAACAATGTGTAATCCCAGTGTGAAATGTGTATTGGATGTATAATCAAGAACAATAAAGTTGGTCAATAATAAGAGCGCGCCAAGCAGAGGGCAAGGCGTGATGTCAAGAAATAATAAAGACTACACAGTGAAGACCAACAGTTGTCAGGTGTGTTTTTTAAAAAAAGGGGGAGGGGGTATTTGGGGGGGGGAGGGAAGGCCCCCCCCAAAGAGAATGGTTTATGGCCGACTAGCCCGCAATATGCCCACTAAAGGATGTATATGTGATTAGCTCGGGCAACGTGAACCCTCAGAGGTACCACTGTGCCCGGCACCGCAGCCCACTTCGTCACATAAGGATTTAGCAATCAAATGTATGAATGAACAGTTTTAGAAAAAATGCAATCAATCCATGTAAATCAAACATTAAATAAACAGCAACACAACAATAGGGAGGCGGCTGTGCATAACGTAGGGAGACTCTCCCCAGCATCCGACCCAGACACAGTGCTTGAAGGTGAAAGAAAATAAATTCCAAGAAGGGCTATGGTAGGAAGAGGTGAGGGGGGTGGCGAGGCAGAAGGAACCATCCCCGGGACAGGAGGGGGGTGCATAATCAGGGCCTCAGCCCCCTCAGCGCACCATCATGTTCTCTCTGTGACACACCAAGAACGCAACGGCTCCAAAGTCGGCCCAGCACACAAACTCGCCGCACCGAGTGTCCCCAGCTCTGAATCACCCACACTGACGGGGAGGGGAAGTGTCAGCTCATCTTTCTTTGACAGGCAAGTCAACATATCTGCCCATATTTCTAAATTACGCTCAGCATGCTCATCCGCGGGTACAGCTCTCAGACGTCTCTTGTATCAGCTCATTAAGTGCTTGCAGTTTTGTGTCAATGCCCCCTATGTGTACTTCCAAAATGTTAAGGAGTTCGACCAGAAGTTCTTGTTTGTTTGCTTGATGGCGGATTGCTGATGTCATTGCCTCCACTGTGGACAGGAGAGCCCCCATGTGCCAGTGGGTACATCAGTGTTTTATGATTTAGATACTGCTTCCGCTGCTTTTTCCAGGCTTGGAGACATTAGTGCTTTTGCTTAGTCGTTTGAGCCAATGATAGGGACCGCCTCAGACTGATGCCTCTTAAATGGACTTAAGGGAGGCCTCGACTCAAAGGCAAATTTGTACTTGGCTGGGGAGCTACTACTGTAGACCAAAAGCGGGCTTAGACTGACTGTTGCTATGTCCTTTTGTTGAATTGCCCCTTACAATGGGGCTAATAATGGTACAAGGGGATTTTTTATTTGAGTTACGTCTACATCGTGCATGAGTGATATTGTTTCTGTGAGTTCATTGCAGTCTATTGTTTTGTACCCACTATACCACTGAAGAGAGAGATCAGTGGCATGCATAAATTGAACAAAGCATGTACTAGAATGGAACCCTGGTGGATACAATAAGGTGTTGTAGTATTTCGGATATATTCAACACTTGGAGTCTGTTGGTAATAAAGAAGGAAGACCCACAGGATCTGACTATTAAGGACTATGAGATTTACCAATGGTTGAAGCAATGTGCTGTGACCAGCTTTGTCAAAGGATGCCTAGAAGACTAAAATAATGAGTAGGCTGGTTCTAGTTTATCAAAAATATTAAGTATACCACCAAGTATCTTCAGAGTGTGTGTTTCAACACTGTAAAGAGAATAGAAGTCAGGCTAATAGTCTTCCAGCAAATGTCCCTCTAGTATGGTTGCTCGATACAGAGCTGGCAATTGTACTTGTGCATTGTAATGGCAATGAGATATATAGCAGCTTCATTAGCCAAAACACTGTTTCTTGCTAAACAAAAATAATTCTCATCTTTCTAAAATGTTACTAATTCCTAATCATGAACAGATACAGGGAAGCCTTCCATCCACAGTTCAGGGCATTGTTAAAGTGCTGCTTCAGGTGCATCAAACACCTGTTTGGAGTTGTATTTACTTATAAGAAGACATCTTAGCAATGTTTTTCTTGTTAATTTCACTTGCCTCCACTTGAAACCCCTGCTGAATCCTCTGATTTGTGTTTGATTTCTGGAGTCACAGGACTATGAAATGTTCACACATTTGGCAGAGTATACATTTACTATATTGGTGCCAACATCAGAGCGGGCCTGGGAACAGGTTTTGCTTCAATCCTCTAGTCAGGTTCATAGTGGTAATGGTTGCCAGCAAAATTGATTTTGTAACTAATCTGGGACAATTATTATCTCAGGATAGATGGTTGAACAAAGATGAACACAGGTCTCTATCGAGAAAGAAATTGTCAGAAGTCCAACAATCAATGCGGGTGGTTACAGAAAGACTGAAAAGGTCAGTGACAATGCTTATCTGAAGATGCAGAATGGCAAGTGCATTAGAACCTTAGTTGATGTTTCCTCTTGGACACATTGACTGAGGATGATCTGGTTTCCTTAGAAATTGTTCATATCACGATTAAGACAGTTAGTCAGTGGGCCACCTGAGTCCGTTTCTACTGTCCTGCCAGGAATACAGATATAGAAGATCTGCTAGGAGATTTCTGAGAGATTGCATACAATTTATCCCTATGATGAACAGACTTTCTCATTCTTTGCCTTCACCCCTATCTGCTTATCTCAAAGACCAAAGTTCTTGTGGTTCTATACTGGATTTTGGATATCATTCTGCTAAAATATCTACCATTGGTTTCAGGGTAGATACTTAGTTTCAACCTGTAGCACAATCAAAGGGTGTGGAGGTAGAAGCATATGGAGAATTCACTCAGCTTCCACAGATGCAACATATCTAAATCAAAGGGGAGTGAACTAGGTGATGTTCTGGTATCTAGGTATACCAGTTATCAATCCAAAACCCTCAACCAATAGTTGCCACTGGTGGTGTAAGTGATCACCATTATGGTGTTATATTGGGCGGGTCTTCATTGTGTTTCGCTCCTAGGTACTCGCTTCCCTAGATGTGTACCGCCTCCTTCCAAGGGAAAGTACTGGTGGGATCCATGTAATGATGTTTAAAATTATCTCCTATATCTAAAAATTGAAATTTAATAAAGGTAAATTATATAGGGGTAAGATTAAAAGGTGCGGTAGTGATGTTGTTCGGATGTGTAATTTGTCCTTAGCATCACACATATACAGTCAACATGTTTCAGCCTCTGCTGCCCATAAGGGTCCAGGTGTTCATCAGGACCAACTTACAAGATCCACGGATCCCTTATTATCACTATGTTGACCCGTATGTCTATACTTATGTGTCTTCCTTCCGATAACTTTATCTGAAGCTGTATTGGCTTTCATTGAGCATATGCTTCATTGAGGGAAAAAAGGTTTATGATTAAAGACCATGTCATATTACATGTCTGCATATTTTGCCATATCTGACTAACCCAATATAAAGTGAATACTTTATAGCCTCAGACTGCATTGTATCTCTAGTATTTGTATGTAACCATATATTTTAGGATCACACGGCATTCTGTGCGGTATTTTCAAATATATAGAAAGGGGGTAACATTTTAAAAACAATTTTGTTAGAAAGGGTAGAGAAACCTTCTTAAGAACAATCCTGTTAGGACTGGTGAATTGAAGTGGGGAGGGAAGGGAACCAGGGAGAGAGACACTCCTATCCTTCAATTTATATATATAGAACCAACCGTGTGGATATATAAATATCCACTCACCATAAGCAGTGTTGTATTATATTATAGGTGAACGGAAGTGCATATGCCCTACCTTCATGGGCAAAGTATATTATTTATGCTAAGAGAGTAGTTCTGTTTGTATTACCTTATCGTTTTCTTTATTCCGAAGATAGGTAACGGGTCGGGTGAGGGCATCGTGAAAGTCTAGAGATGAACAAAACGATAGGTGCCACATTCTGGATGATGTTACAATAAAGCATAATTTACAAGTTAAAGGGTGCTAGGTTATGTTGTTCACATGAATGAGTAGGCATCACCTTCTGCATGGAAAGGGAGTTATTGTTGTGATTTTCTGTGGAATTAGTCATCAGGCTTTTAATGCCCGTTATAAATTAGTCTGCTTGGTATACACATCCGCTCGAAAGGGAATTAGCGCCCTGTGCATTTCATCATATGTTGGGCTTGTGACATGTTGTGCCCAATTAAAAAATCCTCAAAGTTCCAGTTCCATTATTTAGGAAATGGTAAGCGTCAGCTAAGTTTAGAATCTTTCAGTTTCATGTGTTGGGACAGCGCTTAAAATTGCTGAAACAACTGGTGGGCCTTGTTGTAAATGAGGCACCACTTTAAACAATGTGTTACTACTGGGAAAAACTTTCCTAAATTAAACAAAGTGCTGGGGCGGAGTCCCTTATCAGTCTTGGTTAATAGAGCCGGGCTGGGCTCAGCATTCCTAACTTGAACGATATGCAGGGATGGAGTCCCTTTCAGTTGGTTACCGCTTCTGGTTAATAGAGCGGTGACCTAAGTGTGTGTTATGATTGTTTTAAAATGTCCCTTGTTGAATTTGGACCTATATGCAGCAGTTTTACATCTATAAATATAACATAGGTGGCTTGCGCTGTTTTGGTTTTTGTAAAAAATCTCAGCGCAACCCCTTATGCAAGTAGTTTCATCCCGGCAGTCTTCATATTACATAACAAGCATTTGCAATGCAATAGGTCTCGCATTCACGCGAGTTTGAGCTATTGGTATTGTAAATGACAATGCCTTTTATTATGTTTTGGGTTTTAAAACATAAATTAAAGGCAGTGTCATTTACAATACTAATAGCTTAAATTCTCGCAAATGCGAGACCTATTGCATTGCAATAAAGGGCCTTCTCAACCGCTTGTTAGATTGTAAATATCAGAGGAAGAGACCAGCCTGCGACTTCTTCAAAGTAGTGATAAATAGTGTAAGTGTTGTAAATTACACAGACACAAAGTGTGAAGTGAGAGTTACATATGATCCGAGGTATAAACACTAGCAAAGCCCTCCAACACCATTCGCTCTGTGATTACCTTGTCGCGGCTCAGGAGGAAGAGTGGGGGGGGCTATTTCCTGCCCTCTCCGTGATTTGAGTGTAGAGTGTGGCATTGCGTAATGTCATCGCTATCTTTCACCCCATAAAAAACACTCCAGCTGTAGTAGGGCCCTGGCTTCACCTCCTGGTGGACTGTGCTTTACGGCAGGCATGGAGGGAGGGAGGGATGGTCTGGGCTGCAGCTCCGGCCTCATACAGTGCCCTGCTATTACTAGTGAGCGAGAGGTGCTGAGGTGGTGGTAATGGTATTGGTGGTGGTGGTATTGGTATTGGTGGTGGTGGTATTAGTGGTGGTAGTAGTGGTATTGGTGGTATTGGTATTGGTGATATTGGTGGTGTATTGGTGGTGGTGGTGTTGGTGGTGGTGGTGGCATTAGTGGTAATGGTGGTGGTGGTGGTGGTATTGGTGGTGGTAGTGGTATTGGTGGTGGCGGTATTGGTGGCAGTATCGGTATTGGTGGTGGTGGTACTGGTATTGGTGGTATTGGTAATAATAATAATAATAAGCAAGCTTTTAAAACGCATGGTTACACTCACTAGTGTGTCCCCGCACTGCGGCTAGACCTCGTCAGGAGCAATAATGTGACATATGTAAAGGAGAACCTATGGGCGGAAGAGCCATGTCTTCAGTTTTTTCTGAAAAATAATTTCAGAAGATTCCTTCCTGAGAGCGAGCGGGAGGTCATTCCAGTGTATCGCGGCAATATAGCGGAAGGATCGGCCACCCATTCTTGCCCTTTTGATAACCGGGGTTTTGACCTGTCCAGTCCCTGCAGATCTTAGATGTCGGGATGGAGTATAGGGGGACAGTAGGTTGTGTAGATAACTTGGCCCTTTCCCCTGCAGAATACGGTGACTAACACACAGGGCCTTAAAAAGTATTCTCTCCCTCACTGGGAGCCAGTGAAGGGCGGCAAGGGCATTCTTGGAGGAAGTTTTCCTGGGCAGCATTAGAACAAGGGGGGCCGCCGCGTTCTGAATGCATTGAAGTCTCATTAGACACTTACTACTTGCTCCCAGGTATAGAGCATTTCCGTAGTCCAGATGGGAAGTTACCAGAGCATGGTCTAGGGTTTTCCTCGCTGCCACGGGAAGCATGTCTAAAGTTTTCCAGAGTCCTTTCATTACTCCAAAACACTTCCCGGCCACAATTCTGGTGTGATTCTCAAAGGAGAGCTTGGAGTCCAGCCACATCCCCAAGTTCTTGACCTGACTGCTGGGGGAGGGGGTCGGGCCCAGAGTCTGCGGCCACCAAGATGAGGACCAGATCGAGGGAGCATTTCCCACCACTAGAACCTCAGTTTTGCTGCCATTTAATTTTAAACAGTTATTCGTCATCCAGGATGCCAGCTCCTGTAGGCAGGAAGAAAAATTGGTGGCTGCCTCTACATGGGATTGTGACAGTGAGACCACCAGTTGCGTGTCATCCACGTATGACACGACACTGATTCCATATTCAGTAATAATCTCTGCCAGTGGGGCGATATAGAGATTAAAAAGAGTGGGGCTTAATATAGAGCCCTGGGGGACCCCTTGAGCAAGCGCCATGCTTTTGGAATAATGAGGTTGCTGAGCCACCTGAAAGCTACGATCATGTAAAAAGGACCTCAGCCACTCAAGGGCCAGTTTATCCAGCCCGCCTTTCCTGAGGCGCTGTAGGAGTAGTGGGTGGGCTACAGTGTCGAATGTGGCACTGAGGTCCAAGAGGACCAGCGCAACCGTCTGGCCCTCATCTACCTGTCTGCGAATAGTTTCAGTTGACAGGAGCAGTGCTGACTCAGTCGAGTAGGTTGCTCGAAAACCTGATTGCGTAGGGTGCAATAGGCTGTGCCTGTTAATGTGGTCCGTCAGTTGCATATTGACCATTTTTTTGGCTATTTTTGCAAAATATGGCAGGAGTGAGACCGGTCGAAGGTTCTCCAGCTGACTCTCACTCACATTCAGCTTTTTTTTAATGGGGAGGACAATCGCTTCTTTCCATCTTTTTGGGACCACTCCCAACTCAAAAGAGAGTTCAAGGAGGTTCCTAATATAGGGTACTAGGATTTTCAGGCTATCTCTAAGAACTTTAGGAGTAGTGGGGTCCACAGGTGAACCGGATTTAATACTTAAGGCTATGCCTTTGAGGTCTTCACAGGAGGGGAGCTCAAATCTGGAGAGGTAGTCTGCCTCCTCCACGTTGGCCCTCCCCTCGCTATCGGAACTCCCATTACGTGCCTCATCCGGGAAGGTAGTGTAAATCCTTGCTACCTTCTCTGCAAAGAAGTCTGCCACCAAATTGCAGGAATCAACCGATCCGCTTTTGGAAGCCGTAGTTCTGGCTAGTGACGAAATGTCTTTGAAAATTGTGAACAGTTCTCTAGAAGAGTTCTCAGCTTGCTCTATCCTATCATTGTAGTAGGCGGCACAAGTTTTTCTTATTAGGGAGTGATAGTGCCTTAGACTGATTTTATATTCAGCCTTCCTGTGATCTGAAAAGTCTTTCCTCCATATTCGTTCTAACCGCTTGCAAGAAGTCTTAGCTACCCTAAGTCCTTCAGTAACCATGGGGCCGATTTTAACTGTCTCCCCGGTGCTCTAAAGGACCATGGGGCTACTCTGTCTAGTGCCTCCCTAATCCGTTCATCTAATAAGCTACAGGCAGACTCAATGTCTTTGCCACCCGGTGGGCCGCCCTGTTGGAGTGCGCGATTGAAGTTTGCTGTTGAGAACCTAGCCCACTTCCTAAGCATCGTCACTGCATCTGACGTCTTAGACATAGGGGTATTAGGTATCAGGGCACTAAAGGGAACCAAATAATGATCAGTCCAAGGAATTGCAATGGGGCATTCAATTACTAAATCCCCCCGTTGGCAAAAACCGGGTCTAGTAGGCGGCCTAGTTGGTGGGTCAGGAGAGGAGATTGCAACACCAGTTGCAAGGCGGCCAATTCCTGGCAAAGTTCTTGCGCTCCGGTATTAGCCATCTCATCAAAGTGTAGGTGGTGGTGGTATTGGTGATGGTACTGGTATTGGTGGTGGTACTGGTATTGGTGGTGGTGGTATTGGTGGTACTGGTGGTGGTGGTATTGGTGGTGGTATTGGTGGTGGTATTGGTGGTGGTGGTATTGGTGGTATTGGTGGTTGTATTGGTGGTGGTGGTATTGGTGGTGGTGGTGGTATTGGTGGTGGTGGTATTGGTGGTGGTGGAATTGGTGGTGGTGGTATTGTTTTGGTGGTGGTATTGGTGGTGGTGGTATTGTTGGTGGTGGTAATGGTATTGGTGGTGGTGGTATTGGTGGTATCGGTGGTGGTGGTATTAGTGGTGGTGGTAATGGTGCTGGTGGTGGTTTTGGTGGTAGTGGTATTGGTATTGGTGGTGGTGGTATTGGTGGTGGTATGGATGGTGGTATTTGTGGTGGTATTGGTGGTGGTGGTGGTATTAGTGGTGGTGGTGGTATTGGTGGTATCGGTGATGGTATTGGTGGTATTGGTGGTGGTATTGGTGGTGGTGGTAGTATTGGTGGTGGTGGTATTGGTGGTGGTGGTGGTATTGGTGGTGTCATTAGTATTGGTGTGGGTATTGGTGGAGGTGGTATTGGTGGTGGTATTGGTGGTGGCACTGGTATTGGTGGTGGTACTGGTATTGGTGGTGGTATTGGTGGTACTGGTGGTGGTGGTATTGGTGGTGGTGGTATTGGTGGTGGGGGTATTGGTGGGGGTGGAATTGGTGGTGTAGGTATTGTTTTGGTGGTGGTATTGGTATTGGTGGTGGTGGTATTGGTATTGGTGGTGGTATTGGTGGTGGTATTGGTGGTATTGGTGGTTGTATTGGTGGTGGTGGTGGTATTGGTGGTGGTGGTATTGGTGGTGGTGGTATTGGTGGTGGTGGAATTGGTGGTGGTGGTATTGTTTTGGTGGTGGTATTGGTATTGGTGGCGGTGGTATTGGTATTGGTGGCGGTGGTATTGGTGGTGGTGGCATTGGTATTGGTGGTATCGGTGGTGGAGTTAGTGGTGGTGGTAATGGTGGTGGTGGTGGTATTGGTGGTGGTGGTATTGGTAGTGGTATTTGTGGTGGTATTGGTGGTGGTGGTATTGTTTTGGTGGTGGTATTGGTATTGGTGGTGGTGGTATTGGTATTGGTGGTGGTATTGGTGGTGGTGGTAATGGTATTGGTGGTGGTGGTATTGGTATTGGTGGTATGGGTGGTGGTGGTATTAGTGGTGGTGGTAATGGTGGTGGTATTGGTGGTATTGGTGGTGGTGGTATTGCTGGTGATATTGGTGCTGGTTGTAGTATTGGTGGTGGTGGTATTGGTGGTGGTGGTGGTATTGGTGGTGTCATTGGTATTGGTGGAGGTGGTATTGGTGGTGATGGCATTGGTGTTGGTGGTGTTGGTGGTATTGGTGATGGTATTGGTGGTGGTGGTATTGCTGGTGGTATTAGTGGTGGTGGTAGTATTGATGGTGGTGGTATTGGTGGTTGTGGTGGTATTGGTGGTGTCATTGGTATTGGTGTGGGTATTGGTGGAGGTGGTATTGGTGGTGATGGCATTGGTGTTGGTGGTATTGTTGGTATTGGTAGTGGTATTGGTGGTAGGTAGTGGTGGTAGTGGTGGTATTGGTGGTGGTGGTATTGGTGATGGTATTGTTGGTGGTGGTATTGGTGGTGGTGGTGGTGGTGGTATTGGTGGTGGCGGTATTGGTGGTGGTGGTGGTATTGGTGGTGGTTGTATTGGTGGTGGTATTGGTGGTGGTGGTATTTGTGGTGGTGGTGGTATTGGTGGTATTGATGGTGGTGGTGGTATTGGTGGTGGTAGTATCAGTGCTGGTATTGGTGGTATTGGTGGTGGTAGTAGTATTGGTGGTGGTCAATCAATCAATCAGGGGTTTGTTGAAGTGCGACTACTCACCCGTAAGGGTCTCAAGGCGCTAGGGGTGGGGGGGTGCAGGTTCCATTCCATAAAGGAGGGGGTCTGTCGAAGAGCCAGGTCTTGAGGTTTCTTGCGAAGATGGGGAGCGATGTTGTCTGTATGAGGTGGAGCGGAAGGGCGTTCAATGCCTTGGCCGCGAGGAAGGAGAAGGAGTGGCCTCCCGATCTGGTCTTTCTGGTGCGGCGGACCACGGCGTAGGAGAGCTGGGCTGATCGTAGGGTCCTTTGGGGTGCGTGGAATTTGAGTCAGCTGTTCAGGTATGCTGGTCCGGTGCCGTGGAGGGCCTTGTGTGCGTGGGTGAGTATCTTGAAAGTGATTCTCGCCTCGACGGGGAGCCAGTGGAGTGTGCGCAGGTGCTGGGAGATGTGGCAGTGTTTTGGCAGGTTGAGGACTAGTCTTGCGGCGGCGTTCTGGATGTTCTGTAGCTTGCGGGTGAGGTTTTTGTTTATTCCGGGCGTAGAGTGCGTTGCCGTAGTCGAGTCTGCTGGTGACCAGGGCTTGAGTGACGGTCTTTCGGTGTTCGAGGGGATCCATTTGAAGGTCTTACGAAGGAGGCGGAGTGGAAGCAGGAAGACGAGACAGAGTTGATTTGCCGGTCCATTTTGAGCTCGGAGTCCAGGATGATTCCAAGGTTGCGTGCGTGGTCCGTGGGGGTTGGCGGGTTTCCGAGGGCGGGGGGCCACCAGGTGTCGCTCCAGGCATCGGGGTTTGGGCCCATGATGAGCACTTCTGTTTTGTTGGTGTTTAGTTGTAGGCAGCTGTTTTTCATCCATTTGGCGACGGCTTCCATGCCTTCTCGAAAGTTGTGTCTGGTGGTGTTGGGCTCGTTGGATAGGGAGAGGATGAGTTCGGTGTCGTCTGCGTACGACACGATGTTGAGTCCGTAGGTTCTGACGATGGGGGCGAGTGGAGCCATGTAGATGTTGAAAAGCATCGGGCTGAGGGAGGAGCCCTGGGGGACTCCGCAGGTGGTAGGTGTAGGGTCCAAGAGGAAAGGGGGGAGTCTGACCCGCTGCGTCCTGCCGGAGAGGAAGGAGCGGATCCAGTCGAGGGCCTTGTCCTGGATTCCTGCTTCGTAGAGTCTGCGTATTAGGGTGTGGTGGGAGACTGTGTCGAATGTCACTGAGAGGTCGAGGAGGATGAGGGCTACTGTCTCTCCTTTGTCCAGTAGGGTGCGGATGTCGTCTGTTGCAGCGAGGAGGGCGGTTTCCGTGCTGTGGTTTTTTCTGAAGCCGGACTGGGAGGAGTTGAGGATGTTGTGTTCTTCAATGAATGTGGCGAGTTGGCTGTTGATGGCTTTCTCGATGACTTTCGCTGGGAACGGGAGCAGGGAGATGGGTCTGTAGTTTTTGAGGTCGGTGGGGTCCGCCGAGGGCTTCTTCAGGAGGAGGTTGACCTCGGCGTGTTTCCAGTCATCGGGGAATGAGGCGGTCGCCAGGGAGCGGTTGCTGGTGTGGTGGAGCATGGGTGCGATGGTGTCGGTGGCTCTGTTGAAGATGTGGTGGGGCAGGGGTCCGTGGGGGCCCCTTAGTGGATTGACTTCATTGTCTTCAGTGTGTCTTTGGTGGTGAGGGCTGTCCAGTTGTCAATCGCTGGTTTCCGTGTATCGGGGGTGGTTGGTGAGGGTTCAGTGTGTTGGTTGTCTTCGTCGAAGTTGTCGTAGATGCTCTTGATTTTGTGGTGGAAAAAGGTACTCAGTTTGTCGCAGAGGTCTTGTGAGGGAGGGATGTCGGTAGACTTGCTGGCCGGTTGGGTGAACTCCTTGATGATGCTGAAGAGTTCCTTGTTGTTGTGCACGTGGGTGGAGATTCTGTCTTCAATCGCTTTTTTCCTCGTTTCTCTGATGAGTTGATGTTGGGCGTTGGTGGAGGCTCTGAAGTTGTTGTGGGCTTCTGTGGATTTGGTGTTCCTCCAGGCCTTTTCGAGGTGGTGGCAAGTGCGTCTGGACTCTCGAAGGTCGGTGGTAAACCATCTGGCTTTCTTGGCGCGGGTATTGTAGTTTTTCTTGAGGGGGGCTAGGGTGTTGGCGCTGTCCGAGATCCATCTATGCAGCGTTCGGGGTGGTATTGGTGGTGTAATTGGTATTGGTGTGGGTATTGATGGAGGTGGTATTGGTGGTGATGGCATTGGTGGTGGTGTTGGTGGTGGTATTGTTGGTATTGGTGGTGGTATTGGTGGTGGTGGTGGTATTGGTGGTGGTGGTATTGGTGGTGGTATTGGTGGTGGTGGTGGCATTGGTGATGGTATTGTTGGTGATGGTATTGTTGGTGGTGGTGGTATTGGTGGTGGTATTGATGGTGGTATTGGTACTGGTGGTGGTGGTATTGGTGGTGGTGGTATTGGTGGTGGTGGTATTGGTGGTGGTGGTATTGGTGGTTGTGGTAGTGGTGGTATTTGTGGTGGTGTTATTGGTGATGGTATTAGTGGTGGTTGTATTAGTGGTGGTGATATTGGTGGTGGTGGTGGTATTGGTGGTGGTATTTGTGGGTGTATTGGTGGTGGTATTGGTGATGGTGGTATTTTTGGTGGTATTGGTGGTGGTAGTGGTGGTGGCATTGGTGGTGGTGGTATTGGTGGTGGTGGTATTGGAATTGGTAGTGGTGGTATTGGTGATGGTCGTATTGGTGGTATTGGTGGTGGTGGTATTGGCGGTGGTGTCATTGGATTGGTGGTGGTGATATTGGTGGTGGTGGTATTGGTGGTATTGGTGGTGGTATTTGTGGTGGTGGTATTTGTGGTGGTGGTATTGGTGGTGGTGGTATTGGTGGTGGTAGTATTTCTGGTGTTATTGGTGGTGGTGGTATTGGTGGTGGTGGTATTTGTGGTGGTGGTGGTATTGGTGGTATTGGTGGTGGTGGTATTGGTGGTGGTGGTATTGGTGGTAGTGGTGGTTGTATTGGTGGTGGTGATATTGGTGGTGGTGGTGGTATTGGTGGTGGTGGTATTTTTGGTGGTATTGGTGGTGGCATTGGTGGTGGTGGTATTGGTGGTACTGGTGCTGGTGGTATTGGTATTGGTGGGGGTGGCATTGTATTGGTGGTGGTGGTATTGGTGGTGGTGGTGGTATTGGTGGTGGTATTGGTGGTGGTGGCATTGGTGGTGGTGGTATTGGTGGTACTGGTGCTGTTGGTATTGGTATTGGTGGGGGTGGCATTGTATTGGTGGTGGTGGTGGTG
Source organism: Calotriton arnoldi (assembly GCA_963921515.1). Classification (NCBI taxonomy): domain Eukaryota; kingdom Metazoa; phylum Chordata; class Amphibia; order Caudata; family Salamandridae; genus Calotriton; species Calotriton arnoldi. Next base: position 1,115,265 of record CAWUFW010002205.1, on the reverse strand, counting down.
GTATTGGTGGTGGTGGTATTGGTCGTGGTGGTATTGGTGGTGGTGGTAGTGGTGGTGGTGGTATTGCTAGTGGTATTGGTGGTGGTGGTATTGGTGGTGGTGGTATTGTTGTTAATAAAACGGGTTTTGAAAACAACCCTGTCAGGTGGCTTTAGGGCAGATGACATGGAACCAATGCTTTAAATGGGAAAAAATAAGTGCAGGTACTCATTAAAATGTGCGGTGGTAGTGGTGGTATTGGTGTTGGTATTGGGATTGGTGGTGGTATTGGTGGTGGTGGTAGTGGTGGTATTGGTGGTGGTGGTATTGGTGGTGGTGGTGGTGGTATTGGTGGTGGTGATATTGGTTATTGTTATTGTTAATTAAATTTATAGGGCGCGCAGCTACCCGAAGGTTTCCCAGCGCCATCGGACACATGCGAAAGAAAGAAGTAACATCTACTGGTTAAATAGCCAAGTTTTAAGGCCCTTACAAAAGTTTCTGTAACTGGTTTCGTGCCGAAGTGGCGCGGGGAGTGAATTCCACAATGAAGGGGCCAGATAAGAGAAAGAACGGCCACCCATACGTGTCCGTTTGAACCTGGGGACAAGAAATTTGGCCTGAGAAGAGGATCGAAGCAGGCATGTTGGAAGATAGGGATGGGCTAAGGCACTTAAAATATTGAGGCACTGTACCCAACTTGATCTTATGCATAAAGCATAGGGCCTTGAATTTAATGCGATTCTCTATCCTAAGCCAGTGGAGTTCTCGGAGAGAACCTGAAATAGAAGGACTTTTAGGCACATGGCAGAGCAGTCTAGCTGCAGAGTTCTGTATTACTTGCAGTTTCGAACCACCTCCTTATTGGCACCCAAATACAGGACGTTGCCATAGTCCAACCTTGACATAATCAAGGTCTGGATCACTGGTCTTTGTGTGGTACTAGGCAACATCCAAAGTATTTTTCGAGCCATTTAAGGATGGTGAAGCAGGTTGAGCGACCTTGACTGCTTGCTGCCTCATAGATAGCTGGTCATCTATGACTACGCCTAGATTGCGTGCTGTTTGCACCGGTTGAGGCATATCACCCATTTGAGGAGGCCAATGACGGAGGCCCCAGAGATCTTTGTTTTTCCCCAGGATCAGAAACTCAGTCTTTCCGCCGTTTAATTTTAACCGATTAGTGTGCATCCAACTAGCTATCTTTTGCAGCCCTACCTGGAGAGATGACACCATGGATGCCTCCTTGGCGGATAATGAGAAGATTAGCTGGGTGTCATCAGCATACGAGAAGATAGACAACCCAGCCTCTTCCGCTATTGTGGCAAGAGGGCTAACATAGATATTGAATAGCAGACGGCTGAGAATCGAGCCCTGCGGTACTCCATAAGGAGAAGCATGGGACTTAGAGCTAGAAGACGGGGAAAAAACCTGAAAAGTCCGGCCAGTCAGAAAGTCCTCAATCCATTTGAAAGCTGAACCGACTATGCCCAGTGATTGTAGAACTTTTAATAAGGCCGTGTGTGACACAGTGTCAAAAGCGGCACTCAAATCAAGCAATATGAGTGCCACCGTTTCACCCCTGTCAAGATGTTGGCGTAATGTTTCAGTAACTCCTAGGAGCGTGGTTTCTGTGGAATACCCTGCTCTAAAGCCTGATTGAGAAGCATGTAAGATCTTTTGGGATTCCACAAACTGCGTGAGTTGTTGATTAACGTGCTTTTCTAAAATTTTAGAAAAGGCAGGAAGTAATGAAATCGGGCGGAAGTTAGAGGGTTCAGCCGGATCAGCATTAGGCTTTTCAGAAGGGGGAAGGACCATGGCATGTTTCCATGCAGATGGTAAGGTTGCTTCCTTCAAAGACGCATTGAGCAACTACGTGATGAGTTTAAGTGAAACTGGTTCTAGTTTTTGGAGGATGGAAATCGGAAGAGGATCCTGAGGTGAACCCGATTTAAGACTATTTAAAATACGGATGAAGGATGAAATGTCCATCGGCAGCCAATTATTTAGCGTGTTAGTTGGCGCCGTGCTATGGGTCCCTCGTGGAGTAGACACAACCTGACGTGGAGAGCGCGCTCTTCGTTTGCTGCTACACGTTAGATGTTACAGCATTTAAATCTGAGTAGATTTTCTCTACTTTGTCAATGAAGAACATTGCCAAGTCCTCACATTGAACTCCATCAAGCACGGGTGGCGCCGGTTGGCAAGTTGCTCCTGAAAGCTCCTTTACTATTTTAAACAGAACTTTGGGATTGTTGTGTGCTGATGTAATAGTGTTATTGACATATTCCTTGCGGGCCGCCTTGCACAGGGAATGGTAGTCCCTTTTGGCGAGTTTGTAAAAGTGTCTAGATTCTGGTGCATAGTCCTTCCTCCAACGTCTTTCCAGAGCTTTGCACTTGGTTGTTTCCACTTTTAACTTTTCTGAGAACCAAGGGGCAGGGGGATGATGATTATTCGTTTTTTTTATGGACATTGGAAGGCAAGTATTGACAGATGTGATGAGCCAAGTATGGATGATGTCCGAGGTCTGATATCTTAATGGAAGAATATTGGTGGTGGTATTGGTGGTGGTATTGGTGGTGGTATTAGTGGTGGTATTGGTGATGGTGGTGGTATTGGTGGTTGTATTGGTATTGGTAGTGGTATTGGTATTGGTGGTGGTGGTACTGGTATTGGTGGTGGTGGTATTGGTATTGGTGGTGGTGGTATTGGTGGTATTGGTGGTGGCGGTGGTATTGGTGGTGGTGGTGGTGGTATTGGTGGTGGTGGTATTGGTCGTGGTGGTATTGGTGGTGGTGGTAGTGGTGGTGGTGGTATTGCTAGTGGTATTGGTGGTGGTGGTATTGGTGGTGGTGGTATTGTTGTTAATAAAACGGGTTTTTGAAAACAACCCTGTCAGGTGGCTTTAGGGCAGATGACATGGAACCAATGCTTTAAATGGGAAAAAATAAGTGCAGGTACTCATTAAAATGTGCGGTGGTAGTGGTGGTATTGGTGTTGGTATTGGGATTGGTGGTGGTATTGGTGGTGGTGGTAGTGGTGGTATTGGTGGTGGTGGTATTGGTGGTGGTGGTGGTGGTATTGGTGGTGGTGATATTGGTTATTGTTATTGTTAATTAAATTTATAGGGCGCGCAGCTACCCGAAGGTTTCCCAGCGCCATCGGACACATGCGAAAGAAAGAAGTAACATCTACTGGTTAAATAGCCAAGTTTTAAGGCCCTTACAAAAGTTTCTGTAACTGGTTTCGTGCCGAAGTGGCGCGGGGAGTGAATTCCACAATGAAGGGGCCAGATAAGAGAAAGAACGGCCACCCATACGTGTCCGTTTGAACCTGGGGACAAGAAATTTGGCCTGAGAAGAGGATCGAAGCAGGCATGTTGGAAGATAGGGATGGGCTAAGGCACTTAAAATATTGAGGCACTGTACCCAACTTGATCTTATGCATAAAGCATAGGGCCTTGAATTTAATGCGATTCTCTATCCTAAGCCAGTGGAGTTCTCGGAGAGAACCTGAAATAGAGGACTTTTTAGGCACATGGCAGAGCAGTCTAGCTGCAGAGTTCTGTATTACTTGCAGTTTTCGAACCACCTCCTTATTGGCACCCAAATACAGGACGTTGCCATAGTCCAACCTTGACATAATCAAGGTCTGGATCACTGGTCTTTGTGTGGTACTAGGCAACATCCAAAGTATTTTTCGGAGCCATTTAAGGATGGTGAAGCAGGTTGAGGCGACCTTGACTGCTTGCTGCCTCATAGATAGCTGGTCATCTATGACTACGCCTAGATTGCGTGCTGTTTGCACCGGTTGAGGCATATCACCCATTTGAGGAGGCCAATGACGGGGGCCCCAGAGATCTTTGTTTTTCCCCAGGATCAGAAACTCAGTCTTTCCGCCGTTTAATTTTAACCGATTAGTGTGCATCCAACTAGCTATCTTTTGCAGCCCTACCTGGAGAGATGACACCATGGATGCCTCCTTGGCGGATAATGAGAAGATTAGCTGGGTGTCATCAGCATACGAGAAGATAGACAACCCAGCCTCTTCCGCTATTGTGGCAAGAGGGCTAACATAGATATTGAATAGCAGACGGCTGAGAATCGAGCCCTGCGGTACTCCATAAGGAGAAGCATGGGACTTAGAGCTAGAAGACGGGGAAAAACCTGAAAAGTCCGGCCAGTCAGAAAGTCCTCAATCCATTTGAAAGCTGAACCGACTATGCCCAGTGATTGTAGAACTTTTAATAAGGCCGTGTGTGACACAGTGTCAAAGCGGCACTCAAATCAAGCAATATGAGTGCCACCGTTTCACCCCTGTCAAGATGTTGGCGTAATGTTTCAGTAACTCCTAGGAGCGTGGTTTCTGTGGAATACCCTGCTCTAAAGCCTGATTGAGAAGCATGTAAGATCTTTTGGGATTCCACAAACTGCGTGAGTTGTTGATTAACGTGCTTTTCTAAAATTTTAGAAAAGGCAGGAAGTAATGAAATCGGGCGGAAGTTAGAGGGTTCAGCCGGATCAGCATTAGGCTTTTTCAGAAGGGGAAGGACCATGGCATGTTTCCATGCAGATGGTAAGGTTGCTTCCTTCAAAGACGCATTGAGCAACTACGTGATGAGTTTAAGTGAAACTGGTTCTAGTTTTTGGAGGATGGAAATCGGAAGAGGATCCTGAGGTGAACCCGATTTAAGACTATTTAAAATACGGATGAAGGATGAAATGTCCATCGGCAGCCAATTATTTAGCGTGTTAGTTGGCGCCGTGCTATGGGTCCCTCGTGGAGTGACACAACCTGACGTGGAGAGCGCGCTCTTCGTTTGCTGCTACACGTTAGATGTTACAGCATTTAAATCTGAGTAGATTTTCTCTACTTTGTCAATGAAGAACATTGCCAAGTCCTCACATTGAACTCCATCAAGCACGGGTGACGCCGGTTGGCAAGTTGCTCCTGAAAGCTCCTTTACTATTTTAAACAGAACTTTGGGATTGTTGTGTGCTGATGTAATAGTGTTATTGACATATTCACTACAGGCCGCCTTGCACAGGGAATGGTAGTCCCTTTTGGCGAGTTTGTAAAAGTGTCTAGATTCTGGTGCATAGTCCTTCCTCCAACGTCTTTCCAGAGCTTTGCACTTGGTTGTTTCCACTTTTAACTTTTCTGAGAACCAAGGGGCAGGGGGACGATGATTATTCGTTTTTTTTATGGACATTGGAAGGCAAGTATTGACAGATGTGATGAGCCAAGTATGGATGATGTCCGAGTCTGATATCTTAATGGAAGAATATTGGTGGTGGTATTGGTGGTGGTATTGGTGGTGGTATTAGTGGTGGTATTGGTGATGGTGGTGGTATTGGTGGTTGTATTGGTATTGGTAGTGGTATTGGTATTGGTGGTGGTGGTACTGGTATTGGTGGTGGTGGTATTGGTATTGGTGGTGGTGGTATTGGTGGTATTGGTGGTGGCGGTGGTATTGGTGGTGGTGGTATTGGTGGTGGTATTGGTAGTGGTGGTGGTATTGGTGGTGGTAGTGGTGGTGGTGGCGGTATTGGTGGTGGTGGTATTGCTGGTGTTGTTGGTATTGGTGGTGGTGATGGTATTGGTGGTGGTGGTATTGATATTATTGGTGGTGGGGGTATTATTATTGGTGGTGGTATTGGTGGTGGTGGTATTGGTGGGTGTGTCTGTCAAAACCCTGGACTGGATCACCTCCTTCCTCACCGGCAGAACCCAGAGAGTCCGCCTCCCCCCATTCCGATCTGAAGCCACCAAGATCACCTGCGGCGTACCCCAAGGATCATCCCTCAGCCCGACCCTCTTTAACGTCTACATGGCACCGCTCGCTAACATCGTCCGATCGCACGACCTCAACATCGTCTCGTACGCCGACGACACCCAGCTGATCCTCTCCCTCACCAAGGACCCGGCCACCGCCAAAACCAACCTCCATGAAGGAATGAAGGCCGTCGCAGAATGGATGAAGACCAGTCGCCTGAAACTGAACTCTGACAAAACGGAGGTCCTCATACTCGGCTCCATCCCCTCTGCCTGGGACGACTCCTGGTGGCCGGCCACGCTGGGAGCTGCACCGACACCCACCAACCACGCACGCAACCTGGGGTTCATCCTGGACTCAACACTTTCAATGGCCCAACAAGTCAACGCCGTCTCCACCTCCTGCTTCAACACCCTCTGCATGCTTCGTTAGATCTACAGATGGATCCCCACCAGAACGAGAAGGATGGTCACCCAAGCCCTCGTCAGAAGCAGGTTGGACTACGGCAATGCCCTCTACGCGGGAACCACGGCCAAACTCCAGAGAAGACTTCAACGCATACAGAATGCCTCCGCTCGCCTCATCCTTGACATCCCCCGTCACAGCCACATCACTACCCACCTGAGAGACCTGCACTGGCTCCCCGTCAACAAGAGGATCACCTTCAAGCTCCTCACCCATGCTCACAAAGCACTCCACAATGCCGGACCAGCATACCTCAACAAACGACTCACCTTCTACACCCCGAACTGCCAGCTTCGCTCTGCTGACCTCGCCCTCGCCACCATCCCTCGCATCCACCAAATGACCTCCGGCGGCAGATCATTATCCCACCTTGCCGCCAAGACATGGAACACCCTCCCCATTCACCTGCGACAGACCCAGGACCTGCTGACCTTCAGAAGACTTCTCAAGACCTGGCTGTTCGATCAGTGGCAGCACTCCCCCCCCCTCATTGCCTTGAGACCCTCACGGGTGAGTAGTGCGCTCTATAAATGGATTGATTGATTGATTGTGGTATTGGTGGTGGTATTGGTGGTGGTATTGGTGATGATGGTGGTGGTGGTATTGGTGGTGGTGGTGGTATTGGTGGTGGTGGTGGTATTGGTGGTATTGGTGGTGGTGGTGGTATTGGTGGTGGTATTGTTGGTATTGGTGGTGGTGGTATTGGTGGTGTAAATAAAATGTAAATCCGTATTTGTAAAGCGTGAACTACTCACCCTTACGGGTCTCAAGGCGCTGGAGGCCATCGTGGAAATTAAGTGAGCTATTGCCCAGAGTCACATGGTGCTGAGCTGAGCTGCCGCCGGAGCTGGGGATCGAACCGTGAGCCCTGTGCTTCGAAGTCAGCTGCCCTGGCAGCTGGTGGTGGTGATGGTATTGGTGGTGGTGGTATTGCTGGTGGTGGTGGTATTGGTGGTGGTGGTATTGGTGGTAGTATTGATGGAGGTATTGGTACTGGTGGTGGTGGTATTAGTGGTGGTGGTATTGGTGGTGGTATTGGTGGTGGCGGTATTGGTGGTGGTATTGGTGGTCGTGGTAGTGGTGGTATTTGTGGTGGTACTGGTGGTGGTATTGGTGGTGGTATTGGTGGTGGTATTGATGGTATTGGTGGTGGTATTGGAGTTGGTGGTGGTCGTATTAGTGGTATTGGTGGTTGTGATATTGGATTGGTGGTGGTGGTATTGGTGGTGGTGGTATTGGTGGTATTGGAGTTGGTGGTGGTATTAGTGGTATTGGCGGTAGTGGTATTGGATTGGTGGTGGTGATATTGGTGGTGGTGGTGGTGGTATTGGTGGTGGTGGTATTAGTGGTGGTGGTGGTATTGGTGGTGGTGGTGGTATCGGTGGTGGTGGAAGTATTGGTGGTGGTATTGGTGGTGGTGGAAGTATTGGTGGTGGTGGTGGTATTGGTGGTGGTGGTAGTGGTGGTATTGGTAGTGGGATTGGTGGTGGTGGTATTGTATTGGTGGTGGTGATATTGGTGGTAGTGTTGTTGTTGTTAATAAAACAGGCTTTTGAAAACAACCCTGTCAGGTGGCTTTAGTGCAGATGACATGTAACCAGTGCTTTAAATGGGAAAAAATAAGTGCAGGTACTCATTAAAATGAGCTATGAGTGTGGCAAGTGGGCTGGGCTAGGGGCGGAGCTAAGGACAAGACACATAAGACACTTTTACTATGGAGCATTCATATTGCCCTTGATAGAAGTCTTTAATTCCCCGTATGTGCAGATTCCCTCTACACATGTGGCACAAGACATATATAGTAATTAACCGCTAGTATGATGTCATGACCTTCAGAAATATGTATTCAGTCCATTGGAAGGAACAGGTTAGACTGGATAATCATCTTGATGCCTGAGGAGATTCAGTGCCAATTTGCCAGGTTTAGAACTGCACATAATAAGCAGCAGGATCTTGATGATGATTTCTATCCACTAGTATGTGAACTTTCGCTCTGTGTTATGTGGTTTAGTAGTTTATGATCTGGGGCCAGCGAGTGGTTGATTTTGGCCCAACAGTGTGTGAAATTGGCTCAGTACTGTGTGATCTTGACCCATGCTGTGTTGTCCTAGGCTAGTAACCAGTGGACATGGCTCAAAACAGCTTGTTTTTAAGACATCCTTATCTGATCCTGAGCCATTGCTGTGATTTAGGCCAGCAATAATACTGAACCATCGATTTACTATCTTGTGCTAGTGGGGTCTTAGCTCAGCCCATGCTGATTTTGTCTCAGTCATTTTAGATCTTTGCTCAGTGCTTTGTTTTGCACAGAGGACATAATGATAAGATCAGGGTGAGCTCATGAAGAGCACCATTTATTTACTAATTGCATGCATGCAAAACCTCATGCGGGGGAGTTAAAATTATATTTCAACTTTTCCATGCTGTCTTCATTCCGATGAAAGCTAAGAAGAAAATACAGTTTTTACAATGTGTGTCTCTAAAACTATTAGGTATTCCCAATATGTTGTCAGGTATAGAGTAAGATGTATAACGTGAGTGGTTCTGGTCCTTCCACCTATCTTCCCCTAGCATAGAAAGCGATTGAGGGGGCTTATTTATGAGCCCCTGCGTCACTTTTGCGCTGCTGTTGCGTCACTTTTTATGACGCAGCGGCGGCATAAATAATGCGCCATATTGCGCCATATTTACGAAGTGATGCATCTAGGCAGATGCGTCACATCGTAAACCCCTGCACTACATTATACCTGCTTCAGGTATAATGTATGCAGGGTGTGTGTTCCCCCGCAAGAAAGGGTTGTAGGAGTGGCGCAGTGAAATCTATAAGATTTCACTGTGCCACTTCTAGGACCCCAATGCGTCGAAAGCTTTCGCCTGCCTCATGGCGGGCGTAAGGGTGATGCAGGCCCTTTCACATGGGGCTTGCCCCATGTGAAAGGACACATTGCTGGAGTTGCGTCTGTTTTCAGACACACCCCAGCAATGCGCCACTTTTTCGCCAGTATCTGTAACTCCTTGCGACATGATTCATCATACAGTAAATATGACACATCCTAGATGTCGCACGGAGGGTGCACTGAGAAGTGTTGCATCGCTGCTTTCACGCAGCGATGCACCACTTCTCATAAATGAGGCCCTGAGGGTGCAGCTGCTGGAGAGCAGTTTCAACGCACACACTCACCCATCACTGCTTTCTCAACTTTTTCTGTTTAACCAGGAAACACTAATTCATACCTGTGAAGTCCATGGCACCCAATCCCGTCAGCCCCACAGTTTGCAAGTTGTTCTCATTTTAAGGGCTTATTCCAATTTCCCCTTGCAAGAAAGGGGCATATTCATGAGGCCCATTGTATTTATATGGACTGGCCACACCAGCCCTGCCAAAGGATCCTTAGAACGAATTTGACAGATTTTGCAAGGTGCAGACTGTCATCACTTTGTGTGATATTAGACCTGGACAGTGTTATAGGCCAGTGTTATGTGATCCGACCACTGTGGTATATTGATTATTGATAGGACAGTATGTGAATTTATGCCATTGCTATATACTGGACAAGACCTGTGTAATTTGTATGCACTTTGTGATACCTGGCCTAATTTTTGTGATACTGTCACAACGTTGAGTGATCTTGCCTACCACTTTCTATATAGGTGGACTGGGCCAACACTGTAAATTGAGATAAATGCTACTAATGCACCAACATTATGTACAGGGAATTGACTATACATCTTATTAAATGTTTACCAGCTTCGCGGAGAAGTAGATTGGATTGCACCTGATGTAGAGGCATGTGTATCTTCAACACAAGACAGAAAGGCTTTCCACAGTTTGCCAGATGAAGTAATTGTATTAATAATTGTTATGAAGTTGCAGTGCAACTGGCATAATACTGAGTTGGTTCATTAAATTAACTGAAAGTACCCCTAGTTCTCTTCTCTGGTTACTTCATTTGAAAGCATTTGAAAACGCCTGAAGAGGCCCATACTAGATGTTGCTGCACACTGTAAATAAGGTGTGATAGGGATGCTTTTTAGGGGCCAGCCTTTCTTTACAAGGTGAAATGGGGAGACTTTTAATTTCATATGTTAACAAACAGTGGTGTGAACATCTGTTGGAAATAGCCTAAATCACAATTAATGCAGCTAAGCCATCGGCCCCATGGGGTTAATAATCAGTGTGCCCCTGGAAACGGACTGGAATAACAGCATTAATGACTTCAATATTAGTTGCATGTACCAAAACACATGAGAAATATACTATTATTAAAATAGGTTACCTCATTATACAACATGAAGGCCAATCTCAATCATATGTTAATATTTCCTGCATTTGCAATATCTGCAGCTTCTTAATGCCATACTCTTATATGCTTGGATGTGGCCGAATACCTATATATTCTTGAGTGCGCATTCACAGAAAGAAGCAGCAATGCACGCACAAAGCATTCCAAGAATGTCCTTTAAAATACCTCCTGAGTGTCTGGACCCCTCTCTCTCTTTCACTCGCTATTCTCACACACACAAACATGCAGACACAAGCAGGCAGACACCCAGACACAAGCAGACACTCACACAAAAGACCCAGTGGGATAAAGGCCATTTTACACTTCTTATCTCCGCTGGCTTTCTTAATTGCTGCTGTCAGCGGGATGCCTGGATTCCAGTGTGTGCAGAAATGCACACGATAGTGTGAATGTGATCGACAGCACAGGGCCTGAACGGACCCTGCTCTGTCAAACACTGCGTGATGGTGAACACAGGACATTATGCAAATGAGCCCTGCTGAATAGTTTAGAGGTGGCTCCGCTTGGGCTACAGAGGCGCTTTGGCTGTCAGACACCCTCGTTCGTGCTCGTGAGCACTAGCAACAATGAGCCTACCTTTGATGAGTACTGGTACACTCCTTGGCAGCAGAGACGTTTCGGTACTCAGAGCGATAAAAATAAGAAGTGCCAGTACTCAGTACCTGTGAGTACTGGCCCATATAAAGCACTGCATGTAACACAGATGTGCTGTTGTAAGCTTCAGCCCATTAGCACACGATTATGTGCTACCTGGAATTCACATGACTTAATTTGCTAATCATTTCTAAATCCATTTTACTTGGGGGGTTGAAACAGACACGAGATAATGCCTGGTTAAAGTGATTTAAAGCAGGCGCCCGTGTTACGGGGGCGGCCGTGCTGCTCAAAAAAACACAAGCGGTTTCAGCTGAAGCAGCGCATGTCCGGCCTACAGTAAGAGAAAGTCAATAAAGTAAATAGTGCTTACAGACTGAATAACATGTCCCATGTAACAACCGAAGTAAAGGGGACAGTAGAGAGAGAGGTTGCAAATGAAGACAAAGCAGTACTAAGGAGGGACTAACAAGCCTATTAACGAATCCAAAGGCAGCATTTACGAAAGACAATGACACAAGCCAATGAAAAATATGGGCGGAGAGTGGGCGCTGGCCTCTCTCCCATACTCTACTACAGCAGTCTCGCAGAGTGCGCAGTGCATGCGTGCTGCCGCTAGGCTTGACTTAAATAGCATTCGAGAGGGGGACTAAGTGTACTGCTAATTTAACTTACTTGTACATAACGAGCCCTCGGCGTCCCAACCTAAATTGTCCTCATCCGGCCTAAACGGAGGACGTGGTCATTCTAAAACGCGGTTTATAAACCCTGGGTAAATAAGCCTTAGTCATTAAAGTGACACCAGGTGTGGAGTATGGATAGAAACTTGACCCAAATGTCCAGTTTGTGATGTAATGACTCAAATATTCATCTAAGCAGTACTAGACATAAAAGTGACTATTCTCATACATTTTTCCTAAACTGATGATAAGGAGTGTAAAATAATGACGATTTCGAGTTATAGCTCAAAGTACTGATAAAGTGGTTGAAATGTATGTGGACGTGTTCTTTGTAATCGCTAAGGTTGCTGCAATTGCGGCGAATTCTCAAGAACTGGCTACACAGAAGGTTTTCCCTGAAGGGATTTGAATGAAAGCTGTCAAATTCTAATAAGCTGTTCTTATTGGTTGGTTTGTAGTAAGTTTTTGCCCTTAGTCTCGTACCCTCTGCGAAGATGGTTACATCCAAGAAGGATAACTCGGTACGATGTGTGGAGAATGTACATTTTAAGAAGTTGTCTCTGGTATTAAGCCAGGTCATAAATTCCTGAGCAGATTCTTTATCTCCTTGCCATACTAAGAGTACATCATCAATGTATCTTCCCCAGAATCGTATCTCTTGTCTATAGGGATTGGCATCATCGATCGAGTATGTGTATTCTCTCAAAAATGCTGACATATAGCCCTGCCAGGCTCGGGGTGAATGTACTGCCTGATACCCGTGTTTTTGAACAAAAAGGCACCCTTTGTATTAAAAAAAGTTCTCAGTGGGAGCCAGTCTACAAGGCTCTAGGACAAAGTGTCTTGGGGTGTTGTAATTCCAATGTTCCCTGAATAGTATATTCTCAACTGTTTCCAAAGTGGCTTTTTGTGGCAGACTGGTGTATAAACTTTCAATATCTAGCCTCACAAAGAATTGGAGGGTGGGGTCAAAATACAAATTTCCAAGTAGATTGAGCAGGTCTCTCGTATCTTTCATGTAGGTAGGCATGCGTTGTACAATCGGGCAGAGAAAATGGTCCGCAAACGGTGACAATGGTTGTAGAATAGAGCGTATGCAGGACACAATTACATTTTTGTGCATCTTGAGAAGGGAGTGAACATATGGGGTCTTTGGATCTGTTATGAGGAGGTATTCAGTCTCCTTTTTAGAGATCCAACCCCTCACTTCCACTTCCTCCACCATGTTTCCTATGCAACCTTGCAGTCTGGGGGTGGGGTCATTGTCCAATGGTTCGTAATATTGTGTATCAGAAAGCAACTTTAGGCATTTGGTATGGTAGTCCCTCTTCTTTAGAAGAACGATCCCCCCTCCTTTATCCACAGGTTTTATTATTAGCTCTTTGTCATCTGTTAGTGCCTTCAGTGCTTGTCTCTGTTTTTTAGGTCTCGCCTGAGCCAGCGCATGCGCTGCTCTGGCGAGACATTTAGTGTGTGGGCTTTAAAAAGCTGACCACAGCTTTTTGGCTGGCATAGAGCGTGCGGTTACTCGCACAATGACGAGTGGAGGCGCCATCTGGCTTTCCTCTCTCTTCATGGTGCGCGCACATCGCACACCACTTGCCAGCCTGCTTCCACTTTTGCCGTCGCGCACTTGTTTTTTTTTTTTTTTTACTTTACGGTGAGCTGACGTGACCTGCATGTGCATCTGGTAACAATTATCCCAGGTCAACCTGTGCCATTTCTACTTTTTTTTCGAATTTTATCTTGCGCACGATCACTTTCACGGCGGCGAGGCCGTGTCGCTCTGACGAGTAATACATTTATTACGCACCACTCGCGTGCTTTTGCGCGCATCCGCCATCTGCCTCCCTTCCAGCGCGATCACTAATGCGCGCGCACCGGTCGCGTGCTTTTTTAAAAATTTCCTTTTGCTGCTTAGCGCGCGCGCGTGCACTCCCCCCACCCCTCCCACTTGTTTACTTCTTGCTCCCTTGCCTTCTCTTACACTTCCTCCTTGCCACTCTCCAATCCTACCTTCCTCCCCCAAGTCCGTACCAGCAACTCTCTGTGTCCCTGCCTTCCTCTCCCGTGCTTGCTCTGTCTGCTTCCTAGGTGCCCCAGCCTGTCTCTCATGGCTGCCACTCCCTCCCTCATCTCTACTCCTACCACCCTCCATGGTACATGCTTCTCCTTTTACCCACTTCGTTATTCTTGATACCCTGCCTTTCTCTTATGCTCCCTCTTTGCTGTCCTAGTTGCGACGATGCCCCGCCTCTCTCGTCATGCACCCTCTCTGGTACCTTCCGTGCCCAAAGCCTTATTGCCTTCTTCTCTCAATACTGCTTCCGACTGCACTGCATCAAATACTGTGATTTTTATGTCTCTGCCTTCCGTGATCGTTCAGTCTCCCTACCACCCCTCCACGCTCCTGCCTTCCGGAATCAGCCTCCCTCCCTCCTGATGTAGGGGCCGTGGGTGGTGGGTGCGGCACTAGAATCGGGGATTTCCGCAGGTCTGTGGCGTGTTTTTGTTGTGGGCTTTTTTTTTAGGGGGCGCTCTGCTGACTGCCAGGGTGGGCTGCTCCCAGCTGCCATTTGCACACAGCAGGTGCTGCCTCTTGCCATCAGGTCTGAAGTTATCACGTACTCCGGCCCCAAAGACCCCTCCCCCTTTGAGCCAAGCCATTTGCTTTTTAATTAGTCAGAAGGACCTTCCATTTTCGCCCCGTTTCCAGGTTTACATTTCAATGGGATCACACAGATCCCTTTTACAGGGAGAACAGTAGGTGTGCTCCCACCCCCAGCAGTCGGAGCGCATCTTTCAAAATTTAAAAGTTATGTATTTAATGCGTTTTTTGGTGTTTGGGTCGGGAGGAGGCTGTAATTGTGTGACAGTTCTTACATCCCAACGAGCGTTTTTATTGGGATGGGGGCTCTGTCGTGCGCCATTCAAAATCTGCACATGGTGTTGGGTTTCAGATCCCAACAAAGATTTCTGCGCGTAAACATTTCTTTGTTTAGCGACTTCTCAAACTTTGATACACTTTATCATAGAACAGTTACGTTTGCTTGTTCCTAAAACGCCGGATCAAGGGCATTTGATAGGCTACAAAGTTTGGTATTGGTGGGGTGGAAGGAGGGAAGGGAAGTCGGTTGGAAACGAGATTTTTGACAACAGGTTTCCATGACAGTCTGGCCTCGTGCCGGAGGCTGAGCAGAGGCTGGGGCTCCTCCTACCACGACCCGCTACTTCAGAATTTCAGTACAGCCTTACATTATTTTTCCCTTACATTTTCCCTTATTTTGTGATATGCTCAATTGCTTAGTTATTTCATTTATTACCTACCGGCAAACATTGTTCCATGCAGTATTTTTGGGGCGGTGAAGGGGGTGCTTTCACTGAAAGTTAATTACTCGAGGTGGAGCCATTTAGGTTGTTTCTTTACCTTTCACGTACTCGATTTACTCTTCCAGGTGATAAGTACTTGCGTCGGTCTCCCAAGGCTATACTTATTTTCTGAAACCGCAGGTTGCCCATCATTTTATCCCGATTGTGTTTAAAGGTAGCTCTGATGATGTCACCGCCAGTGACCACATGGCGCCTACAAGTGATTTCATCACCCTTGCCGACCTTTTGACACTGCCCTACTGCGTGCATTGCTTCTTGAATTTGATCTGATTGTCTGTTTTGCATCCTTGAACGGTTACTGTGTAACTGTTGGTGGTTGTTTTTATGGACAAGGCCCAAACGTTTTATGTTAATACTTAACATGTAAACCCATTTTTAAATGCTTTGTATTTACCACTACTTATTTTTTTGTATTGTACTGCCACCACACTGGAGCAACTGAGCGATGTTTATCTGCTGGCACAGGTGTAGTACCCCTTTTTCTTGTGTTTAACGTTTAATGATCATGAGACAGCAATATTTGTTGCACAATAAATCCCATACCACTATTACTTTGTAAGCAGAAATGGTCACTTTTATTACGACAGGTATGTAACATAACTTTCCATAAATGCAAAACATTGTAAATAACTCAACCTCACTAATACATCGATCACACCTGCTTCTTGCCCTCTTTCTTCCCCATTTCTCTCCCACTGAGATCCACTCATCCCTTTCCCCCCATCATACTAACAAACTCCACGCCCACTCATTCCTTCACCCATTCTTTGTCCTTGGTGTTGTACGTGTAGCACAGGTGATGTTGTTGCACCAAGGATATTGTGCTGCAAAACTAAATACTTATAAGGTCCCAAAAGCGAGACCTATTGGCTATGCCAATGCTTGTTTGTTATGTTCTGGAAGGGTTGAACATCCTTCTCACCTATTTTCTTTGAAGACAGCTTGTTGGAAAGTCACTATTTCCAACGGAACTGTAGTGTTTGTTGGACAGAAAGTAGATCTCTTATGTAGGTTTGTGTCCCCTCCATCATTAGGAGTAGGTTTGTCTTTGAAATTGGCTTTTAGTTTGATCCTCTGACAAAATTCAGCCACTTCGCTGTGCAATCAGAATTTATCCATGTTGGGTGTTAGGACAAAGCCCAGACCTGAAATTCAGAACAGACATCTGATCTTCAGTTAGTGCGTTACCTGTTAGGTTGAACACTAGTGAATGTTCGTGCTGGTTCTTGGGACTGGTTCTTTGGTTCAGCTCCTTGTGGTCATTCTTTGTTCCTGGCCCTCCCTTATGCCTCTTCTGTTTCTTCTTCTCTGGGCATCTTGGCCTCTCCACAAAAAAGGCGGCCTAATAGGTGGAGGGAATCTCGTGCTGGTCCAGAAATGTATGGATTCATCTATCCTCCCATCTGTGGTGGGGATGGTTGGTACAAGGGAGTTTGTAGATTTTCATAGGGTAGTCCCTGCCAGTGCATCTGCCATCCGCGGCTCCTCCCTCTGCCTCTCAGTTTATTCTTCTTGTCATCTCCACTACTCCATCGGGTTGAGTCTGTGGAGCTGTCACCTGATGAATCATAATCTAATTCTTGATCTTTGGGGGGTTGTAATCAGGTCTGGTGTATGGATGGATCTTCTCCTGTGAGAATGTTTTCAGGTCCTTTCCGAGTTTGTGTATTTTACTTTGAGTCAAGAAGTCCTTCATCTCGGTCATCTCTTTATTAATTTCTTCGAGACATTTTTTGTATGTTGTTATGTGTAGCAATGTCTTCAATTAAGTTTCATGTCTTAATTATTAGGACAAGCCAATTGTGAGTACACTGCCAAGAGATAGAGGTGTAGTCTTTCTTAAAAGCGGGATCATCCAGAAAAATACGAGGGGCGTTACTCATCCAGAGTCCTCTGGGTGCGATGTTAGCTCTTAGATATTCGGTCATCATGATACCTTGTATGACCGTCTTGGTTTCTTTTTTTTCAGTTCTGTAAGGGTCTCCCAGTCATTTGTTTGGGCTAGCAATTGGGTGACATTTAGGTCGCTCAGGAGTTGGGGGCCACAGAGGATGGAGTTTATTTCCGTATCTGTCTAGGCTAGTCCAAGATTCTCTGCCATAATGTTGTTTTTTATGCAGTGGAGTACGGACCTTGGTTACGTCCTGAAGTGTGATTCAAAAGATTGCAGTTTCAACCTGTGTCTACTCCAGTACCAAGTTCTGTCTTTTTTAGACTATGGCTTCTCTGTACCTCTTGCCATCGTAATTGAAACGTTAGGGCTGTGGATTGGTGGTCTCTGTAGAGAGGTGACTGTCACATGTGGCTGTTACATGATTACTTCAGGGGTACAACAATAATGCCCCGATATTCTCAGCAAGAATAATTCACCTGGTAACTGTTGACCTGAGTGTAGTTTCATATGCTGGTAACATACACATAATAGGTGATGACTTAAATGAAAATTAACAGCATCTAGACCTGATGGTCACACTGTTTCGTGAGGCAGGATACAAGTTGAATTTCAGAAAGACAAACTAAATTTCGCCTATGTGAGATCTATTGGCGGTCGCTGGGGAAACGATGTTGGCGGGCTGATCTACGCCGTGAGTCCGCTCTCCCCCGCCCCGCTACTCTGGTGCCGCCCGCAATCCTGCCACCTCAGCAAGCTTACTCCGATGTGACCTGAAGGAGGGGGAAAAGGACGGAGACAGAAACCAAATCGTCATATACCTACCTGCACGTCCCATCCTCGGTGTTGATACGGCTGTGCTGTCTGTGGGACTCCCGCGGATGCTTCTCTATTTGCGGGAAAGTCTGCATTCCCCGCGCCATCTTCTGGGCTGTGATGGCTCCTACTAAGACTCTATGTGGCAGGAGAGGTAAACACCTTACCTCCAATTTTGCTCAAGCAGGCGGCCGGGGTCAGCTTTACATCAACCGGAGGAGAGGCGATCCGCTTCCATAATCGGGCGCCCGATGGTGAAGTTGCTCACATTGGATGCTGCAGTCTCTCTGCTGTCATCAGAGGGTCCCGGGCAAGGGACCTCCGCTGCGGCAGTTTCTCCCGTAGGCTTGATGCTGCTGGAGTCAGTCAATAAGGTGGTGTCAGCAGGGGATGCATTGTCTTCAGAGCAGACTTTACCACCATGTGTATCTAGCCAACTTTCTCCCTAGTCGGAAGCCCAGCAGGGACAGATTATTCAACACACTGTATCTACTGTGGATGGTACATTCCTGGTGTCTGCCTCTCCAGATAACAAGTTACTTTTCAAACTAGTACTCTCTCTGTGACCTCCACCAGTGACTGCATAGATAATAATGGAATTGCTGATTCAGGGGGGGTCAGGGGTGAACAGCAATGCATTGTTAATTCTGCCTCTACACTCATGGCTCTGGGCGGCAATGATTGTGAATACAGTTGAGGGAATGATAATTTATCATCCTCGCTTCATTTTAGCAACATCCATAAGGCAGGATGCATTCCTATGCAGCAGCATAACCAGGCAATATCCTGTCCAGCATTGCTTATTGCCGCACCTAAGGAATCAACGGCTATGGTAGTGATGGTGGCTATGGTGGCCGGGAAGGAGAAGAGAAACAAGCTCAATTTCAAACCAGCCCACCCCAAGGGCCACCCTTTACAATAATGGGTGATGTTGAAATCAAAAACAGTTACTAGTGATTGCTCCTTTGATCGGTGTATTTTGGCAGAGGAGGTCGACAGTAGCTTACAAAGCCCGGTGTCTCATTTCAGCAGCAACCTGATTCCAGATGGCAGTATTCTTAATTCTTCTGCTACACTTGACAATGCCCTGGCTACTTCGGAAAGGTGGAATTGCTTCAGCAAGTTCATGGCTATTCCAGCCAATCAGCCTACAGGCAATCCAGAACCATCTTTACACAATACAAGCATAGCTAGGGGAGAAGTTGCGACTTCAACAGATCTAAATACAGACTTAGCAACTCTGACCCTCTCCTCCGCTACTGAACCCTCTCTCTCTTTACAATTATTCAACTAATGCAGGTTCAGCGCTCTGAAGCATTTCAGCATTACGCCCAGGTCAGAAGAGACAATTTACAGTTACAGCAATCTTTAGTTAAAATAGCAGGAAAAGTCTCTATCCTTACAACGCAGGTCTCGGAGCTCCAGCAGTGAGTGGCTAACACAGAAGAGGTTGGGGCGGCTTCAGCAAAATCAATCTGAGAGCATGAGGGTTGCCTTCTCCAGTTGCAGGTCAAGATTGAAGATTTGGAGAATCACCAGGGGTGCGACAACCTAAGGGTTTTTGGCATACCTGAGGGGAAAGAAGGAGATGATCCCCGACAATTTATCATCCAATTATTTATGAAGGCCTTTCCGCAGCTGTCGGACTGGGATATGGACTGCCAAATTCAACGGGCTCATTGTCATTCACTTCAACTTGACACTACTAACTCTGATAAAGCTCATCCTCAGCCAGTCCTCGGCAGCTACTTATTGAGGCAGGCAATTGTTTTTGAAGGCAAGCCCCTCATCTCCCATTCGAACAGATGTAGTATCATTCTATGTACAATAGGATTTCTGTACGCCTACAACAGATAGACACTGGTGGCTTCGACAGATGATCGATCCACTAAAGGTAGTGGGCGCACAGATCTTTCTCTAGGAACCTGCCAGGCTGAAGATCCTTAGGGCTGGTCAAGTCCAGTACTGCTATACAGAAGCTGATACTGCCAAAAATCTCAAGCAGTGGCAGGGCTGGAACTGACGCTGTAGCTGCATTGCTCTGTTGTTTTTCATTATAATTACTCTAGGTTTTTCTCTCTCCTATTAGGCCTTTAGCTCTTATAAGTATTTCCTTCTCCACAATATGCTGAGGTGCACAAATCTTTAATATTGTTTGTGTACTGGGGGTGGCCTCGGGCATGGGGCGGGGTAGGATTGTGGACATACTGGCAGCTGTCTTGGTGCTCTGACAGCTCGAGGGTGGGATGATTTTTCCCTATGGGTGGGATGGGCTTTTGTGTTTGTTGGGTGCATGCCACCCATGTTGGATTTCCCGCTATTTTGTTTTCTGGGTTTTTTCAGTGGTCGGATTTGTGGCTCAATGGGTGGATGGGTGGTTGGGTGATTGGGCTGGGTGGGTGGTAATTAAAACTAGCAGCTATGATCACATATGTTTTAGATTTGCGCACAAGCATCATGTTGGTATGATACAGTTGCCTGGCCCATTGGTTAGAAAAATACTATGTCCCAGTTAAGGTTAATGTGCTGGAATGTAGCTGGCCTCAATCGTCTGCTCAAGCGGCGGCTGGTTAGTGAAGAGATTCTGGCATATAAGCCACAGACTGTTTGCCTAACTGTGACTCATTTGACCTATAAAGATCAGTCCCTTTTCAGGCAGCTCGGTTTGGATCTTGTGATCTGTACTAGTCAGTCAACTTCCATACAGGGGGCTGGAATTCTCTGCCCTAGACAATTGGAATACTCAATTCAGAAGACTTCCTCTGATTCTCAGGGTAGATGGGCGATCACTCAGTTCAATGTTCACTTTAAGAAAAGTACTACTGTCATAATTTATGGGCCGAAAGTTGATGATCTTGCGCTCTTTGATTGGTTAAACCTAGAATTATCATAGAAGCCGGGGGACTTACATCTTCTTGGAGATTTCAACTGTTTTTTTACATTTGCAGAGGACACTACTAATCAGGTGGCTAATCCGCGTATGGTGAAAACTAGAGCTGCCATTCCAGATTTGCCACGGATTCATGGTGCAGTCGATGTGTGGTATATTCTGTATCCCAAGAGTTCTGGCTATACCTTTTCTCTGCATCACATAAACAGTATTCACAAATTTACATGGTTTTTACAGTCCAGCGGCTGATTTAGTTTGCAAGTATGGAAGTATGTCCTAAGATGACCTCAGATCACAATCCGCTTTTGCTGAATTTACAGTTTCCCGCCTCCAGTAAGGAAGGGCGGGGCTTTACTTTTCCAAGATCTCTTTTTTCTAATCCTGGGTATATTGCCGGGATGAATGATTGCCTCAGGAAATTTGTTCAAGTTAATATCAGCTCTACTGCACCTCATATAGTCTGGGACACAATGAAGGCTTACATACAAGGTATTACCTTCCATTTTATCTTGCAGGCTGATAGATTGTCGAAAGAGGAGGCTTTTAAATGTCGTGCCTAGCTGCCTGAGGCTGAATAGTAGCATTCCCAAGCTATTAAGGATAGTGGTCAAGATGAGTCTTCTATTTATTTTATACTAGTGAAGCTTCGCTGTATGTTGGATCGAAGACTGCGTGAAAAAGTTGCAACCAAGTATCTTAGCCACAGGACACTTCAGTATGAGTATGCGGAACATGTTAGGTGAGTCTTTGCTCAGGGCACTTCAGTATGAGTACGCGGAACATATTAGGTGAGTCTTTGCTAAACAAATAGCGGAAAGGAGAAATAGGAATGTAATTAAAAGCATTAAGGGTAATGACGATATTCTTCACCATGGTACTCCTGCCATAGAGTAACAGTTTACAGATTTCTATAAGGACATTTATGGTCACTCATCACCTATCATACAATCTTCTATTAATGGTTATATTCAGAATGCTCGCCTCTCCCATCTTACTCCACTTAGTGTGGAATTAGAGAGGATATTACAATCCAGGAGATTGTAGGGGCAATTAAATCATTACCATCAGAGAAGGCAGCTGAGGAGGATGCTATTCCGCTGGAATTCCACAAGGCATTTTTTGCTCCCCCTTATTTCTGAATTTGGTGTCAAGTATCGAAAAGGGCTTGGAAAACTCCTGCCTCATGAAATCTTACCGACATTATAGTGTTTCTCAAAAAAGAGAAGCCTCCAGAGGAGAGAGGGTCATTCTGGCCGATCTCATTGATTAAGTCTGAGGTGAACATTTTTGCTAAAATCTGAGCCGTCCACCTGTCCCCTTTGATTCAGTACTTAGTGCTGTCACAACAGCATGGTTTTGTTCCCGCTCGGGATGCCACAAGCCACACCAATTCGGCAGTTGACGTTTTTGATGTGACTAAGAAGGTCGTCAGCAGGGTGGGTATGGTTTTGTTGGATGCCGAGATGGCTTTCTATAGAGTTTCATGGACGTTTCTCTGGACTGCTCTGTCTGCATGGGAATAGGTAGTCGCTTCGCCTTTCTTGTTAGGTCTCTCAATTGAAATTCGATGGCTAGGCTGGTTTTGGATGGGCATTTCTCTCCCTCATTCAGAGTTTACCATGGCATCCACCAAGGCTGCCAGTGATCCCCTTTGTAATTTGCGTTCTATATTGAACCCTATTTACAACATCTCAGTGTAAACCGCTTGATTCCACCTGTTGTTTTTAATGACATAGTACTTAAAATAAGAGCATACGCTGATGATGTTGCAATCTACTCTACTGATCCCCTGCCTGCTATGGAACACATTTCAACTGAGGCTGGGAGGTTTGGGGCTGTTTCTGGCTATAAGCTTAACCTGTCCACAACACAAATTAAACTGAATTTTCGACCAGACTTCTCAGTCCCAGGACAGTCACTGCTGCTACTTACCTTGGAGTCAAAATCTGTGCCAATATTGGTCCTATTGTTTCATTAAATTATGAACCCCTCCTGAAGTCTGTTATCTCAAAGTTGCGGTCTTGGACCCGCCTTCAACACAGCATCCTCGGATGATGTAATATTGTCAAAATGAGCGTTTTACCCAAGTTTTTCTAACTTTTTCAGATGATCCCTTTTCGGGTTCTGGATCTCTTTTTTAAGCGTCTCGAGGGGGCGATAGGCAGCTTCATCTGGGGGTATCGGAGGGTTAGAAGGGCTATTCGTCTTTTAAAACTTCCCTTTAGCCAATTCGTTCTGTCTCTTCCAGATTTCAAGCTGTACTTCTGGGCCGCCTTTGGCTCTCGCAATAAGAACATTCTACTCATCTTGACTCTGACTGTTTCGCTCAAGGGTATCAAATGGCCCTGGAGCCGGACCTCAGGTTCTCTGTTAGCAGACACTCTGATCTGAACTACTTTGAGCGGGCTTAGTTTAAGATCATCAGGGACGTTTCCCCGATTTGTGGGGAAATCAGCACCCAATATTCTCTTCTATCTATTCACTCATTTACACCGCTGTGGAGTAACCCAATATTTCCATCTATCTTCCGTGACTCAGTGCTCAAAGGATGGTTTAACTGGGGCATTAAGACTGTGGATCAGATCTTTGACTCTGACAGGTTTTGTGCTTTTTCCACTCTGCAGACACTTGTTGGCCTTCCCCAGCAGTTCTTTTTTAAATACTTACAAATTTGAGACTTTCTTTTTACACAATCCAGCATATATAAGGCTAGGGACTAGGATGCCGACATCCTGACTTACTTTTTTTTACCTTAGATGACAAGCAATCAAAACAAATCTTACATAGGATTATGTCCATAGGTAGAGCAGATGATAGGTCTTGTCTCACTGCCAAATGGGGTGCCACGCTTGGTCAAGATATTTTGGTCAATTAAATCTCGGATGCTTTTGATATTATTAACTGCTCTGTTTGTTTTGCTAGTCTAAAACTGCAGCAATATTGGACAGTGTGTATGTTATATTATACCCGAGACACAATATGCAAATGGTCTACGAGCAGTTCGAACCATAAGACCTATTGTTCTAAAAGTGGACAACATGCGGCCGATATTATCCATATGTTTGTGGAATGCCCCGTACTCAAAGCTCTTTGGTAAGGGCATGAAGCAGTTATTATCCTTTCATCTGGATTACCATATTGTGTGGTCGGTTAATGATATCATGTTGGCACACAAGTGCGATATTAGTCCCAGATTTACCTCGGTGGTATCAATTGCTATCACTGTGGCCCGCATGTGCATCACCAGAGTCTGGGTGCACCCTACTCCCCCCACGGTTTCTGAATGGTGGTCATTGTTTTTACAGAATTATGAGCTTGAGTCAGCTATTTTTAAGGCTAAAGGCATCAAGGCCATTGCACGTTTGAATAATGTTTGGGTTAATGTGTTTCTTTGAGGTTCAGCATTTTGCATCTGTATTTGTACTGCTGCACTCCATGATACATTTTCTATGTTTTAAGGCCATTTTTCGTTTTTAACAGGTATTTAAGTACAATGCTGTGCGCTTACCATGTTTATTTTTTTGTCTTTGTTGGATGTTCGCAAGTAACTTCAATAAAAATAACCACAAAAAAAAACAAAAGGAAGACAAACTGTGCTTTTGGAATGTAATAGTTTACAATATGAATCTGGTGAAGGACAATGATTCTCCTCAGGGATTTTGGGACACACCCGAGCCGCCCAGTTCTTTTAGAGAACTGCAATCATTAATGTGAGTCCTAATTTTTGACAGAATAGATTTACTATATTATGCAAAATGGACAAAACTCCTGTATCAATAGATGGTTACTATATTTACCATGAAGAACTGGAGAAAGGAACACACACACACACTTACAGAGTTACAAAGATACATGCTCACAATGGCAACTTGGAAATACTCCTGATTTAGGAATAAGTCAGTTGAGATACACTTATATCTTACACACAAATGACACATTGTACGCATTGCCTACAAACAGCATTTGTAATCCACAAGAACTGTGTGAGAATCAGATTTGAATTTCACTAGAAGATTTCAACCCATTTTCTACAAATGCCCCTTCTTTTTATTCAAATTATAAGCTGCAGTGTGCTCATGAATGTTTCTCTATGCACCTACAGCACTTCCCTCAGAATACAGCTGGAATAGGGCCAAAAATACTAATGAGTACGACAAGGGTACTTTTAATTATTTACATATGGAGTGGCCCACTGCCAAGTTTGCTGTGAAAGCTTATCAATAGCACATATAACCCTCAGTTCTTATTCTCCCTCTTGGGCTCCCAAGGGAATTTCCTACAGTGACTCTGAAGAGAGTCTTTGTACTGTTCACTCAATACCTCCTTCAATCTGAATCTGGACCCTATAATCTGGTGCATTCAGATGCAAATCCAGCATTTTTATTGTTATATATTCATTGGTCTCCTGGACAATCAGGTGGGGTTTCAGTTTCTGGTGGATTATAGTTATTTCCGCTGCACTTTCGTGTATGCCACTTCAGTAGAACTCTTTCTGTGAGGTATCTTATTCTTTGCCACTCTTTTCTTATGAAACCATGCTTCAATGGTCCTGATCCACGGATATCTCCTTTTTCATGCTGTAGAAATCTGGCTCTCCACATTGTGTACTAAACCAGAGTACACTATGTAGAGAGTCCAGGGAGTCCCCTATTCGTTTTACAGAGGCAAAAGTAGATAATCCTAACGCTGTATTTGTGGTAGTGTGGGCGAGCAGTTAGGCTTATCAGAGGGTAGTGCTAAGCATTTACTCACAGAGGCAATGAATGAGACGCACGCGTAAAGAATAAATCGAGACCAATTTGAAAACATAACACATTTTTATATACATTTTCAGACCAAGAACTTCGTTCACAGATAAGTACTTAATTTCTTATAAATTATTAAAGTTCAGAAAATAGTTCAAAGTTGTGAGCAATTAAGCACAATGGATTTCTAGGGGAGCAAAAAGCAGAAATGTATAGAAAATCACACAGACGGTTCTAGGGGTTCACCTTCTGGATTCAGAGTTGTAACCCACCAAAGTTCAAGAGGCCACCAGCGGTTTATTGAGAGAGTCCCGGATTCGGCCAGAAGCAGGATGCTGCAGGCATTGGTAGCTGGTGCGCTACGAAGAAGGGGGGCCATCTAGACACAGGCTGCAAGGGGGACTTGAAGGCAAGTCTGAAAGCTCCCAAATGGGGGCTCAGGTCACAAGGGCCTCCGGAGCACAGGAGCACAGCCAGTTCGTCAGTACCTAGGCCCAGTGGTGGCTGGTGACATTTGAAAGTGGTGGGGCGCAAAATTATTGCCGTACTGTACTGCGGCGAGCGAGCGTAGCGAGCGAGCTCGAACAACCTACGGGGGGTTCGGGGTGGTTCTCCCCCCGAGAAAATTTTGAAAAAAGAGTGGACAAATGGTGCATTTTTAAGCAAATTTGAGGAAGCAGGAAGGTTAATAAAGCAATATGATTTAATTATTTATCATTTAAGAAATTGCGTGACATGGCGAAAGGAATGATTTTGGGAACTTTGCATGACAAGCCTAATGTGAATTACCAGAAATACACGAGATTACGTCAACGTAACAAAAAAAGGCCTAATTTTCACTACGTGTGTGTTTAGCAGTCATAGTGAATTCACATTAAATCATCTCAGAAGTGAAACTTAAAGCATTAAACAGGAGACAGGAGAGGGGCATTAGGGGGAGGCCAGAAGTAATACAATATTTCCTCGCCCCAAGCATGGGGAACCGGAGGTCTCATGAGAAGAAAGTGCTGAGCGAATATCAAGGCACTGGTAGGCACTCAGCTGCAGAGTTTTTCCAGGAATAACCTGGGTCAAGTCCTAGCCAGGCTTCCTGAGCCAAGCACAGCTCTAGTTGGACCTTCCATTCCTGGCACCCTAGTACCCCTTCTTGGAAGAGTGCACTTTTGAAGAGAAGAACGTGTTTACGTACTTCACCCTCTTTAATTTTCCAACTCCTAAATATACAGTTTCTGTAAATATTGCAGTGCAAAAACAAGCCAGTTTTAAAAACAACATACCCAAACAAAGTTCCAGTAGTTGTCAACTTTCAAATATTACACAATTTCACACATCTTAATATCCGTGTAATATTTTATAACAATGAAAAAGAAACATTCCACATTCGAAGATCACTTATTTTACAGCGTTAACTTGGTCCAAAGGCATTACAGCCTGGTCCTTGATGCCTTGCTCACCTCAGGCAAATTCACAGAGTGAACTCCAAGCCAGATTCACTCCCTCTGCACAGAAGTCCAAAGCCCAAGAAACAGCACACAAGAGTTTCAAATGTTAACTTTGCTATTCACACATTTAGGAACGCAAATGTAAATGACTCAACGAGACTGACAGGATGTACAAGAGCTGGGAATCGAACCCAGGTTACGAGGGTTTCAAGGCAGCAACTCCTTCACTAGGCCAAATCACCTGTAAATTCATGTCTCATTTATTACTGTTTACATCTGTGTTTTATCATACAAGCAATATCTTGTGAAAATGCCAGACCTATTTGATCTGTTAATTGAGCTCTTTTTTTAACGAAAAATCAAGCAGTACTTTGAAAAGACTAGACTGGAGCGAATACTGAATACTCATATACAATTGATTACCTTCTCTTGAACAAGTGCAGGAAGGCGTTGTCCAAATACCCCTGGGCTATGGAATACTTCCTCCCCAGGGCAGGGGGACTGAGCAAGGCGGGGGAGTTCCAGGCTTGGGCAATAGGATGCGAGCGCTTTCTCGCGACGTGGTTGACAGGGACCTGGTAAATTATGTGCACCCTGAAAACTATAGATTCTCTAACAAAAAAACTTGAAGAATGGCAGTCTCTTGTGCGTGAGGGTCCTAAGTTAGTTAGTAGACACCTTCATATTCATAGTAAGAGTAATGGCGCTGTATTTCTGGACGAATTGAAAGTGAATAGCCTACTGTAAAGCCTTGTGAAAGAATTTAAAGATTCCCCTTTGTCGTTCTTCCTTCCTGTCTTTAGGTTTCCTCTCATAGCCCCGATTTCCTCTCCTCTTTTTCTGCACCATCTTGAAGTAGCGGAATAAAGTTCTCTACAAACAGCGAATATAAATAACGCCCATCATGTTTCCTTCTTCCTTCCCTTTCGCACTCTTTCAGAAGCGTCCTTCCCTCTTGTGTTCTACTGCAGCGCCTTGAAGCTGTTGGGAGTGGCATCAGCGCTGTGCAAGCAACCAACATGATGTCATGTTCCATGCTTCCCGCCGCCCCCGGTCCCTCATTTCCGTTCCTTCGTTACTACCTTTCCTTCTCTGCTCCAGTGATTTGAAGCTTTACAAAGGTGGCTCAAGTATGAAATAACCTCACGCGCCGCCTTCCATCTCTCCCCCCGTTCACTACATCCCTTTGAAGTGGCGTTGCGTGACATGCCTGCCTGCTGGCAAAGCAAGTGAACTGAAAAGAGCAAGCCCTCCTTTCCCCACCTTCTATCATTTCGTCCCCTGTCTTGCCGTCTCCCTCCTCTTCCCACACAGCGCTTTGAAGCGGCTTTATGGAGGTATATGCGACGTCTGTGTGTGTAGAGAGTGAATATTTCGAGCACACTTGCGTATATTCATCACACACACTGTGTGAAAAATGGGGATTATGCAGCCTGCTCTGACATTTTACTCACAGCGTGGCGATAGTTTCCCTGTTTAAATGAGCACTCTATACATGAGAACTAGCTTCCTAATCCACATAGAGCATCGGTTCTCAGAGCATTGGTGTGCAAACAGTCGCGGCTCGCAATACTCGCGGGGGTGGAGCCGGGGGAGTTTAAAAATAAAAGAAAAGAAAAAGAAAACTTACCTGGGTCCGCGCCGCCTCTCAGCATTGGCGCTCTCAACTTGTGAACAGGAACAGCCGCGTCACTGGCAACCCCTCTCAGCCAATACTGACGCTGCTCCAGCAGCGCCAGGATTGGCTTAGCAGGGATACTCGCCGCCCATTAGGAGACCGAGGGTTGCGGCATTGATCAACCCTCGCTCTCCTAATGCGCAGCCGCCAGCCAGAGCAAACACTAGTGCGCATGACTGGGCTGGTCGGAAAAATTCTCCGACCTAAACCCAACATGCGCACTTGTGCTGCCGCCTGCTGTGCGCTCCGTGCCACCCCCTGGTCTGACAATGCATGTCAGTCAGCATGACGCCAGACCACCCACCCCCTTCAGACTCTGAAGGGGGTGGGCGGTCCGGCGTCATGCTGACTGACATGCATTGTCAGTTCAGACAGAGCCGCCGAGGGTGCTGCGGGCGCGGCTTGTGGGTCAACGCCCCAGCGCCCTAATGGACGCACCGCCACTGCCTAGGCCGGGGGGCTGGGTACGGAGCAAGTTGGTCAACCGGGCTCTGTGTGCAAAAGTGGTCTTCGTGGTCAGGGGCAAGCAGCTTGTAGGGACGATTTCAGGACTGCGGTGCCACTCATGGAGTAGGTCTCAGGGGTCTTGACATCCCTCGATGGGTGCTTACTTCCTGGGCAGTTGGAATCTGGATTGGACTCTGATGGTCAGTGTTGGTTGCAGGGTCATCCGGTACCCTGGGGATTGGTACAGAACGGGTCTGGTCATTCCTGGTGTCTTCATACTCAGTGGGAAGACAAAGTTGACCTTCCAGAGCACAAGTACCTCTTCCTGAGCGGTTGCAGTGTTGGTCGGGCTGGAGAGCTGCAAGCTACTCTGCGTGTTCGGTGCCTGCTGTATGCAGGAGAGTAGTTCCTCTACTCCAAGGGAGTTCTTGGGTGATTAGCAATGGTCTAGAGGCCGTCGGGGATTCTTGGAGGGCTCACAGTGGCAGGATGAGACAGTTCACCATGATGGTTGAGTCTTGAAGCGGCAGGCAGGGTTTCGTGCCAGAATTCCACAGCGGGCTCTCAGTTCTTGGGTTCAGCAGCCCTTCTTTGTCCGTTTCATATTTAGGTCCATCACATCTAAAGTTCTGAATTGAGGGGTGCCATCTAAATACTCAATTTAGGGGTGTTAAAGGGAGTACCAGGTAGTAGCCAGTGGGCTACTTACCTGAATACACCCTCCATATAACCACTTCCTGTGGAAGTGGGCATAACCCTGACCCTAATAGACTAGACCTCTCCAACACAAGATGGAGGATTTGGAAAAGTGGGGTCTACATCAGCTGCCCCACCTTAGGGGTGGTGCTGGCTAGGTGTAGGCCTGCCTCCTAATCTAACTTAAGTTCCCACCTGTCCTCCCACTGAACAGTGGGGTCAAGACAGGGGGTTGGCATCTTCCACTATCTGGAGAGGCCTAGGTCACATTTCAAAGGTGGCACAGCCTTTGAATTTTCCCGCCCTGGAAGTCAGTTCCTGCTTGGACGAGGTGTGAGCACCTCCGACCAGAGCAACTTTGTTCCCGGCCTCTGAGATTGAAGGCTTTCATCCCAGGAGGCCAGAAACATATCTAATGATGGCAGGCTGGCTGAGACCAGTCAGCAACCACTCTAGTAGTCAGTAGGTTTTCAGGGGGAACATCTAAGGTGCCCTCTGGATGCATTTGTTAATACGTCTGACACTGGCATCAGTGTGGGTTTATTAAGACAAGATGTTTGGTACCAAACCTATTCAGGTGTAAGTGTCAACTCCTCCCTCCCATCCTGCCCAGGATGGACCATCAGGATGTTGATGGTCACTCAGTCACACCTAACCTCCCTTTGTGTGTGGCTGTCTACAGGGAATGCACAAAGTCTAGCTGTCACCTACCCAAGACGTGTATTGGAAACAGGCTATAGGCACACAGGGCTAAGAGCAGAAAAATGCCATCTTTCTAAAAGTGACATTTTTAAAAGAGTAATGGTAAATTCATATTTACCAGTAAAGAGGATTTATTATCAGGGCTGGCTTTACCGCTGGTGGCGCCCTGTGGGACAATGTCTGTTGGCGCCCCCCCAATGACCACCTCTGCCACGGATTCCCTCACTAGCACCCTTTAACAGTGCCATTTAGTTTTATAGCACCACTCATACCAGTGTAAGGTGTCAGAGCACTTTACACCACACACACATTGCACAGAGACAATCATATGTGTGTAAATCAGTGTATAGGAAATGTTACATCAGATAGGACTACAAGGTGTAGTGTAGGAGTGACATGTCATCGATACTGGTAGGCAATATAGTTTGAGTCCTTATTCGGAAAAGCACAAATTCAGAATTTAAAACGTAACAACATTGTTAGGGGTTCTCTTTCATAATAAGAATTGTTTTCTACACAAATGAACCCTTTTCACAAGATTAGGATGATGAAAGACTGGGCAAAAAACATATAGCTCTAACATATACCTTGCAGTTTGCATGCAGCTCTAGGATGACAGTTAATACCTCAATGTTCTATATTAGGATTTTGACTTCTAAACGACAAGTAACAAAAGGAGCTCTTTTACAGAACCCACTGACCTATTCACATTATATGCACTTCGTTTTCTGCATGGTACACGTTCTTAGCAGCAGGCATTTTAACCCTCTGCACTACCTTAGGATGAGTCAAAACTTCCACTAGACAAACCTCCGGTCTCTTTCCAGGAAGACGATTAATCACCGGACTTATCTTGACTTTTTAATTGATGTCTGAAAATTGCTGGAGGCCAGGAACGCGGCAACAGGTGCTTTTAAAATGATAGTATACATTTTGAAAAATGACGCCCACACCCCAAGTCAACTCCTGGTGCGATCGCACCGATCGCACCGCCCTAGAGCCGGCCCTGTTTATCATTACTATTACACTGATATGAAACATAGAGATCTACTCCTTCTCAATCAGGAACTACAGCTTATAAGTGTTATAAGGAATTCCCAATGTTAGTCTATGAGAGGGTTAGGCCTCACAGTAGTGAAAAACAAATGTGAGTGTTTTTCACTACAAGGATACGCCAAACTTAAATGTACATGTTCTACCTTTTGACTACACAACACCCTGCCCTACCTAGGACCTAACTTAGGGGTGACTTATATGTAATAAAAGGAGAGTTTAAGGCTTGACAAGGGGTTTTAAATGCCAAGTCGATGTGGCAGTGTAGACTGCAAACACAGGCTCTACAGTGACAGGCCTGAGACATGTTTAAAGTGCTACTTGTGTGGGAGGCAGTGGTAAAGAGCTCAGAGTCCTAAGGCCAACAAAAAGAATACAGAAAAATTGGAGGCAAGCAGGCAAAACATTTGGGGGGAGGCCACCCTAAGATCTAGCATTTGAAGTGTTGCACAAATACTTTGCACATTGCCTCTAAGTTAAGCCTGACTGCTCTGTGCAAAGCTACCAAGGGGGCAAGTACAGATTATTTTGGCATTTGTTTGTGCCTTACCCTGACAAGGATTGTGATTGCTGCTTGACCAGGGCTCTCATCCCAGTCAACCAGTAACTCAATTTCTTACAATGACCCATGAACTTCAAACAACCGGGAAGAGCTACGATTATTGAATCTAATGTAGCAGAGAAGTAAGCGACAGGCCACTTTACCTCACCATGCTTTTGAACTAGGATTGAGACAGCACACCCTTCTTTTTCATGACAATAGAGGACAAATGTCTTAACACAATTGGCATCCCCAGAGCGGGTGTGCTACAAAGATTTTCTCTGTGCTCCAGGAAGGCTTTAATGCTTTCTCCATCAAATGGCACCGGATCCTTTACATCGCTGCACCTAAGCTTCAATAAAGGCTTTAATAACAAGTACATTTTATAATCCAAAGATGACAGTAGCCAACCATCCCCAAGAACATCATCCATTCCCTCTGGGTAGTCAGAGGACTCCTTTTTCAATGTGGTGGCCAAGATAGATCACTTCCTTTTACAATATAGCCTCTTTGTAGGTGAAACCTTATGACCATTGTCGGCAAGATGATTCAAGAGCACAGTTGTATCCAACTTGCAATCTTTCTTCATCTTTGATGCCACTAAAAGGTCATCAATGTATTGTACCAGCATAGAATTACAAGGCAGTTGCAAACTTTCCAAATTTCTCTTTAGCATCTGACTAAAGATTGAGGAATTAACTGTATACCCCTGTGGGATTCAACATCAAATGAGAAGTTTATTGAGAATTCGAAATGTGAAAAGACATTGGCTATCCTCATGAAGAGAAATGGAGAACAACTTTTGGCATAAGTCAAAGACTGCGTATCATTCTGCATCCGCAGGAATATGAAAGAAATCCGCAGCAGGATTCGGTACCAATGGATAACATGGGGCTACAGTTTTGTTAATTTTCCTAAGATCTTGGAGTACCTCCATTCTTATATTTCAAATCCTTTTTATTGAATTTTCAAGAAAAGAACAAATAAATAATAAACACAATGGTAAAATGATAGACACAATGGTAAAATGATAATGAACACAAGAATACTGACAAATAATAAAACCTATGAGAAATACAAAGGAAGTAGAAAACAGCAAGTTACTCAAGTGCATTACCGTGGATGTTGCAGTGTACCTCCATGCTTAACTCATTTTCTAATGTCCACCACAAGTGAATTGCAAAGACTCACAAGCATCTCTCATAAATACCCTACTCTAACATCTCTTCTATGTCAGGCTTATTCCTACTTCTGCTTCTTGTGAAAGCTTGTATTTTTGAATTCTAGGATAAACTGCATCTGGTTTGATTTCAATCCTAACTGGTTCTGCACTCTTTATTAATCATATTTCTTTACCTGTGAAATCCCATAGCTCTTCTTTCATGGTGGGTCTTAAATCAAGAAGCAGGTCATCTTTGGTAAGAACTGGGAACAACTGTACACTCGCCTCCTCTGTTTTTATTTTAAATAATGAATCTTCATCTTGTGTTTCAATTGCGACACCATCTGGTGTGCAATAGATCACACAATTCATCTTGGAAAGTAAGTCTCTGTCAAGTAAATCAACAGGACTCAAATCACACAATATGAATATGTGGTCATTTTCCATGGACCCTATTTTAACTGGGATATTTCCTAAACCTAATTTGTGATTTGTCTATTGCATATTCCAACAACTTGGGCCTCTTTTCCAGAGAGTGGTAGGTTTGAGACATCCATGGAACTAACTGAGAAGTGGGTAGCACCAGTTTTGATTAAACATGATAAGGGGTGCCAATCACCTTGCCATCTATATATAAGCCACTCTGGTCTACGTATAGGACTGCACCAAGCATGCAATCCTCGCCCCACTCAGGCATGGTCATTGTGGATTTGTCACATCCAGTGAAAAAAGGAAACTGCATGTCTTTGTCACTAGAAGTGTACTCATGCCAGTCTTTTAACTACACACATGTATAAAGCCAACATCTGTCTTCATTTTGAATGCAGGAAAACCTTCAGGAGGAATCTTCTCACCCTCCATAATAGATACACTAGACGTTTTCAGCTTTTTCATCGCAGCACCCATTATTTTCACTTAAATGAATCCCCAAAACTCATAAAATAAACGAACAATCAACCAATCCCAGCTCAGATATGGCAAAGGTCAACTAATTACAGAATGACTCACAGCAGCAAAAAACCAATGGCAGCGCAACTCGTGCTGACATCTCACCAATCCCAGTGCGACTCTCATCATCAGCCAATTGCAACATGACTTTTCCATGAATAGAAATCAATGCAATGCATTTCACCACCAAACAAATAAAAATTAACAAACAAAACCTTGTCTGCTCATCCTAAAAGGACACAAGAAATTAAGGAAATAAACCTTGCAATTGATAGAAACAGAACTAATACCTCAGCAGCACTTATTAATCACAAAGTTCATACTAAGGCAGATTCCCGTGCATCTGTAGTCCACCCTCACTAGTGAATTTACTCCTGTGCACCGAAGAATAAACAAACACCAGTCAAAGATAAACAAATTCAATCTAGAAATTGTAAAATTCTTGTTCATACAGAAATCAAGACAAAGAATTGTATGTGTGTATGTGGTGTCTCACAAAACACCCTACCCTACACACAAGTTCAACAACATGTCTTGTGATCTTGGACTACGCCGAAACTGATTACCTTAACCAACAATAAACATAAAAATCAAACAGCTTCTTTGACACATGTGCAATTCAATTAATCAAAACATCAAGACAAATACAACAAAAAATCCAATTCTTTAATTCATAAATATGAAAAGAACATCAAAATCACAGTGATTAGACCACCTAATGAACAGCAAATTATGCATGCATAACCATAAATCTCACAGCATTATATTTCATGGTTTAACAGAACTCTGCACTCAAACGACAAATTCTATAAGTCATCAGTAATATACCAAACCCACTCTCAATCACTCAGCATACATTCTGTCCTACTAATGCTCACAATCCTTTGCTCAGGAACAGCACTAGAACACTGAAACACATCAAATAATCCAAATTACGTACTTCTGAAGACGCTAGACAAACTCTAGATCAGGGACAAAAATTCACTTAAAAGAGATCTCTTACCTAATTTCTTTATCCCACTTTTGACACCAAGACAGTGGGTACGCTATTGCTTAGATAATCTGCATGACTATGGTGTGCCCACATTTTTCAGGGGAGGGGATGTGTTGACCCAAAGAACTATAAGGTAATGTGTCCCTAGAGACAAGATTCAAAACAGCATTTCAAAAATTTAAAAAACTGACTCAAAATGGGAGTTCAAGGTCAGAAATTTAAGAAACAACATAAGTGTTTATTAAGATTTAAAGTGCAATACAGAAAATAGAAAAATGCAAATGCAGCAGCAATGTCATTGAATCATTAAAAGTACATATAAGTCAACTGCTATGAAGGCTCAGAAATAATGCAATAATGAGCAGAAAATCAAAAGAAAATCGGGCAGCATCCCTAGTATAGACCCAAAAGATGTAACACATCCCTACAATCAAGGTTTTATATAGTCATTTCAGGCATAGGAAATCATAGAACCTGCAAAGTCATCATGGTGCAAGCATTATTACAATAAATCACATTACAGTTTTTCTATAACATCACATAACCCTACAATCTAAGCACAAACCCACTACATGAATATTGATTTGCCCTTCTGACCTAATGTATTCCAAAGGTATTGGAACAAACTTGCTACATGAACAATTATGCACAAATGCAATACAATGCGCTAGCAGGAAAAGCCTTGGAAAGTACAAAAGCCTTCATCCAGCGAGTTCTTCGAAAACAATGTGTCATACAAAATAAACAGTCCACATCTTGTTACGTGTAGTGCCAAGCAAGAAATATAAACAGAGAATGAACATCATGACATGGCAGCCATTTTAACAAAGATGCTTTTGAGACTGACTGAACTGAAGTCTAATTTGCCAAACAACAAAAACACATCAAAACACATCATAATGATTCTGTTTCAATTGCAACAGCTTTATATTAATACATATGTATGAATTCTAATGTGAAATGACAAATACTAAGGGACATATACAGTTGTAATGTGGAAAACTTCCACATCTCTTATTTTGGTCTCTTGAACCTGTGTCTCCTCCTCAACACACCTACACTGTGATCAACAGTTTCACTTCTCAGGATCTCATCAGTTTTAGTTCTCTTTCTCTTTCCGGCTTGAGCCATTATTTCCTCCTTCTCCAAAAATTACACCCTAGTAAGGATGTCCAGCAGCCTGCCTGAAGTTGAGGGGCCAAGGCCACCCTGGTGTGTTCTGTCCAATTGGAGCTAATGGTCTTCCGGCTAATGTTCAATAAAGTGGTGAAGCTCCTGGATCTGTCTGTATATATTGCTGCCTTCTAAACCTCAAGATAGACCCCTGTTTTGGGCATTGTTTCTGTGAGAACACTTGCCCAGATCTTCAAGTTTGAGTTGAAACTCAATATTCTGGTCTTGTAGTTCTTGAATAACACCCCACATGTAGTGCTGCTCCTTCAAGCGATTGTCTGTCGTCTTCTCCAAACTATCAACTCTAGTTCTGAGAGGTTGGGTGACCTTCCAGCTCCTTGCAGCAAAATTTGAATTCCTACCTGAGAGTCACACATTCAGATTTCATGTTCAACAGAATTGTTACATATATTTCCTTGTGAAATCCACCTTCTCTTGTGGTGACTATAATCCATCAGAGGTAGTACCTGAGGACTGAGTGGCTAATAGTGTTTTGACTTTCTTTCCCCCCTGTTGTGAGAGTAGCTCCTTCACTGATGGTTCATGCTTTGACCTGGTGCCTGCCATGTTGTGTTGTATTAGTAGCTTTGGTCGGGGGCTCAAAGGTACAGGCAATTCCAGAAGGTGCACTACACTATCACCAGCAGATCAGGCACCACAGCTCCCCTGCTGTAGTGCATCAGTAAGAGCTTCCTCCACTGTCGACTTCCTGGGGTTCAGACTCAGCTAACCTGCATAGAGTGGCAAGTGTGTCAAATAGCAGTAGCCCAGGGAGATACACCTTACAACTCACAGCAAGATAGAAGACTAATTTCTTTCTACACTGTCCTGAGACTTCCCATCGCCCATTTCTCCTATTGATCCTCCACCAAGCTATTTTTATTTGCCAGGGGCCCCGGTGGATGATTTCCAGACTCTAAGACTTCAAGACTGGCCAGTGTTGTGTGGAATGCATTACATCTTCTCTCTCATTCAAAACATCTGAAGCATAGCAGTGTGTGTGTGTGTGTGTGTATGTGTGTGTGTGTATGTGTGCGCGCGTGTGGGTGTGTGCGCGCATGTGTGTGTGTGTGTGTGTGTGTGTCCAGTCACTAGAGGCTTTCTTGCCAGTGCAGGTGCAACAAGACCCATCTCTGTGACATCCAGCACTTGTCACCCGCCTGGTTTGTTTTACGTGCGGGTTGCCCAGTGGGCCAGGGATCAGCCTGGTGTTTCTGCTCCCTAAACGTTGGCTGGAACGCAGACATGAAATTATTAAACAGAGTCCTAACACCAGCAGCCTCTCTGAGTTCCATGGGTGCTCCCCCACTCATAGGATGCGGTCCAGTGCATTAGATGTGGGTGGATCACACCTACTGCGTTATTGTATAGACCACGCCCTCCAACAACACATTTTTTAACTTAATTGATTGCTCATTTAATTTTGTTGAAACCCATCACACTTGTGAATGTTAGTGATTGCAATAAAGAGAGACTATTCTACTGTTTTGCACACTTTAACCACTATAACTTACTCCATGATGTACAAGACCTCACCTGTCTCATATCAATGGCAATCAGTTTTATCAACTGACCTCAAGGAAACCTGTTACGTAAAATATCAAATATATATTTTAGTGAATTCTTTGTCATAAGGTGTGATTCTGAAAAAGATGTTCATGAAATCATATATAACGTAGTAATCCAATATCTGTCACCTCCTGTCCAACCCTCTGCGTGGGGCTCAATTACGAGTGCCTTGGTGTCGAATGCAATAATGAAGGCACCCAATAAAATTAAACACTGAGGCGTTCTGAATTTATTATGTTTAATAATTCATCAGATTCAGAGCTGTTTAAGAAAACTGGGTCATAATGTGCAGATCTGAACTAGCAAAAGTTTTCTAGGGGAAAATTGTGAGTTTCTGTGTTTGCCACAAAAATCATAATACTGATATGTGAGGTAAAATAAGTTACCAGACATATCAGAATTAACCTTAGAACTCTTAATCGAGGCATTAGAATCCTGACACTTTACCCTGACACACTGCACCTGTGCCCAAACAGACCATGACTTAATTCAAGAAAACATGGTTAATGCTACTTACCATGAAGGCACCTTTTCTGTGCCTAGCCTGTTGTCATAGTAACCCACTGATCAGTCTACCCCCATGTTGGAGTTTTCCATTTTCCACTGCCCCTCTTTGTAACACACGAATCTGCCTCGTTCATTTAAAAAAAATGCGAAATTAGTAAACATATGGATAAATATATAATTTGCGAAATCTTTGTAAAGTACACACATCCCTAGGCATAACTTATACCTGACCTACTTTATACTTTTAATTCTATACTTTAAAGATCAGGCCCTTCCTTTCTCTGTAAGGGGTGTTTTTATGATAAATTGCCCCTAAAACTGCCCACGACAGCACAGAAAAGTATAACAAAATTTTGCTGCCTTTCTAAATTTCTTACAATTTTATCATAAACCCCCTTTTGCAAAATGACTTCTTTCCCTAAATATATGCGGAGTGCCTCTGTCCCTTATCTTTCTACAGACCTGTTGTCTGAACCGAATAAACCTGGCCTTGTATTGCAGTTTCCTCTTATGTCCTCATAAATACGGTCAAGTAACAAATTAAGAGGAAAATGTATTATGTTTTAATTCTCCAGGCCTGGACCTGGGGAGCACATATCATTGTCTGCAGATAACCAGCTCCTTCCGTGACCGTCCACAGCTTCTGTCTGGTTTCTGCACGTGCCTAGTTTTATTATGAGGCTGGTCGCGTCATTGAGATGGGTCTTCTTGTCGTGTATCTCGCTTTTCAGTATTCGGTGGGAGGTGACTGCAGTGTAAGCTACCAGGTTGCATTTCATGAGTCAGACATAACTGAAATCGTTTCGGTGCTCTGTGCCGACTGCGTGTATACATTTAACACTTGCCATTCATCAATCACAAGAAGTGACGTTGTTTTATGGGGGTTTTACAAAGCGCGACGTCTGCCACTCACGCGGCCTCTTGGCGCTGACTGCTGTCTGGGCTATCAGAGTGCTGTCAACTAACGCGCATTCATGTCAAATCGTTCACATCCTATCGCTTTGGTCTGTAGGAACAGCATAAGCAAAGTAGTATTTGTTTCTGAAATGACAGTCATTCTGTACTGCAATTGAATTAATTATTCATCCACTCTACAAAAGGAAGAGTTGAGGCATTTCAATACATGCCAACGGCTTTCATAGACACAAGGTCAGAAACTACGATGTCTGGATAGCAAGCAGCTACGAAACGCAGGAGGAATTAAATGACTACGCCTGCAGCTCTGCGGATTCATCGGAAAGCACGAATGTGTCTGCTCCTTGCCTGGAGCGTGCACACCCATATTAGGTTTGCAGGGCCGGACTGGGGAACCAAAAGCAGCCCTGCAAAAATACTTAAACCAACCTCTCTCCCTTCATCTGTGCGCGCAATAGCTCACTTTCCACCCAGCCATTCTCTTTCCTTCTCGCCTCTCGCTCTCTTGTTCCTCTCTGATCGCTTTCTGTCTTTCTACAGGCCTCCCATTTTTTTCTCTCTCTTGAAACCTCCCCATGCCTGCTGCAATTGACTTCGGGGATTTCATATTATTCTTTGTATTATTATGAGCTATTTTGTACTTACTTTCAGGGCTCTAATAATTCCATACTAGTTTATAGAGTAATGTGAACAAAGAAGCTTGGATGATGTCATCAGTGATGTCATTTGAGGTGCCATCAGTGATGTCATAATTGGTGTCATAGAAGGTCGTGAGTGATGCAATATGTGAGGTCATAATCAGTGCATGGCGGGTGCGCAAGTTATAGTATGCTCTGCTAACTATAACTGGTAAATTTCGGTGTTTTTTTTAGTTCAAAACGCTAATGTTATCACTGACATATTCACCTAACTATAACACTACTTTAACCTTTGTGTTTTTCAGTGACTTTCTAGTTTTTTTTTAATGTGAAGCAATATTTTATATCTATACGCAAAGCCAACCACTGCTGTGCAAGGCCTTTGGCAGCACACGAAGGGGAGTTGGCCGCAGGGCTTGCTGCAAGCCTCTCACAGGCAGCCAACTCCACACTGTGCACGTGCACAGCAGGAGGTTGGCAACAGGGCCTGACTATGGCCAGGCCCTGTGGCCAACCCACCCGGAGCCAGCACCACTGCTTACTACCAACGTGGAAGGGGCGGCGCC
Source organism: Calotriton arnoldi (assembly GCA_963921515.1). Classification (NCBI taxonomy): domain Eukaryota; kingdom Metazoa; phylum Chordata; class Amphibia; order Caudata; family Salamandridae; genus Calotriton; species Calotriton arnoldi. The sequence goes on along the minus strand of CAWUFW010002205.1, from coordinate 1,074,698 downwards.
AAATGGGCAGAGCTTGTAGGTGATTTGGTGCCTTTGCATACTCAGCAGCAATTAAAAGGGAGAACCATGGACTCTGCCTTTAGACCAGGAGATGACAAGAAAAAACCCACTCGTTATGGGGCCAATTGCAGTGGGCAACAAGCCTGATGAAGGTCTTGTCTTGCCCCAGATGACCTGCCAGGGGTATGTCATGAGCCAAACCCAGTAGGAAGGCCCTGTAACACTGGGGAACCAACAGCATACAGGCTGCCCCAGAGCTAGAGACCTTAGGTTTGCTATATAGGAGGTCATCCTCCCAACAGATCCGGTGATCTCCAGAGGTATCACCTGCTGCCTGGTCCTCAGCTTGCCACCTCAAACCCTCTAGAGCGGGGCACTCTCTCTGCGCTTTGCAGAATTCCTCCCTTGTGGGACCACTCTCAACTTGCCAACCAGCAAGTTCAGGCAGGTCACCTAGGGTGGCAGTGTGCTCCCTCGTTGGTTCAGCGTCATCCTCCTTAGGCATCCCATCAACAGTGGCTGGATTCCAATGCACCTTGCCCCCAGTGATGGCTGGTGGTGAACAGAAGTGGTGGGGCAGCATGGGAGGACAGAAAAAAAAGAAAAAGAAAAGATGACTTACCTGCCAGCCGCCGCCTCTCCTCCGTCCTCTTCTGTTCCTCCCGGAAGCACACCGGCTCCAAGACTCCGCTAAGCCAATCACGACGCTGCTGTCATGCTTTTAATAGTATTACCAGCATGACAGCAGCGTCATGATTGGTCTGAGTGGCCACTCAGTGCCTGGGAGCCTGGGACTGTTCTCCACCCGGCTGTGCAGCACAGCCAGGTGGAGAAATGGTAAGTGTGCATGACGGTTTGGCCATCCTAAGCTGGCCGGCCAAACCGTCCTGCACACTTATGGTGCCCACCACTCCTCCTCCCTGTTGGCTGCTGCTGTCTGTCAGGATGGCACAGCCTGCCTGCCCCGCCTTTGCTCCGTACTGAAAAATAAAATGATAATAACATTGTGTTATTATTATTTTATTTTTTATTTTTTTCACTGCTCTGAGAGCAGTGGGGCAAAGCTCCTCCACCTTAACACACCTTAACACCTTGTCCCTCTCCTTCTTGGCAGCTGCCTGGGTCATTGTTACAGGCTCCAGGCACCCTTGACTCCTGTACCAGGCAGCCATGGGCAGTGTGGTAATATAGACCTGTTCAGGCAATCCCAACATCTCCAAGTGTGACCTGAGCTCTACCTCCCTCCAGATAGTGTGCTCTAGGTCATTGCCGAAAAGACAATCTATTGGCATGACAGGGCTCACAGGTACGTTTACAGAATCCAACACCCCACCCACCTACTCAAAGGGAACCAGAACCACCAGTAGATGATGATGGCTCTCATTATTGTCGGCGATTATGACTTGGTGGAATGTGTTAGGGAGGACCTGCTCTGAGGACACCAGCTGACACTTCACAGTAGTCATGCTGGCTCCTGTGTCCCTCAGAGTCTCCACCCGTTGCCCATTGATGGTGACCGACCGCCTTTACTTAGAAGTATTGGCAGGCATATGGGCTTTTGGGCACCATCTCCTTATTCCCCAGGAAAACTGGGGTCATCTTAGTCTGCTCCACAAAGCTAACTGGGAATACCTACTTCCAGAGCGCTACACTCACCAACCCAGTCGTCTGCCCATCGGTGCGGGGCTGTGCCCTTTTGGGACATTTGGAGTGAGCCTTCGAGTGCCCATACTTGTAGCACTCTGTGTATTGGGGTGCAAACTTCCCTGTCTGCTTATCAAAGAAACCCTTCTTCTTAGGCTCATATTGGGACTGGTTTCCACTGTTCCCTTCGGAATTATTTTGGGGGCCTTTTGAGTACTCCTTATTTTAAAAAATGTCTCCCCCCTCTTTCTTCTGGTAGGACCCCGGACTAAACTTGTGGGAGTTCCCCCAGATACCTTTTTGGACACTCTGGTGCTGGCACAGAGGTCTGCCTCCTCAGGAAGCTTACTGGGGTCAGTCAGCTTGCTGTCAACTAGATACTGACGCAGCTCTGGAAAACAAGTACTGAGCACTTGCTCTCTTAAAATTAGATTGTACAGCCCATTGTAATTAACTTTGCTGCCTCACACCCAATAATTCAGTGCCTTGCTGGAGTAGTCTACAAAATCCACCCACTAGTTGTGGAGCATCTGACTGTCCCTGAACCTTTCACAGTAGTTGTAGGAAGGTGGAATCTGACTGCATGGTTACCCCCACTTTTTTCCTGGTGTTTTGCTGGTTTTCGACTTAGTCTGACTGGGATCCTGCTATTCAGGACCCCAGTCTATCTGCTTTCTCCCTAAATTGGTTGTTCATGTACTTTAGGTACACTCCAGATTGGATTCTGGGGTACCCTTATAAGTCCCTAGTATATGGCATACTGTGTACCCAGGGCATAGGTAACCCAGAGGCCTCCCAGGGGCTGCAGCATGTATTATGCCACCCCTGAGAGACCATTTAAAATGACACCACAGGTCTGCTACTGCAGCCTGTGTAAGGTGGTGCATGCACCCTTTACTTAGATATAGGTTCACTATATCTATCCTAATCACTGCACATATAAGCCTATCAGTCACCCCTATGGCAGGCCTTATCAATCCTGAAGGCAGGGTGCTGGGTTTTATGTGAGAGGGTACCCATGCATGAGCAGAGCCCCTCTGCAGCCTTCGGAACCTATTCTCCGGGGTTGTTTGTGATGCAGCCAACCATATATACTTAAGTGCATTATAACCTTGCGGTAAATGCTAACTTTAAAATGGCTGCATGGAAACATGACGTGTTTGGTGTCAAACACCTTGGAATCATACCTCCACACCAGTAACGGGTGTGGGAGGTATGATTCCACCCTCCTAGAGGGAGAAATATGACAACACCCGATACCAGCTTCACAGAACCCTGGCATCACAAAATGGATGCTGCCAGCCACAGACACTAGTCTGCCCTCCTGCTGCTGGAAGAAACTCCGGCAGGGGAAGGCTTGACAATAGGTTTCCTGTCACAGGGAGGTGTGACCACCTCCCAGACAGGCTTTAGTGTATTGGGGCTGGGTGGGTGCACTCTCAGAGTGCTTTGATGTCTGCACTGGGGGCACATTTGGTGTACCTGTGCATAGTCCAGCTCAAACCGGTTGCAGGAGCCATTGGCTCCTGCTCTGGCACGAAACTGGACAAAGGACATGGGTGTAGCCACCCCTCTGTCCTGACCCTCCGATAGGTGGGTCCCCAGAGTTTGTCCCGCCCCTTCCTTGGGTATAAAGTAGGAACCCCTGACTACAGGACTTTAGATATTACCGGGACTAAACTCTGCTACAGAAACCAAGTATCCTTCGACGATCTACGCTTTGCTGGACAACTGAAGAATCTCCCTTGGAGTAAAGGAGTTACTCCCCTGCTGAGCAGGCACCTAAACGCATCTGACCGGTTTGCATCTACGAAGCTCCCGAAGGACTCCGAAGATTTCTGCAACACAGGAGGTGGGTTCCCGAGGTCTCCGAGGTTGATCTGCACTCTCAGGAATTCTGAGGCCCGTCTCCCTCGTGGGGACCGTGAAACCCGTATCCCTTGGCACCGTGTACAGTTGCAGCAGCATATGCTTTTCGGCAATCCCTGAAGCTGTGCTTTGGGCTACTTGTAGTCCTGACCCCAAGCAGTAATTCCACTGAAGATTTCCGGCCTACACTCCACGAGTGTTCCGTGGGCTGGTATTTAGTGATTCAGCTTGAGGTCCCTTCGCGATCCCTGGTCCGTTGGCCTGTGGGTCCCTGAGAAGGCAACTTTAACTTTCAGTGGGTTTCCCTGGTTGCTCCAGACGTGCCCTGACTCTCCATTGCTTGGGGAGTCCCCAGGACCTTGCTGGTCCTCACAGAAGCATCTTTCCTCTGACTACGTGGGGTGCAGTTGCCAAGGCTTGTTGGTGTTCAATCCGGACACTGACCCCCCAGCACTCAACATCCTTTGTAGGACAGCTTGGATCCAGACTGTGGTTGCTATCGATGTCTCCTGGTCCCCGTGGCTGCAGAGTCAAGCTTCACCTCATCGCACCTGAAGCACCCAACATCGGTGGGCATTCGATTGCTCTGCTCCTGGTCACGTGAAGTGACCCAGACTTTGTCCCCTCTGCTTTCAGGTTCTTCTCATCTCCTATCCAGGCTTGGATCACACTGGACACTTTTCTTCTTCACGGCAGCAGTACTTTTTTGTATCACGCCATTGAAAACGACGAGGGTTTCCGACACCACTTGACCCCTATGCATCCGGCTCCTCTGGGATAGGTAACACGGGTACCTCGGTACTCTCAAGGGTGCTGGCCTTAGAACCTTCTATGTTTAGCTGGGTTTGCTTAAAGTCCTCTCCTAAGTGTCCTTAATCTTTAAAATTCCAACTGCGACTTTCCCATAGAGTTGTACGGAGCTCGCGTCTGTGTTCCGACACTGCACCCGTCCTCCGTGGGTCCCCTGTGTCACTACCTTGGGTGGTTCCTTGGGGTCCCAGCGATTCTACATGCTCTAGGCACTGTGTCTAGTCAAGTCGTGGTTCTTATACCACTTTCTTAGTATATGGTTCGGTCTCCCCCTGGATCCCGCTGTGTATTGTGCTATTTACTGTCGTTCTAGTGATTTACTATTGTGTGTATTGTTCTCTAATCTCATAAAGAGGTTAGTAGAGAGTGTTTAGTAATAAATACATATATTTTATATACACCTGGTGTGGTTCTCCTTTCATTTGGTCATTCAGGAGGTTATATACTGGTAAAACAAGCTGCTTTACATTCCTTCAAGACTTAGCCTGAAGGCTGCTCTCCACAGCTACCACTAGGATAGCTTTCTATAAAGGTTGTCTTTAACCTAATCATCAATAAGGGTCGTTTGGACTGGTGCAAGGTGCCCACTTTAATTAGTGGACAGCATATACCAGGCCAACTTCTCACAGTAGTTTTTAAGGGTCAGCCCAAACTTAGCAACCAAGATGGCTTTCAAGGGGTTGTACCTGGCTTGGTCCCCAACCTCTAAAGTAAGAAGTGTGTCCCTCCCCACTGTAGGCATGTTTTTTCACAAAACCATGCCCAATGCTCTTCTTGGATCTTGTAAACCTTCAGGGTTAACTCATAGGAAGAAAACAATTTGTCAATATCATCCTCCACCACAGCGATGTGAAGCTGAGTGATGCACCGTGCGGTGACCTCAAGGCGTGGAGCAGGCAGCGGCTTGGTGACAGTCGTCCAGTGGCGTCAGTGAGACCAGGGTTGCGATGCAGAGTGAGGCGGTGCTCATTGAGCTGCTGGCAGGTCACGGTGCAAGTGACAGAGCCGGTTGGTGGGAGCTGGCGTCGGTCGTCCCAGACTGCCGTGTGGGATGAGGCGGTGCGTCGTGAGACTTACGAGCAGTGCCCCCAAGCCACGATGTGGTCACGGGTGTCGAAGTCAGCAAGCAGCGATGGCACTGGTGAGACCAGGGTGGCGAAGTGAAGCGAGGCGGTGCGGAGAGCAGTGCCCACAGGTCATGGTACAAGCAGCAGCTCAGTGGCAGCGGCGTCCTCAGTGAGACCAAGGTTGCGGTGCGAGATGTGATGGTGCCTTCTGCGGTGCCATCAGGACATGGAGCCGGTGATGGAAAAGGTTGCTTTTCCCCCTCTCTGGCAACTGAAACCACGGTTCCAGAGGTGGTTCCCAGAGGTCAGTGAAGTCTTTGCGGTCCCTGAGACTTCAGAACAGGAGGCAAGCTCTACTTCAAGCCCTTGGAGATACTCAGCAACAAGTTTAAGAAAGTTCAGTCCAGTCCTTTCACTGCCCAAGGCAGAAGCACCAACTGCAGGACAACCCAACAAAGCAACAACACAGCAAAGGGGCAGTACTCTTCCTGGCAGCAATTCCAGCTCTTCTTCCTGGCATGTTTCCTTGATTTCAGCGAGTTCTAAAATTATGGGGTCAGGGTCCCAATATTTATCCTCATTTTTTCTTTGTTCTTTTGGCAAGAGAGTGTCTGTGCCTAGCCCAATCCAGTTCTGCCTTCTCTGGCCTGGCTTCATGGCAGGAGGTGGAGACAGCATTGTCCAAGGCAGACCAGGCCCATTCAGGTGTAAGGAAATCTCCTCCCACTACTCTAAATGCAGCCCATGTCTATTCAGCACAGCCCTGACTCATCCAGGAAAGGCAGGACACACCTCGACCCCCCCAGTGGCTGTCTGAAGAGTATACACATCCCCAGCCCCTGTCACATTTCAAAGCCAGACAGTCAATCCAAAAACCCAGCAGAGGCACACAGGATGGCTAAGCAAGAAAATACCTACTTTCTAAAAGTGGTATTTTCAAACACAGAACACAAAAATCATCAGTACTAAAATATGCATTTGGATATTCTGAGTTCAGGTATACTTTACCCCATTTCCCTATCTTGTCCCAATGGGAAGATATGCTTATAAGATGTTATAAGTAAACTCCCATTCTATCCTATGGGACAGATAGCCTTTACATAGTGAAAAACAAAATACACTGTAATTCACAACCAGGACAAGTCACACTCACCAGTACATGTCCTACCTTTAATGTACATGGCACCCTGCCCACAGGAGTACCTTGGGCCTACTTTAGGGATGACTTACATGTAAGAAAAGAGAAGGTTAGGGCCTGGCAAGTGGGTGCACTTACTAAGTCAACATGGCAGTTACGAACTGTGTGCAGACACTGCAGTGGCAGGTCTGAGAACCCTTTACAGGGCTGATTGTGTGGGTGGCACAACCAGTGCTGCAGGCCCACTAGCAGCATTTGATTTACAGGCCCTGGCACCCTCAGTGCACATTACTAGGGACTTACTAGTAAATCAAATATGCCAATCATGGAATCACCAATCCATAACACAATTTACAATAGGAGCACCTGCACTTAAACACTGAACAGCAGTGAGAAAGTGCACAGAGACACTAAACCAGTAAAAACCGAGTCAAAACCAGGAGGTCAGAAAGCAAAAAGACAGGGGATACGCCAAAAGATGCCAGGTCTAACAGCCACTGACTGGCTGCATAGGTTCAAATCCATTTATTTATGACTATTTGTTAGTTAAAACTAAGAGATCAAATCTCTTAGGAATAGCATACCTTAATTGGTACTGGTGAGGTTGAGAATGAAATTCATAGTCCTCATGATGGCCAATTGGATGCTCATTGAGAAAGGTCCAGTCTATCTCGAGCACATTTCCTTAAAATATTATATGCCATCATATACCATTCTCCAACACCAGAGTTAATCATCACAAGTGCAGAGCTTGGAAAAATATTGCCGGTATTAATCTTGCAAAGGAATTACATTTGCCAATCCCAATTCCCATGAATAATGTCAATTTAGCAGTCTAACAGTTTAATGCAGCAATTGAAAAAAACATTGGATTTCCAGACCATTTAAAAATCAGTAAGCAACCAAGATGCTCCAGCGCCACTAGATGGTATTGATTTGAATTAAAAATATGTAAAAAGGAATGCTCACATCTTAAAAGACCGTGACGCAAAGCAAAAGGCTTGGCCGACAAAACTTACTTCAAGACCAAACTTACTTCAAGACCAAAATTATATATCAGGCTTGTGGAAAGCATTAAGGAATTAGAAAAGAAGAAAGTAACCAGATGACCCTTGTCCCCATCATGTTTTTTACAACAAATGCTAACTTGCTGGGTCCATGAGTCACAGAACTGTTTAATTTCGCGATATTTGGAAAAAAACCCTTGGTACTCCCTCTGCTAAAAATCCCAGGTCATACTTTCTAGATATGACCAAGTATCAAGCTGCCTCCTTGCTTATTACTTGGCTAACTTTTTTGAGAAGCTTATTAACTATCAGGTCACACATTATCTAGAGAGCAACATACTGTACATTTCTCAAGCAGGTTTGAGAGCAAACTACAGTCCGGAAACAGCTTTATTAGCAGTTACAGCCAATACCAGGCATTCATTGGATGAGGGCAAATCCACGGTCATCATTCTTTTCGACCTCTATGCAGCATTCAAAATGGTGTCACACACCATTTTGTTAGAAAATTTGCATAAGATTGGCTTTTATGCCATACCAAAGCCCTTAAATGGTTTTAATACTTCCTGACAGGCCACACTCAATCTGTTCACCTCTCCCCATTTAGATCGAATCCTGCTACCATCATTTGTGGTGTCCCACAGAGGTCTTCCCCGAGTCCAAGCCTTTTTAACATTTTTATGGCTCCTCTTGCCGCCATAGTATGAACTAAAGGCCTTGACATAGTTTCTCATGCTGATGACACACAGCTAATTGCATCAAATGTTGAGGCCTCAAGACAGAATCTTATTGAATGTCTGTCAGAAGTGGCCACTTTGATGAAGGATCATTGCCTGAAACTAACCAGTGACAAGATCGAAGTGATCCTATTAGGGAAAGTGGATTCCATCTGATCGAATTCTTGGAGACCTCCTTTGCTGGGCCTGCCCTATTTCCAAAAGCTCTACTGGGAATCTAGGAATTTTTTGAAACAAACAATTTTCAATGAAAGATCAGTTATCAGCCATCTGTAGCATTTGCTACTCTATCTGTCAGGGGTCGGGTCTGATTGCGCCTACCCAGTTAAATAATACGTGAAGTCGAGGGGGAACTACAAGTCCCATAATGCCCATAATGAGGAGGGGCGTATTTAAGCACATTACGTTTGCCGATCGGTGTGCGTAATTCTTTGGAAGAAGACGGACTGAGGCTGTGCGGCTGCACGAGTCACAGCTTTTAGTGGATTTCTTGATTGTGTGCCCGTTCCGGCTGGAGGGGGTCTGTGTTGCTGCTAAGGATTTCCTTCGCTGGCTTTGGCTCTTCATCGCTGCTCTGTTTACTCGTGGCAGACGGCTGTCTGTGCGCGTGGGCAGGAGGGAGTCAGGAAGCCCAGGAGGATCTTTAACGGCGGGCGAGGAGAGCGCATTTCAGCTTCTCCATACTCAGCGCTACTCGGGACGAGTGGCGATGTCTGGGACTTTACCAGGTTTGATTTTCGTTTCGTTCTGGGGCGAGGAAGACGTTCTCTCGTTCCCGCTTCAGTACATGGGTTCTTGCTTATTGGAAATACTAATGGAGTAATTAGTATTAACGTTTTCTAATATTTGTAACCGTGGATGTTATTTCACCTCGACATTGGCTAGAATTCTAGGGGAGGACTTACGCATGTTCTGTGCAGTGTATTCTAAGACATTCTTTTCTATAATTGTTATGGAACTATTTCTATACTCAGTGGAGTACTTTCAACCTTTATGAAGCAAGAAATGTTCAAGCCAGGATTGGAGTGATAACTTTGACTTATACCAGAATCGAATTGGATTATTGTGTTTTGCTCTTTTTGACCTTCCATCTTTTATCTATACGAGAATGAGAGAAGATGGTATGTAGTATCAATGTTTGATGTATGCATTAGTAGCCTTGGGATATGAATGGTGTTATAACGTGGTTGTGTTTTGTTGTTGTAGGAACAGTCTAGTCCAGTGAGAGAGAAGTATTTCTTCTGGTTTGAATCGGAACATCGAGATTGGGTTGACCTGGCTTAAGGTATTCAGCTATTTAGTGAGACTCATTTTGAGAATAGCCATTGTTTATAGACATGTATTAATATTGCGTTTTCTCTCTACAGGTATCCCATTCCCTGCTGTTCCTACCCTAATTCCCTTTCCCTCGCTTGATCGCCTCAATACTCTGTATTTAAACTTTAGAGTTGAGGATGTCAAGAGGTGGACCTCTTTGTGCATCGTCCGGATTATGAGGAGCTCTTCTAACGGTACACTATCCTTCACCTCTTATGCAAGCTCTTCAGCTGGCTATCCATGCATTGTTGTCTTATCATTGTCCAGGCACTCATTAAGAGCTGCCTGGACTATGGGGAAGTCTTTTATGTAGGCATGGCTTACTACCTGTTCTCTTACCTACAAATTATTCAGTACATAACAGTGAGATCGATCTATAACATTCCAAACAGGTCTCCAACTTTCCCAGTTTCAAAAGAGCGGTCGTTAAGTTGCTCAGCCATGTATCCTGAGCTCTTCATACCTATAGTCTTGTATATTTGAGAAATACTATCCAACTATATTAGCCCGGGAGGGTCTATATCGAGTCTGCCAAGATGAATCAGTTGGAGGAGGGGGAAAGGAGGCTCCTTCTCCCATCTTGCACCAGTATATTGGAATGCCTTACCACATCACCTTTGGTTCATTTCCAATTTGTTATATTTTAGAAAGACACTCAAAACTTATCTTTTCTAGTCTTTGTTCTAAAGCAATTGCTTAATTCTGGCCTCTGCCTCTTAATCTTAGGTTGCGCAAGGCTGACCCTTCGGGGGTGAGTTTGCATATTATAAATTGCAATTAACTCAACCTAACAAATTGATATCCCATAAGAAATTTAACATAGGCTGTGGTTCTCCTTGCTTATGTATGTACATGTATATGGTATATCTATAGAGCGAACCAAGCCAAAAGGCAGCGGAGCATTGCACATGGACAAAGGCAAGCTTAAATTCAGTGAGTAATAAGAGAGGAAGCTGAGTTGTGGATGGTTAATGCATAGTGATGTATGATTATTTATGGAGGTAAGCTTTCAACCCTTACCTAAATTGGGGAAGCATTGGGGTGGTTCGGATGGATACAGCGATGTTGTTCTACGTCATAGGAGCATAGATGGAAAAGGCCTGTTGTTTTGTTTTCTCTTTTTCACAGTCTAAGTCTGCAGTCTGATGGTGTCCTGGCTATGGGTGTGTGAGAGTGCCCGCAGTATTTCTGAAAAGACTGTTCAAGGATATTTCACTTGAAGTGGCAGGAGGTAGGCATTACAGTTGACTTTTGCTCTCTGTGCACTGGAAAACTGACACACAAAGATTTCAGAAAGTTTTAAAAAGCATGATTTTTGTGAAACAAAACACATAACTTAAGAATATGATGGCACTGGGTGAACTTTTGCGGTAAACCCTATTCATTCCACATCAAATGTATTGCCAGAGTCTTCAACAACTGTGCCATGAGGCAGACCAAGACACGTATGCCATGCAGAATCAGAATTAACATAACATAACATGACATGACATGACATAACATGAGTTACTAAAGAAATAAAATCATCACATTAGAAACTGTGCTAAAATGTGTTCAATGAAAGTTGATGGGAAAGGTTAAACATCCTGAGAAATCATAACATTATAGTTCAATAGGCACTGGGTCCGAGCGAGACTCACCTCAAATGCACCTGGTTATATTGAAGTAAGGACATTGATGAGTCAGTACATTTTAACTTTGGGTTTACGAAGCAATTTAAAAGACAAGTAAGTCTATAGACATGAATCTGGAAAGTTTTCCATTACGTCATTTACATTAAATAGGTGTACTCAGTGAGCACAAAAACCTGAATTTGTCTTTTTAACAAAATTAAACTTTGAGTATGCCTTACTGAACATACACATTGAAATTTATGTCCCACTTCAAATTAAACAGAGATACAAATATGATGGTCATTGGCCAGGGCATGTCACCTTCTGACGAGGGGCCATTAGAACACATCTTCTGTACAACAGCTAGTGCCCCCATATAAATGCTAAATAACTAACAAGTAAAGGTAGCTCTGCATCACCACGCAAAAGATTTCTAAAAAGGGAAATATTTCATGCCACAGTGATTGAGAACCTGTATCAACTGCCAATTTTCCTTATCCTGTTCATCAGTGAGAACATGATTTTGTTCCATTTATAACTTTAATGCTGTTTGACAAATTTTCAAGACACTTTTCCCCAAAAAAGTTAATTGAACTCAGCTCCTTCCTGGAACATTTCATGCCGATCCGTCAAGCGGGGGCCAAGAAAAAGGGGGTGTTCCAAAACGTTGATTTCACGTTAATTCACATAGGAAATTTCAGTCATATATATAGATAGTGGAAAATTATTGTTAAATTCCTTTATTCTTCTTTTGTGATAAAAAACAGCCAAGCAGCCAACACGTTTCGTCCAGCTTCAGTGGACTTCATCAGAGCTGTAAGAGCATATAAAATATATAGTGTATAGTACAATACAGTGTACACCAACAAAAATGCAACATTGATACATAAAAATGGGGCCACAGTTCTAACACAAAGATTCCAGTTTAGGAATCCACATATAACACTCACATACAAATATTCACATACAAAGAATCCACATATTGATAATCACACATAAAAACAGCAATAAAAACACATTTACAAAGTGCATGCGAGAGGAATCACATATAAAAAACAAACACAGGGACAATCTTCCTATATATATTGTCACCAAAAAATGTTAATATACAGTTTAATGGTATGATGACGTGATATGGGAAACACTTACGAGGGAAGCCAAGAGACATAGAGTGAAAAGAGATTTGAAAGTGAATAGACTGAGAAATACAGTGTCATGTCACGAAGGGCTGGAGAACCACAAGAAAAAGTGAATTATCCAAGATTTTAGTGAGGGATTTTTGAGAAAGTCCCATCCTTGATAAAACAGAGATAGTGCCCAAAAAAATATAGTACCCAAAAAAGAATTTTTTATGAAAGTATATAACGGTCCTTAGAATGAGTTGGAACAACGTACCTCATTTTTAACATCCAAATTCCTATCTCTGTAAGGAATTGCAAACACGCTAGTGCTATCCAGTATGTTTTCCCGCATTTGAACTATTCCCTCCTGTGTCCAGGGTAGTTAATTAGTAATTGGCTCCTGTGCCTGAAAAGTATATAAAAACCTAAAGTGTTTGGAGACACAACAGGGGGTTTACAGGGGCACAATGCCCCCTCCCAATAATAATCCCCATGTCATTTAAGGGAGATTGAAAACATATGAATTGAATTCAAGAGTGCATAAGAGGTGTCACCCTACAGATGGAAAATCGGGGGGGGGCAATGTGAGTACTTCTACCGTATGTTAGTAGAATATCAGGGAGAGAGGGCCACCCACGCACTTGATGAAGACGAACCGTGGGGCCCTGGTAACAGAAGCTAACACACGTTCAATTAAGGAGTGTAACCTCAGGCGGCCCTCGCACTCAAAAAGGCGAGCCATGGTGCCCCTAATAACAAGTGCTGGCATATATTCAGCCAGAAAGCACACCTCGGGCAACCCACTTGGTCCGCCCCACGCCCCGAAATAGTTCCAACTCGGGCGAGATGGCAAAGCAGAGCACGCCACGACAAAGGCCAACACACTCAACTGGAGAATATAACTTGGGGCAGCCTGTTTGGTCCGTACTACGCCCCAAAAAGGCCCCAACTCGGGCGAAACACCGGCAAAGTAGAGCATGCGGTAACAAGCGCCAACACACATTCGATCCGAAAAGTACAACCTCGGGCAGTTCACCTGGTCCGCACTGCGCTCTGAAACGGCGCCCACCCAGGTAAAAAGGTAAAGGATAGCCTGCGGGCCCCTTCAGCTATACTATAAGAAAGTCCCCGATCCCACGCGCCGCGGGGCAAATTAAGCAAATACCGCAAGTAGACTCACCGTGATAATTTCAAAATGCGGGACGCCAAAGATCCGCGTCTTACCCCGTGTGGTCGAGAGCATTCAGCACAACTGCTCTGAATTAAGAGCGTACGGCGTGTTGGCGTGCAATGGCACGTTCAAGCCAAACAGGGAGTGTCTCTAAACTCCCCATACCTGTTCACATCCTAAGGGGATTGTCCACAAATTATAATACAATGATGTCAGTCGATAGAAAACGTGTCTCCTATTGTTAATAGAGCGGTCCAGTGATATGAAACAAGGATATTCGTAATATCATTGGATGTTAAATGTAATTTGCATAATAAAAATATAAAGTTTAAAAGTTTGTACAGTGCATTTTAAGGGCCTAAAAAGTTGTACTGGATAACAGTATTCCCGACATAAACATTAAAGTAGTGTAACACGAACAAATAGAGATAGGAAGGTAGAAAAAAGATAGAAAAAAGATAGGAAGATAGAAGAAAAGAAGATAATAACATTATATCTAGATTTATGTCACCAAGTCTCTCAGTATTTGAATCACAGATGTGTACGGGTATCTACATGGATACCCTTCCGGCAGGAAAGTGTATAATCTTAGTTAATGACAATTAAAGTTTGTGCCTATCCAAAAAGTACAACCTCGGGAAGTCCGCGGTACATCATGGTACTACAGCATCATCAGATATCTATATTTTTTTAACCTTAATTTATCAAAAACTACAGAACAGATTCATACCAAAAACCATGTTTTGGGACCAACCCCTTTTCTCAACCCCCGTCTATGGATCACCCTAAAACTCTCTAGGAAGGAGCTGAGGTGGATGAAATGTTTTTGTGGAAACTTATGTAAAGATTCATAAGGCACCAAGTTATTAGCAAACCAAAAATCAATTTGCTATGTAAATGTGGTTCTAACTATAACAACACAGTGGTGACTGCCACTGTGTAATATATATTCTCTGAAAAACCCAAAAGTTAAAGTAATGTTAGGTGACAATGCCAGTTGCAACATAACACTTTAAACAAAAAAAAACACTGAAATTCACCAAGTATAGGTTGCTTAAATAACTGTAACTTATGCCCTGAAGTATCTATAATTTGCCCCATCACCATGCCCTGCTTGTACCCTCACATATTACATCACTGATGACATATTCCAAGACACCATTGATAACATCACTGATGTCATCTGATATGGCATCATTTATGACAACACTGCATGACAGGGGTGGGAGTTACAGTTACTACCAGAACTTGAGGTATAGTTACTTCAATCAACTGTAACTGTTGAATTACAGTGTTTGTTTAGTTTAACATCACTTAACCTTTGCTTCTTTCGGTGAACTTCTAAGGTTTTCGTTTTTAATACCTAACAATAAGTGTCACTTTAACCTTTGGTTTTTCGGTGAACTTCTAGTTTTTTTTTAATGTAATGTAATGGCTTATAAGTTTTGTCAAGGTGTCACTGCAATGTCTGTCGATAAACAATCAAATAAAGCATCTATAGTAATAAAACAACATTAAACAAGTGTCAAACTCTTGTTTTTTAGACAAATCAAGCCACATAATGGAACCATAAGACTAGGCATAAAGGCCCCTGCATTCCCAAGCTGTAGAGCAAAAGTTCAGGCTCTGGGAATGCCTAAAAATATCCAATGTTCCTGGGTTCATGTTCTAACGACCCCAGGAAACATAGGGTTAATTTTCTGGAGGCTTGCCGTACTCCCAGCAGCCCCTGCAACACTTAAAAATGTGCTGGTGGTGCCCCTGCCCAGACTGGGACACCACCATGCACCAAAATATAATTAAATTAGCCCATAAAGGGCATTATGCAGTACTCCTGCCCAGAGCAATGAATAAGAAAATGAGTGGCTCTGATCGCTCATTTATTATTATTTCCCCTTTATTTTTTTATTATTTTGTTTGTTGGTGTCCTGGTCCCATCAGGCACATCCACTGCTTTTTTTTTGTTATCGCCACGGGGGCCCCAGGGCCTCTGCACCCCCCTGCTGGCTTCTCGGCAAGCATCCACTGTGGGTGCTGGGGATCTGGCCACTTTGTCTCTCGGTGGATGCCCCGGTGCTCACCCATGGCACCCACACCTCTAAAATAAGTTGAGGGCCGGGAAGGAGCCTCAGGGCCCCAGAGCCCCAGCGGCCCCTGCTGACTCCCCGGCCAGGTACCTACTTTTAGTTTTTGTGGGCGTCCCAGTGCCCACTTGGACAAATTAAGTTGAGTCCACAAAGGGAGCCACAAGGCCACCTTGGCCCTTGTTCGCTCCTCGGTCACTACCCACCCTGGGTGTTGGATGGAGCCAGCAACTACAATTGTGCCACCCTGTGGGAGCAGATTTTAGCTCTGGTTCCACAGTGGGCACAAACATTTTTCCCTGCCCGCGTTGTGGGCAGGGAAACAAAGAAAATATTTGCTCCCGCCTAAAATGAGCATTAGTTCTCTCTCCAGAGTCGGGAGATATAACTCAGGCCCCAGTGGATGGGTCTTCGGGGCTGAACTATGGCTGGGTGAGGGGGTCCCTATGCCACCCTCCTCTCCAAATTTGGCCCTGGTGAATGGGGTCCCCGGGCCTATACTACAGCTCTGGGAGGGGGGCCCCATGCCCCCTTCCCACAAAAAAAGGGATTTGCTCCAGGGGATGGGGTCCCTGGGGCAATAGTATGGCTCGAGATGGGGGGCTGCATGACCTCCTCTCCATAATAAATGACATTGGCCCCAGAGCATGGGGATCCAGGGGCCTAAAAAATGGCTCAGGCGAAGCATGCCCTCTCCCCATAAAACTAAAAGTGGCTTCGAAGCAAAGGGTTCCTGGGGCCGAAAAATGGCTCAGGAAGGGGATGCGAAACAAATACGTTGTGCTGATTTCCTGGGCCCTGGCCCACCCTAGAGGGGCTTAAAAAAGAAAAGGGCAAGAGCCTGTCTTTTTTTTATGGCACTGCGGATCCACAGGGGATTTTTGGCATTTTTTCGGCACCCTCAGCATGTCTGAGACTCCCCTACCATGCCTGAGGGGGGGGGGGTATCCCTACTCTGACCTATGTTTTTTTAACTCTTTTTCCAGGACAGGAGACTGAGATCCCCAGTTCAAAAATGTCTTTGTTGATGTGGTGGCAGCCAATCAGATCTTATCTTTAGATCTGTCAGCTCTGCGGATCCTCCGTGGGATGGAATATACATACATTATAAACCTTATTTTCTCAAAAACTACTGAACGGATTGACATCAAATCACAAAAAGCACGCTTTCTGGACCAAGATCTAGCTTTCTGACAAATTTGGTATAATGCCGTTTTCGTGGTATTGCTGTTCAATTTTCCTATGGAAAATTGCATGGAGAAAATGCATTTTGGGACCCCCTTTTTCTTGGTCCTGGCTTGATGGATCACCCTGAAACGTTCCAGGAAACAGCTGAGGCAATGCTTAATTTGTGAAAGAAAGAGTGCTGGTGCCTGCAGCAGTGCTCAGAAGCTGCGGTCAGTGCAATTAAACAACGGCGTGCTGAATACCAAGGCTGGTAGTCTTTGATCCCCTACCAGATACTCCCTGTCCCTTTTTCCTGCTCTTGTAGGCTCCTGCTTTCTCCCTTTGTGATGGTTTTGCAGTATTTCTCTTACCACATCTTTCAGATCTGGGTGTTTTTCACTCTCTTGCACTCTGTAATTATCTGATGCAGGTAATAAGCGCCGGCCCCCCAAAAAATGTGCTGTTCGCCCCCACCGGCAACCACCAGCTTAGATTAAGCACTGAGTTGAGGTGGATGAGATTTTTTGGTGGGACGTTTCATGAGAATTCGTCAAACATCTACAACGTTATTAGCAAACAAATAAACCGTCCTATGGAACGTGGATCTAACTATAATTACCTAGTGACGATTGCCACGGGATAATATATATTTATATATATATATTTATAAAGTTTTTGTTTTTATTTATAGGCTACGTTATGCAAATTTGTCTCATGCTTGATGCGGACCACGCTTTGGACTGCAACGAGGAAGACCTGGAGTTGGACTACAGAAGATTACCAGTAAGTAATTGTGCAGTTACCTTATGACAACAGTAGGTTAAATAGATTGTGCACATATCACTAATCATTGTTAACGAGTTTTTACTTAGAAATACATTCTATGCAGTGGAGATTTCTCCCAAAAAAATGTCATCTAAGAATAACCTTTTGTTATAGAAATAGGAAAACTGATTTTACATTATTTCTGCTGTATATTCAATTATGGATCTCAGTTCTTCTGCCTCATATCCAGGCTCATTCATTTATGTATGAAAAGTCAGGCACCTTTGCTGGTTTCCTTTTCTTATCATGGAAACACGGCAAAACAGTTCAAAAGTGTTTTGCCTTGGTGTATAACTTTATTTTGGAGCAAACACTATAAGGTCCATTCCTTATTACACAACACGGCAGCGCAAATGTGCTGAAAATGAGTGCACTACGGCTTCTGCTCCAGAACAGAGTTGCTGATGCAAGTGTCGAGGCAAAAAACTGACGATGAACCGCCCTTTAGCGATTCTATTAAATTCCCTACTATCTGAAAAATTCGTGCTTTGACAGACGAAGTCCGCGCACTTTCTCCTCACGTACTTCAAGGTACCAAGATTTGAGGGGCAGATTAAATTACATTAAATACGCGCGCTGCCCACGAGCGTACACTCCTAAATGTCCACAAACATTACAGAGCGGAAACAGATCCCTGGGGTGGCGGGTCGGAAGGCAAGAGGGGGCACATTTCAACCTTTAACCTTTTGGCCCTTGTGCCATATTGCCTTGAAACTGTCCTAAGCACAGGCGAAGAAGGTAATTGCCATTTAGTTGCTTCCTACTCAAGATTGGCCACGCAGCTCAAGAATTCAAATTGCGTACATTTTATACACCGCGATAGAACAGACAAAAGACAATTCTGTTGAGGATGCAGCACCAGTTGTTGTACTGACTCAAAGACTGCATGCGGAATAACGCATTGGTCTCCATGGCAACCTTTTTGGGAGGGGGGAGGCGGAGGGGAAGGACGCATACGTTGAATTCAGAAATGCGTTGGTATGCTCTCCTGAGCGTGCAGCGGTTTCTTGTTAAAATAACCCCAAGGATCGTTCCTACACTCTATGTCGTCAGTGGGTGAAAAGCAAAGCGAAATAGTTCACGGAGATGTATTTCTCTTAAAAACATTCTGATTCTTGAATCTGTTTTTATTGCGAACAATAAAAAACGACCACTTGTATAACGCAATATGTTTTAAATCAACTGAGTGTGTTTTGATGAGAAAAAGGAATAGGGAGCATTTGTTCTGAAGAGGTTGGTGAGCTAATGGAATCTGAGGCTTCAAATATCAATAATTTACTATGAAGTCTTGGGACCTGAAAGGTCTGTGAATAGAAAATGTATGTGCATATTTGGCTTCAATATATAATCTGAAATTTTACAAATATCAACACAGAGTAGCTATTAGTAATGAGCTGACACAGGAAAGGCACTATAATGTATAGAAATCAAATGGAATTCGAAGACAACCCTGGTATCCTAAACTCTCGTCCTGTGAGATTTTTGACTGCCCATGTGCAAAGTCATTGGTGTTGGTGATCAGGGAAATTACTTGATTTAATTTGGTTAAACCTTGATCTTAGATGACCAGGAGGGACAAATACCGGCAGTATTAGGATAACAACACACTAGGACTATTGAGAAATCAAGTAAAGATGCAAGAAAGCTATATAGTGCTTCGTTAATGTGAGTGTATGTAACCACCTCCATAGTGATCATGAAAGACCGCACATTGAACCATACTGCTTCGTGATTTAGGCGATAAAGTTCACAGCTACTATTACCCTTCTAATTCGTGGCCCCCATTCACCACACCCCCTTTTCTCATACATTGCAAAGTACACAGGTTATGGTGTAAAAAGGCCGCAGTTTTATTGCATAATACTTAAAGCATGGATCAACTTTTCACAACGTTCATGGTTGGTCATTCGCGACCCATGTCTTTGTCATAATTAGCATTTCTTGGTACTCATGTCCCACTTGTCCTGTTTCTTTCTAGCCGACAGCGCTAACCCTGAGCCCAGTCCCGCCGATGTCCCAGTGTTTACGGATTCTAGGCTTTTCTTGCTACCGACCTCGTGGTCGGCCGTTTAGGCCTGGCCCGGGCTGCAAGGGCCGTTCCTCTTGACCTGCACCTTTGCTGACCCCTCGCCTGCTCCTCCGTGCCCCTGCCGTGCAACATCCCAAGGGCACTATCTGGGCAGCCCTTCAATCCTAGCTGTCCCTGTGTGCTGTCGCATGCTCACCTGTGCCCCTGCCGTGAGGCATCCCAAGGGTACTGTCTGAGCACCTCTTCTACCTAATTTATTCTTTTTCGTGGGTACCTTTCTGTGCTGCCTCCGCTCTGCCCTTCCCCCCTGTCCTTACGTCTGCGACTACCGTATTCTGATGTGGGTTGGTGGGTATCGACGGTGAGGTCATTGCAACCAAAGAATGGCTTGGTAGGGCCCCATGCCCCCCTTTTACCCTCTGTTCCCGGCCGCCCTTGGTTGTCCATTGCGCGACTTTCAAATTTAAATGTCGTGCCCAATCCCAGCGTGGCATTGTTTCGTGGGCTTTTGTCTCACGATCTCGTTCCCGCTCCCGCGAGGGGTTCCCCGTGGGCCTCTATTGGTTCGCTGCGCTTCACGGCCCACGCTCCAACCCCTCCCAGGCCTGCGAGTTCGCTCCCCCTTTTAATTCGTGGCCCCCATTCATTACACCCCCTTTTTCTCATACATTGCAAAGTACACAGGTGGTGGTGTAAAAAGGCCGCAGTTTTATTGCATAATACATAAAGCATAGATCAACATTTCACAACATTCATGGTTGGTCATTCGCGACCCATGTCTTTGTCATAATTTGCATTTCTTGGTACTCATGTCCCACTCGTCCTGTTTCTTTCTAGCCGACAGCGCTAACCCTGAGCAGTGGTCGGTCCCGCCGATGTCCCATTGTTTACGGATTCTAGGCTTCTCTTGCTACCTACCTCGTGGGCGGCTGTTTAGGCCTGGCCCGGGCTGCAAGTGCCGTTCTGCTTGACTTGACCTTTGCTGACCCCTTGCCTGCTCCTCCGTGCCCCTGCCCTGCGGTATCCCAAGGGCACTATCCGGGCAGCCCTTCTATCCTGGCTGTCCCTGAGTGCTGTCGCATGCTCACCTGTGCCCCTCCCGTGAGGCATCTCAAGGGCACTGTCTGAGCACCTCTTCTACCTAATTTATTCTTTTTCGTGGGTACCTTTCTGTGCTGCCTCTGCCACGCTGCCAGCGGTTTCCTAATCGGTGGCAGCTCCCCCATTTATTCTGCTCCCTCACGAAAACCCCAGCTGCTCCAGGACCCCGACTACATTTAAGAGGAACATGTCCATGCCCACCCCGCTCAGATGTACCCCATCCTCGGCGTGGTAACCTGGTGACCTAAGGTTGATGAGCCCATGCCTCATGAAACCCCAGCTGTTTGCCCTACATATTTTTGCCATTGTGATGTTGAGCTTTTGCCAGGACCTGTCCACCACCCCTGGTTCGATGGCCCCCGCCACACCCGTCGTGCTATCAGTTCTGACCAAATCAGCTCCGCCGGGTGAATCATTTTTGCCAGGGCCGCCATCCCCGAGGTCATGGCGCTCAACAATTCTCTTCTCCCCACGTTTGCCAGGTCGTTCCCTCCCAAATGTACAATGGCGCATCCGGGCCCCTTCTGTTCCGCAATTCTCTTTGCATTGCCGTGAGTAGTTGCTCCGACCTCATGCCCGGTTGCCCCACCCATGTCACCTCTGTGTGTCTCAGCCATATTCCTTGGAAGTCCTTGTGTGCCGCTGCCCATCGTTGCGCTCGTGTGACGTATAAATGCCCTACGATCCATATCACGCGCCGACCCCCCGTAGGACCTGCTGAGAGTAGGGAATTTTAGAAACCTGTGAGCCATATGTATCCCTTGTATACGCCCGATGCCCATCTCCCCAGTGATTTGATACTCTCGGCACCGAGCCCGGCTGCGGTGGTGGCAGCCCCTATTCGAAATGAATGAGACCCGAATTCCCTGGCCGGAAGGCCTGCCTTCTCCAGTGCTTTTCGGAGCACTGCCGTGAACTGGAATTGGCTGAGATAAGTTCCATCTAGGTGTCGAAATAGGGGGCAGGCAGCGGGCAATCCCTGACCCGCATAGCTCCTCATGATACACACCGGGCAGCACCCCTTGTCTGCAATGCAGTTGATGCGTGTGTCCCTCCCCTTGCCGTTTTGGTCAGTCTTCGACCGTCTCAGGTGAACTATCATGAACCCGTCCTCTAAGTGTAGGTCCCCTGTCTGTATACATGCTTGCCCTGGGTGTACTCTGACCTGCGCCACCAGTTCGCTCACTCTGAAAGCCCCAAAGAATGCCAGTGTGAAGGATGCTCTAAATAGCTTTCTTTCCTGTTCAGATGAGCATATTCCCTCCAGTTCCCGCAGGACCGCCCTTAATACTTTAAAGTCGATTGGTCTCCTCCTATCCTGTTGTCTGGGCTGTAGCTTCCCCCATCCCTTCATTGCTGATTTAATATAGAAGGATCCTGTTGGGTTGCTTCCTGTTGCTAGTTTGGCATAATATGATACTGCGTTCAGGTGTGTTTGTGCCCATGCCCAGGAGTTTCCTTCCTGGAAGGCCTCTGCCAAAAGACTTTCCACTTCCATTTGTGTGACTCCGCCCGGGGGCCCCGCATCGGTGACCCTCTGGAAAGTTTTCCAGCACTTACTGTATCTGCCTGCAGTTTTCGGGGCCAACGTGTTGTCCACCAGTGTTCTCAGCATACATCCATGATCTCCCACATTCGCTCAGGCACTGGAGTCATGTCCCGTTCCGCTTGCCGTGCCAACTCCCTGAATCTGTCCCACTGGAAATGAGAGATGACATCCACTATTGAGTTGTCCATCCCTGCCATGTGTCGCGCCCTAACTGCTATGTTTGCCCCTAGCTGGAGGTCAACCAACCTCCGCATCAGCCGCACTACTGCTGGGCATTTTGCAGATCCCATGTTTATTGCCTGGACTACTGCGTGGTTGTATGACCACAGCGTCATCTGCCTGTTCGCTAGGCTGTTTTCCCAGATGGTAAAAGCCATTATGATGGGGAAGAGTTCCAGGAACTTGATGTTTTTTGTGAGCCGTGCATGATGCCATGCTTCAGGCCAGCGTGCCGCCATCCATGCGGTGCCCATGATTGCCCCGAAACCATGCCCGCCAGCGGCATCTGTGAACAGTTCCAGCTGTTCCGATGTCACCCAAGGCGCCCTCCACATGAGTGTCCCATTGAACCCAGATAGGAAGGTACCTCATTGGCCCAGATCCTCCTTTACCCCTTGTGTGAGGCGAACCCTGTGGTGCTTTTTTGATAATCCTTTCATCAACCATGCCAATCTCCTAGCAAAAGGCCGTCCGGCTGGGATCACCCTGCCAGCAAAATTAAGTTTCCCTATCAACTGTTGTATTTCTGTCAATGTAGCCTTCCTTTTGTTTTGCAGCAGCCTTATCAACCTATACATCCCTTCCATTGTGTCCAGTCCGATCCCCAGAAAGGATAGCCTTGTCATTGGGCCTTCTGTCTTGTCTGGTGCCAGCGGCACTCCCAGCTCCTCCGCTAAATCTTTGAATTGTTGTAGTAGGCCTGCGCATTCGTCAGTCCCTGGCTGACCGTTAAACAGGAAGTCATCTAAGTAGTGTAAGCGCCCTCCTGCCGGGTGGCGTCTCCCTAATTCCCATTCCAAAAAACTACTGAAAGCCTCAAAATAGGCACATGAGATTGCACATCCCATTGGTAGGCATTTGTCATAGTAGTATGACCCGTCCAGCTGGAAACCCAGCAGGTGGTAGCTGTTGGGGTGCACTGGCAAGAGGCAGTAGGCTGCCTCTATGTCTGTCTTTGCAAGTAGAGTTCCCTGACCCATCTGTCTAATCTGATCCACTGCTTCATCCAGCTATGTATAGGACACTGAACAGCTCCCTACATCCAGACCGTCAGTGCCACCAAAGAATGGCTTGGTAGGGCCCCAGGCCCCCCTTTTACCCTCTGTTCCTGGCCGCCCCTTGGTTGCCCATTGGGCGACTTTCAAATTTAAATGTCGCGCCCAATCCCAGCGCGGCATTTTTTCTCGGGCTTTTGCCTCGCGATCTCGTTCCTGCCGCCGCGAGGAGTTCCCCGTGGGTCTCTATTGGTTCGCTGTGCTTCCCGGCCCACGCTCCATTTACCTGTTAGTAACAAATTACCAACGTGAACAGTGTGGAAGAAAATCTACACTAGTTAAACTTTGCTTAGTCATTACTCAATTTGCGTTTACAATGTCCTCTATCCGATTCTGCAATCAAAATGCCTGAGATTATAACAAGTTATTTGACCCTAGTTACAATATTAGCAACAATATGTTATGAAGTTGCTTTACTTCTTAAGATAAAATATGAGTAGCAAGTGCTAAAGAACTTCTTCGTAAAACAAAAGAAATATTACAAGCTGAAATGTTGGAACTTCAAGTTGAGAGTCATTACAAACAACAATGCTAAACTACTTTTGGACATTGGTTGTGAAAGGTACTACAACATAGAATAACATTAATTTGGTGCCTATATAACTGGTGCCACCTGGTACATATATGTTACGGACCTTTATGCATCCACTAATAATGACTTTTCATTGCCAAAAACCTATGAAGAGGACATCTTACAGGAATATCTTAAAGTGGACTATGTCTGCAATCTTAGCGTTAGAAGTAAGACATAGACAGTGAACAGCCAGGATGGTCCTGCTCCCCCCAACCCCCAATGTAATGAAATAAAACCCAATTTGATGAGCAATGATAATAGTTCCTATATTTAAGAGGATGCTCTCGGCCAGGGCCAAACCAGCCACCTAGAGAATTACGATATTCCATATTTTTATTAACTATTGGCAAAGCAAATGGGTCTGGTTTTTATGTGATAATACATCTAAACACAGGCAAGCATAAATAATGTTTCGATGCAATAGGGCATTAAGGCCAGGCCTACTTGATTTCCCAATAATTTCTAGTGGTGATAATGTTAGTGGCATATGATGCCAGAATGTTATGGCCTAAATATCATCTGACATAAATATTGTGTTCTAAATATCATTTACAAAAATTTCTCTCAATTTTAGTGAACACTTTAAAATCTACACCCAATAGAGCAATACTTTTTTAAATGATAGGCTACAAAATTTATGACAGAAGATTTTTTTTGTTATTGATATTCTGACGTGGCAGCATTGGTAGAAGTTTTCATGGTGGCATTGTAGCTGATGGCATTACTGGTGGTGGTATTGGTAGTGTGGTGTTGTGGTGATGGCAGTGGTGTAGTATTGCTGTTGGTGGATGTGTACCACAATATAAAGTTTTAAATATTATCTTGCCTATTATTACATCCAGAATATCAATTACCACTGCATTGTGAAGGTAAGTGCATATAGGGGTAGATGAGCAGAAACATCTCTAATAGTGGCTTTTTGTTATGTTTGTTCTTTAAAAGGGCATTCCAGTTATCACGCTGTTACAAAACTTGTCACTATGAGTATGTAAGCAACTTTTTTTTGTGCCAGTATGGTCTGCTCCACTGCAGTTATTTACCAAGACGACCATCCATATGTTTTATGAGTACCTTCCTGATGCTTGCTATCATGCTTAATTTTCCGGGTGTTGTAGGGTGAATGTCACGGTTACTAAAAGGAAAGTGATAGACATGCCCAGACATATCCACACAGGAGGTTGCTGGGCTTTATCATGACCTGAGTTTCCATTTATTTGGATGATTCCAAGTCAATAATTCAATTAAAAACAGCTCAGTAAAAGCTAGTAGATTTGGAGCACTGCTGGCACATTGGGGACTTGAAGGGCAGCCGACCTCAGGGAGGTCTGCCCCCCGGGTTGTTTGGGGAAGTTGGTGCAGTCCAGCGACTGCACCAGGGGTTTGGGCTACCTTTGGGCTACTCTTCAGCCCAAGGTATATATAAGCCGCCATTTCAGGGTACCAGCCACTATTTGGTCCTGGTAACACTGTGGCTGGTCCCTAGGCAGGCTCTTAAAATTTTTGTTAAATTTGATGCGTTATTGTAGGGGTTAGCCCATACTCACCACAATGTCCGACGTCAAAGAGAAAGTGGCCCAAGCGTTGCAGCTGTTGTCCGAGGCCGGGAGGCTCGACCTCGTCGTGGAAGGGGCCCTGATGCTAGGGGTCCGCCCGGCGCGGAGGGCGGCCGACGGGGTCGCAGCCGCAGTTTTGGCATGCAGGTCCCCGCGTAGAGGGTCATCCTCAATCAGTCAGGTAGGCAGGAGGGGCCGCTCCTGTACTCGGAGAGTGGCCCCGGTTAGAGGGGGGTGAGGCAGGGCACAGCTGTCTATGTCCTCTCCCCCGGCCACATCTGCGGAGCGGGGGAGAGTGGGTGCAGGCCAACTGGTGCATGAGGCCTCGCTCGGGGGTAAAAGGGGCGGGGTCTCTGCCCTTAGCAGCGCGGCCCAGCAGGGGAGGGGGAGAGCGGACGCGAGCACACAGCAGTGCGTGATGGTTTAGGCGAGGCCTCAGGCATGCCTGGTGAGGCCTCTCGACGTGCCAAAGTGGGCGGGCCGCAACTGTCTCCAGCGCGGTCCAGAGAGACAAGTGTTGGGGCAGGGAGATCAGGCCATGCAGTTGATGGCCGGTTTAGGGAGGGGCCAAAGGGGTATGGACAGGGGAAGTGGTGTAGGCCTGGCAGGGGGCCCTGGGGCATCGCGTGAATGGGTCGGAGGCAGGGCCACTGCACATGGACTCACCCACTCCAATAGGGAGAAGGGGCAGGCCATCCCACAACACATGGGGGGAATAGATAGGCAGGTCGCCTCTCCTAGGCAGTTGACAAGGGAGGGAGGGGGGGAGTTGGACCTGGAAGGAATGATTAGGGAGTTGAGGGATAATGTATCAAGCAGGCAGGAACATGAACCTGTGGACTTCAGGGAGGTGTATAGAGAATGGGAGGCAGGGGAGGCTGCAAAGGGGGGAGGAGGAAGGGGATTTGCCCCCACCTCAGCGGGGAGCCTGGATTGTTATTAATTGGGGCAGCTATACCTAGTTGGATCAGGTGCCGATGGACGTGAGAGCAGTGCTGGGGGTAACTGGGGGGAGGTACAGGGGGATTCTCAGGGGAGGTGTGGGGGGGGCTTGACCCCCCTTTCCCCTCCTCGCCATAGGTCAACAGTGGAGGATCTGGTGTGGCATGATGGGGAGGGGGTGGGGATTCTCGGGAGCGAGCAGGAGGTGGGCAGGGCCAGGCTGGGGAGCAGGGCCAGTATACTGGAGGTCAGGCGCCCAGGCAGGGTGTATAGTAGGCTTACAGGGGAGGCTGGGGGTCTCACGGCAGGGAGAGGGCTGAGGGAGCAGCAGGCAAAGTGGGGGAGAGAGCGGGGGGTTTTAGTTCCCAGCACACCAGACCATGTCTCTGTTTTGCAGGTTAGTAGGTTGGTCGAGGGGCCAGACTTGGCAGAGCCTGGTGCAGCCCGTCAGCGCTGAGGTGAAGAGCCAGCGAAGCCC
The DNA here is from genome assembly GCA_963921515.1 of Calotriton arnoldi. Classification (NCBI taxonomy): domain Eukaryota; kingdom Metazoa; phylum Chordata; class Amphibia; order Caudata; family Salamandridae; genus Calotriton; species Calotriton arnoldi. The sequence goes on along the minus strand of CAWUFW010002205.1, from coordinate 1,047,628 downwards.
CGTGCGGCTAGCTGGCATGCGTCGGGGGACGGCAAGATCATGGCCACAAGAAGGTCTAGCGTGACCTCGGCGGTGCGACGGGCAGAGGGACCGGCGGTGCCCACTTCCCAGTCGGGATACAGGACTACGCATCCTGCTTCGAGTGAGAGGTGGGGAGGACAAGGTACGGCCCCCCCTGGTACATTGGCACGAGTTCAATCAATGCTCTCTGTGCAGGTACTGCCCTCTGGGGGAGATAAGGAGGCACCTGGGGATTCAGCGCAGATAGAGGACACTCTACTGGATTATGATCAAGGCAGTCTTGAAGAAGGGGAATTGAGAGATGACGATGAGGGTCAAGTGGTTGCGGGAGGGTGCCGTGGGGGGGTCATCTAAGCTTTCTGCAGATAGTATGTTACAGACCGAAGGCACAGCAGGACACAGAAGTTCGTGAACGGACGTGGGGACAACAAGCGACAGTGAAACGGCGGACCCCCAAGCAGGCACTGACCTTGGCGCCAGGTAAGATTCCGAAATATGGTTCGGATGCCCACATGGTGGTCTATGCAAAGGGCGCAGACAATGAGGCACAGGGTAGCGGGGAGGCCTGCAGAAGTAGGTTATTGGAGTCCCCAGCACCCCGGAAGGCACGCACGAAATTACCCGCAGTGGGGCAGGCTGCAAGGAAATGCACAGGGAGGCCCGCTCAACAATGGTGTCTACTGGAACGGAGGCGTGGGTGCCTCAGGACAGTGGGGAGGCCCGTTTGCGGAAAGAGAGATACATGCGCGAAACCGGAGTGGGCACGAAGGACCCCACGGTGCACACGGGTGATTACACACAGCAGCAGGGGGACAAGAAACAGGATGCATCAGGGCAGGGGATGTTAGAAGACAAGGAGGACGCCTAAGGGTCAGGGACCGGGGCTGGGGGAGGGGAAGAAGGACACACAGGAAGAGTCGGGAAGCAAGCTTGAGAGTAAAGAGGTCAAATTTAAGAAGCTGCCATACATGGGGACGGCTAAGCCTCTGGGGGCCCACCTGATGCAGTCCACAAAAGATAAGCTCTGGAAAGGGGAGTATTTCGAGATTATGAAACTCCTCCACAGGGAATTAAGGTCTAAAGAGGAGTCCAAAGAAGAAGAGCTAGAACTCTCAAAACAGCCAAGAGTGCCGATGACTATAGAGAACTGGACGGCAGCGTTCCTCATATACCCGAGTGTTTACTGTGAAAAATACCCAGAGAGGTCAGTGACACTCTTCAAGTATATGGACGTGATAAGGAAGGCCCAGTTGAACTACGGGGGTTATGCGTGGGTCCAGTACGATGAGGAGTTTAGGGCACGCATGGCAGTGGACCCGGACGCACATTGGGGGTAGCTGGACACTGATCTATGGCCACACATGATGGGCCCAGCAAAATTCGGCAAGGCAGTCTTTACGGCTAGCGGTCTGCTAATAATTTACAAGCCCTTTCAAGGGTGCCCCACCCGAGGAGGGGTGGGGGGATCCGGGAAAACCCAGAGTAACCAATGTGGGGCATGTTGGGACTTCAACAAAGGTCTCTGCACAAGGGAATTCTGTAAGTTTCGACATGAGTGCACTAAATGCTCCGGCAGGCACCCCCTGGTGGCCTGCTTTGGGGCAAGCGGGGGCTGTTATTTAACCGGGTATGGGCAACAACAGGGAGCAGCAGGTAGACAGCCGGGGAACATGCAGGGGGCGACTACAGGTTTTCGGTCAGGAAGGGGTGGTCAGCGATCTGCAGGGAAGGGCGCATACGCCCATTAAGGTGGACAGACTGATTTATTGCACAGCCCATTACGACAAGACAGAAGATGCACGGGTGCTGCGCGAAGGGTTTACGTCCGGGTTTAGATTGGGTTATGATGGCCCGAGGGCGCGTCGCTGGGCAGCCAATTTGATATCGGCCAGGGAACATGCCCCGGTGGTGAGGGCGAAACTGCGCAAAGAAATCCAAGAAGGCAGGATGGCGGGTCCTTTCGAGGACTGGCCGATAGAACACCTGATTGTATCGCCTATTGGGGTGGTACCTAAAAAGGAGCTGGGCCAGTTTCGGCTCATACAACATCTTTCTTGGCCCGAAGGTCAATCTGTTAATGATTTCATTCCCCCTGAGCAAGTGACGGTTACGGTTACATATACATCAGTGGACGTCGCCCTGGCATTAGTGGAGCGGGTTGGTCAGGGGGCACTCATGGCCAAGAGCGACATCAAGTCTGCCTTCCATCTGTTGCCAGTACACCCCTGCTGATTTTCCGCTGCTAGGCATTCAATTTTACGGGAAGTGGTACATCGATAAGGCTCTACCCATGGGTTGTTCTATCTCATGTGCCCTGTTTGAATGCTTCAGCACTTTCCTGCAGTTGCTTTTCACATGGCACACGGGGCACAAACATGCGACACACTATCTGGACGATTTCTTCTTTGTGGGTTCCCCTGGTTCAGAGAACTGCCAGCGCATGCTGGATGGTTTCCAAGAGCTTATGGACGACATAGGGGTTCCTTTAGTGCCGGAGAAGACAGTAGGGCCGAGCACAACCTTATCCTTTCTGGGGATAGAAATCGATTCCATTGCAATGACGGCGAGGTTGCCAGGTAACAAAAAGCTTCACATGATTTAGTTGCTGAATGCAATGCTAAGCACACGGAAGGTGACTGTGAAAGAGGTACAGGTGTTGCGGGGACATCTGAACTTCGCATGCAGGGTGGTGAGAGCAGGGCGGACATTCTGCAGACGGCTAGGTTTGTCACTCATGGGCTTGCCTCTGCCACACCATCACATCAGGTTGTCAGCAGGAGTGAGGGAGGACCTGAGAATGTGGAGGACTTTCTTGCAGTCGTTCAACAGCATCCCGTTGGCAGCTCTCACCGAGCTGGTATGGGATGCACAATTGTTTTCTGACGCGGCAGGGGGTTCTGGCTTTGGCCTGTATTGTCAAGGCCACTGGTGTGTGGAATAAAGGCTAGACCAGTGGAAAAGGGGTAAGCGGAGTATTGCCTTCCTAGAATTGTTTCCCGTTGTAGTGGCGGTGGTGCTATGGGGGGAGCGGCTGGCCCGCAAAAAGGAACTGTTCCAGGTGGACAATATGTCAGTGGTGTATGTGATCAACAAACAGTCAGCAAGGGAACCCCAGTTGTGGCAGCTTTTAAGGGTCTTTATGCTGCGTTGCTTGAGTTTAGACATCACATTCAGAGCCAGACACGTCCCGGGGATGGACAATGACATTGCCGATGCTTTGTCTCGTTCACAGTGGGAGAGGTTCCATGGGCTGGCCATGGAGGTGGATCCGGTGAAGACTCTGGTGCCACAAGAACTTTGGTCGTTAGGAGACAGAGGATGCTCCAGTTGGTAGCTGGGTCTCTAGCCATTTCCACGAGGAAAGCCTACCAGCAAGCATGGGCGGAATTCCTGGCTGGGGGGGCCATCAGGAGGTCACAGGAATGGGAAAAGGTGGAAGATGTGGTTCCGTTTCTGCTCTCTCTCATAGAAAAAGGATAGTCAAAAGTTACAATAGCAGGCAAATTGTCCGGTATTGTATTCATGGGTAAGCTGCTATGGGGCTACGGTCCGTCAGCAGGGGAACTGGGGAGTAGGATTCTGGAGGATTGGGTGAGGGAATCTGGCCAGGGGGTTCGGCAGCGAAGGCCCCTGACTTTAAAGTTGTTGTCCAATGTGATTTGGGCCCTTTCGAAGGTATGCTACGGTCAGGAGGAAAGGGTTCTTTTCGCATCCCTCATGTCATGGATGTTTTTGGAGCATTTGAAGTATCTGAGCTATTGTGGGGTTAAGGGAGTAGGGGTCTGCAATGGGAAGAGGTTCATTGCGGGGGGAAGGGGTGCAGGTTTGGCTAAACAAGTCTAAAACCGATCAGAGGGGATAAGGGAGAGCTGTTTGCATGCAAAGTTACCCAGAGAGAAACATCTGCCCTGTGCGCTGGGCTATGGCTTTACAGTGCCAGGGGCCCAGGTTAGGTAGGTTATTTAAACACAACGATGGCAGACCAGTAACTTATTTCCAGCTGTTGGCTGTTGTGCGAGCGTCCTTGCGAGTTGGAGGCTTGGATCCGGCTGGGTTTGGGACCCACTCCTTTAGGATAGGGGCAGCGACGGAGGTGGGCCACCGCGGTTGGGATCAGAAACGCATTATGGTTCTGGGCAGATGGTCGTCAAGTTGCTTTTGCTGATATGTGCGGGGGGAGGGTAATGGGGGCACTGAGGAGTAGGTTGTCAACTTTATTTCTGTTGCAGGTTCTGTTCCCCGACTGCTGGAAGAGGGGATGAACATCTGGATAGTCGGTCATTCCTTTGTGAAGTGGGCGGAGCGGCAAGCCAGGGACAGTTGCCACGGCAGGAATTTGGGTTTTGATAATCCGCGGTATACCATCTCTTGGGTAGGAAAAGGGGGGATGAAGTGGAAATAACTTATTCCCTGCCTCAATAGGCTATTGGTGGGAGGAAAATGTCCAGATGTGCTTCTGCTTCACCCGGGGGAAAATGATCTGGTCATACAAAAGGGTTTGGCCCTTATTAAGGCAATGAAAGAGGACCTCAGGGACATATGTAGGTCATGGGCTGGATGTTATACTATGTGGACTGAGTTTATTCCCAGGAGATGCTGGCGGGGGGCAACTAGGACAGCAGCCATAGATAAAGGGAGGAGGAAGCTCAACAAAGAGATGAGAGCATTCCGCAGGGACATGGGGATTGGGAGGGTAGAACATTCGGATCTACGATCCAAGGATGTCGAATTCTTCAGACACCTTTCATTCATAGGCATGGAGTTATACCTGCTGTAGGTGAGGCTGGCTTTGGCTAAAGTGCTAGGCACTTTATAAGTGAGACATTTCCCCTGGGGGCTTAGCGCAGCTACAAGGGCGGGTGGGGGGGCAGAGAAAGGGGGCGCAGGGAGGGAAGGGAACAAGCGAGCAAGAGAGAGTAGATAGCTCCCTCCCTCCGCCCTCTTTTTCTCTGGGTGGCGGTCGGCTGAGAAGTTGCCATGATTTACAGACGTTTATTGTTTGTCAGCGGCAGTTCAGGCTGAAAGGGAACGGGTAGGCAAGTTCACGCCTGAACGACATGGGAAGTTCAAATTTAGGTAGGAAGTTCTATGGTGTTTAAAGGGTAAGTGAGGTAGGAAAACGGAAGGGATCTTAGATGTCCCAGTTACAGTTGATCAGCTCTGATCCAAGTTTTTATTGAGGTTTGAAGAGTGTTATGGGGGACGGGTATTTTAGGGGTGGGGGGTTGATTAGCATAGGTAATTAAAGATGTATAGTGAGGTTATAGTTTTGTAAGGCAAAGGCCTAGGTTATGTTGTAGTGTGCACCTGTTTCAATAAAGCGGCCTTTTTCACATACAACCAGGTGTCAGTGGTCTGTGCTGCTCCCCTCTTCCCCAAGCAAGGGAGATTGCTGGATATAATGAGAGACATCGTGAGCAGCATCAAATAAAGTGAGTACTTCAATTGCTAATTTAAGACACAGTCTCTGATGCTGTTTTGGGGCGACTGGTATGTTAAATATAAGTTGGAAAGGTACTATTTTACCATCTTAGAAAGTGACAAATGGTTGCCTGCCACAGGAATTTTAAAGGCGCCTGCACCTTTGGCTGGAAATGTAGCAGCATTTGTTGGCATATTTAAAGTAAACATCATAACATCACTCAAAAGCATACACAAAGCAACATAATTAAAACATAACAAGGAACAAGACAATACATCAGTCAAAAAAGAACTCAGCACAACAACCACAGTACAATAACACATCACATTACAATAATGCAGCACACAAACACAGCAGCATGACAACAATATGCCCACAAGTATGCACAGATATTCTTGTTACACACCACCTCCAGAAAACTGCATTCATAATACAGTGGTAATAGGGGTTTGCACCAAAAACTACCCTAACTTACCACCAACGACATGAAAAATCACCAATCAAAAATGTTTTGTGAATTCATCCTTTAATTCATCTGGAATGTATAAGAGGCTGCCTTTCCACTGAAAGAGATTCCAAAAGTTTTCAGTTGAAACCAGTGGGCGGACAATGCAGCTTATAATGTTAGAGGATACATTTTTCCTGACTTCCAGACTGAAACAATCTCGTAGCAGACGGGTTCAACGGGTTCATGATACCAGCAGTGAATTAACTAAAGTAAGCCAAGGTTGCACAGTAACCCTACCAAGCAAACCAGGGGGGATAGTGAAAGTTATAAATGTTCCTTGATCCAGAATGGAGCCAGTTTTACGTTTGAAGTTTTGAACCCAAGTTCAGGAAGCCCTGTTCTAGTCAAATGATTTCTGGATGCACTCCTGCACTCCACCCACTACTCCTTGCCATGAGTCCTCAAAATGCAGGACCCGATACTTTAGATCCCCTTCAAGGGAACTGGCAGTGTGTCCGGTAAATTAAGAGGTTGAACGGACAATTAAATAACCCCACAACAGACAATAGGGGGTGGCTTTTTTCATCAGCTGACCCTTGGAATTGCCTTTTTGATTGCTTATAAAGAGTGTGTTCTAGCCAGTTGTCGGTCTCAAAATCAATATCCAGTCCCTAATGATCCTGCACCAAATAGAATGGTATTAGAAAGTGGTTGTGCATGAAAGAACAAATTGTGCGGAGAGGCTGGGGCTACTGAGACACGTTGTGACTGTGGAGAGAGAGAAGATAGGGCTGGAAAGATGAGCAGAGGCTGTGAAGGGCTCATTGGGGATCTGCCAAAATGCTTGGGTAGTACCGAGGTGATGCAGATTTGGAGAGAAGGAATGGCTTAGAACACAGGTGTGGCAGTACAGAGATGGTTCTGCTGTTAGATTGATGCTTGGGCTGTCGAGAGAGAAGGCACTGAAGAGATGGAGAACTGTGTAGAAATGAAGAATACCATAGAGATGCTGGGGTGTAGAGAAATGCATCACCGAAGAGATGCAAGTGCTATGGAGGAGAGATGCAAAGGCTGTGGAGAAATTAAGATTATGGAAAGAAGTTGACCCATAGAGATGAAGGGCAGTGAAGAGATACAGGGGCATTGGAAAGGAGATGCAGGGACTATCAAGAGATGTTGTAAGTGCTGATGTGGGTAAGTGAAAAGATGCAGGGGCTGTAATGAAGAGATGCAGAACATTTCAAGAGACATACGTGGTTAGATGAGTTAGTGATGAGAGAAAGATGTTGTGGTGAGAAGGCCAGAGAAGAGATGCAGAGACCGTAGAGAAGGTTGTGGAGAGATGCATGGACTAGTGAGTGAAGAGGCGATGAAGAGATACAAGAACTGTGGAGCGGTGTGGCAGTGAAGTGATGATGTCCTAGAAAGTTATAATAATGAAGACATGCAGATGTAGTGAACAGAAGGGAAAGTGAAGAGATGCATAGGATAGAAGGAACAGTAAAGAGTGGCAGAGACCAGCGGTGGCTCCTCCGCTAAGGCAGAGGAGCGTCTCCCCACTGCTCAGGGAGCAGTTTAAAAAGAAAAACTAAAATGATATTAGCTAACGTTATTATCATTTTAGTTTTCCTTCCTGCTTAGGTGTGGCTGGGGGCGGGTGGGGCTGGGCTGGCCAGAGCAGGAGCCAGAGGGGGGGAGTGTTAGGCACACATGCATTGCATTACACAGCCTGGTAGGGAACATGCACAGCCTCCCTGTCCCCATCTGAGCGCCGAACCACGGCGCTCACACCAATCACAATGCTGCATTGCAGCGTTGTGATTGGCCAGGAGATTCTGGGAGGCTGTGGCTTCCTCTTGCAGTGTGGAAAAGACGTCGGAGGAGAGGCTGCGGGCAGCGGCACCCAGGTAAGTCTTTTTATTTTATTTTTTATTTCCCCCTCTGCTGCCCCACCCCCCCCCCTTCAGTAGCAGCTGCTACTGGCAGAGACTAGAGGGATCAGTAAGAGAAGAATGCAGTAGTGTGTGGGGAGAGTTACCTACAAGTGAAATAAATACATTAGGTTTGTGCATTTGATATTTATGGTAAACACATGGTTTGAATCAAGGCACTATTTGACATCTGCACTTTCTACAGATCTCATTGTAAATAAAGAGGAGAAGCTAAGGTTTTGTCTTAAGACAACTCATATACTTGCTGCAAATGAAAATGACGATGCAGCAGCTCTCCTCATAACTTTATACCCCCCGCACCCTAGTCAACCTTTCTTTCCCGAGTTCAGGGGCTCATTCATATTTACCCCATCCATGGCTGTGCCTAACATTACTCCATGCATATGGTACCCCGATACCACTGGTACTCACGGCTAGTTCACTGGGTCCCCGGAACAGTCCCTATGTACTGGGCTGCCAAATGAGCATGCAGGTCCCGGAAAAGGTATCACGGGTACCAGCAAGTAAAGTGACTTTAACAATAATGTTGCATAATTGGAAGAGTTGAGGGAATGTGGAAAGCAGCAACAAGCAGTTTCAATTATGGTAGCGCAGCACGCACAATACTTGTGGAGGCTAAACTCTATTTATCATGACTTTTCCCTACACCAAGCATTTTAGGTCTCAGGAAGGAAGAGACTGGGCAGTGAAATCTGTGTCATATCAAAGAGTCAAGAAGCCTTTATTAAAAAGAGGCGATTTAGATATATTAACAAGCATTGATAAATCCATTAGGTATCGCCTATGTGATTAATAATACGTTTGTTTTGGTTGTAAATTTTAGCTTGGTGAGCAGTTGTGCAATATAAGTTACTGAAACATCGTAAAAGTGCTATCACTTGTTTATTGAGAAATGCAATATGTGCAGTAACTGCGTTTTCACACAATTATAGATTTGCCACATTTGCCACATAATCCATCATCAGATGCATAATCTGCAGATTTAAAAAAAAAAAAGTTTCTAGCCCAAACGGTTCAAAAGTTACTGAAAATGCAGTGACATGTGTTGCCGCACAGTGGAGTGCCCTATGCAAAGGTTGACGGGTCACCTTTCTGTTGCTAATTGCTATATTTGGGTGTTGAACAGGTACTAATGAGCTATGGCCTATGCCCAGACAGTGCTAACAAGTGCAGGAGGTCAGCGCAAGTATAGAGACAGACACCTCCCCCAGCAGGCACATGCATCATGGCTACACCTCTGCATGATGTACTTAAAGTGCCCTCCGTCAGACAGCTAAGGAAAGCAAGGCTCGGAGTAAGAGTGTAATGGCTTGGACATGGCGTAACGGCCAGAGCTGCAAACTTTGGAGTTGGGGAACCAGGTTCAAGTCTCAGCATCAGCTCAACATCCTGTGATTCTGGGAAAATCACTTAATCTCCCCATGCATACCAAAACAATTAATGTGTCATCGTGTAATGTAACTGGTGCTCAAATAAAGCACTCCATTACCTTCAAGTCCATCACGTTGTCTAAAAAAAGAATGAAGAAGTTATTTTTCCACAAGGGTTCTAGTGACACTACGGCAGTTACAGACATGTAAAACAATCAGCGCAGCGCTTTGAGGTACCATTAAACAGAAATAATGTTCCAGAAAAGCACAGTTTCTAAAACTACATGCAGTCACAAAAAGACATTGATTACAAAGTAAAAAGAAACTCCAAGAACAAAAACAAGTCCGTTGTGCTGAGACTCCCCGGGTTGGGGCTTTGCAGTAGAAACCTCTAGCAGCAGTAGACCACAGTTCCTATGAAAGGGGGGCCGTGTTGAGGGGGGTTTATGAGGTGCAGTTAAGGACAGATCTTCAGACTCGCACTCGATTGTATTGGACTGTGAATGCTGGGAACACAGTGGACGCAATGTTACCAAACAACTACAGCACTATGCGCTACACAAAAACTAAAACAAAGCATTTGACAGCACAATAGCTTACCCAATGGATTATATGCAGTTACTCTGTAGTTTATGCAATACCTTCGTTGGGCATAACACTCAGAAGTATAACAATTTCAAGATGGTGCATTTTAAAGTCCACCCACTCATTATACCACTTGCAAATATATAGCAAGAGCCCTCTAAAAGGTTTATTCCTGCATACATCAGCAGTTTTCCCCTGTAATTTCAAGTGCTGGAGGTCAGTGCAAGTTTAGAGATGAAGACCTCCCCCAGCAGGCACATGCATCCTTGCTACACCTCCGCATGATGTGCTTAAAGTGCCCTCCGTCAGACAGCTGAAGAAAGCAAGGCTCGGAGTAAGAGTGTAATAGCTCAGAGCTGCCAAATTTGGAGCTGGGGAACCAAGTTCAGTTTTGGCATTGGCTCAAAATCCTGTGATTCTGGGAAAATTACTTCATCTTGTCAAGCCTACCAAAAAAATTAATGTGTCGTCATGTAACGTCACTGGTGTTCAAATAAAGTGCGCCAATACCTTCAAGTCCATCGCACTGTCAAAAAAAAAGGAGGAAGTGATTTTTCCACAAGGGTTGCGGTGATACTGCGGGGAGGGTGACAGACATGCAAAAAATCAGAGCAGTGCTTAGAGGGTCCACTACACAGAATTAATGTTCCAAAAAAGCACAGCTTCAAAAATGACATGCAGTCACAAAAAGATACTGTCTACAAATTAGAAGAAGCTCCAGCAACAATAACAAGTCCATTGCGCTGAGGCTCCCCAGGTTGGGGTTGCGCAGTAGACACCTCCAGCAGCCATATAGCACAGTTCCTACAGAGGGGGCTGCATTGAAGGGGGTTTGTGAGGTGCGGCAGTGAAGTGAGCCTCGTGTAAGAAGTCAAATTTACAGCGCAAGTGAAACCAAAACCAGATAGACTAATGAAAGACATTGGATGGCGAAAGCGTTTAACAAACTAATTAAGCCTCCGAACATCACTTTAAAAATAAAAACAAGGCAAAAAATAGTTCCAGGAAAGCGGATGGGAACAGTACTTGGTCGCCGGGAAACTGATAAGAAAAGCACACGAGGAACAACAGGAAACAGTATGCTATAGCCAATAGAAACGGAGGAAAAGTAAGTGGCAAGCACAGGACCCAATGAAAAGCTAGGAAAGCAAAGGGCAGGATGTAAGCCCCTTTAAAGATTTATATTAAATACAATAGATTTCACAAGCACAGAGCAAACACTGTGCAGGAGAAACCTAAAAGAGGTGTACTCTATAGAGCTAGATGTTTTCAGCAACTGAACGGGGACCTGACTTCATGGTGACAAGAGGTGTCTTATTAAAAAAGGTTTTCTCTGGATAGAGAGAGGAGATGCTATATAGATTGAAAAGGTGTCCTCGGCATTTCAAAGTGCTACCTAGTCAAATAAATCAAATCCATTTACATCGGGCCTAACTGCTTACATTTGGGGAAATGTAATTGCTGCCCATCTATTAAGCAATTTTCTAAATCAGATTTTATTTGCAAAATATGAACACACAAATGGTACTGTGTTAAAATCCCTGTTGTATTCCCGATCTCCTAGCAAGGGTGTAGCTATAAGTAAAAAAATAGAAGTAGCATTTGGTCCCAGTGATGTGAGGGGCTAACAGCATCCCAGTTACAGATCTCTTTTACTACCCAGTCGAGAAGTATGGGGCCCATATTCCGAGCATGGACTATGCCAATGGCATCCCAGCTATGCTACTGCACATGGTAAAGTCAAAGGTGATTTCTAAAACAGATCCAATGGTCTCTATGCCTTAATATGTATTATGCATATGTTGAGACCAGTGACTACTAACACGATTAATGCATGTTTCTATATGGTGCAACACATACAAAATTGATATGTACCTTCAACTAAGGTATAACCTCTATACATTTTTGCCTTTTTAGCTGTCACATGCTTACCTATATGGTATTCTCATACATACTCTCCTGAACATTGCACAGTATTCTTCACATTTACTGTGTGACACTCATTAAATCATCAATTCTCTCTATTTTTCTCTCTCTTTTTCTCTTTCGGGCTCGTTCTCTCTCACTCTCTCTTTATTTACCCCCATTCAGCCCTTTCAACAGTATACTAGTCTCCCTATTCATTCATACTTTTCTCACTACCCATCTAAATTCCCCCAAAGCCATTTCAATGCATTGGCGTACCTGTAATGATGTAAGAACCGTTTTGTGGGGTCAGCCTGGTCCTTACTCTTTATACAGACACATTCAAAGTTATGTACAGCCAAAATAGTTAGCCAGCCTGTACTGGAGCAACCCCAGACCCCTTAATGGCTAGAGCGGTCCATCTTGAAGCTGGGGAACTGGGTTCGAGTCTCCGCAGGGACCCTCAACATCCTGTGATTCTGGGCAAATCACTTAATCTCCCTGTGTCTAACAAAATTAATGTGTCCGTCTGTAATGCTACTGGTGCTCATACAACACGCTCTGATACCTTTGGGTCGAGTTGAAGCAATATAAAACTCACCCGTCCCCAAAAAAAAGCATGCTGATCCATAATGAAGAAGGACAAAGAAAGCAGGGAAAAGTAGCCTTCCCTTTTAGTCAATTGACAAAGCACCATTTTTCCAGAACTAATTATATTGTCACCCTTCGATTAATCACTGCTTTGTGTTTTAAAAATAATTGTGTTTTAAAAATAATTTTGTGATCATCATGTCCTGATCTGGCCAGTGACACTCTCAATCAGTAAAGCTGGCTTCAGCAGCACTAAGAACTATATTGTAGATGCAGTGCCACACTTTTTTACTGATAACCTTTCTAGGAGATCTCTTCTTGTATTTATGTAACACAATTGTATCAGACTCCCTACTGCCAGAACTATTGTGTAAAGTGGTGACATAAAGTGAAAGCATGTCCGAACCTAAAAGCACACCACCATTAATTTACTTGTCAGAATTCTAGATAAACACAGCTGGTTCAGGGTATATATGCCTATTTGCCAGATAGATTGCTATACTGATTTATGTCACATGATCAGAGCAGAATCCCAACTGCTAGTGTCTCATGATCTGTTCGAGTCTGGTATCATGTAAATAGTAATAATTCTCAGAATAAATTAACAAGTTTTTATTCTGCCCAGTTGTCAGTGAAACACACTTGCTGCTGCCTGAGGTACATTGCTAGATTTTTTGGGGCTAATCACAAATGCATTTATGAGAATGTGAAGTAGTAGTTCTCTAGTACTATCTTATGAATTAATACATGCAAATCACTTATCTTCGGGAGGTGATTTACTCCGATATCAGTCGTATCTCCAATGTGCAGAGTTTTCCGCCACAAGCGCTGAGAAGTCTGCTCATGTAGTTATACCTTTTATGTGTAAATGTGGGAGTGACAAGGGGGAGTAGCTGGAAAATTGAGAATATCTATTACAAAGTGGGAGGACCAAAGGAAAACATAAGGAGGGGCACAGGGAGGGACATGAAATGCAAAGGTACACATACAAAAGGACAAGTCATTGGAGTACGTCACATAGCACTCATGGCCACCCGCAGATTTTGCAAGGGATTGACATTAGAATCGATACAAGGAGGGTATAACACTAACAGCCCAACATCCAACAAATAAAACCTAAAAAACGTAAAAGTAAATTAAAGAGATAAATGGCCATATAACTTTAGATATTGTCAAACACCTATAAATATCAAAGTGTAATTTAAAGTTTCAAAAAATGAAAAATATATAAAAAATACAATAAATGTAAAGAAATAACTGTAAAAATTGCAGACACATAAAAATCATATTATAAAAATGTGAACATAACAGATACACAAAATATGACACACACCATAATTGTTGTTGAGGTCTGGGGTCCACAACATCTCATAGAACAAGGGAAGAGGGCAAAGCACGGGTTGTGGGCTCTATTTATGTGCTATCAGCAGTAATGTTTGTCAGGTGTATATTATTTTCCTCAATTGATGCCTATTTCCCTATTCTTTTCAATTCAATATTTATACAAAGGATGAGCTGAGATCTCCATCTACTCTCAATGTCATCTTAAGGATCTTGGGGTCCCCGGGCAAAAAATATTTTGGGGCCCCTGTTTAGAACAACTTTTCATTTTATTACCCTTTTTTGCAAATTCAACCCCTACGTTTCAAAACAATGTTGAATTATATGTTAAAGACTAAAATACAAAAATACAAAGAAGTGAGCTGGAGAGAAAGTTCACTTTGCCAAGGGGCCCCTTGAAAGGTGGGGCACTGGGCAATTGCCCACTTTGCCCACGCCCTAAAACGCCTATGCCTACGCTACCTTTCTTTGATTTACGCCTAAAATACAAATGTAAAGTTACCATTAATAATGATATAGTTGTATATTGAGGCTTACGTGTCCCAACCCCTGCTATAAGGGGGACATATTCTCCTACTACTAGGCATAAACATTTGCTCCAAGTTGATGAATAGCATTTAGGCACAGACTTACACCTACACATAGGCGCAAGTATATGTGTCCAGCAAATTCCGCCTGTCGATTACATTATGAATAGGCCCGTTTGTTTTTTGCACTCTAATCTGTGACTCCATGTTCCCTTTGAAATCTATTATAGCCAGTTGATAAACCCTATAAACAACCCTGAACTCTGGAATTTTGTGACCTATGAATTCATTTAACATGTTTGAATCAATTAATCATTAGTGATTTGTCTAGCATGGTATTTTTCTTTACTTTAACAATTTTTATCTAACTTTACTATAGGCAATACACTTTAAATTTTTGTTGGTCTCATTTCCTTGAATATAGCTTTATCATCCTCTTTCCCTGCATACACATAGGTAATTCTGTGCTCTTAAAAATGTCTCCATATTTAACACCTGGCAGGTGAAGTGATACCTCGGTCCTACAGGACTGTATGTCAGTTTAGGTTGCTCTACAAATAAATGATTATGTTGTTGTCCAGTAATTTTCCAATTTCTATTGTTAATCCAATGCTGTCTGTATACAGTTTATTTTCATGAGCCACAAATTAGTTCAGTCTGAACACGGAAGTATTTATCCACTGATAATATGAGGATTATTTACAAACTTATGTTATTGCCCTGTAAGTAATTGGGTTGTTGTTTATGGGGAGGGGTTGAAACTACTTAAGCAACACCCACAATCCTTGTCAGGGTGAACCCCAAAAAGTCACTAAATTAACCTGTGCTTAATCCTGTGGTAGCTTTACACGAAAGGCTCAGGCTTAATTTAGAAGCAATTGTTTAAAGTATTTATTCAGCACTCAAACAGCAATAAAATGACAACACAACACAAGAAAAATACCACACCAATTTAGAAAAATAGAGTAAAGTTCAATAAATTATTTGACACTCAAACAACAGAAATCCAAACAATAGAACAGGAGATATGTAATTTCAAAGATTTAAGATAAGTATATCTCCAAAAAAGCATTTGCGGGTATCTGGACGTGCAAGATCGGGTGCAAATCACAAGTTCAGGCCGACTGCAAAAAGTAACCTTCCAAAGTCCCATGCAAAGAATCTAGTCATGGTGGGGGAGGCCACGAGGAACAGGGAGAATGTCTCTGTGGTTGTTGCTGTAGCACGAAGAGCAGGCCGGGTGTTGCGGACAGTTTGCTGGAGCTTCATGTTGGCGGTCAGTACAGGCTGTCGATGCTCCAGCGTGAAGTGCAGATCTCTCGTTGCCAGTCGTCGCTGGTGGTTGATGTAGCACAAAGAATTGGGTTCACCTGAGCCTTGCATTCACAGTCAGTACGGGCAGCAAGATCTTGGTGTGAACTAACCTGTTCACGGTCATGAAGAGCTCAAAAGTTCAGGATTTGTCCTTTTCTTCTAGGGGAGCTCAACTGATTCCACAACAAGGGCCGAGAACCTGAGAAGCACCTTTTGGGGATCCGGAACTCACTCAAGCAGAGGCCAGCAGAGTTTAGGCAGATCCAGTCACAGGCCCAGGAAGGTCCAGGGCAGAAGGCCAGCTGGGCCTCTACAGGGAGGCCTCTAGAGCTTGTTGTGTCCAGGCCTGGGTGGAGTTCTCGGAGTTCTGCTACACAGAACTCTGCAAAGTGCTGAAAAAACTCTGCCATCCTCGGCGGAGTTCTGTAAGCGGCAGAGTGTGGTAAATCACGCTACTCGTCCTGAATTTTAGCACTGGGAGTTTGTCAGGATCTGTAAAATCAGTGTGAATGACACCACACACAGCATAAGAGGGCGTTGCTTCTTTCTGCCACTCAAGTAGATATTCTACTCGAGTGGCAACTTCCTCAATGCAAGCTGCAGGTTTCCCAACATGAGCGGTAGTGGCCTGCCGCGGCCAGCCACGACCGCCCACATTGAGAAATCTTGCCGGGAGGTGGTCTAGCGTATGATTTTCCTAGTTCACCAACTTAACGTTGGCAAGCCACGCAAGAGGAAAGACTCCGCTCAGCGCAGCTTCGTGGAGTTTTACGGAACTCTGCACTCTACGGGGAGTGGGCAAAACTCACCGAACTCCACCGGCAGAGCGAAGTTCACCGCCCAGCCCTAGTTGTGTCCTTGTAGCTGAGAACAGGAGGCCAGCTAACTAGCCTTTGTAGTCACTGAGGTAGCCTGGGATGAAGGGCACAGGCCCAGTCTTCCTTCTCAGACAACAGGACAGGACACAAGCAGCAGGGCAGTCCTCTGGCAACAGGGCAGTCCTTCTTCTGTAGTATTCACAGGTCTAGGAGTGTACTGAAGAGTGGGTCTGAGGGTCCCACTTTTATACCTTGTGCCCACTTTGAAGGGGAAGAAACACCTGGAATGTTCCCCCCAAAGAAGTGTCTGGAATTTCTTGTCTCCCTGCCCCAGTCCCTATATGTTTGGGGGCACAATAGGCTACCGTGAAATCCTTTGTGTGTGAGCTGAGCAGTGTCTTTTGAAGTGTGAGTGTAACAAGTGACAGCTCCACACCTCTCATAAAGTCAGGATGGCCAATCCTACCAACATCCAGACCCTGTATTGTGACACTGTCCGAGAGGAATACACAAAGGCCAATTGCCAACTACACCTACTCATCTGACCCAGAATACAGGCTGCAGGCACCAAATGGTTAGAACAAGAAAATGGCAACTTTTGAAAAATGGCATTCGCAGAATTGTGAAATAAAAGCCAACTTTACCATTAAATGTGAATGGTATCACTTATTAATTGTAATAAGGCAACCCAATGTTATCCTAAGGAAAAGATAGGTAGGTCTTGCAATAGAGAAAAACAAATGTAAGAATTTTTCACTACCAGGACATGCAAAACTTAAAAGGTAATGTCCAACCTTTTAAATATCCTGCACCTTGCCCTATGGGCTGTTTAGGGCCCAATCGAGAGGTGACATATACTAAAAAGGAAGGGTTAGGCTTGGCAAAAGATTTATTTTGCCAGGTTGAAATGGTAGTTTAAAACTGCACCCACAAGCTGCAATGACAGGCCTGAAGCATGATTAAAAGGGTTACTAAGGGTGGCTCAATGAGTGATTTAGGCCCACTACTAGCATTCCACTTACAGGCCCTGGGTACCTGTAGTGCCACTTTACCAGGGACAAACAAGTAAATTAAATATGCCAAATAGGTGTAAGCCAATTTTACTATGTTTAAAGGAGATAGTACAAGTACATTAGCACTGGTTAGCAGTGGTAAAATGCCAACAAAAATGGTTCAGAAAACAGGAGTGGTGAAGGCAAATGTTTGGGGGTGGCCCTGCAGAGAGAGCCAGATCTAGCATGCCCTGAATAAATATGCTTTCTACTGTACTGAGGTCCAAGGAGTTGGGTCACTAAGCCGACTGTGAAAGTATTTTAAGTGATTGTTTCATAGTATTTATTTCCCACTATTTCATATGAGTTCAGTGGGCAATGCCAGCCATTAAAGCCATGCTCCAGCATTATTGACCTAAGCCAAAGGCTTTAATGGCTTTTAGAGTCTGCTGCAGTGGGCTATAAGGATATTAGAACATTAAAACTTATAAGGGAAAAATATTATAATTTAAAAGCTAGAGTGTGAGACACAGGATTATGCACTCTGCACTGCACAACAGGTTCTTCCTCCTTTCTGTAACATCTGCTCTATCAATAAGCCCCAAAGAATGCCAGTGTGAAGGATGCTCTAAATAGCTTTCTTTCCTGTTCAGATGAGCATTTTCCCTCCAGTTCCCGCAGGACCACCCTTAATACTTTAAAGTCGATTGGTCTCCTCCTATCCTGTTGTCTGGGCTGTAGCTTCCCCCATCCCTTCATTGCTGATCTAATATAGAAGGATCCTGTTGGGTTGCTTCCTGTTGCTAGTTTGGCATAATATGATACTGCGTTCAGGTGTGTTTGTGCCCATGCCCGGGAGTTTCCTTCCTAGAAGGCCTCTGCCAAAAAACTTTCCACTTCCATTTGCGTGACCCCGCCCGGGGGCCCCGCATCGGTGACCCTCTGGAAAGTTTTCCAGCACTTACTGTATCTGCCTGCAGTTTTCGGGGCCAAT
This sequence comes from Calotriton arnoldi, assembly GCA_963921515.1. Classification (NCBI taxonomy): domain Eukaryota; kingdom Metazoa; phylum Chordata; class Amphibia; order Caudata; family Salamandridae; genus Calotriton; species Calotriton arnoldi. Next base: position 1,029,348 of record CAWUFW010002205.1, on the reverse strand, counting down.
GCGTTGTCCACCAGTGTTCTCAGCATACATCCATGATCTCCCACATTCGCTCAGGCACTGGAGTCATGTCCCGTTCCACTTGCCATGCCAACTCCCTGAATCTGTCCCACTGAAAACGAGAGATGACATCCACTATTGAGTTGTCCATCCCTGCCATGTGTCGCGCCCTAACTGCTATGTTTGCCCCTAGCTGGAGGTCAACCAACCTCCGCATCAGCCGCACTACTGCTGGGCATTTTGAAGATCCCATGTTTATTGCCTGGACTACTGCGTGGTTGTATGACCACAGCGTCATCTGCCTGTTCGCTAGGCTGTTTTCCCAGATGGTAAAAGCCATTATGATGGGGAAGAGTTCCAGGAACTTGATGTTTTTTGTGAGCCGTGCATGATGCCATGCTTCAGGCCAGCGTGCCGCCGTCCATGCGGTGCCCATGATTGCCCCGAAACCATGCCCGCCAGCGGCATCTGTGAACAGTTCCAGCTGTTCCGATGTCACCCAAGGCGCCCTCCACATGAGTGTCCCATTGAACCCAGATAGGAAGGTACCTCATTGGCCCAGATCCTCCTGTATTTTAAGGTAATTCTTCCAATATGTGTTTTTGGATTACTGTATGTTGGATCTTTATTGTTTTGGTCTTGTTTTATACAGATAAATATTGGCTATTTTTCTAATACTGGTGTGATGTCCTTTTGTAGTGTTTTCCCTGTACTACTGTATGTTATGTGCCAATGCTTTACACATTGCTTCTGAGATAAGCCTGACTGCTCGTGCCAAGCTACCAAGAAGGTGAGCAGAGGTTATTTTAGAAGTGCAATCCCCCTTATCCTGACTAGAAGGAAGGGTCCCTACTTGGACAAGGTGCATACCTCTGCCAACTAGATACCCCCGTTTCTAACAGGTTAGATATGAGATGAAACAGAAAAGCCTCTACAGCCCATGCCCCTCCATTTGGTCAGCAACAAAATGCTTCTTATCATTTGATTAGGTAGAGGGGCAGAGAGGGCCTGCAGAGACATCCATTTCCCATATTTTCCATGCATATCACTGCGTAAATGACAGGGGGAGCCATGTTAATGGGGAGAGGGAGGTAGTCTCAGCTGTTGCCCCGTTTGTCTCTCTGCCAAAACTTCATGTCTCTTGCAGAGAGGCATTAAAGAGACAAAGAGAGAGCGCTATGCAGAGCTCTGTATTTTGATCATGAAACTGAACGAAAGACTCTCATGAGAAGATAGTTGCCAAGTCGTCAGCCACAAGAAAGGACTGCATGATATTGGAGCAAGGGGGGGCAATGCGAGTTTTTCCTTTGGTTTCATGATCAAAATACTGAGATTTGTATAGTGCTAAAATCAATAGCTTTCAAATGATTAAACACATATAACCTCTGTTAGAACAATCGAATATGGAGAGTTCAAGTTGAAAACCCCAGAGCAGCAGCAGTCTATAAATGCTGGTATAGTCCTGATGAATTTCAAAACCCTAACCTCTTTCCTTTTCTCTCTCTCCCTCTCTCTCATGCCTCTCCTCAGGAAATGTGATGTGTTGGAAGAGAAACAACACAGGCAAAGGCTTTGATCATGAGTGGAGACTACCCCCTTTCTATGAACATTGCTCCTACTGTCAGCGATAGATATGAGAACGGGATGCTTCAGTAAGCCCTCTCTGCCTCTTTACCTTATTAAATGATATGAAGCATTTTTGGCAGATAGGACCGTGTGGCTTGATGTACTTCTCAGAGCCAGCTAAGTTGATAAAACATATTTATTCACAGATATGGTATTAACTGCAATAAAGCTATGCCAGCTGCTCCAGTCTACCAACTCCAACCACTGGTAGTAGAACCTAGAGATTATCCCAGTCGACATCACATGGCACAAGACAACAGTCTTGCTCAGAAAGCATCTAAATGCGGACAAAGCATAATAAAACCCAATACAACATTTCTTTCCCCTCAAATAACAAAATTAATTTTACATTTTAAAGGTTATAAGTGACATGCACACCTAAACATATCAAAACCAGTGGCGGTTCCTCCGCTGAGGTGGAGGAGAGTCACCCCACTGCTCGTTGAGCAGTGCAAAAGAAAAAGTACATGATAATAACAAGAAGTTATTATCATTTTATTTTTCTTTGCGGGACTCCAGCAGGTCGGTGGGGCGGGGCTGGACTCACCGCCGTCAAAGGGAGCAGGAGTGGTTTGCATTCCCTCCCGAAGTGCACATGACAGTTTAGCTGGCTCTCTAGGGCCGGCCAAACAGTCATGTGCACTTGAAATGTTCTCCACTGGGCTGTGTTGCACAGCCCAGTGGAGAACATGCCCAGCCTGCCAGGTACTGCCTGAGCAGCCAAACAGGCTGCTCAGTCCAATCACAATGCTGCTCCTGCAGTGTCGTGATTGGCTGGGAGAGTCCGGGAGCCTGGGTGCCTCCGATGGCAGAGAGCAAGGCCGGAGGAGAGATGTGCAGTGGCAAAGAAGGTAAGTTTATTTTTTTTATTTTTTATGCCTCCCCCTTCCCCGCCAACCCGCCCCACCACCCCCGTACAGAGGTAGCTGCCACTGATCAAAACACAATAAAGGATTAGGTTGTGTGACAACAGATCATGGCAAACAGAATTAATAATGTAAAAATTCCTTAAAATGAACAGAAGTTTTTTTGCTCTGTTGCTCCTTCATGTTTCATACCTGTTGTGGATGTTGAAAGGACTGTTGGCCTGCACATATTTCATGGAAGAATCAGTACTTTTACCCATCTGATTATTCACCTGATCAAGTTTCACTTGTCAATAAACCAAGACAGAGAAATTACTACCCCATCTTTCATGTGTATCAGGTTTCTGCAAATACCAACTACTGTACTCACCAATATGACAATCACTCCATTCTTCGGTTTCAGCAACCCTGCTTTTACTCCACCATCTACCATCCTCCTCCCTGACAGAACCTTTGCTAATTCACCTTATACGTGTTGGAGGGAATATTGTCTTTCAGAAATGTAATTGCACACTGACCCATTCACCCACTACAAAACTCATTTCTTTGGTGTGATGTTCCAAATTGTATCTCCTCTTACTATCTTTTTGTGAGCCAGTCACTCTCTCCTTCACCTTGGACATGTCAACCACTTCAGAATGGAAAGAATAGTGGCCGATGTAGTCGGGAACCAGTTTAAAAAATATTTATATTCTTATTGAAGTTTTATCTTAAAACACAACATGTTAAATGATATATCACCCAACTAAATGCCCCCATGGTGCCGCAGCATATTTTTACCAGCAATCTTTAATGTGGCATTGTCGGATCAGAACAGCCTGTGAGCAGCTCCCAGGCAGCCCCTGGACACACCTTTCCTCCCGAACCATCCCCGGTTAGGCATCCTCTTCAGCGGCCCATCTGCCCTATATCTTTCCAAACGTTTTGGGTCAATCCCATGCCCAGAAGATCGGTTCCTCTGCCTGCCTTAACCACTCCATATTGGCCTTCCAGACCTGTATCATTGGCAACATTGCACAGCCCCAGCACTGCCCCAGGTCCCTCCTGGCCAGCGCCACTTTACAAAACAGAAGATTGTATCTGTCAAGCATCACCTCACCCCAGATGCCCAGGCAGACCAACTGGGGAGTGAGCAATAGAGACCCTTCCTGAACACTCTAAAGCCTGTCCTGCATCCCATTCCAGAACGGCCATATCCGTTGGCATCCCCACTGCGTATGAATCAAAGTACGTTGCTGCCAGTTTTGACACAGGATTTTGCAATCTCAGTAGCCAGAAAGACTTATTCCTGGTGTAGAGAGAGGTGTGTTGCTATAACTCCAAACTCTTTCTCTCAGTGCTTTTTCAACCTCCAAACCAGAAACCATGGTAAGCTGAGTGGTCTCTTTAAACACTCTATTCACTTGTTTGACCAAACCATTTCTCGGTTGAGAATTCATAGCTATCTGAATATGCCCAATTCCTGTGCAACACAGATATTGTGAGGTGAGTTCAACACCATTGTCAGAGACAATAAACTTGGGATATCCCTCAATAATGCCCGCAGGCTTCAAAATGCAGTGACACTCTTAGGGCCATATGTAGGTAATTTCTATTTACCGATTCCTAAATACCGAATTTTACCGATTCGGTATTTAAGAATCGGTAAATAGAATGTAGGTAAACATTCGGTAAATTTTACCGATTCGGTAATATTCGTTATTACCTATTCGGTATTTACTGAATCGGTAATAAGGAATACCTTCCCATTCATTCCTATGGGCCTGGAGGCCCATAGGAATGAATGGGAAGCCATTCACTATTACCGATTCCGTAAATACCGAATCGGTAATAGGGGAGCATATTCAAGGGTGGCAGGGTGTCAAATTGACACCCTGTTGCACCCTGAATCGTGCATGTGTGCACATGTGGCGCACATACATGCCCTAAGGGCATGTATGTCTGCCACATGGCACTTTTAAAAAGCACATAATTGCTTTTTAAAAGGTATTCGGTATTTACCACCAACTTGTAGTTGGTGGTAAATAACGAATCCTTAAACCAAAAATGCACTCACTTGAGTGCTCCCTACATAGGATTTAAGGAATCGGTAATTTACCGATTCCTTAATATAACGAATCGGTAAATTACCGACTCCTTGAATCCGGCCTCCTACATCGCAAAGGGCTAAATACCGGTCGCTAACGGGAAATTTACCGATTTTTGGCCGTTACCGACCGGTATTAGCCCACCTACATATGGCCCTTAGTGTTAAGCTCATGAAAGAATTCTTAGTAAACCATTTTGAATGATAATCAACCAATACTATGACAAGAAGCCTTCCATCTTGAAAATCAATTACGGGCCCTAAAAACACAATTGCCACTTTTCCCATGTTTTTTAGGTAAAATCCACAAAAATTTATGAAATGGCATGCGTCTGCAAATGTTTGTCTGTACAAAAACAAAGCTCACAGGAACCTATGTGTAAATCCACAGCAGTTTCGAAACCAGGGCACCAGTAGTTGTATTCTTCTTTTTGTAACTGTCACACCTCGATGTCCCTCATGAGCCAAGATCATTAACTGAGTAAGCAAATTAATCAGCACAACTCCCTGCTCACCTTTTATAAATAAATCGTTCTCAATTCTCCTGAACCTTAGAAAAAACTTGCAATTTCTCTTTAAAAAATCTTTCTTTAAGCCAAACCTGTACAATAATTGTCTTCACATTGTCTTCACTTTTTGCAATATCTGATTCCCATTAAACTCTTTCAACCACTCTTCCTGACCGATTGCTCTGCTGTGATCATCAATTAAATCAAGTAATCCCACAGCGCACTCCACTTTGGGACTGAAAATCATCTCTGCAACATATTGAATCTCAAAGTTGAACTGATACATTCTTGCTATCAACCTGACCAATCTAGGCAAAGCTCTGCCCATACCATGGTCACCTATCCAAAACATCAACAATTTGTGATCTTTACACAACTTAAATTCTCAGCCCCACAAATACATACAAAAATGTTCCACTGCCCAAACACATGCTACTGCCTCCCTCTCTATTGCACTGTGATTCTTCAGTGACTTCTGCAAGCATCTTGAAGCAAAAGCTACAATTTTTACACTATTACCCCTGATTTGACCTAATATAGCGCCCAACCCTCATGAGCTTGAACCCATTGTTATGATCTCCTTAATCATATGGTGATAGTGCAGGACTTTGAACAATACAGTCGTTTATTTTGTGATGTCAAATGCTTTTTGTTGATCCTCATTCCGTTCAAACTTACAACTATTTCTGAGTTATTTTGTGAGGTGCTCAATGTTGATTGCAAACACATTTAAAAACTGTGACACATACCCCAAATATTTGTTGATCAACATCCTTAGTTTGGGGTGCATTTAGAATAGCTTTTACATGATCAACTTGGGATTTAATTCCGTCTGCAGTTACCAAATGCCCTACATATTCATCACTGTCCGTGAGTGTTAGACCTGTCAGACTTAGAGTGGTCTTCACCCACGCTTTTTGCCTTACTCCTCCTGTTTTTGCTGAATTTGTTTTTGGTGGATTTAGGACTCAGCACACATTACCACTGCTAACCAACCCTAGAGTGTTTGTCCTCCTTTAAACTTGGTGAAATTAGCTTACACCAAAGTGGCACATTTAATTTGCGTGTTAAGTCCCAAGTAGAGTGGTACTAGAGATATACAGGACCTGTAAATTAAATACTACTAGTGTGCCTGCAGCACTCATTGTGCCACCTACTTAAGTAGCCCTTTAAACATGTCTCATGCCTGCCATTGCAGCTTGTGTGTGCAGTTTCTAACTGCCATTTCGACCTGGCAAAATAAACTGTTTGCCATGCTCAAACCTTCCTTTTAATACATATGTCACCCCTAAACTAGGCCCTAAACTGCCCATTGGGCAGGGTGCAGTGTATTTAACAAGTTGGACATGTACTTTCAACTTTTACATGTCCTGTCAGCGTCTAACTCTTAAATGTAATTTTGACTACTACAAGGCCTACCTCCTGCATAGGATAACATTGGATTACCTTATTACATTTAATATGTGATAACTTTCAATTGGGAGCAGGTAGGAGTGTCAAGTTTGGTCTCTAAAGAATTGTCATTTCAACAACTCTTTAATGGGGAAGTTGGATTTTAAGTCATAATTCTGAAACTGCCACTTTTAGAAAGTTGACATTTTCTTGTCCCAACAGTTTGGTGCCTGCAGCCTGTATATAGGGTCACATGACTAGGTGTACCTGGGAGTTAGGTTTTGTGTATCCCTCCCAGACAGTGAGACAAAGGGAGACTAGGTGTTGGCAGTATGTACCATCTCTGACTTGATGGGGGGCAAAGCTGTCACCTACCACACTTGAAAATCACATAGATTCTGCCTCAGCACACTCACAAAAGTTTCACACTAGTCTTTTGTGATTCCAAACAAGCTGGGGCCAGGGCAGGGAGGCAGGAAATTCCAGACACTTCTGATGGGGGAGGACTCTAGCAGCTTTTTCCACTTCATAGTGGGCACCAGGAATAAATAGTGGACCCTCAGACCCCACTGGACCTGTGGAAGACCCCACTGGACCTGTGGAAGACTCAGAAGAAGGACTGCTGTGCTACTCTGCTGCAAGAAGGGCTGCTACTCTGCTGCCCTGCTGCCCTACTGCCTGACTGACAAGGACTGGACCTGTATCTTGAACCCAGGACCATCAGAGTAACTCCAAGGGCTAGTTGGCTGGCCTTCTGATCAGAGCATCAGGGACAGAAAAGGATCCAACCACCCTGCACCTAGACTCCACGTGCTGTGAGTCATGCCCCTCCAAGTAGTGCTACTCCAGTCCTGTACCCTTGGAAGTGGGCCTGGAGGTGTTCTGCCAGCCCAACTGTGGTCCTAGCAGAACTGACACAGTGCGACGCATGGCCTCGCAGCTCTGCATTGGAACTGCTGCTATGCATCGCATCCCTGACACAGGAACTCACCACTCCTCGGAACCCCCACTGAGCAACGCATCCTCAACGCAGGATATTGCATCGTAGCGTTGCAGCTTCTCAGAACGATTGATGTGCGACACATCCTTGACGTTTGGCCTCATACCGCTCCACAACCAGGATTTAAGGTACTTTGTTTAGCGGGCCTAATTTGGTGCCTGTATTCGGCCCACACTCCATGAAAATGTGACTTTGTCCCGGTCCTGTGTGACCAGATAACCACATTTGGCACTTTGTGATTTTAAGCACTATTTCTACTTGAATCTTTAAAATGGCATATCTTCAGTTCTACTGACTGGAATTTTGCTATTTTAGTGTCAAATAATTTATTACATTATTCTCTATTTTTCTAATTTGGTGTGGGATTTTTCTTGTGTTCGGGTTTCACTTTATTACTATTTAAAGTGTGGCATAAATACTTTTACCTTTCTCTTAAACCTATTCACTAATAACTGGTGCCTCATATAGTGATCCAGAGTTCACATACGAATGCGTAACTCCGCAATATATCTCTCAATGGATTCCTCAGGTAACTGTTTCCTTGTGAAAAACGTATGTACTTCAGCAACGATGCTTGGCTTAGGGAAAAGAGACATATCAGTCTCTTCTCAGCTTCTAAATATTCATCCAATTGTCCAAACCTTGTGTGATTTGGGATGACTTCGTGTAAATGATCAAAAATCTGTTGCCCTTCAAATCCTAAACAGTTTTATAACCTAGCTAATCTTTTTTAACTTGCATTTCTTTCTGGCAATTTTAAACAAATATTGTTTAAAGTTCCTGTACTACTGCTTCCCTTCGATGATAGATATTATAGGGGGTTGGTAAAAATTGGCTTGTCATATTTGCACCTGGAATATTGTGAATAAGTATGTAGTAATCAACTTATTACATTTTTAGTGAGGATTAAAAATACCCTAAAAAATGATAGCTGGCGTCATTCAGTGTATTTAAATTTTTTAGTCTGCACACTTTATTCATCAACCTTTAATTTATTCCCTTCCTAAATCATAACATGATGGTGTCGACTGTGGTGCCAACAAAGCTTTAGTGCTACTTACAGTACTTATCTAATATGCCTTCAGAGAATGAATGTAATATGATTTTAATCTTAACAATTAATGATTTTTTTTTCACAAGCTCTCACCTTTTGTTTGGTGTGCATTCCCACAAATCTGTTTTACTGCTGCACGTAATGTTCTTTCACACTGTGCCCCATGAAGTTATAAACCACCCAAAATGGCCGCTCATCAAGCATGGAAGCGCGATGACCTCATTTGTCTGCACGTACTATCTGCTCTGCTTTTACATGTCAACGCTCACCGGCCAAAATCTGCACTCCCTCGGCTCAGCGACTTTACTACTTCACCCCTGCCTGAGTCTATCGATATCCCGGCTCAATTTTCTTTGTCTTCAACTACTCCAACAGCCAACAAAGCTTCTCCAGGACTGCTGATGAGCAGTGATGAACTCTTCAGAATATAGACTTCAGACGAGGTATACGCTTCAGTGTCTGTAGTACCTCACTGGTCAACAGTGTTAAGATGTACTTATCATAGCCAGCGTAAGTTAAGATGTGATATTTCTTCGCAGGTATGGGGTAAACTCGTATCAGACTATGGCTGCGCTCCATCCACTCTATGAGGGACTTATAACCACAGGTTAGCTGAAACTGCGAGAATGATATCGAGGCATCCCAGGGACTATGGCTCAAGAGGAGAGATGAACTGTGTTTTGGAAGCTATACGAGCAGTGCTGCGTATGGGCAGCCCATACATGCCAAAACACAAGTTTCTTATATTTCAAATACTTTATTGAATTTTCACAATAAACAAAAATAACCAAAAATGACAAGATTGGAACAATACACGAGCGGAACATTCGTACCAAAGTTACAAGCTATCCACGCATAAAATTTTGTAAGATACCAATAATTAGAATTCCAACCCATATATAAACCCAAGATAGAAAAGAAGAAAAAGAAAAAGAAAAAGAAAAAAAGAAAGAAAAGAGAAAGAAGGAGAAGAAAGATAGATAATAAACACCAAGAGGAAACCTATATTAATGGACTAATAGCATTAGTATACAACTATTGGGAAGCTCCCTGTTAGCACAAAAAATAATGGAGAACAGACCATCAAATATTACAGAAATAATATAACAGAGAATACAAACTGAGCATGACTGTTCACGGAGGTTTGTGTGTATTGAAGTAAATGTCCAAGGAATTCCACAGTGGTCTAAACGAGGGTTTCCATGGAGAACTCTGTAGCGCAATATTGTCTGCTCCCCTAAGGTGAACAACCCAGTTCATCCATCCTTTATATGAAGTCTTGTGTGTGTCCTTCCAGTTATTAAGTACCATCTTCACTGCTGACATATGTAAGAGAACCAAAAGGGCTTTGTTCGTATCATTACATGAATTAACCATTAAAAAACCAGTTGTTAGTACAGAAAACTCTCTTTTCAACTCACATTTGAACACCTTGGAAAGAAAGACAAAAACCTTGTCCCAAAAGGACAACACGGCCTTACAGTGTAAAATAAGATGGGCTAAGTCACCAGTTTCCTCTTTACAGTTCCAGCACAATGGGTCATCTCGAATACGAAGAGAGTGTAGTCGAGCTGGTGTCCAAAATGCCTTGTACAGAAGCCAATATTTAGTTTGAGATAATACAGGGGATATTTTATTGCTGGTTATCGAATTCCACACTTGTGGCCATAAAGAATTGGGTATCGGATCGGTAGAGTGTGAGTTCCAAAAAGTAACAAGATTATCGTTGAGTTTGGAAGTTTTAGGGCGGAGAAGTTTGTAGATATGTGAAACTTGGTGGCCTAGTTTATTAATCTGTGTCACAAACATTGGTAAGGATGGAAGCACATTATGAAATTTGGCTTTAGTTATTGCCGCTCTTAAACACACAAGTTTCAAGTGGGAAACTCCCCATTAAAAAAAATGGTTTTAATTTAGCTTTCTCCCGGAGAAAATACAAGTCCATAGGGAAGGTAAATGGCCCCAATTTTTCAAAAGCATCCTCTTTCCTGTTTCCACATATTGGCATGTTGGCGAGCCTGCTTGTGTGGCGCTACAATGCATGCCTTCAACGAGGAACTGCCTGCTGATACAAAAGCCATACGCCCCCAGGGAGAAAATGCTTTTTTGCCAAGGGGTTACATGTCATGTGTGACGTCCTCAGCCATTCCTTGGAATTTATCCAACAGAAGTCTGTATGTGGTGATTTTTTAAACCCTCATCTACACTGATAAACAAATCTTCTAATCCCAAAATTCAAAGTGTACCTGCATAGTAAGAGAACATTTAAAAAATACATTCTTTACATCCCACGCATAGACCAGTGTCAATGCTCAATCAGTATGACTTGACTATGACTTGACGTGTCCGTTTCTTCTGATATTAACACTGTCAAAAATATTCACTTAGATTACTGATCCTGTGCTCATGGGCATGCGGGGACCCATTCAAAAACTTACAGCAATTGACAGAGTAGCCAGTGCGTAATTTGAGCTGGTGGTTGCTGCTGGGGCCACTGGCACCCATTTTATGGGACCAGCACTTATTTTTCTCACTTCCCAAGAGCAAGAGGAAGAAAAATACACAAACAGCAAAGAAGGAGTAAGAGAAAGACATAAAACCATTACAAGGGAGATAGTAGGAACCTGTAAGAGGGAGACAGAGGGGGAGGGAGTTTCTGGTAGTGCATTAAAGAGGCCTGAGAGGTATTGAAGACAACGCAGCCTTGGATTGGGAGCACCGACATTTAAGCGCTGGACCCGGGAATTCTGAGCAGTGCTCTGGGCACCAGCACTCATTCTTCTACTACCACTGTAGATGGCACAGAAAGGAGGAAGAACCTGCTGAGAGCTATGTGTGTGTGGAGTCCCCCGTGTGTCGCATGAATCTTCATACTGTTTGTTTCCACAAATGTTTTCCTTGTAGAAGAAAGCAGGATAAACATGGGAAACAACTGAATGTGTTTTACTTTGGAAAAATGTTGACAGATATTCCAACGGTCCAAACATAACACTTTATCTGATTAGAAAGTCCAGTCAAGGAGATGAGGCATTATCAATTCTACAATTTCTCTATTTTCACATAATAATGCATACATAATATGTCAGGTCTTTTCACATCCAGAAGGGCTCTATTGACCAGTAGAACTGCTCTCAAATAAACCCAGAATCACCGTAATTTCTGCTGTGCCCTTTAATCCTCAAATTAGTGCTCATTGTACTTCTCAGTATTATACAAACCTTTATATTTTCCTGAGTTCTCCTGCACTGTGTGATCACTTGAACACAGAGCAGCGTTATGGTGCGTTAAATGTTATATATTCATATTTGCTCTATGGCTAATGTCACTAATTTTCTGCTTGAATTATTGTTCACAATTCATGTTAATGAATAACATGGTGCACTTATTGATTGCTTAATTTAATTATTCAACTAGGAACCATTGTTATTTCTTCCCTCAGCTTTGTTCAAGCATTCCACCAGAATTTTTTGTTTCTCTGAGTGTGACACACCAAGGGGCCTATTATGACCTTTCAGCAGAGCAGTGACGAAAACCACCGCGCCACCACTCCGCCGAAGGTCGCCCCGCCTGCCAGATTACGACTAACAAGTAGTCTGGCAGTCAGGCAGCGTGGCGGTCCAATGGCGGTCCAATGGCGGAGCCTCTTTTAAAGGTGGTGGTGCCTTAAAGGCACCGCAATGGGACCACACTACAAGGTTCCTGCACGGCATGGACTCGATAGTCCATGCTTTGCAGGAACCTGTGTGCATGCACACAGGGGGGGCACATGTTATGCCCCCCTGTGTGCATCCACATATGTTTGAGGCACAGGGGGGCCCTGCAGGGCCCCCTTTGTTTCCTCTCTGCCAGGGTTTTCATGGCAGTGGAACCGCCATGAAAACCCTGGCAGAGAGGAAACTCGTTATATGCTTGGTGGGACCGTGGCGGTTCCTCCAAGCATATTGCGGCCTCTGACCGCAGCTCCAACACCAGGGAATGACGGTTCCCTGGCAGAGCCGGCGGTCCCAGGGCGGTCTGACTGCCCAGGTCATAATTGGGAGGTCGGACCGTCGGTGCACCGCCATGAGTCTGTCGGTCCTCTGACCGCCAGACTCATAATAGGGCCCTAAGTGTGACTGGTGTGCCTAGACTTAGGTGCAGTATGTCTGTATGTTCCTTATTACTCAACTTTACCTCAGCGATTAGCCCTGTTAGGGTTGAAACCAGTCTTGGTTTGCTTGTATTCCCATTCAGAGACTGTGACATAGGCTGTGCCATGGGACTCAATCTATGTTGCAAGGATCAGGCCCATTATAGTAGAAAAATAGTCTGGTGCTGCTTGTGTTCCTATTCAGAGGGAATATGGGATATCAGTTCGGGCTGCACTGTTCCTATTGGAGCAGGACCAAGGCTGATTTGCACATGGTTGCTTACCCTCTGACGTGCTATAGTTAAACTCAATTGAAAATCATATTGCAGCCATATTTCACCGTAAATGCAGTTTGGTGTGAGGTGTCTCTTCTGGAACCAACCAAGGACTCTTATAGAGCTTCTCCATAAATAACAAATAAACCTAAAATTATCACCTAGTATTTCCTTTCGATGGACAATCTTTGTTCCACCGTCAACAGGTTAGTTGTGCAAAAATATGATAATATCTGAATGCAGTTAGCTAGGACAACATAATTGACAAGCACATTGCCATCCAAGAATCTAAGCTCAAGGGCAGCATGCTATATGCAGGTGTACAGTGGACGAGCAATTTATCCAGCTAGGTTCTTTTGTAGTAGTAGATGCTCTAACAACTCTGAAGGCAATTTCAGTTGACCCATTACAGATGGTATCTACTCGATCCATTTATGTCACATGGGTTTTTTGACATTAGTATTTGCAGTGGGACAAAAAGCAAAGCAACTTCTACTGCTCACATAATTGCACCAAGAGCAACCTATAAGTCACATTAAGCCCACAATAAATAACAAGCACAGGGAAAGCAATGTATTCTCAGCCTTAAAATGGATTTGCTTTGCCAAAGCATTTTTATTTTCTTAGTTAGCCACCACAAATGTGCAAGGATGCACGGTGGCCATCTTTGTATGGGTTTATTAAACAAAACAAAATGTATTCAAAGATAGCCCCTGTGGATATGCATGCATCGACAGCAGCCATCTTTGAATACTTTTTGTTATGTTTTAACAAATGGTTTTCAAAGATGCATGTGATGGCTGTGGATGAGCTTGTATCTATGGTGGCCATCTTTTAATGCATTTTGTTTCATTTTAATATATTCTATTCAAAGATGACCATGGTGGTGTGGGCATGCACAGCAGCCATCTTTGAATGGGATTTGTTAAATGAAATAAAAGTACATTTCTAGATGGCTACCGTGCTTGTGTACATATGCACATCTGTTGGTGGTCACTTTGGAAATGCTAAAAAAACATTTTAAGAAATCCACCTTCCACTAGTGTGAAGGGTGGTAAAAAACCATAAAAAAAGAAGGAGGCTGGAGGAGGGGGAGGGGGGAAAAGAATGCTGGGTGGGGCATGGGGAACGGTGGGAATGGGAGAGGAGTAGGTGGGAATGGAAGAGCAGTAGAGAGAAGGGGAACATAGAGAGCGGTAGGGAGAAAATAGTCCCTTCCACGCACTGCAAGGTCTGACATTAGCAGTAAAAGGGTACATCATCCACTCAAAACATTTTGAGAGGCTAAAGAATGGTCCGGGGGGAGACTGACAGAGTAATAGGGAGGCATATTATTTAAATAGGAGCAGGAAAGTGATATAGACAAGGTAGCAATGTTATGATGAGCAAGTGGTTGATCCAAAGTCCACTCTAAGTATATGTTATGAATTGGAAAAAATCGGTCAGTTACTAGACAGCTGAAGCTGTTCATAGCCAAGACCTAAAAATGACACTATGTAACAGTTCTAACCAGTGGTTGACATTTTCTTAATCACAGTTTATTAGATACCCAGCCACCCATGTGCCAATCCCTGAATCCAGTAACACCATTTTCACTAGGTCAACCAGTATTTCCTAATTACAAAAGTAGGCATTTTAGAAGATCTGCTTCTATAATCTGACATGGAATTAGGCTTTTCTCAGGTCTTTTGTCACTATTGGATATCTCGGTTTTCAGACTTTCAGTTACAGGTTACATCTGTAGAGGCGAATGTGTATGAGGATTTTTGTCTTGAGATCTGTTAATGCCTGTGTGAGCATAACTCGGTTCTTATTAGGTCGAAGCCTACCAGACAGCGCAACTGTCTGGTTTGCTAAAGACATCGTGGGGACATTCAGAAAGCTTCCCTTGGAATGCATTCCGCCTGTTGCTTACCATTGGCTTTGTGGTTATTAAATCACATTTTCTGTCATTCTGTTTGCTGGCTTTGTTTGTTTTAGACTGTCCAGGGTGAGTTCATCCCTCCCAAGGAGTAAATACTTTTCACAACTCCCCTATGTATTCCTTCATGAGTTCTCCTTTCTGTAAACAGGCCTGAAATTGTGTTCTTATCTTGTCACATTTGCTGTGCATTTAAAGACAGAGGTCAAATATCAGGCTCTCTCTTCGGAGGGAGCTTGGTGTTTACATGTCTTTCTCAGACTTCAAAGTGAGAGGATTTATGTGACAATCTTGCTGGATACTGAGGGTAGGAAAGGGTCTTTTCTAGCTCACAATAACATTTAAATTAACTGTGCAAGTATTTCATAATGTTTCAGAATTAGGAATGCACAAATGAAGCACATTTTCTGTTAATTCTGAAGAGTGTTGGAAACAAATACTTTAATTTGGTCAAAACAAATCAGTACACTAGGTGATGCCGTTTCCACACATTATCGTTTGTGTGAAGTGTAGTTCATTAGTAAAACTGAATGTTTGTGCAAATGTAATGGTCATTGCAATTGAAAATGTGCTGTCTGTCATTACAGAGAGTGTGTTACCAAAAAGTGCATACTCCACTCCACTCTACTCTGCACCACTCCATGCCACTGCCCTCTACTCTGCACCATTCCACTTTATACCACTCCATATCACTGCACCCTGCACCACTGCACTCTACTCCACTCTGCACCACTCAACTCTAGGCCACTGCGCTCTACGCCACCGCTATATGCCTCTCTACTCCACTCTGCATCACTCTACTCTGTACTTATGCACTCTATGCCACTCTACTCTACACAGCTGCACTCTATGCCACTCTACTCTACACAGCTGCACTCTTTGGCCCTGCACTCTACACCACTCCAGTCTAGGCCACTCCAATCTACTCTACACAACTCCATTCTAAGCTGCTACACTTTATACATCTGTGTAACACTCCACCCAGCACCACTGCACTCTGTGCCAATACACTCTATGCTAATGCACTTTACTCTGTAACACTCAACTCTATGCCCCTGCACTCTATGACAATATGCATTCATCTGCATTCTGCTTGCTCTTCTCAGGCAGGTAGGGGGGAGGGGGGTGGGGAGCTGACACTTCCACCTGAATAGGCAGTGACCTGTTTCCCACACAAAAATTTGATAACCATCTACTGATAGTACGGCTCCAGGGCTGGGAAAAAAGGGGTGCCTGCGCACTTCAAGGGCCTGTTATGAAGTCTCCCCTACTTCAAAGAGCAGACCCACAACTGGGTAAAGGTTCTTGGCCTCTGACCGCACCAAGACAGTATATTACTGGATGTGTGAAGAACTCTTCCAAGAGTAAAGACTGCTGTGTAAAAGGATTGACACTCTGCTTGACTGCTGCTTTGGAAGAACTTCTTTTCTGCTTTGCTGTGCTGCCCTGCTGCCTACTGATCTCTGCCCTGCTGAGGATAAGGACTGGTACCATCTCACTTGAACCCAGAGTGGCTTCAAGGGCTTGCTGGCTTGCCCCCTGCTCTGAAGTCTCAGGCCATCACAGAATTCCTTCCACCCTGCAACAGCACCTGGACTCTGCCATCTATGAGTCCTTCCCTGCCAAGTGGTGCCAATCCAGTCCTGGGCCCTTGAAGGTGACTTCTGCTATCCAGAACCATCGAAATTGACGCAGTGCAGTCTTTGCGCCTATTGGAAATTACACATTGGCCTTCAACGCCGACTCTGAGTGACAACATTGCTTTGAGGGACTGCTTGGCTCGATGATGAGGGACAGCGCGTCTCAACGATGACACAGCGCCTGCATCATAAAGGGGTTAGTCGACGACGCCTTCATCGCCTGCGCGGATTGGAACCAACACATCGAGTCTTCGATGTCGATGCTTGCTCCATCGAAGGTATTTTTTCTGTGGGACCTGCGTGAGTCCTGTAGATGGCCTGCCCTCCATTGCGGCTGGCCTGAACTTTGGATTTAGTAAGTAACCCCTAGGCACTAAGCACTACTTTTTGATTTATTATTTAAAAAATCATAACTCCGGTTCTACTCATTGGATTTTTATCATTTTGGTCTTGTTTTATTTGTAAAAATATAAGCTATTTTCTTAACCCTATGTGGAGTATTTTTGTGGTGTTTCCATTGTGTTACTGTGTGTATGTGTTACACAAATACTTTACACATTGCTTCTTTAGATAAACCTTGACTGCTCCGTGCTAAGCTACCAGCAGGTGAGCATAGGTTATCCTTTAGTGTATATCTAGTTTACCCTGACTAGAGTGGTGGTTCCTGCTTGTACAGGGTGCATACTCTGACAACCAGAAACCCCATTTCGGACAGCACCACCCTATGCCACTCTACTCTGCACTACTCTATGCCACTACACTCTGTGCTACTCTACTCTACTCTGCACCACTGCACTCCATGCTACTGTATTCAACACCCCTCTACTCTACTCTGCACCATTCTACCCTGCACTCTACACCACTGCACTCTACTATGTAACTCTCTAATCTACACCACTGCATTCTATGATGCTGCATTGTATGCCTCTGAATTTAATGTGGCTGCACTCTGTGCTACTGCACCCTATGCCACTATACTCTGCAACACGCTACACCAATACACTCTATACTAGTCCACTCTACTCCATGCTACTCTAGTGTACACCACTTTACGCGACTCCTCTCTATGCCACTCCAATATGACACTATGTGCCACAACACTCTGCTCTACTGTTCGCTATTCCTCTCTACCACACTCCACGCCACTCTCCTTTACACCACTAACTTTTAGCCACGTTAAACAGCAGCCATGCTGGTGTGCAACCTGGCCAAAACACGTTGGCAATGCCAAAACCACTTGCATGGGCGAGACCTATTGGCTTTGCCAATCTTTATGTATCTTTTGTACTGTACATGTCAGTCCGTATGAGTCTTGCCTTCTCTCTCTCAATTCAGCTAATCATGGGTAATGTAAACATCAAGGCACTATTACAGCAGCAAAAATGTATGTTAATATCAGCAGCGGCTCCTCCGATATGGCGGAGGAGCTTCGCCCCCCTGCCAGCTGCCTCAAAACAGCAGGAAAGGAAAAATAAAATGATAATAAACACGTTTTATTATCGTATTATTTTTCTTTCCTGCTGAGTCTTTGGGGGCGGGGCCATGGATGATGACAAGCTGCAGGAGGAGTGGTGGCCACTGTTGTCAGTGCACATGATGGTTTGGCCGGCCGTCTCAGGTCCGCCAAATCGTCATGTCCACTGAACCTGTCTCCAACCCGAGCTGCGTTGATGGGTTGGAGACAGCAGGTACAGGCTTCCAGTCTCACTGAGAGCACAAATTCAGAGCGGTCAGGCCAATCCAAATGAGAGCAGAGTCAGGATTGGCCGCAGTGGAGTCTGGAAGCCTGGCCTGTGGAGGAGAGGAGAAGAGTGTGACACTGCCGGCTGCAGGCAATTTTTTTTAAATTAATTTTTTTCTTTTGTCGTCCCCTGACCCCTCCCCCCCGCCCTGCCACTCTTCAACAACACCAGCCGCCACTGGTTAATAATTCGCCTTTGTCAACAAACTGCGTTTATTGTTTTTAGTGAAATAATGAGCACTGCCCATTGCAAAATGAAAGATACCAAACAGCACACTCAAAAAAAAATAATATATATATATATATATATGGGCATTTCTTTTTCGCCAAACTACGCGAACATCGTGATGGGTTGGTGGGAAAAGGAGATAGCCTGGAACACACAAAACCAAGATCACATGAATAATATAATTTTATGGGTCAGATTTATTGACGATTTGTTTATAATTTGGAATGGCTCAGAGGGAAATTTTAAGGAGTTTTTCAACACACTAAATGAAAATACCTTAGGTTTAAGGTTTACATGCACTACGAGTACCAAAGGTATCGCATTCCTTGACACCTGGATATACACTGAGGGTGATCAAATTCACTCCACTCTGTACCGAAAGAAACGTCCACGAACAGCATACTACACGGTAGAAGCTTTCACCCCAAGTCTCTTTTGGAAAGCATCCCCTATGGGGAATTTACAAGAATGAAACGAAACTGCTCAAAAGAAAGTGATGCAAAAGAAAAAATAATAGAAACATCTTTGAGATTGAGGTCACGAGGGTATAATGAGACCACATTGCGTAAAGGCAGACAGAAAGTACAAAAGAAAACACGAACTGAAACTCTGATTACCAAAAAAGAAAAAATGACAACAGAAACTAAACAACAGGAACCTCCAAGATGTATCTTAACATACAGCAAAGAAAGTGGACTCATTGCAAAAAACATCCAAAAATACTGGCACTTAATAGCCAATGATCCAGACATTGGCTCCCTACTTGGATCACGCCCTATGGTGACCTACAGGAAAACCAAATCAATAAAGGATTTAATTGTGCGAAGACACTTTCAACAGGAAACACCAACGAATTGGTTACGCCAACAACAACAGGGATTTGTGAAATGCAGCGCGTGCAAGGCATGTAAAATTGGAGAGAACCGCAAAACCATACAGGACTTCCAAGGAAAGACGATTGAGATCAAACAAACTATCACCTGCTCCACAAAGTTTGTAATATATATTATCCAATGTAACTGCGGCATGCAATACATAGGAAGTACAATATGTATGCTCAAAAAAAGAATACTTGAGCATATTCGAGCAGTAAAAAACAGGGATACTTCTTACGCCACAGCGAAACATATGATGGTGTGTCAAAACAGTGACTGGAGAGCAATGCGTTTCTTTGGAATCCACACCATACAAAACAATGAAAGAGGTGGTGACAGGATCAAGAAATTACGTCAAACAGAATCCAGATACATAATCAGACTAAGATCCAAGACCCCTCATGGGATTAATAACGACGAGGAGTTATTTGTACACCTGGACTGACACCATTGAACTTTAATAACCTGCTGCACAAAAGAGAAAAACAAAAGCTGAAAAAAAGAAAAACATTGAAAAGGGAACCGATCCCGATAAAATGAAAATTTAGCAAGAAACAGGGAACCACTAAAAAATCATTACAATGAATAGACACTAAGATCTAACCTAAAAAGAAAGAAAGACTAACTCAATGTACTAAACATAAAATGAATGAAATTGAAAATTATTCTTGTAATGAATGACTCCTGCAATTTAAAGGAACGAACTGTCATCTGAAAATCTGAAAACCTTGTAAATATTGTAAATAACCATGCATAATGTAAATAAGCACTACGTTTCCCACAATGCCACATTATAGGCAATATGTGTTTGGTATAAATAGTGAAACAAAAGAAAGACTCACTAACCGTGACAAAGGCCTCGCAGGGCTGAAACGCGTTGGTGTGAGCCAGTACAGCTAAGAAATAAAAGCTTAAAACTGGAATTGGAGTGCGTCGCATCTTTGTTTGTAAAAAAAAAAATATATATATATATAATTTGCGGCAGATTAGCGTCGAAGAAACGATCACATTAGCATATTTTATGTAATCAGGCCCAAAATTGTTCACTTCTGCTCACCTGTATAGCACTTCTTGCCAAGGAGAACACTTTCTATGCAGTGGGTGTTTTAAAATCTCAAGCCAGTTGGCGCTGCAGTTTAGTCACTCTTTGCTGACAATGTTTTTTATTGTCATAGTCTACCACACTGGACCACTACAAATGTTACCCACCCGTGGTTAAACGCAGCGGTTGTTTCTAAATGACTTATAAACTTCGATCTGTGAGCGAAGCAACTGTGGTTAAATGGGGGCAATTATGCCTCCTATGTTCATGTGATTCTGCCAAAGCCAGAAGCCAGTTAATAATAATCAATCATGTTAAATGACCTCCTTTTAATAATAAGGTACGCTGGCCATCCGTTCTATGCCTGTTTTGTGTAAATAATTAATGTACTGGGTGTTCCGTGGAAATGATTTAAAGCAACAGTACTGCTAAAACGTTTTCTTGACAACGATGAAAACAGTAATTTTCAAAATGTACATTAGATTGCCAATGAGGAATGCAGGCGTCCTATTTCTCAAGGCTCGTTTTGCTGAAATGCTGTCACATTTAAGATTCTTCGGATAAAAATGAGGAGGCTTCACGTTTTGTTTGGGGGGGTAGGGGGAGTACGACCTTCAATCAGCCTCGACCCTGGAAACTCTGAAGGAAACCTTTTACGGCAGAGCCAGCTTCTCTGAACAAACTTGAGTACATAGGTTATCACCTAAATGGCAATCAATTACCATTTAATAAAATTAATCTATGCGATGCAAATGTATTTTTTTTTTTTAATTAAGCTGTGTTACTTTCTGTTACATGCCATTTAGTTTTTAAGCCTAATGGTCACCAGCGAAATTGAATCTTGCCACTAACAAAATTTCAAAACGTTTATACTATGTATATACATGAAGACATCCTTTGTTTTTACTTTTAGAAAAGTTATTCTTTGGCTTTTTAACAGCAACTAACTGCCTCACCTTCAAACGATTTTTTCTGCTGTCTTAGGGCCACATGCATCAAACTGTGCATTTGCGATTCCTAAATTGCGATTTTTAAGAAATCGCAATTTAGGAATCGCAAATGCTTATGCATGCAGGAATCGCAAAAGAATGTGTGATTCGTACACATTCCTTATTTGCGACTCGCAAATTGCGATTCGCAAATAAGGAATTGCTTCCCATTCATTCCTATGGGCCTAGAGGCCCTTAGGAATCAATGGGAATTGCATGCACAATTTGCGAGTACCAAATAGGTACTCGCAAATTGCGCATGCAATTTCAAGGGTGCAAGGGTGACAAAAGGACACCCTGATGCACCCCTGAAATTGCAATTTCAACACATGTTACACACACACATGCCCCAAGGACATGTATGTGTGCAACATAGAACTTTGAAAAATGCACTTTTGTGCATTTTTCAAAGTTTTCGCAAATTACCATCAACTTTGAATTGATGGTAATTTGCGTTTCTTAATTGTGAAATCGCAATTTTTTTGGGTTGTTGCATTGCATTTAGGGAATCGCTACTTGCGATTCCCTAAATGCAATCGCAATTTAAATAATCTCAATTTTAGCGATTACTTAAATAGCGATTTTTGCATTTGTAACGAAGCATCCCGAATGCAAAAATTGCAGTCGCAAAGGGGCAGATTCTGCAAATCTGCCCCTTTGCGACTGCAATTTACAATGATGCATGTGGCCCTTAGTTTAGATAGAATTTTATTCCAGTCGATGGCTGCATCCTATTCAGTACTTCTCCCCCCCTCCCTCCCCCGATACCAGTAGGACACTGTACAATATCTACAATCAACTTCAGACTGGATGATGGGCACCTTTAAATGCAATGCAAAAGTCCTAAAAATAAGCACTCCTTACCTGGGTATGAAGGCAGTCTTCTCGCTGCCACATCATGTGGTCCTTCTCCCTCAGTCTTTCCATCAACCTGACTGCTCTACTTTGGAATCACTAAAGTGTGCCATTGGTGTATTGTAGAAGCTTCAAACACTGTCAACATATTCAGTTGCAATTATACTTGTGATAATGATCCAGGCACACCCGACCAAAAGTATAGAGTATCAGGATTTACAGATAAAATGAAGTCAGGGTTACTTTGTCACTTTGAGGCATGAACTTCATGAGCCATATTATGGAAAGTGTATCAGTGGTGCAACGGGTGTTTGTGCCCTTTTTTCACTTCCCCCAGAGAACTTCAGCATTGCAGATGGGGTAGCAGTTGTTTGTGTGGCCCCCTCAGAAAGGGCTCATACAGGCTCTCCTATTGATTCCGATGGGTTGTTTCCTCATTTGCATGGGGGTACAGCCTATGAGAGAACATCTTTGCTTTTGCACCCATGCTGTAAAACAGACAGAGGCATAGGGGCGCACAAGCCTTGAGGAGGTGCACCGATAGTGAGCTTCAAATGGAGAATCACACAGGGAAGGAACACAAGGGTACTCCTTAGGAGGGGGTGGGGCACGAGGGTCCCAGGGATTCACAGGCCTTCCCTCCAATGCAGATCCATTCATACAGATGGGGATTCTAGTTCCCTCCTCAAATTGCTGGGGTCCCAATGCATAAGGACTGACCACCAATATTAAACCTTTAAATAGTGTAATATCTTCAGTGCAGAGCAAATTCAGACCTACACTGCGAGGCCGTGCATTTTGTATGTAATACAGTACACTGTCCCTCTATACATTGGTCATATGCACTTGAGAGTGCACCCAGTGCATAAAGGATTTAGTGCACCACTTTAGATAATACAGCCCCAGTTCCACATTCAGAATCTTTCTCTGATTTTTGAGTGCTCATACTGGAATATCATGTATCCTATTTGTCTATGCCAAATAGCCTGTGACCAGATTTAAATAAACCGTAGAGGGGAAACTCTGCTGTGGAAACCAGAAATAATCATAAGAATATCGGCTTCAATATTTAAGTGTTTAAGTGCTTTTGGAAAGAATTGTATCAGAGATTTAGCTCACAATGAAATATGGGACCAAAACCAAGTTATCACATTCACATCTATGGTAGCCTTATATCTTAGCAGTAATATCACAATAGATAAGAGTTTAAAGTAGTACAAGGAGAATAGCAGTGTCTTGACCCATACTGTAGCAATAGGCAGTGGCGGCTCCTCCACTGAGGTGGAGGAGCGTCGCCCCACTGCTTTTAAGCAGTGTAAATATAGGAAACATAAAATGATAATAACAAAGTTATTATCATTTTATGTTTCCGTGCTGCTTTGCGGACGGGGCTGCTCTGCTCTCGGAGCAGGGCAGGGGAGAAGTGGTTTGCCCACTCCAAGTACGCAATGACTCACGGGCTGGCCAAACAGTCATGCGCACTTTGCATGTTCTCCATACAGGCTGCATTACAGCCTGGTGGAGAACATACCCAGGCCCCATTCCCCGTCTGAGCGCCGAACCATCCTGCATTGCAGTGTTGCGATTGGTCAGGGGAGCCTGTGTGCTTCCTGGCTCCTGTTCGGCACCGGCGGAGTCCTGATATGGAGGAGAGACGCTGCGGCGATAAGGTAAGTTATTTATTTATTTTTCACATCCCCCCTCGCCTTTGCCCTTGTCCCGCCTCCCCCGATCGGTGCCGGCCGCCACTGGAAATAGGTTTTGCTTTTTGTTCGGGGACTTGTTTGGTAATTGTTGGACGACTTTGTGTATTACCCCAGAAGAGCTAAAAATAAAATTCTATAATGAAACAACATTTTGTGCTACAACAACATGGAAGCTGGGAATACCGCCCTTGTTCTTGGACAGACTGCATTAGTAGAGTTAAGCTGTACACTCAAACAATAGTATTTTTATAATGAGTTGTAAGATGGTCCACAAATGTATCAGTAAACTTAAAAGGAATACACAACAATTTTTCTCAAAATAGATTCTTTTGACAAAAAGCCAGTATTTTGTTGCATCTTTCATAGCGCATATTTGTGCACGTCTTTAATGAGATGTGCTGTGAGTACACCATTAAGCAGGAATCACATTTTTTCATTTTGTTATGTTCTATTTTTAAAATGTGGTCTTTAATCAAAACTGTAGTATCTTTGCATCCTTAAGAAAGCCTGTGTGTATGCATGTCGATACTTTGTGAACAAATACAATTGCAAATCTAACAACATGTTATCATGACAGCAAAGTGAAACAAATGAATGAGCAAGGGCAATTCAGTGAACAGCATTAGGTCTTCATTACAGGCAAAGGCATTCACATAGCAAGCACTTCCTAAACAGAGGAAGCCATAAATCAACAAATACAATGCTGCTGTGCTGGAATAGCAAATACATTAAAGAGCACATGGTAGGTGTAACCTCACAAAAGGACTAGTTGAACACCATCTCCAAAACTTAATTGGAATGTAATTAGGATAATGTAGCCATGGAAAAAACGTCATGGCATTGATAGACAGCCAATCCAAGAAATGGCAAATGGCAACCCATGACAAAACAGATTAAAAATGGCTGAAGGAGACTGAACCAAAGCCCACTCTCTCGCTCAACTCCTTATTGTACTTTTTTTTAAAGAACTTATCACATGAGGTCTCCACATAACCAGAACTAAAAAGGTATGAAATCTTCAACATGCCATTTTGTTCTTGTGTACAAGATGACATCATGATGTAATTAAACGTCCTTGGATCAGTTCCTCAAGTGAAAGGTAACAAGACTCAGAAATGCAGATGACAACATAGAATTCACTTTCTATGTTATTTTTACATAACTCAAGTAGGTATTTCAATACCTATCAACTTACCCGATTCACTTTCTAAACCGGGTAGCCTAATACATTTATGTAAATATTTTATCCTTTGTTTAAACTTGTTTAAGCTTATAAAATGTAGTTGAACCTCTAGATTTTACTTGTACAGTCCTTTAAATCCAATCTAAGCTCTATTATTACATGTTATAACTTTATTATTGAAATTTGTTTTACTTTATTTCTCACAGCACTCCACCATATCATTGCTGCATTGTCTTCCGTGGCAAGAATATTTTATGAACACATAAAATACACCTTCTTTCCCCCAACTACAAGTACATTTATTAGTCACTACTCACTTAACAGTAATTAAACATCTCCTTGGCTGGGCCTATAAATATCAATAGTAATCATTAATGTCAGACACCTTCATTGAATGTCCCTCACTAGCTTAAATACCCTCACATAGTACCCCTGTTTTCAAAGTTTGGTTCGTTAGCTGACACAATGCCATATTGATTTTGTGTGCAGACAAGTCTGTTGTTGATTGGCAGGAACTGAAGGATTGAGTTGAAGGATAGAAGCTCATGAATAACCTCTTTGGAATCCATTCGTGTGCCCTCATTCTAGAAAGATGCATGATCCATAACTAATCCTGTTTGTGTAAGTTGCTCACTGCTTCTGAAAGTTCTTGTTGCTCTAGAACTAATCCCAAAATCAAACATTTGATAGGTAGCAAACTTGATCTACTTTGTTACTTGGGGACACTCAATGCATCTGACAGATTTTTTAGAATGTGTCGTATCTGTGCAGTGGCGGCTCGCAGAGGGAGTGCTGTGGGGTGGTGGGGCGGGGTGGGGGAGGGATAGGGTGGGGGGTAGTGGAGTCGGACATACGACGGCCAGGAGTAAATTAAGTAAATAAATAAATAAAACTATTTACCTTGCGCTCGCGTCATCGCCAACTTGGCGATGCAGCGAGCGCAAGGTAAATAGTTTTATTTATTTATTTACTTACTTTACTCCTGGCCGTTGTATGTCCGACTCCACTACCCCCCCACCCTGCCCCTCTCCCGCCCCGCCTCACCGCCCTGCAGCACTCCCTCTGCTTGCCGCCACTGTATCTGAGAATTCAGTAACCCTTCTGTCAATAGACATGCCAAAAGACATGTTTTTAACTTGTTACAGGGACAGACACTTGGATTACATTGAAAATGGCGCCCTGTCATCTTTTTTGACATGCTCTAGTTTCAAAGTCAATATGATTCTAGGGTAGTATTCAACGGATTAACCAACAATCTCGGTCTGCCATGTTTGAGAGAAGTGCTTCTTTGCAGTTTCATTATCATGTTGATTATTTGTTAGTCACAGAACATATTTGATTTGTGAGATTTTTAAAAAGTTTTGACAATTGTTTGCTTTTTATGATACAATCAAATTATTACTAAGCATATGTGGTCTAAAAATCAAACTATAAGGAGGCCAAATGAGTGTTGTTTTGTGCTCTGATATGTTCCTCTTGTTAATGTAATTTTTGACTTGTTGTAGTATTCCAGCAAGTTGGACAGAAATCAATTGATTCTGTGCTTGATTTTCATCCTGTCAGATATTGTTATGTCTGCATTTGTGGAGTTCCCTTTGGGAGCCACTTGGCCCTCCTGGTCTGCACGGCTGGTAGTGGAAAGTAGCTAGAGTTTGAACCTAATTTAGTGTTATTGTCTCCACTATGACCAGTCAGGTAAATCAACATCTAGGGCTCAAATCGGATTAGTCATAAAACAGCCATTCTGTTTGGACTAGTGTGGCTGATTATGGATTGGTCCCCAGAATGTCTGAAATATCTTACTACCTTCCTGTACTGGCTTTGCAGTCCTGAGACACTGTGTGTGTATTTCCACCCTATCAAGAGGGCTGCAGAATGCAGAAAGGACCTATGTTAAACAATGCCACCCTATGTCACTGTTCCAGCATCTCAATGAGGGAATCTCAACCAAAACCTGTGGGTGGATGCAACAGTCATGCATAGCTTTTTGGAAGAGCTGAAAATACTTTTGCGTACCCATATTCTTGAATGACTAAGTTCAAACATTCATTTAGTATGCACGTAGACAAAGTTTCAAAGTTTTATATTAGAGATTTGGATCTTACAGTGAGATCTACAATATACAAAATGACATCCCTTAATACTACTTTAAAAAGGAGCTAAAACTTTTACATTTTTACACATTAGTTCATTATTTGGACAATTTATCATCTCCATTGCAGCTTTTGCCATTGAAATACCATATTTTTAAGAAGTATGGCAATACATTTTTAAGGCAGGACAGACAAATATAACATGTTCAATGGTCTGTATGTCATTATAACATAAAGTGCATATTCTTTCTTCCCAAATTACACTCTGCCATGCATCTGTCATGTTTTGTAGTGGCAAACATTTCAGTCTACATAGCATTATGCATCTTCACACTCTATGTTCCAGACTCCAGTTCAAATATACTTGGGGGATTGCTGCCAGACAAGATTGAATAATACAATGGAAACAATGTCTTGCTCTACATATCTCTATATCTTTTTTCATAGAGCAATTTTCCATAGCATAGTAATTGTTTTGATGAACATAGCTCATATTCTGGGTATCTGATGTAGTCAAAGAAAAGTACTGAAGTACAGTTAAACTATTAGTTAAAAATGATCCGGCCTCAATAGTAGGAGCAAGACATTCCAAGACCATTAGACACCTTAAGGACTTTTCTTTAGCATGTAATAAACAATGGTAGCATCGTTAAATAACAGCCAGTCCTCTTATAAAAATGCTCACCAATCCTAATTCCAACTTTAGGGCTTCTATAGAAATCATAGAATTTAAAGTGCAGATAGGGAAGAGAATCTATCCCTCCACCTTATGGATAAAGTGCCACTGAGTGACATTTATTGTCTCTATAGCATGTAAAAGTGTCGGAAGAATCTTAATTTTATATACTGTTAAGAGATGATTTTAGTGGTTGTGACCTGTTGCTCCATAAAGTGCCTTTAGTGCATTTCCATGAGCAAGAGCCTTATTTGATATGAGTGGAATATGTTCACTGCCAGCCAAATTAGTCAACATAATTCTTCCAAGATAAGGGTAGGATTTTACTACTTCTATATCAGAATTATTAAAAGACCACTTATACTTCGCATTTATCTGACACTCCTTTGGATGAAACCTCATGACCTTAGTTTTATTTATATTAACCTTCAGTTACTGAGCGTCTGAATATGATGACAGAGTATCAAGACGTCTCGGAAGGCCTTTAGGAATCAGGTTTAGCAAGACGATATCACCTGCGTAAAGGAGTGTGCCTAAAGGATAAGAGCCTAATTTTGGGGCATCACCAGATACCTTACTCAACACATCGGGCAAATCCACCATATATAGCGATAAAAGGAGAGGGGGCAACTGGCATCCCTGTTCAGGCCATTTCTGGACGGGATTTTTGGAGTCATACCCTGCCACATCCTAACATAACATGACACCATGTAGCTTTGGGAAGAGCAATTATGAGTTTTAAAAGACCCCCAGTTATTCCCATGGCACTCTACTTCCTACAAAGGGTCTGCCTGTCTACTCAATCAAAGGCAGTTAAGTAGTCAGTAAAGAACATATAGACAGGCATCCCCCTTCGTTTTACATATTTCTCCAGTATAAGATGTTTGACGGTTATATTATCCAGTCGAGTGGTGTCTCTAAACCCTGCCTGCTTCAATGGTATAATATTTTTTTCCTCCACCAATTGTAGTAGGTTAGATAGTACCCATTTAGAAAAAATCTTTCTTGTAGCATCCAACAGGGTAATCTGCTTATAGTTGCTAGGTATGTTTAAGGGGCCCTTTTTATGTAGCGGCAAGATAGCACTACCCCTCCACGAGTTATGGACCTCTCCTGTATAATAACAATATCACAAGAGCCACACTAAATAGGAGGCCTATAGGTCCAGATCCAATTTTATGATAGTAATGAGTAATTGATCTGGACCTTTTTTACCAGTGTTCCTGGCCATCTTAAGCAAATGCAACGCCTACTGTCTAGAAAGAGGGGGGGGGGGAGAACATCTCCCAACAAATATCTCATCAAGGAACTCCATAACACTATTGCTATCCATTTGATTATTCAAAGCATAGAGGGAAGTTATATATTTCTGCCATTGCATGCTAGTAGTATTATTTGTCTTGGGTTTAGAGAAAGAGCCGCTATTCTCCCCTTTAATTTTCCAAAAGTCTTTTTGGTTTTTACATTTCACCGCTTCTGTTGTTTTTACCCAGATGTTATCAGAGATAAGTCATTTTTGGATTCTTACTGACCTAGTTCTTCTTTTCAAATGTGAGATCTACTTATAATGCTCTTTGGAGTAGAGGGTCTATTGCCTTCTTTGTAAGTGATTAACAAGCTTATTCGAAAAAAACAATTTATTTAAATCATTAGACTGCCTTATGGATTTTTACATAGGCGACCTACTGAAATCCGGGTTACCCTCACAAATTTTCCCATGTGCGCCTCAAATAAGCCAATAGGTAGCCAACCTGATGGGGAAAGGGTTTCATTGATTTTCTTCAGTTCTACTGATAGGGACTGCTTATCTTTCTTAGTCCATAATACCTCCCCATTCATTGCACTAAATAACACGTCATCACTATCAGTGATCTGTTAAGAATGTGCATCATCAGATTTCCCATTGATAGTAAGAATTAGAATATTGTGGACACTCCAAATATTATTTATCATCTTTAGATCTGATAAATAGGGAAAAAACATGTATGAACTAAAATAACATAGTCAATTATCACTGTTGATATTGCTTTAACATTAGTGGTATGAGCTGGGATATCACTCTGTAATCTCCCATTGAGAATAATTAAGTCATGCTCTCTTCATGCCTCTAGGAGCAGAGTTCCTCTTTTATTTACCTTGGAGGAAGCGGGTACCACAGTGAGCAGTATATTAACAGCCTCTTCCTGTTCTTTAGCCGCAAATTTACCGAGTGAATGATTAGAAGCAGTGGCATTAAGATCTCTCATTATTAGGACCTTTGAGATACCTACTATCTGCATGATCCTATTTATGTAATGAAAAAACTCACTTAACAAGTAGTCATTTTCTTGACCAGGTAAGATATAAAGATTAACCAAAATAAAAGGAAAAACAGAGCATTGGCCCGAGTTCTGCTCTGGAAATACAATACAATGTAATACATTTGAATGATGGCAGTACACCTGATATTTCCAAGTATACTTTGTGACAATAGTGTAGCTAAATCACCACTAGCATGGCCTTTGTTTGACTTAGTTGTGGTCAGCTAATCACATAGTAATTTGGCCATGTTTCTTGAAAACAGATTACCGTAGGACTGAAAACCTCCAGATTCTGGATCTTCCCCAGAATTTGTGAAACAGCCAGCTATATTCCATGAACCAATTTTAATGGAGTGGACCTCACTGCTAAACTCCCCAATTCAAAACATTTGGAGCAGCTACTTTTTCACTGTTTAACAGACCTGCTAACCAAGCCCATTGAGATACATCATCATTTTTCGGTTTCAGGCCAGATTTATAATCATTGCATGACACCACCCTGGAGCCAGCCTTGCAAGAAACTAATGTTAAATTTGCATTAGTGGCCATCTCTTCCTGGGAAACAGTACATTCCTCAATGGAATGTAAGATTGGTAAATAATTTTTCCCACCCACAGGCAGACCTTATTTTTAGAAGGAGACGGTACAATATCAATTCCTTGTGACATAAAAAAACTCACAGTTATTCAAAATCAAATTCACAATAACTGCCTATGTAAAAGTAACTCTTGTTTTCTTCTCTACTCTTGTGTCTAATAATTCCACCAATTCCAGATCACTACTCCTTACCAACTTAAGTTGGTCTACCTGTGCCAAGAGATTCAACAGAAGTGATTGATTTAAAAAGATAGAATCATTCTCAGATAAGACAATAAAGTCCAAAGTTATAATTTCATCCTTTCTCCTTTGTACTTTTGACTGGAACGTTTAAAGGTATTGAGGGCCATTTTCCAGAGCATCAGACTGCCGACGAGGCATGAATGCAGATGAGGTCGAGTTTAGGACAACCGATTAAGCTTATATTTCCTTTTTTGAGTCTTTCGAGCCCCAGTGTAGATGAAAGTTTGGAATAAAGCTCTTAAGACCAAAGGAATTCTTATCAGCCTGGCTATCTAAGATAGTGACTTTTTTGCTCACACGTTCTGGCTCCTTTGATGATGTTAACCTACTGGATTCATAAATATTCTTGGAAGCAACAGTTGACTGCGGATTCTCAATAGCAACAGTAGACTGAACCCTTTCCCCAGGGTCTACTGAATTTCATAGGGAATTTTACCTTTCTAGACCCTTTTTTGTTTACTCTTCTCAGCTTTCTTTTAGCTTTTTTCCAATCTTTCCTTTTTTGGGGACCATAACTGGAACCAGTGGTACTTCTCTTTTTCCTTTCATTTTAAAAATTGGAAAAACTTCAGTTTCCATGGATTGCATTGAGGAAGAGAAATGTTTGCCCGGAGCTGCCTTTGGAGAAGCTTAAAAAGATTAATCCTTTTCCATAAAGAGAAGCTCCAATAAAGATAGGTCTGCCTCTGGAATGGATTTATGTAGGTGCATTGGCATTTTTGATATGTGTTGGACCTGGCCCTATCTGCAGGGTTATCCCCAAACGTTTTGCCTTACTTCTCCTACTTTTGTGACCCTCTTTTTGTTGGCTTTACGATTCTGGGCACATTAACACTGCTACTAGTGCTAAAGTGCATATACTCTGTAATCAAAACATGGTAACATTGACTTATCCACAATTGCCATATTTAATTCACTTGTAAGTCCCTAGTACAGTGCACTATATTTGCCCAGGGCCTGTAAATTAAATACTACTAGTGGACTTGCAGCACTGATTGTGCCACCCACTCAGTAGCCCTTTAATCATGACTCAGGCCTGCCATTGCAGAGCCAGCGGGTGCAGTTTTAAACTGCTATTTCGACCCTGCTAGTTAAACCACTTGTCAGGCCCAAGGTTTCCTTTTTAATAATTGTAAGACACCCCTAAAGAAGGCCCTGGGTTGCCCCAAGAGCAGGGTGCAATGTACTTAAAAAATAGGGTACATACTTTTGGGTTTTACATGCCCTGGTAGTGAAAGGCTGCTAAATTAGTTTTTCACTACTGCAAGGCCTTTCTCTCCCATAGGTTAACATGGGGATTGCCTTAAAACATCTTTCAAGTGTAATATCCCACTGGGAGCAGATGGAAAATTGGAGTTTGTTGTCTATGGACTCACAATTTAAAATCACATCTTTTAGTGAAGTTGTTTTTTGAATTGCAGGTCTGAAAATGCCACTTTTAGAAAGTTGACATTTTCCTCCTTTGGCCATTCTGTGCCTCTGCCTGTCTCTGAATACAAGTCTGGGTTAGGGTGACATCTAGACAGTCACACAAAGGGATCTGGGGTGTGACATCTGCATCCTGATGGCCCATCACCAAGCTGATGGGCCTTCCTGCAGTAGGCTAGAAGGGAGGGGCTGACACCTGCACCTGAATAGGGTTGTGCCTATCGCACACAAAGAATTGCATACTCCCCTGGAGTGCACCTGGAGCCAGGGAAGGTAGGGCAATGACCTTGCAATGATCAAAGGCCTCCTTTGTTGTCTTCCTCACTTCAAAGACACATTTTGGTGAAATTACTGTGCCTCTGACAGCCCCAAACCAGTTCACTTTGGCACCTTGAGGAGACTATGCGACCAAGAGGAGCTACACTTTCAGGAGGGACTGCCACTTTGCCACTGCTCTACTGTGTTGGCCTGCCACAAACTGATTGCTGTAGTGTCAGGAGGGACTGCCACTTTGCACAGTGCTCTGCTATGTTGGCTTGCTGCTGCTATCTCTGCAGTGAGGGAGGAAGGATCCAGCCCTCTTTATTCTCTATTTGTCACTCACGAACTCCAAGGGCTTGTTGGCTTGCCCCCCTTTCTCCTAGAGGTCTCTGGAATATCAAAGACCTCGTCATCTGACTGCACCTGCAACCTTACTGCCAGTGTTTGAAAGTACTAGACAGTACTCCCCTCCGTGGGGGCATACTTTATCATCAGCTGAAATGACAAGGGCTCGATTCCCTTGCATGCTGGCAGCCTTACTAGCACCATCCTGTAATCCCCCAAGCCCCCCTGTGAGAGTTTGAGACTCTCCTTACCAGTACCAGCTGCACTGGGTTCAAACACGCTGGGAGTGAAGTGCCGCTTTGTTCCCTGCAAAGCCGGCGCTACCCGCTCATCAGCTGGGTACCATGCACCATAGGCTTGGTGACCACCCTGCAGAGACAAATACCACCTACCTGCCCCGAGAGCTAATCTGGAGGTGCTTTGCTGTATTAAGCCGCTGACCTGCTGAAACCTCCCACTCTGTGGACCCCTTCTTTCTTCAATCGCAACAAGGTCACTTTGCTGACGCACCTCGCAAACCCCCTTCAACGCGGCCCCCCTCTCATACGGAACTGTGGTCTACTGCTGCTGGAGGTGTCTACTGCAAAGCTCCAACCCGGGGAGCCTCAGTGCAATGCCGGCGACTGACTTGTCTTCCTCTCATGGATTAGAGGCAGTCCCAGTAAGTTGTTGGCACCTTTTCTCTAACCCGAGTTGTCTCACAATAATCAGCCAACAACTTGGGGCACTACTGATTGCTCTTTATTTCTTTGTTTTAAAGCATTCCCAATGTGGTTGCGCAGCTAATATCCCTCCAAATTGACAAGTGAACTTGTGTACCTTCAAGTCGGATCCATACGGTCCCCAAAGCTCCGTGGTGCACTCTCTACGATCAGGGAGGTATTCCTGCTACATTCCCCACAACACTTTACCACGAACCTTCGAGTTGAGGTGCACGAGCGCCCCATGAGCATTTTACTTCCCACAGAGATTTGAACAACTAACTACTATGGAAAATTACTGTACAGGCTCTAAAAAAGCCCAGTTTAAAAATACTGCTTTTCTAACCTGATTTATAGACAGTGCATATCACTTGACTACTTATTGGAGTTTTTTTTGTAGTTTAGTTCCTGCTTTATTTATTAAATCAAGCTATATTTTTCTAACTTGGTGAGGACTATTTTTGGGTGCTGTTTTCACTCTTTTGCTGTACTAAGTATTACAAAAATACTTTACACATTGCCTCTGAAGTTAAGCCTGACTGCTTTGCGCCAAGCTACCAGGGGGTGAGCACAGGTTATCTTTGGTGTGTAACTTTCTTGCCGTGACTAGAGTGATGGGTTTCGCCTGGCTGAGGTGCATACCCTAGCCAACCGGGACCCCCATTTCTAACAATAGGGGGAAAGCCAGCTTGCAAACCGAGGCCATTCTTTTAAATAAAATTATCTTGAACAGACTGCTTACCGACTAGTACAGAGACCCCCTCAGATTTCACTGGGAGTTCTTTCAGGATTACTGACAATGTGTCTAAGATATGATCTGATCTTTCTGTGGTTTTTTTTCCAGGAGGTTCATGATAGAGGACAAAATTCTTTCAAGACATTGAAGTGTTCTAGAGAAGCAGACATAGTAGTTAGGGAGATTCACTGATGAATTAAGCAATAATTCGGTTGCCACAGAAAGATTTGACCTTAAAGAAACGTTGGCACTAGGTGCACTACAGAAAAGTTCCATTATCGTTATCTTTCTCTGTGATAATGCCACTTCTCTCTCAGAAATATTCTTGCTCGACTCTGATGAAGCTGCCTTAAATGGTGATATCTCATGTAGAGTATATTCTACCATCACTTCTGAGGTGTTCTAGAGAAGTAGACATAGTCGTCAGGGAGATTCACTGATGGATTAAGCAATAATTCTGATGCCACAGAAAAAGTTGACCTTAAAAAAAAATTGACACTAAGGGGCATATTCACAAGGACTTATCGCCGAGTTATCGGCACCTTGGCGCCGCAAAAGTGGCGATAGAATTACCGCCCCATTCGCAAGCTGGTGCTAACTGCCTACATCGCCACATAACCCGCGATAGCTGCCACAAAAAACATTGCCGCGGTTGACACTGCCAACTAATGCTAATGAGATGCAGAATAGGCGTGTCCGTGCAAAAACACACGAAAAGACAACACCGCGTGATTCTCAACGGACAGCCATATCTGCGATGCGAGTAAAAAACAGGCGATAAGCCGCGGTAGCAGCAGGTATTTAACACCTGCCTTTTGCTGGTGCTAAGCAGGACGACTACCTGCAGTATGAAAGGGAGCCCAGACCAAAGCCACACCTGAAGACCAACAGACGCCATGGAGCTACTGATCATGCAGCTCGGAGACCCAAGAGGGCCACAACACCCACCGCCACCACCTCCAGGCCCGCCACCACCCCCAGGACCCGCCCCCCCCGTACTACCACAGAGGCAGCGCAGACAAAGACAGCGGACCTACCGTAAACGCACCAGCCTCACAGACTTAACGCCAGAGGAGGTCATAGCCCACTACAGGCTCAAAAGGACAACCATCCTCCGCATCCTGACCCACATCACCCACAGGCTGACGGTACCAACACAGCGGAGAACCAACATCCCTCCGCAGACAAAGCTGCTGGCTGTGCTGCACTTGTTGGCCTCTGGTACCTTCCAACCCACAACTGCCAGAGTCGGAGGAGTCTCACAGCCAGCCCTATCCAAGTTCATCACACCTGTCCTGGATGCCATCATCAGCCTGGTACCCCAGCACCTTCACTTCCCCCACACTGCGCAGGAGCAGCTGGAGACCAAGCAAGGCTTCTACGCCATAGCTGGATTCCCTCACGTGTTGGGGGCTATTGACTGCACACATGTCCTACTTGTGCCCCCTGCCAACACTGCACACAACTACCGCAACAGAAAGCACACGCATTCCATCAATGTGCAGGCAATAGTGGACCACCGGGGACTCTTCACCAATGTTGTGGCCAACTACCCAGGCAGTGTGCATGATTCATTCATCTTCCAACAGTCCATCATCAAACAGCGCTTCCAGGATGCCACCTATGGAAATGCATTGCTCGTTGGTAAGTACCAAATGAACACACCACAACACCTCAACTCCACAGTCATGCAACTCACTACTCTGGGAATGGGCACGCAGCAAAACTACATGCAACATGCCACACAACATGCCCACCGACCAGACACGACAACACAACTCAATTGGGAACCGGGGCTTGCCATGTACACAACCCAGCTACGGCATGGCACCACAGCCACACAATAGCAGAATGTGTGGAGAGGTTGGAAGCAGGCATGTGCGAAGGAGGCAAGTGACTAATGAATGAGAACCTACCCAATGCCAAGTGTGGCATGGATGTGCTGGACAGACTTGAGTATGCAAACCACGGAAACGTCCATGTGGACATTAACCACTGGTGCATGGAGTGTAGTGGCCAGTGGACGCTACCATGTCACCACAGGCTGTGGGGTAGAACGCGGAAATGTCACACGTTACGTCCCCCCTGTAGGCGTGGGCGGAGTGGGTTGGCCCGGCATACGCCAGGCCTCCGTAGGGGTGTGAATAAAAAGGCCGTCGCTCTGGGCGTGGTTCTCTTCCGGAATGGCCAACGTGTCTGCCAGGGCGGCGCCTCTCAGCCCGCCACGAGGCCGACGCCGTGAGCGGCGGGGCCTGCGACCCTGTGCGCCTGCTGCACCCCAGGCCGCTGGTCCCCAGACCCGTCTTGCCTGCCCCAGCGCACCAAGGCAGCTCCGCTCACCTGCCGACACCGGCGTGTGTCAAAGAGGGCCCACCATGTGCCGGTGCAAGCTCCAGGCCCCAGGTCCGTGACCTTGGCAGCCTCCTCAGACCATTGCTGGCCTCCACGACGCTGACCCACAGCACTCCTTTCTCGTTGACATACCCCACCGGCGTACACTTCGGCCCAGTTGGTGGCACATTTGGAACTGATTCTTGAGTTTTGAATGGCAGTGACCAAATGTTTATGGCAGCGTTTATATCACTAAACTCCCTTCGATCTGTGTCCCAAACTCTGCATCGCAAGCACACAACACATGTCTGTGGGCCCGTGCTGATCGCTGCCTCCGGCCTACACTGCGGTCCAGTAGGTCCCACATCCAGCACTTAGTCGTGATTCATGAATGGCAGAGTCCATACCAGTGAACCCACGGAGAGGAGTAAGAGGAAGATGCGGTTCAGTCCGGATGAAAGCCGGATCCTCGTTACGGAGGTGACCGAACACTAGCAACAACTGACCTGGTGCCACTAACCCTGTTCAACGCAAGCCAGCGACACGTGGTGCCACTAACCCTGTTCAACGCAAGCCAGCGACACGTGGTGCCACTAACCCTGTTCAATGTAAGCCGGCGACACGTGGTGCCACTAACCCTGTTCAACACAAGCCGGCGACACGTGGTGCCACTAACCCTGTTCAACGCAAACCGGCGACAAGTGGTGCCACTAACCCTGTTCAACACAAGCCGGCGACACGTGGTGCCACTAACCCTGTTCAACGCAAGCCGGTGACACGTGGTGCCACTAACCCTGTTCAATGCCAGCCGGCGACACGTGGTGCCACTAACCCTGTTCAACGCAAGCCGGCGACACGTGGTGCCACTAACCCTGTGCAACGCAAGCCGGCGACACGTGTTTGTGGGCCCCTGCAGACTACTGGCTTTGGCATGCACTGTGGGCCAGCCGGCCTCACACCAATCACATCAAGGCGGGACCAGCCAGGGCACGGCATCGTCGCAGGCTGCACACATACTCAGCTCTGGTGTCTCAGCCTCCGTGAGCCACACGTCATCACCACATGACATTCCAACGCCGTGTGTGGGAGTTCCAGGAGGAGCTGGCTGAACTGCGGTTGGCCCACGCACACCGCTGCCACCGGCCGACACTGCGGTCAAGTAGGTCCCACATTTGTGACTGGGTCTTGATTTCTGAATGGCTGAGTTTACACCAATGTACACGCCTCATCGCAGACTGCATCCCCTTGCAGCCCTGGTGCCACTGACTCCGTGCGCCGTGAGTCATGATCACTCTCTGGTTGAACTTTGGTGGCGTCTGAGTCTGTGGCCTGGGGGTTGTCGTCATCATCATCTGGCAGGTACAGACTTGGTGTTTGGCATGAGTCTGTGGCATTCATATCCCCCATGTTGCCTATTGCTGCTTGGTTGTGCCCTCTGCATCATGCCCTGGGGGAACACCTTCCACTGTCCCACGATACACTCAGCGACAGTCACCTTGGACATCTATGAGGACCCGCTCAGCTCTCATGGGCCTAACCCAGTGCATCGCAAGTCACCGTCCAGTGGCGGTGTGCCCGTGCCGGCCGCTGTGCATCCGGGGCCACTAACTCTGTGCACCTCAAGTCATGGTCCCTTGCTGTTTGTACTTTGAACTTCTGATTGAGTGATGACTGTTGTAGTTGTTGCCAGCACCAAACACTCCCTGGGGGCTGTCTTACACTCACCCCACGCACAGCCAGCACAGGCGTCACTTGACTAGTGTGCCTGCCAACACATCATGCCGAAGCACCTATTGACTCATCTCTCTCTGCACTGTCACAGGTGATCAGGGTTATGCACTCTGCCCTTGGATGATGACACCCCTCCGAGACCCGAACACACATGCCCAGAGGCAGTACAATGCGTCCCACATACCCACCAGGGGCATCGTGGAACGCACATTTGGCGTGTTGAAGTCACGCTTCAGGTGCCTGGACATCACAGGCGGAAGGCTCCTGTACAGGCCAGACATCGTGTGCAAGATGATCGTTGCATGTTGTGTTTTGCACAACATCTGTGTACGCTCCAATGCCCCATGGATCCCAGTGCCAGATGCACCGGACGATGATGAGGACGATGGGGCAGGTGGCCCACACCCCACTGCAGCTGCAGCTGGAATAGCCCGTAGGAACACCCTAATTGCCAATTTCTTCACCTGAGCACGTCACTTTGTGTCCGTCCTGTACAATCATGGGACAGTACAAAATGTCCACTGGCACTGCATGTGTAAATAAAACTATTACAGGTTGTACTTGTCCTTTGTCATGTCACAGATTCCTGCAATGCCAGATGTGATTGGCCATTTGGTGCACGCATGCGGCACCAGTTGTGTCCTGTGTTCTGTTGTGAAAGTGTTGCAGTATGTACCACATTGTTGGCAATGTTGGGGTGCTCTTATTCTTATGTGTGTATGCTGCACTGTGGCTGAGTCGCCCCTGCAGCTCTGAATTGGCTGCCACTCATCCCTTTCAGGCGGTGTGCCTTTCACTTCTGTGCGTCTACAGTGCTGAGATGTTTCTGACTTGTGTGAATTGTGCCCTTCGTCGTGTTGTGACTCGTGGTCATGGTCTGTCAGCGGATGTGTAGTTGCCGTCAGGGGTTTTTTGTGCACGTGGATGTGTCCGAGTGTGACCTGCACCTTTGCGGATCTGGCCCACACTCAGCCGCCTCAGTGTCGTGGCCTGCACATTGACATGATAGTTGGACTGCAGCCATGCTACTCGTCATGTAGTGTCTCTTGCATTGTCAGTGTGGCTGACGGATACGCATCTTCGCTGGGTTTCGCACGTGTGCATGTGTTGGTTGTGATTGGTGATGTGTTGGGTGGGGGCCACTTTGGGCACATGGTGGAGGTGGGACTACTTGGTGTTTGTGTGTGTGCTGCAGTGTTCCAGGGGGATCAGGGACATGATCCAGAGTCCTTGTGGGTGTGCAGTGTGCTCTGCTTAATTGTGCATGTGTGCCATTGTGCCCATCTCCCCCCGTCCCCCCACTCCCTGGTCGGTACTCACCCTATTGATGCTGTGTTAGGTCATGTTGAGCAGTGTCCGGGTCCTCAGATCCTGTCACCGTCTCCCGACTGATGACTGTGGCCAACATTTTCTCCATTTCATCCAGCTCCTGGTGTTCTGCTGGCCCCCCGCCTCCAATGTGCGTTGCTGCTTTCATGTTGGCAGCGAGTTCCTTCTTGGGTTTGCCCTTCGCATCATTCCAGCGCCTCTTGTCCTCTTCCATTGTCCTCCTCGGCGCGGCAACGGCATTCACATGGTCCAAGATGGTCTGCCATCTCATCGTCTTTGTTGCCACGTTGGAGGTGACGTACAGTTGGTGGGGGTATTCTATCTCATCCGTGACGTGGATCCGGGTTTCCTGCAGCCTGTACCCCGTCTTCCTCTCCCTCTTCTCATTGCCCTTCCACGACACCTGGCTTCCTGGCTGGGCCTCTGTGGGTCTTGTGGGTTTCACGTTGTCCTCTGCACTCGGTCCGGGTGCATCCTTGGTGCTCCGCAGTTCATCTTGTTTTTGGTGTGTTCTTTTTGGGTGCTTTTCTTGTGCTTTTCCCCGCATGACGCGTGGGACGTGCTGGCCTCTCGCTAGTTGTCACACAGATTTTATCGCGGTTGGGCCCATTGCAAGTTTTTTCGCGTTGGGGTTTGCATTTTTATCGCCGTCGCGGTAGTTGTTTCGCGGACATTTGCCGCGTTATCGTGCGATTATCGCACGGTATCGCCGTGTTGAGAATGCCACGTTAACATGGCGTTATTTTCCCGCGATGGACTGTACGATGTGAGAAGTTGCGGTAAGCTATTTTGGCAATGTTTATCGCACGTTCTTGTGAGTATCCCCCTACGTGTACTACGGAAAAGTTCCATTGACGTTTTCTTTCTCTGTGATAATGGCATCACTGTCTCAGAAATATGCTTGCTCGACTCTGATGAAGCTGCCTTAAATGGTGATATCTCCTGTAGAGCATATTCTACCATCAGGGAGATGTCTCTACAGTTGTCAACCTGTTAGATTCTCTGACTTTTCTCAAGAAAAAACTCCAGTGGATCAGAGCCCGGGAGACATTGTATGGAATGCTATGTTATTTTGGCCAACATTGTCATGGAGAAGCTAAAAATTAACAGGGGTTATCTTGCCACATAATGAAGCATTATAAATACTCTCAGTATCCCCCATAGTTTCATCAAATTGTGATTTTATTTTTGTTACCTCTTTCATAGATGGTAAGTCAACTTCCGTTTTGAGATGTTGTTCACCAGATCTCATAAAATATGCCGGAATAGTTGACTTCTCTTTAAAAATACCCAGATGCAGTGCCTCGTTCCTTAGTGGATCTGATTTAGTCTTTTGACAACACCATGTGGAGATTATTCTCACAGATCTTAACTTTTTAGCCGGCATAGTGTATACAATAAAATGTATACAATGAAATGTAAGAAGTATATAAATAAAAAGTAATAATACTAAACGTTTGAGTCGGCTTTTCCAAAACGAAGATAGTAACAAAAGTCACACATGAAACATGAGGAGTAATGATAATTGAATGCAGTTCTACTTAGGCTCAACTTCGCTCAGACACCTCCACTGTGGTTAATGGCATGAGAGAAAGTGTAATAATTTGGCTCTACTTCGCTATCGGCAGAGTGTTAGGGTAACAGGATCCTTCAGAGGGAGGGATAGACAGCCTGCAAGCTGCACCGGCACCTAGGCGGCCGCTTCCGCAGGAGAGACTTCCCTTTTCCTGCACCTAGTGCGCTGCAATAAGGCGACGTTTTTTAGAGTAGCTCACAGCCCACCTTCTCCTACTGCAGCATCAGGTAGTGAGCACTGCGCTAAATCTGAAATCCAAGTGCAGAAGGCTTTTAGTCAGATCGCAATGCTCCTGGCAAGGGGGAAGGGGCTACCTGGCCTGCAGGCTGCACCCAAGCTATTCGGTCCTCCTCCCCAGGCTGAGGCTCATCCACTTGCTGCAACCCCTATTACCCCCCTATTATCCATCACTCACTCCCTCACTCTCTTACTGCGGGCTCATCAGCAACTGACGCAAATTTGTATAATTTATTGGCCAGCACAATCTGTAGTCTACTGTCCCACCTAGTCAGCCAGTAATAGTTGACCTTGGGGTGGATATCAGACAGGTTGTAAAGCCCCTGGCAAGGGACTGTATGGAATCAGGTGCACGTGCTTGTAGAGAGGAGCCAGCCACAAGCCACACTGATACCGTCTTCTTTCCACAAACTTCTACAAACCCCCCTGGATGACTCTGAGATCGCCTCTGGCATCATCTCGTGGACTAGAGGCAGCCCCAGTGAAATGTTGGCTCCTTTTCTCTAACCAGAGTTGTCCCACAGTGGACCTGACAGGCGGGCTGCGGGCTTGCCAAAGGGCACAAGCGCGACCAGCCGCTTCTGTGGTCTGACCTCCTTTGATTGCTAGGCTCTCCCATACAGCTCTCCGTTATGGCGCACCATGCACACTACTCACCAAGGGATGTTGTGGCGGTCAGCGCTTCACAGGCTCCTGTACCCCTGGGCTCCCATGGGCCCCTGTTTGACTCTCGAAACTTAGGAGTTCATTCCAAGTCCTATCTTCCTGCCCATTGCCAATTTTGACCCTAACACCTGTGACCAACACCGCAGAAAAAGTCTGAAAGCAGAAGTATGGGGTTATGTCACCATGGAGAGGGCTCGCAGCTTTTTGTCCAGGAACTTCATGCTAAGTACACATTTATAAATCAGATTGTGCCAGAAATAGCTGAACCGTGTATCAAAATCTTGGCCTGTGTCCCCTTTTTTTTTAGACTAGATTCACCTCAGAAGTTTGACATCTGTTGCTTTGCTAGTTGTAATTTGGGAATACCTCTTTAGATGGCGTTGCACAAAAATCTAATTATGAGTTAATTACATGTCCTGTGATAATAGCCCAAATTTAGAGGACATTAGGGACATAGTGCTTCTCCGTGAAGCACAATGGACAATGTTGATTTAACATGATACCAATATTTCTGGCTTTAGAGACTTACAACATTGGAGTAAAGGTCTTTGATTTTATTTATATTTTTTCCCGGTTATGGGGAAATCATTTCTAAGGCAATTGGTGGTAAATGGACATGTAAGTAAAGGGTGGCCTTCCTTTGCATACAATAACATGATCTCTTATCTTCTGTAATATCTGCACTATTCATCATGCATTTTTTCATCTATTATAATATTCATACTCTCATACCCCTTGTGGTAGCTTTTCCACATGATGTTCAAAGCACCACTGCTCTCATTCACATTTGGACAGGTTTCAAACACTGAACGGTTTCAAAATTCTTGATTTCTTTTAGGAAAGAAAACACACCCATTAGCTCATGAAGGTGACCAATAGGGCCCAATTTGCTGCCTGATGTGATGCAGTATGTGATATGGCATGTGGCATTTTTCTTCTAACAGTGTTTTGAGAAATTCTGCTATAATGCTTAACACTCGTGACAACATGCATCAAACGAACAGAAGTGGGTATGTAATTAACTAAGAAGGACACAGCAGTCCTCCTTGATTGTTATAGTGGTTCCCAAGATGCTTAATTTCTGCTTGTGCATGTGAAAAATGTACACAAATCAGGGTCTTGAACTTACACCTCATTTGCAAATGTACTGGGTTTAGCTACATGCTCGCAATTCATCTTGATGGCATGCAGTGAAGCTCTCTGTAACACTATAGTCAAGCAATACAATGGTGCCATGTTTAATATAAAGAATTGTTAGTGTTCAAAATGTAGGGGACACAAATGCAATTTGCTGCCTTGCTTTCTTGTCAACAAAAACAGGGCAAATATGCCAATCGCTAGCTTGTTCTTTGTGATGCATACAAAGGAATCCTGGTGATAAGAAATTAACACTCATTCTCAGCCAGTCAAAACAATAGCAAGATATGTAGATTTAACTGGTATAAAGAAATGGAAGTGAAACTTTTTATAGGATTGGGAAGTCACTGACCCCGTGTTCAGTTACATTCTTTAATTCAGTCCTTGAAACTATTCCAGGGCATTTGCCTGCACACATGGAGTTCCTGTCAAATGCTCCCCATCTCACCTTTTTGATAATGTTAGTAACAAAGGACCACTATACAGCTGTAGGTTTAATTCAGTTAAGGCTAAAGTTATTCTTATGATTCTGGCCTCCAATAAGTCCCCTTACTTTTTTTTGTTGTTGTTGCAGTTTCATATATTGCGAACTCGACCCGAAGGTATTTGAGCCCTTTACATGAGCACCAGTTATATTACATAAGGACATTTTTTTTATGGTAGG
This sequence comes from Calotriton arnoldi, assembly GCA_963921515.1. NCBI lineage: Eukaryota > Metazoa > Chordata > Amphibia > Caudata > Salamandridae > Calotriton > Calotriton arnoldi. The sequence continues at coordinate 985,182 of CAWUFW010002205.1, read as the reverse complement.
CACAGGAAGATTAAGTGATTTGCCCATATTTACAGGCTATTGAGCCGACGCCGAGATTCAAACCTGGTTCCCCAGCTCTAAAGTTCGCAGCTCTGGCCGTTGCGCCACATCGTCTACATCTCACTAGAACCTGCCTCAGTGTAGCTGCTGAAGTTGCGGGTAACTGGCACATTAGATATAGTGCAGCCATTGATTAATAAGTCCTTTCATAATAGAACTTTTGCTGATGGTTTAAAAAGCCCTTGCTACTTCCGGTCGAATAATGCAGGGCTTAATCTTTCAGGGAAGTCCCACTTTCCACCACTGATAAATCTCACTATCCTATAAAAATACCAGAAAAAAATGCAACGGCAGCTCATCCACATGATAAATAGCCAATTAGACTTTTACTCTAATCATGCGAATTAAGTGCCTCTTATGGACTATGGCGATGAACTATTAATGATGCTTGAAAGTCGCTTCTCAACCATTATGGTTATTTTGGGATTGTCTGTAACCTCATTGGTTCAGAAGATTCCTTATAGGAAATACTTAGACCACCTAAATTGAACTTTTTCATCATGCCCTCCTGCACGTCCATTAGAGTACTAAAGGGAGCTTCTTTTTCTCCTGCTATATTTTAACCCACAAATAACCCCAGTCTTCCAACTTTTGTAATATCTGAATCTAAATTCTATAATATCAAACAAATTATATGTGACACTTGTAAAGAGTGAAGCAGGTTAGGTGCTTTGAATTATTTACTGGCAGGGGAGAGAGGTGCCGGACAGTTTGATACATACTTTATGTGAGCACACAGCACCAGTGCCAGCAAATCCCCACAAAGGAAGATCAACGTCTTCATTACGTTTCTGCGGTCACATGTGGCAACCTCGAGAATTACTCTGAGGAGCTGTATGCCGTTCTAGAGAAAAAGATACTTGAAGAAACTGGTTCTGGAGACCCTTTCTCCAGGAGCCTGGCTCCATCAATGTTTCCAAATGTAGGTTTTTCCCAAGAGGTAGAACCCATCCTGGTGAATGCCCTTCATACAGGAAGATGCCCTTTGGTTCCTTTATTCAGGATCAAATTGATTCTCTCTCCCCTCAAACCTCCTTTTTCTTTTCTTTTTTTAACTGTATTTGTCATTCTCAGAACTGTGACTACAGAACAGGAAAAAAAGCACATTTCTGCATCATAGGTACAATGAGACAAAATGCAATTCTTAATCAATACATCACGTTGAGCACAGTTGATAACAGCAACAACCGCAATCTTACCAGTGTTCCAGTAGGTGCCTAATTATGCTCCCCACCTGACCCCATATGCTGCCCCTCACATATATCTACCTTCCTCAGAAAGGTTTAAGCACCATGTGACTGGAGGAGATGTTGATAAACCCAAGCCTTTCCATCCCCTTCCTTGACCTTTACCTATCCATGAGTCAGTTCAACCCCTCTTCCTTGAGCTGTTTTTTTCTTTACCCTCTTTCTCTATCATAGTACATCAATCCTTGTGCATACTTCCATACTTGTTACCTTTATATACCCCAGCACCTGAAGCCCTACCTATACCTTAAAACCTTTACCCTGTCTGTACATCAGTACCTCAAACCACACCTATCACATAGGAACTCAATCTATATCCTGTTTACATCACATATTTATTTTGCATTTTCATACAGATCTCCTTTAGAAGAGGTGGCAGCATGCTTAACTGCGACAAAAAAGAGATGCAGAGAGAATCAACACATATAATAAGTATAACATACAACTAACAAGAAACAGAACTTGAACATTATCATCATCAAGTAGGGGACATAATAGCCTAATTGAAAGATTACAGATGCATTAGAAAGCATAATGAAGGAGAGGAAGGAGATTAGAGAGTTAAGTAGTATAAAAAAGCATGCAGGGGGATAAAAAGGGGTGGGAATAGTTTTGCAGTAAAAGGACAGAAGGGACGTAGAGGAAAGTAGACATACAGAAAGTGAGAATTAGGAAAACATTTGGGAAGATAGAAATTGCTGGTGAGCCGCAATAAGTCTCAAGGTGAAGGCGGGAAAAGACTCAAAGAAATTAAAAGTGAGGTTGTCTATAAATTCAGGGATTAAATCAGTCCCGGTAGGTTCTTTTTGAACTTTTTCAGAATTGGATCTCCAGAATATCTCAGGTCAATGGGGAAAGAGTTTCATAGGGAAGGGAATACTCCTGAGGATAATTTCTTAGCAGCCATGTAAGTCTGAGGTTATTTAGACTTCCCAGATATCCGTTGCCACTAGAAATTTTAAAGGATGCCCAAGGGTACTCTGGATGGTCATGCAGAAATTTACAAGGTGATAAATGTCAACATGAACTCACCCATGCGTCTGGGGGAGCCAAAGAAGATGATTTAGAACTGGAGATATGCAGTTGAAATATCTAGTTCTAGAAATCAATCTGCCAACTAAAAAAGTACTTCTTTACTACTTTAGTTGTAGTCAAAGAGGATATAAAATGTCTCTTTAGGATGGCAATGCAGAGTGCACCAGGTCCTCCACTGAAAAATGACAGACCCTTAGGGGTCGATTCCGATTCGGGCCGGAAAAAGCACCGACCGACTCGGAGCCGGAATTAATTCCGACCGACACGTACCTGTGGCGCCCGACACGCCAAGTACGATGCAAGGCGTGCAAAATCCGACCGACACGTACTGAACCCAAGCCGAACGACCGAGCCGCACGGAAAACAGCAATCCGGCCGGAAAAACACGCGAATCGAACCGACCGACACGCACCCGGAACAAATCCAACCGAAACGTACACGCGAACTCCAAACCGCTAAGTACGATGCAAGGCACGAAAACCACGACCGAGTCGTACGGAGGACAAGCCGCACGACCGACACGCATACAAAACCGAGCCGAAGTAACACAAAACACCGCGACCGACGCGTACGCAGCATAGAAAACTGCACAAACACAGCGTGAACGAAACGGAGAAGACCGTACGAGACAAATGCAGGGACCGACTCGGTCACAAGAACGTTTCCAACATGCACAGAAAGTACTAAGGAAAAATACACAAAAAAAGGCCAAACAAGCAATTACTAAGCCAATAAATACTGAGGGGGGTGGGGTCAGAGAACAAAGACACACCCACAACTCCACCCATATAAAGGACACAAATCCCAACCATGATCCTTTGCAAATGCTATTCTACTGCCAGCACTCAACAGACAGCAACCACACACCCACAGCTCATCCCTCACACAAGCCACACACCATCAGCACACCAACAAATAGCTACCTCACATACACCCAGCAAAACACACACACACACCCTCACCTGCACACCAACACACACATCACTCACCATCACCACCCATCACCATGCCCCCCAAGAAGAATCACAAGTTCCTAGATTGTGAATTGGAAGTCCTGGTAGACGAGATCCTCAGGGTAGAGCCACAGCTGTTTGGCACACTGGTCCAACAGACACCCATCTCCCAGAAAACCAAGATGTGGGAGAGGATCATCAACAGGGTGAACGCACAATCACCATGTCTGCGCACAAAGACTGACATCCAGAACAGGTGGTATGACGTGCGCAGGAGGGTACGGGAGCTGCTCAAGAAGGACTACCTCCTGAGCCAATACACCAGCAGTGGCCCTCCTGCCAAGCCAGTATACCTCAGGCCCTGGGAGGAGAAGGTGCGGGCCATCCTTCCGCCAGTGAGCATCTATGGACTAGAGAACATCCCAGAGCCTGGTGAGTACACAACAAATGTACACAATATTCTGCCACAATACACACACACATCACTGTCAAGGGGAGAGTCAAACCATGCACTCTTAGCAATTACACAGCAACCAGAACAGAATCATCCCAAAATGTGTATGTCAGTCAGATAAACACAACACATGCCATCTCAAAGTTACATTTAACCGTGTCATCACATGTACAAACACAACTACAACTACAGCTAGGCAGTGGCACAAATAGAACTAACAAACACATCCAGACATGTAGCCACCACTACAACACCAACACACAGTGAAGACCACTGAAAGGAAGGAATTCTGTATATGCTGGGCATGTCAGTGTAGCCAATAGCTTCATGGGAGTCGTAGTCACAGATATTGCTCACCCCCACAACTGTCCCATCAACACCACCATGAACCATGCGCACATCACAGGGAGTGGAAAAGGACTCACAAGATGGCTGATACTGGCTACTGCTGTGGGGAGCACAAGGCCCTGCTGGCAACTGTGCAACAACCAACAGCAGGACACCACTGACTGACATCCTGAGAGACAACTTCCACTCCCTGCAATGGAAGCACGTTCCATGGTGGGATATCTGGCTGGGTGGGAAGGAGGACTCGCAGCACTGACCATAGTCACAAGCACCTCCCCTCACACACCCCCTCAACACAAACTCCACAGAACCCACCTGGGAGAATGCAATGCCTCACATCCTAACTCAAGATCCCACAAAGAACCTCCACCCTGGGTAATGTTGTGTGAAGCACAGGGACACTCTTTGGACTTTTAGCCAAACAACTGCCAGGACAACACTCCCAGCCATCCTGTCAGCACAGGCAGCCCACCCCACAGGGAAGCAGAGTCAAAAGAAAGGAAGCATGGGCATGCTGGGAAGGGGGTGGAGGCAATAGCATGATGGGAGTAGTAGGCACAGATATCGCTCAGCCTCACAACTGGCCCATCAACACCACCCTGAACCATGCTCACATCACAGGGAGTGGATAAGGACTGACAAGATGGCTGACACTGGCTACTGCTGTGGGGAGCACAAGGCCCTGCTGGGAACTGTGCACCAACAAACAGCACAACACCACTGCCTGACATCCTGAAAGCCAACTTGCACTCTCTGCAATGGAAGCACGTTCCATGGTGGGATATCTGGCTGGGTGGGAAGGAGGACTCGCAGCACTGACCATAGTCACAAGCACCTCCCCTCACACACACCCTCAACACATACTCCACATAACCCACCTGGGAGAATGCAATGCCTCACATCCTAACTCAAGATCCCACAAAGAACCTCCACCCTGGGTTATGTTGTGTGAAGCACAGGGACACTCTTTGGACTTTTAGCCAAACAACTGCCAGGACAACACTCCCAGCCATCCTGTCAGCACAGGCAGCCCACCCCACAGGGAAGCAGAGTCAAAAGGAAGGAAGCATGGGCATGCTGGGAAGGGGGTGGAGGCAATAGCATGATGGGAGTAGTAGGCACAGATATTGCTCAGCCTCACAACTGTCCCATCAACACCACCCTGAACCATGCTCACATCACAGGGAGTGGAAAACAACTGACAAGATGGCTGACACTGGCTACTGCTGTGGGGAGCACAAGGCCCTGCTGGGAACTGTGCACCAACAAACAGCACAACACCACTGTCAGCCATCTTGCCATTGCTCTCACACCCACACACACTGAACTCCCCAAAAAGCAAGTAAGTATGGGAATGCTGGGAAGTGGGGTGGAGGCAATAGCATGATGGGAGTCATAGTCACAGACATAGCTCACCCCCACAACTGTCCCATCAACACCACCCTGAACCATGCTCACATCACAGGGAGTGGATAAGGACTGACAAGATGGCTGACACTGGCTACTGCTGTGGGGAGCACAAGGCCCTGCTGGGAACTGTGCACCAACAAACAGCACAACACCACTGTCAGCCATCTTGCCATTGCTCTCACACCCACACACACTGAACTCCCCACAAAAGCAAGTAAGTATGGGAATGCTGGGAAGTGGGGTGGAGGCAATAGCATGATGGGAGTCATAGTCACAGACATAGCTCACCCCCACAACTGTCCCATCAACACCACCCTGAACCATGCTCACATCACAGGGAGTGGATAAGGACTGACAAGATGGCTGACACAGGCTACTGCTGTGGGGAGCACAAGGCCCTGCTGGGAACTGTGCACCAACAAACAGCACAACACCACTGCCTGACATCCTGAAAGCCAACTTGCACTCTCTGCAATGCAAGCACGTTCCATGGTGGGATATCTGGCTGGGTGGGAAGGAGGACTCGCAGCACTGACCATAGTCACAAGCACCTCCCCTCACACACACCCTCAACACATACTCCACATAACCCACCTGGGAGAATGCAATGCCTCACATCCTAACTCAAGATCCCACAAAGAACCGCCACCCTGGGTTATGTTGTGTGAAGCACAGGGACACTCTTTGGACTTTTAGCCAAACAACTGCCAGGACAACACTCCCAGCCATCCTGTCAGCACAGGCAGCCCACCCCACAGGGAAGCAGAGTCAAAAGGAAGGAAGCATGGGCATGCTGGGAAGGGGGGTGGAGGCAATAGCATGATGGGAGTAGTAGGCACAGAGATTGCTCAGCCTCACAACTGTCCCATCAACACCACCCTGAACCATGCTCACATCACAGGGAGTGGAAAACAACTGACAAGATGGCTGACACTGGCTACTGCTGTGGGGAGCACAAGGCCCTGCTGGCAACTGTGCAACAACCAACAGCAGGACACCACTGACTGACATCCTGAAAGACAACTTCCACTCCCTGCAATGCAAGCACGTTCCATGGTGGGATAACTGACTGGCTGGGTGGGTGGGAAGGAGGGCCGGCTGTCAACCAAACACAACCAATGCAGACCATGTTCACACCCCAAAAAATACATAGAAATGCCCAAATAATGCAGGACAATGTGCCACACCAATATCAACCCCTGACTGTGACGACTTAGGACAATGCAATGTACAGGCCCGCACCCAGAGGCACAGTCACAACTGTCAGGTGTGTCAACCATTGATGCCTGCAGAAACATAACATACATTGTGTGTGTCTCCCAAAAACAGGTGATGATGGGGACACAGCAGCAGACGCTGAGGAGTCCCAGTCCCAGGCTCAAGAGGATACGGAGCTCACTGGTGTCGTACAGCCTCTGCCTCTGGAAGAAGACCAACCTGGCACATCCGGTGCAAGTCAACATGCAGCACCAGCAGGACCACCAGCTGCAGCACCAGCAGGACCACCAGCTGCACCCCCTGCACCCACCCCTCCAACGACTGTCACCACAAATACCATCCCTGCCGACATGGACAGAACAAGGAGCAGCACCAGCACAGGGACCCTGGACCCTACGTGGGGCCATGGACACCACCACCACCACCAACCCCCAAGGGGGACCAGGGTCATCTGTGCATGCCACTGCACGCACTGCACATGTCGGCAGGGGTGGTGGGAGGGGTGGGAGACAGAGGTCGCTGCTTGCAGAGGTTGCTGGTGTGCATGATGACCCACAACTGGTACGCATAGCCGATGCGTACCAGTCCAGCACCGGAGATCTCATCCAGGTAGTGGGGCTCCTCAGAGACATGAAACAGCAGCAGGCTGCCCATCATGCCCGCTTGGACTCACACATGTCCCACGTGGAGTCCAAGTGGGACGCACTGCAAGAGATGTCGGCGGTGCACAGGGACATATTACAATGCCTCTGCCAGATGAACAGCAACCAGTCCACACCTCCCTGTGTGCCAACAACATCTGGTGCTGAACAAACTGCAACTGCCACAGGAAGGGAGGATGACTCTGGCGGAGAGTCCCCTGCACCGCAGAAGCCTGTACTTGAGGGCCCCCCCCCAAAGAAGAGGGGTCGTCCGAGGAGGGGCAAGTGAGAGGCCGATGGCCAAGTGCAACCCCCAGGAAGCCTGAACCTGTTCTGGATGTTCACCTTTGTGCACAAACTGTTCACCCTGTTGACGGCAACACAACTCCCACACATGACATGGGGAGTACAAGTAGGACCAATGTCTCAGACAACTGTGGCCCCGATACTGGGGATTTTGTCTACCAGGACTTTCAATTCACCTAGGAACTTCTGATTGCAATATATATGTACAGCACTAACCATCCTATGCACTATTCACGCAAATGTATCACAATAAACACACTAATACACCATACTTGCCTCTGTTGTGATTCCAACGTGGGTGCTGTCATGGGGATGATGAACTGCAAAATTACACTGTGTATGCGAACTGCAACAGCAAGTACAACACAGGCATGTGAGTAAAGGCAACGTGACACATATGAGGGAGACACACCACCAGGGCTACACAATACATACACACCTAGGCCATCTGACTCATTGCCTACACTGATGTTGCCAGGGAAGAGGGTGCAATGCACAGACACCACACCTATTCCCAGTTGTAGTCAAGTAGCCCACAGGTGCAGTAAGCAAATGGCAGTCAAATGTGTGACCACAGACAACGCACATCACAAAGTGAAGCACAGGTTTATTACACAGTTGCAACATGTCATAACCACTACAGATGCAAGGTAATCCCACCTGGCAGCGGGCACACAGTCAACAACTGTAGAAGGAAGGAAGTCCATGGGTGTGGCGCACATCACCTGTAGGGACACAACAGCTACCACCCTGGAAGTACAATCACGTCGTCGGTGGACACAGTTGACCAAACGAATCTGAAAGTACCCTGTGAAGGACAGAAATGACACACAGTCAAAAGCAATGGAGAACAGGACAGAACAGCAAAACTCATGCACAATACATGTTACAAGATACCCACCCAGAACCAAGTTAGCATGTCAACATTGTTGGGGAGTACAGACCACCTGTAAGCACACATCGCTACACACATCCAGTCAAGTAGCCCATGGACACACTCCAACAGCACCAGAGCACCACCTACACATATCATGCCAACTCACATCATTGACATGACACCTCAGGATACTCACATTCAGCTAAAGAAGTTGGTGATGAGCTGTGTGCGGACATCACCCTCATCATCATCATCATCACTGGCATCGTGGTCCAGGCCAGGATCCTCCACAGGTGGCGGATGTTGGTCATTGTCATCCTGGATGAGAGGCAACTCCTTCCGCACTGCCAGGTTGTGGAGCATGCAGCAGACGATGATAATCTTGCACACCTTCGCTGGGGCATATGGGAGGGACCCTCCTGTCTTGTCCAGGCAGCGGAAGCGGCTCTTCAGGAGACCAAATGTCCGCTCAATCACTCTCCTTGTCCGACCATGTGCCTCATTGTAGCGCATCTGGGCTGGTGTCACAGGGTTCCTGAGGGGTGTCAGCAACCACGGCATGTTGGGGTATCCCGAGTCACCTACGGACAGACAAGTGCACATTAGCTGACTTGGAAAAGTGGGCGGAATACTACAGATCAGATCACACACAATGGCACAAAGTCAGTACACACCGACAAGCCAGGCACGCTGGTTCTGCATCTGTGCCATCATCCTGGGGATGCGACTACTCCTCATCACAAAGGCATCGTGTGCTGAACCAGGGAAACGGGCACACACGTGTGTGATGGTCATATCTGCAAGACACACCACCAGTGCATTGACCGAGTGGTAGTGCTTGCGGTTACGGTAGGCCTGCTCCTGGGCCTGTGGTGGTACCAAAGCCACATGTGTCCCATCAATGGAGCCAATGACATGCGGCATCCTCCCCAGGGCATAGAAGTCACTCTTCACGTCAGTGAGTCGTTGCAGTCTAGGGAAATAGATGTACCGGTTCAGGAATAGCAACATTGCCTCCAAAACATCGCGGAGCACACGGCTCAACATGGTCTGTGACATCCCACCAGCAGTCGCCACAGTATGTTGGAAGGTACCGGTGGCAAAGAAGTGTAGGGCTGCCATCACCTTCACCTTGGGGGTCAGCGCTGTAGGATACGGCCGGCCAGGCTGCAAATGTGGGGCCAACTGCACTGCCAAATCCTCAATCAGCTGCCTGGTGAAGCGGTACCGTCGGATGCTGTCCCGTTCCACCATCGTTGCCAGGTCTGGGAATGGTCTATGGACAGCAGGAGCCCTGCAGTGCAGAGGAGAAGAAAGCAAGATTGTCAGTCACCCCACATATGCGGCATTGAACACACTCAATATCACAACATACATCATTATGAGGCACAACTACATGAAGTGTGCAGTTCCGTAAGGACATGTATGGTACATACATGGCCAACATCTGTCATCACGGTTCAACAAGTGGCATCAATAAGTCCCAGGTTGGCCCATTGGATATCATGAGGCCGTGTCACAGTTCCCATCTCCTGCTGCTGTGTCACAATCACCCCCCACAGTGACATGTGAGGACAGATGTGCCCCAGGCATCACAGCTCAACGACAGGTACATTCCCAGGGACCCTGTATTGCCACATGGACACTGGCATTACATGGAGTATCATGTATACACCACAGCAAAACAACCATGACCCCCACAGGTAGTGGTCCCACTTGCCACTGCAGGACAGACATGGACGTCTGTGACACACACACGCACAACATCAAAGTCCATGCACACACAACGTGGATGTGGAGACTGTCTCCCATTGTGCACATGAAATCAGAGACATTGTAAACACTACATGCACACAGACTGTGGAGGACCATCACTATTGTGCCACTGGGACACCCTGGCTTAAACATACCATCCCACATGGGACTCACGGGGTATGTGACATGACATACACATACACCACCGTGAAATGTGACCATGGCACATGCACAGATATGAACTGTTGCACATCACAGTGGTCATGTACACGTAACACCCAGGATCCTGTCCCCATGAACACGTGCACAGCCTGGGGGTGGCTGCCCCCAGGTGACACCCACAGGACAACATGTACATCAACATACACACAATAGGAAATGCAGCCTTACATGCCTTATGATACAGTTTGGACAGGCTGTCGTGTTGTAGGTGTGCCCCTCACTCCCTGGGAGCTATCTGTGGCTGGCATATGTTCATCTGAGACAGGCATGGTGACATATGCCAGTCACTTGTACAGGGATGCGTTGAACAGCAATGGACCGATCGGTGCCCCCGGCCGGCCCATTGCATTCAATGTGTGCGGGTACGCGTTGTACCCCTGTACGCATTGAACAGCAATGGACCGATCGGTGCCCCCGGCCGGCCCATTGCATTCAATGTGTGCGGGTAGCCGTTGTACCCCTGTACGCGTTGAACAGCAATGGACCGATCGGTGCCCCCGGCCGGCCCATTGCATTCAATGTGTGCGGGTACGCGTTGTACCCCTGTACGCGTTGAACAGCAATGGACCGATCGGTGCCCCCGGCCGGCCCATTGCATTCAATGTGTGCGGGTACGCGTTGTACCCCTGTACGCGTTGAACAGCAATGGACCGATCGGTGCACCCGGCCGGCCCATTGCATTCAATGTGTGCGGGTACGCGTTGTACCCATGTACGCGTTGAACAGCAATGGACCGATCGGTGCCCCCGGCCGGCCCATTGCATTCAATGTGTGCGGGTACGCGTTGTACCCCTGTACGCGTTGTACTGCAATGGACCGATCGGTGCCCCCTGCCGGCCCATTGCATTCAATGTGTGCGGGTACGCGTTGTACCCCTGTACGCGTTGAACAGCAATGGACCGATCGGTGCCCCGGCCGGCCCATTGCATTCAATGTGTGCGGGTACGCGTTGTACCCCTGTACGCGTTGAACAGCAATGGACCGATCGGTGCCCCGGCCGGCCCATTGCATTCAATGTGTGCGGGTACGCATTGTACCCCTGTACGCGTTGTACCGCAATGGACCGATCGGTGCCCCCGGCCGGCCCATTACATTCAATGTGTGGGGGTACGCGTTGTACCCCTGTACGCGTTGAACAGCAATGGACCGATCGGTGCCCCCGGCCGGCCCATTCCATTCAATGTGTGCGGGTACGCGTTGTACCCCTGTACGCGTTGAACAGCAATGGACCGATCGGTGCCCCCGGCCGGCCCATTGCATTCAATGTGGTGGGGTACGCGTTGTACCCTGTACGCGTTGAACAGCAATGGACCGATCGGTGCGCACCCATTGACAATGGCCTAGCCTGGCAACGGACGCGTTTTCGAAATTCGAATGAGTCGGTTGCTGGAAATTCAGTTGGTCACCCACAACAATGTTGCAAAATCATGTATGTCATGAAGTTGAAGATTTGAAGGATGCTGTGGGCGTGTATTGGTGCTGCTATTCCATGGATTGGCCAGATTCAGAAGATGCAAACGACTTGGACCTATCACTTTGGACACATGGGACAGTATCTGCCTCTCCAGCACATATATATTGCTGGCTGTTCCCCTGAGAGCTCACTTGCCTGCACTACATGCTCCAGGACGACATCTGCCACTGCACTGCTGCTGTCTCTGCCCCCTCTGGACCCTGCAATGGCACGTACTGTGGAGAGAGCCCCAGCCTTCAGCCTTGAGGAGAACCAGGCCCTGCTGGACAGCCTACTTCCACAGTACAGCAAGCTGTATGGGACACCAGGGGAGCAGGTGAGTGTTCTGTGCACTGCCTTTCTGAATGTGCATTTTGTCTGACTAGCAAGGCTGAAAGTCTGCACGCCACTGGCTAGCAGGCTCACTGAGTAGTTGTCACCCCCCATAGTGTGTAATGACATGCACTGGACAGGTATGGTATGGTGCAGTGACAGTGCATTTGAACAAGGTTTTACTTCCCATGCAATGATACCATGTAGTGACTTCTGGCAAACTGTCCATGGGCAGCGTTGCACTGCCTGTGTACATCATGTGCCCCTGTGATTGAGACATGTATATACAACTGTGTCATGCACGGATATGTTGCATGTGTAGTAATGGCCTTTTCACTTTGTCATCCTGACAGGTTAATGCCCATCGGAAGCAGGAGATCTGGAAGGACATCGTCCAGGCTGTCCGGTCCGTGGGGGTCTACAAGCGCCGGATCCGCAACTGCCAGAAGAGGTGGCAGGACCTTCGGGGCTGGACCCGGAGGATTGCACGGGTCCAGCTGAAGCTGTCGCCTCCTCGCAGGAGGGGCGGAACACGGACCCTGACCCGCCACATGCTCCAGATCCTGGCGGTGGTGTTTCCAGACCTGGATGGGCAGCTGAAGGCCAGACAGCAGCAAGGAGGGGGTGAGTCAAAGACTGCACTGTGAACTCTGTATTACATGCTATGTGCCCTCCTCTGGCCTGGTTAAACTGCCACTGTTCAGCAGTCATGTTGTCCAGGAGCCATGTCCCTCTATTGTGCACTGCCCACTCCACATCTGATACCCAGGTGTGGCCCTTACATTCAGGGAATTGTGTCACTTGGGACTGTGTCCTTGCAGTTTGCTTCACTCAAGGTGGGGGACAGCATCTGTTTCCCTAACTCTGTTGTGGGCATCATGGGTGGGTCCATTGTTCACACACACCTGTGTTCGGACATGTAATCTGTGTGTTGCTTTGATATGCGGTCCACTTGCTGAGCTGAGCCACCACATGTGCCTGGGGTATCTGGCACACACCCATGCAGCGGTGGGAACAATGTTTGGGCCCCAGGAGTGTGCAGATTACGTGTGTCACACATACATAGCCAGCTATCCACTGTCCAGGGCTCATCCCTCATTCATGTGGGGCAGGACAGTCATGCCTACTCCAGCCCATCCAATACACCTGTACTCCCACTCCCGTGTATCAGCTGACACATTGTGCGCAGTGATTTGACCCCTCAGGTGTCTGCCTCTGTGTCAGTGTGCTGTGGATTTGTTGCCAGGACTGCTGGGGTGTTTCTCGGTAGGGGCTCAGCATGCCACTGGAGATGTGACCATAGGAGACGATACTTGTGTGTCACATAGGTGTTTGATCAGCTGCCCGTGCAGACTGGGGTATGCGAATGTGAAGTTCAGGCAGCTGTTTCCCATTCACAGCAGATTGTGAGGGGCTCAGGTTCAGAGGGTAGTGTCACAGGTCTCCCATATGTCCAATCGGTATGACCTGGACAGATGAGGGTTAAGATGATGTGTTGTGTGGGGGATGTACATGTGCACTTGTGCAGCTCCAGGACTTGCATTCCCCATGACTTACTATTGTGACACAGTGCAGAGTGTTGTTGTCTGGCTGCCAAGTCATACATCACTGAGACAGTGATGTATGACTTAGCAGTCATGCCTCCGCCATGGCATGTGTCTACTTATTGGTGATCCTGCAGGGGAGTGACATGTGCTACATGCACACCATTGTGGCGATGGCTATCAGGACATGGGTGCATCATGGTGTCTGTCGCTGGTATGCATCACATGCATTTCCTATTTGACTCTGGGCATCCCTTTCATCCGGAAACCTGTACTGACTCAGTGGCAAGAGTTGTGATGTGTGCATGTCCACATGCTACACCGTGTCCTCTGCACTGTCCAACTACTGTGTAGGTGGTGCATGTGTCCACACTGGGGTGTTGCTATCCAACAGACACCAGACAGATGGGTGCAAGGCCATGTGGGATGTGAGTGCCATGGTTGGCATCAGACTGACAATTGGCTTCTCCTGTTCAGTTAAGGCACTTTTAGCAATGTTCAACTAATGATGCCAGGGCTTGCTCTGTAATGTGCTGTGCTCACAGTGGTGTGTGCGTTTGGTGCAGGTGACTGATGTCTGTCTGTTTCCCCATTGTTTGCAGATACATCCACGGCCACGGAAGGGGACAGCTCCACGGACCAGGAGGAGCCGGAGAGCCAGACTGGGTCAGCAGCCGAGGAGTGGTTGGAGGGACCCAGTGGCACGGAGGGCGAGGGGAGCCACACCGAGGAGTCCTCAGCAGCATCCACCTCAGCTGAGGACCACAGCGGCTCAGAGGATGACTCCCTTAAGGAGGCGGGTGTCAGCAGCCACCACACCCCAGCTAGTGTTGCTGTCCCCGCCACCACCAGCACCACCACCGCCCTCCCATCGGCTCCCATTCCCCAGGTCCGTGGAGGCTCCCATGTTCGGGAGCGTGTCTCCTTTGGGCCAGGCACCGCACCCCCTGCCCCTGTGTCCCCTGCTGCCCTGAGTGAGGAGTCTGTGTACCTCCTTCGCCAGCTCCATGTAGGGCAGACAGCCATGCTGAGTGTCCTCCATGCGCACACCGCTCTGTTGACTCAGCTGGTGTCATTCATGGAGGGCATCTCATCGGGCATGTCTGACCTACAGAGGGGCAATAGGTCCATGGACTCCTCCCTGACGGCAGCAGTGTCCCTCCTCAGACAGTCCCTCACCCCTCCTGCCTCTGCTCCATCCACACTCCCCAGCACCTTACCCGTCCCAAGCACACACACACACCGGCACAGGCACACACCAGCACACACACGTCCAGCACACAGACACACACGCCACAAACAAAATGCACACGCACGCACAGTCAGGGGACTGAAACCAGACTCACAGGGGATGGGGCCCTGGAACACACACACGCATCCACGAGCACTGCGCAGTCCTCAGTTGCCTCTCCCTCCAAAGCACCCTCCCTTGCCTCACCTGCAACCCCAAAGACCCAGCGGCTCTTCCTCAGTGACCTCGGCCTCTTCCCCTCCGATCCAGCTGATACAGCATTCAGGGGGAAGAGGAAGCCCACCCACACGGAGCAGAGTGCCCCTCGCCCCCGGACACCCTCCCCCAGGCGCAGACAGACTGAGGCCCCCACCCGCAAGTCCCCCGGAGTCGTAAGAGCAAGACCCCGCCGCCGCCCTGCAGCTCAGGCACCAGGTCTCCTTCCTCCATCCCTCAGGCCCCCACTCCACAGGTGCCTCCACCACACCCTGCCCCAGGTTCCCCCACCCACAGATATACCATCCCCAAGAGGATCCGGCCTTCTCCCCCTGCCACTTGCTCTCCCGGCACCACACCCCCGCTGCGCTTGTCTGTGCCACTGATGTGGTGAGGGTGTCCTCCCCCTCTGTCCAGCCCACCTTGCCTGTTCCCCATTCTCCTCCCCTGGTGGTAGGCACTGCAGTGGAGTCCACTACCACCCTGTCTGACTTGGGCACTGCAGTGGCGGACCTGTCCACTCCATCATGCCCCCCAGTTCTGCCGGCACACACCATGTCAGACACCTCCACTGCAGTTGTCAGTGGCTCTCCAGCACCCACCACCCCTTCCCTGCCTCCTCCTGGTGAGCCCTGATCCTGTCCCTGCGGTGCCTGGCCTGCCCCCCGGTTGCCCCTCCTAGTGGATTGTCCCTGGTTTTGTGCAGTGCAGGCATGCGTAGGGTGACATCTGCCACTGTCACCCTGTTTGGACTTTGACAATGGACTGGCCATTGGCCTTTGTGTTTTTTCTGGACTTTCACTTTTAAACACACATATGCTGAATAAAGCAACTTTCTGTTCTCTAGTGCTTATGCTTCTGATGTACATGTTGTTGATGATGCTAACCATGCCCTTGCTGCAGTGATGGTGATATTTGGTCTCATGATAATGAAGTGTTTCTGTGCAGGAACCCATGTGGTCCAGGGGGAATGTGTCCTATCCTGTGGTGTATCCATGTCATCCATAGCAGCATCTGAGGGTGTCATGTGTTCAGTATTTGGCAATGGGATTTCCTACTTACATTAGCAATTTCACATCTGTGGCTTCCACCCCTGCACATCTGTTGTGCCTGCCATTGTTCAATTCGTCTACTTCCCTGACCGTGTGGCCATCTCCACTGGACATGCAGGTTTGGGCATCAATGGGGAAGGACTCATCTGTGTTGTCAGTGCAACATTGCTATACAAGTGTGTTGGATCTGTGCTGATGATTTCGTTGGCACTTCCATGACCAGGCTGATGTGACAGGAGCCTTCATTTGGTGCTAATTGTTGATTGTGTGACCAAGTGCTCAGCTGACATGATGGGGCCCTACTGAGGCAACATATGGCACAGCTTTCCTCACACAGGAGTGGAGTCCCCTCATGGCAGTGTGTACTCCTGTGACATTGCCTGCGCCCAAGGTGTGTGTTGTATGAGCATGTCTGTGTGTTCACTTCCGTTTAGCTGTGCATGCTGTGATCCCTAGTGTTGTACCTGTTTGTGATGCTTGCTGACTTGACCTATGTTCCCCCAAAGTCTTCTCCCTGGGTTCTCTGTGATGTGGGTGCATGGCACATTACTGGTCATCAGGGTGTCACCCATAGGTGTGTTTGCTGTCAGGGCTGAGTTTGTGTGCAGACGCAGATGGGTCACAGTCAGGTTTCCCCTTGGCACTTGTTGTTTGCACCTGTCATGTGATTTCCAGTTTGTGTTATCTTTCAGTGATTGTGACACGTTGTGTGTGTGACTGCTGGCACTCCTCAGGGTCCGGGCTGCAATGTTGGTTGTTGTCTATGTGTGTTCTTTGTGGGTGAGCTTGGCTTCTTCATTGGTGTGTGACTGTGGCTGGGATCCCATTGGTTGGTGTGGTATTGCCGTCATGTCCATGTACAGCGTAGTGTGCAGTGTGTCAGACATTCAGGAGTCTTGTTGAGTGGCCATGTGTGATGTGTTTCTGCACCTTGGTTCCCACCCACCACCCTGGAATAGTCATGGGTGCATGTGCAATGTCACCAGTGCATGTGTGCTTCACTGCTGCACATTGTTGGAGGTCGAGGTGTGTGGTGTTGAGTGTGTGCAGATGAGAGTTGTTGCCCGGCTAGACCCCTGCCTCCATGTTGGCCTTGGCTTACTGGCCGTGCTGATTGATTTGTGCTTGTGTAGGTGTGATGGTAGTTTGGTGCTCAGGACACATGACTGTGGTTCACAGTGTGAACGACATTTAGCTTTGTCATCACAGTGGGATTGTAATGCAGCCCAGGGTCACCACATTGTGGGGGCCCTGGGGGTAGTGCTGTGGTGTGTCTGTGTCTTGCTGTGTCAGTTGCTGTTCCTACGTGCCTGTGTGACATGTGTGATTTGTGCTCCCTCTCATCTGACAATGCCTGCTTGCCCACATAGGGGATTTGGATCCATGAGTTACCTTTGTGTGGCACTGTATGCACATCTGTATGGTTGGTATTCAGGCCTCCTCATGTGTTGTGTGGTTGCCTGGGGACACTGGCAGCCCCCCCCTCACCTGTTGTGTATGATGTGAAGTGTGGGTCTGCCTGTTTGTGTTTGTGCCTCTGCACCACTGCATTGGCATATCTTGGGTGTGCCATTGGCTGTATGTAGTTTGGTGGGTTTCTCCTGCTGTCCCTGGGTCTCCTAGGTCATCGGTCAGCACAATGATCATGGTTTGTGTGTCCCATTGCTGCCATGGTATGGTATCTGTTCACCTCACATCTACAGTCTCCACAGGGTATCTGCATTTGTGTGCCCATTGGTGCAAATATGTGGGTCTGCATTCTGATGGTCACTTCTGTCATTGTGTCATTGATGAATGTTGACAGTGTCAGCCCCCATGGGTGTTGTTTGTCTGCACATGGCCAAAGGTATGTCTTATTTGCACTGCAGTATTTGCCTCCCCCAATCTATGTTGCAATGGGACACATGCACTACTTTGCCACTGATGTGTTTTATGTTCTGTGACCAGGAATCATCCATGCAGTTTGGCAGTTGCAGCTTTTTCTTTGTCAACACTTACATTTTGGTCACTGTGATGATGTCGGTTTGGACCCCATTGCCACACTGTTCAAATTGTGCTTCAGCTATGGACCCTACACTTACCTTTTGGTCACTGTGATGATGGGGGTTTGGACCCCATTGCCACACTGTTCAAAATGTGCTTCAGCTATGGACCCCACACTTACCTTTTGGTCACTGTGATGATGGGGGTTTGGACCCCATTGCCACACTGTTCAAAATGTGCTTCAGCTATGGACCCCACACTTACCTTTTGGTCACTGTGATGATGGGGGTTTGGACCCCATTGCCACACTGTTCAAAATGTGCTTCAGCTATGGACCCCACACTTACATTTTGGTCACTGTGATGATGGGGGTTTGGACCCCATTGCCACAATGGTCATGGCCTGCTTGCATTGTGGGGGCCACACACATATATGTGTGGCACATGTGATAGGGGGTCACATTGTATGTTCAAAGTCATGTTCAGTGTTGTAGGCATTTGACACAGTCTACACACGCTTGTCATGGTGTTGGGGGGATGTCTTTTTCTTGCATTCCCTAGGTTGTGGTGTGCTGGTTGTGTCATGCATTGTCCATCCTATGAGTGGGGGTGGTGTTGGTGGTAGGCATCCAGCCCCCCATGGGTAGAGGTGGTAGTAGTAGTAGGCATCCAGCCCCCCCTGGGTAAGGGTGGTAGTGGTGGTAGGCATCTGGCACCCCCCTGGCTAAGGGTGGTAGTAGTGGTAGGCATCCAGCCCCCCTGGCTAAGGGTGGTAGTAGTGGTAGGCATCCAGCCCCCCCTGGGTAAAAGTGGTAGTAGTGGTGGCCATCTGGCACCCCCATGGCTAAGGGTGGTAGTTGTGGTAGGCATCCAGCCCCCCTGGCTAAGGGTGGTAGTAGTGGTAGGCATCTGGCATCCCCCTGGCTAAGGGTGGTAGTAGTGGTAGGCATCCAGCCCCCTGGCTAAGGGTGGTAGTAGTGGTAGGCATCTGGCACCCCCATGGCTAAGGGTGGTAGTAGTGGTAGGCATCCAGCCCCCTGGCTTAGGGTGATAGTAGTGGTAGGCATCCAGCCCCCCTGGGTAAGGGTGGTAGTGGTGGTGGGCATCTGGCACCCCCATGGCTAAGGGTGGTAGTAGTGGTAGGCATCCAGCCCCCTGGGTAAGGGTGGTAGTGGTGGTGGGCATCTGGCACCCCTGGCTAAGGGTGGTAGTAGTGGTAGGCATCCAGGCCCCCTGGGTAAGGGTGGTAGTGGTGGTAGGCATCTGGCACCCCCTGGGTAAAGGTGGTAGTAGTGGTGGGCATCTGGCACCCCCATGGCTAAGGGTGGTAGTTGTGGTAGGCATCCAGCCCCCTGGCTAAGGGTGGTAGTAGTGGTAGGCATCTGGCACCCCCTGGCTAAGGGTGGTAGTAGTGGTAGGCATCCAGCCCCCTGGCTAAGGGTGGTAGTAGTGGTAGGCATCTGGCACCCCCATGGCTAAGGGTGGTAGTAGTGGTAGGCATCCAGACCCCCTGGGTAAGGGTGGTAGTGGTGGTGGGCATCTGGCACCCCCTGGCTAAGGGTGGTAGTAGTGGTAGGCATCCAGCCCCCTGGCTAAGGGTGGTAGTAGTGGTAGGCATCCAGCCCCCTGGGTAAAGGTGGTAGTAGTGGTGGGCATCTGGCACCCCCATGGCTAAGGGTGGTAGTAGTGGTAGGCATCCAGCCCCCCTGGGTAAGGGTGGTAGTAGTGGTAGGCATCTGGCACCCCCATGGCTAAGGGTGGTAGTAGTGGTAGGCATCCAGCCCCCTGGCTTAGGGTGGTAGTAGTGGTAGGCATCTGGCACCCCCATGGCTAAGGGTGGTAGTAGTGGTAGGCATCCAGCCCCCTGGGTAAGGGTGGTAGTGGTGGTGGGCATCTGGCACCCCCTGGCTAAGGGTGGTAGTAGTGGTAGGCATCCAGCCCCCTGGGTAAGGGTGGTGGTTGTGGTAGGCATCCAGCCCCCCTGGGTAAGGGTGGTAGTTGTGGTAGGCATCCGGCCCCCCTGGGTAGGGGTGGTGGTGGTGGTGGGCATCTGGCACCCCCCTGGCTAAGGGTGGTAGTAGTGGTAGGCATCCAGCCCCCCCTGGGTAAGGGTGGTAGGTGTGGTGGGCATCTGGCACCCCCCTGGCTAAGGGTGGTAGTAGTGGTTGGCATCCGGCCCCCCCTGGGTAGGGGTGGTGGTGCGCATTCAGGCCCCTGTGTGCATATGTGGCATTGGTGATGGGCATCCCGCCCCTATGGTGCTGCTGTTGCTGGTGTAAGTAAATTCTGCATCCCTCTGTGTGTGTGTGTGATGTGTCGTGTACGTGTTGTATGTGTTTTGTGATTGGTGTCTGACTTACCTTCTGCGCCGTACGCGTTCGTGCCTGTTCTGGTAGTAAATGTAGAATATTGGTAGGATCGGGACGAAGGGATTCATGGTTGGTTCGTGTCGTTCGTCTTTCTCGTCGCTTCGCGTCGTCCTCGTCGCTGGCGTGTTCGCCTCGTAGCCGTGGATCGTGTTGTGGCGCGAATCGGAGCTTATGTGCGCCTCTCCCGGATGCTTTGACGTGCCGTGCGTAGCGACGGGTTCGGCGCGTACGGAAAGCGCATCGTACTTGTTCGGCCGGACGGGGCTGCATTTTCCCTTCCGTGCGACTCGATTCTGCGTTTCCGGATTCGCCTCGGTCGGAGAACAGGACCTGGATTGGGTGAGTACGACTCGGCCGGATTCTGTGCTGTTGTGCGCTTCGTACTTACTCGTTCGGTATGATGTACGTATCGGTCGGGAAACAGGCATTCGCATGGCTTTTTTCCCGACCGAATGGTATTGGGTGCGCCTCCGACCGAGATCGGAATCGGCCCCTTAGTTGTAGAAAGGTTTTACGTTTTATTTTCAAAGTGAAGAGTATATAGTGTGGTTTTTGAAATGTGCTAAATCTGCAAAGACACAAAATGGTGAGGATCAGTCCACAAGCCTAGATTTTACTTCATTATCAATAGCATGGCAAAAGCTTTCAATATAGAGCTGAAAGAGCTCATCTTTGTTGAATTTAGAATTATGTGGTTGTTGTGTGAGAATGAATTCTGCTGTCTCTTGATATTTTTAACATCAACAAATCATCCGCACATTTGTGTATTACAACCCAGCTTCCTCCATAAAGAATCTTAGCAGCTTCATATGTAAATCTTACAGCACAAGACCCCAGAGGAACACCACAGGTGACTTTGTTTGAGCTAGAAGAGGTATTCTCTAACATATTTAGCTGTTTCGTGATTAGCTAGGAAAGAGGAAAACCAGCTGAGAACCTTTAAAATAAATGTGAGTTTTGAAGACCGTAATGAGTCTATCATGATCATGGCAATGAAATGAGAAGTATGACGACACAAGCTTCACCAATGCCCAACATGCAGTGAGTGTTGTCCAGAATTGTAAGGGTCGTTTTGATCAATGTGTGTGGTATGTTGAGCAGCTGGTTGGTGATTTTCCCTGTTTTGAAGAAATACACGAAAATACCTTTTTTGAAGGGTCTTCATATGTTGGCACTGTAGTTCACTGAAGAACTGAAGGTTTTTATAATGGAGGCTGGCATTATATTTTCAGGGAATATCTTCATGGAATAATGTAGGCTTTGGAACGCTATTTACCAAGATTAGTCGTTCTTCAGTCAGTGGTGTGAACTTGAAACAACACCTAATTAGGTATGAAGGTTGAGACGTTTCATACTGTGCGATGTAGTTTCTCCAAATAGATTTCATTATTAAAGCAACTGTGTTAGTAAAAAGAAACATATTATTTGTATTTGAAATTGTACTGGTTTGAGTATGGTTCAGATAGTTGTTTACAGTGAAGTTTAAAAAGAGTTCTTTGAATTGGTTCATCTTGTAAATTATTTGCAGAAACTGTTCTGGGTATTTTATTGGCTCTCCAGTTTCTCTCCATTATCCTGATTCCTTTTTCGTCAACAATAATTTATCACAAAATCAAGGGCTGCATCCTTTGGGGGTAGGGTTTTTTTGTTTTTGATATAAACAATTGTATCAAAAACCTTTGCACAGCAAATATAGCATTCACATCCTTGGTTACAATTATGGAGAGAGAATTGTCACTTAGTGCCTGTAGTAATTTGGATTATGTGACAAGTGTGAAAGATCTTTTTAGGACAGCCATTGGCTGAGATTATGTTAATAAAGATGCAGGTTGCTTGTGGATACTCTGATCATAAATGACTAGTTCTAAGATTGTGCTGTTAATATGTATGGGAGATTTAGAGGCCTGTTCCAAGTTAGTATGGCATAAACAATTGTGTGGGGAAATAGTGTGTAAAATACTAGGGCCTTATGTTCTTTCTAATGATGAACTGCTGATTATTTGTGGGGGAAATTAGTTTTTTATGTATTTATGATGAGGTGTATTTTATGAGTATTGTATGTGGTTTATTCATGTTTCAAGGGGGACTTCCGCTGAAATAAACATATATATAGTGTAAAAATCATATATGTTGCCCATGTTGATGTTACAGTGTGCCAGAAAAGTGGTGTAGTCATTCAGCATTCATTTTTCAGTGATATGTTTGGTTAAATCCACAATAAAGATTTTGTGCAATCTTGGGGAGTGATTAATCATATGTATAGTTATGCTGGGGGAGGAGTAGCACCTGCGTCCCTGCCTACACACTAGTAATTCTACCTAGACAGTAGTACATCTACTTTTACCTAATCCCAACTACCTCACCCCCTGCCTATCAACACTTGAGTATCTCTACCCCAGCCTAAATCCTAAACCTTAATACCTTTGGCCCTCTTAAACCTAATACCGGTAACACCACTTATTCCCTAGAACTCGTACACCTATCAGTTCCCTAGTACTGGTACCCATAGCTTTGCCCAAATATGTCCACCTATACCCTCATCCTACAAGCCCTATCAATCCTAGTACCTTTACCCTTTTGTGTATAAACCAGTTACTTTTTCCATAGATAACATATCTCCACCACTGCTTATACTTTAGCACCTTTACTCTAGCTTATACCCTGGTACCTCTTCCCAAGCCAGTCTGCACGATAGTACCTCTACTCCTTACTCTACTAGCTATACCTCTGAATATACCCTAGTACTTCTACTGATGCATTTTCCCTAATACCTCAGCCAATACCTGTAAACTAATATACCTACCCATACCTATACCCTTGTACTCCTCACCTCTACATCCATTACTCTTGCCACTTTTTCTCCTCACCTGCTTTCAAAGTTGTATTTAGTTTATTTTATTACCGAATTACCATAAATGTTTTGAAGACACCAAATGGATTAAAGAGTGTAGCTCATCAGGACCAAATGTTTCTAATTCAAATAAACATGCCCAAACATAAGTATATGGGAAAGGAAAAGTTCTGAAAAATAGTAAATTAGAGTCCAATTGAACTTCAAGTCAAGAAGTTTACCTGATTTCAGATTACATTATTGGCAGTTGTCTCAAGGCTGAATTTGAAGAAGGGGGCAATGTTGTTGGAGAGGCTAAGTATGATGTTGCTGTGAAACAGGAATTTTAGTCAGGGCA
Source organism: Calotriton arnoldi (assembly GCA_963921515.1). Lineage (NCBI taxonomy): Eukaryota > Metazoa > Chordata > Amphibia > Caudata > Salamandridae > Calotriton > Calotriton arnoldi. Next base: position 961,288 of record CAWUFW010002205.1, on the reverse strand, counting down.
TAGCTTAGTATGGGGGGAAGGCACCTTAGTTAATAATGCAGAGTTAGCGGGTTCTGTGGCTTAATTTCATTCCTCATTTATAAGGTTTTTTTTTTATTTCAATTTGTTTAGTCACACGTCATTGTTTCACAATATAGGAACAAATACAAATATATTGGAAATATATCTAAGATTCACTATAGACCAACAACATCTATAATATTTCCATTGAGGTTTTCTATGTCCACAAAACATCTTGTTAACACAGATTCAACATTTGTCAGGAAATACTATGATGATAGCATTTTTTACAATTGGCATCGCTTCTGAAGGTGATTGGGGTCCAATCAATTGATCATATCCCTCATGGTTTCATATAACTTGCAATTAAGGTTTGTCAGATTGTGGAATTCAATCAAGCTGAAATCCCTTCAGAGGGTGATGACCATATGCAGAGGCCAATAATATTTACATGACCTTAGATTAGGTTTCCACAAACACTCAGTCAATGTTCATTGTTCTAATTGAATAAAATCTCATAGAATGTCCTTGCTCACTCAGTGACTGGGACAGGTTTAGCTCTGTCATAATTACTATTGTTCTTGTTCCATTAAGCTTTTGAAAAGTTGGGAAACCTGAATTTGGATTGGCTGATGTTGGGTAACAAAAACGAGTAGCAAAATGTGTAGACAACCCCAAATTTAGGATTTTCATCAGACAAGTCCATTGGTGATCAGTCTCCAGCACAGCACTTGGTAGAAGCAAAGCAGTTGTACTAAAATCTAGTTTACCAAAAGTCAGTTGGGAGCATTGCCTTGAACTGTCATCAGTTTGTAAGAGTTTCAACTGTTGCTCCACCTGTCTCCTACACCCCCCTGCACTGCACAGCTTTTAGGCATGGCACCCACACGTGTAGGGACGTAGGGTTCCAAACAGCATGGTAGACCAGGCTAAAACAGCAGATCAGGTACATCACTGTGTCTGGGGGCAAGTTGTTGAAATAACTGTGACAAATGTGGTGGGCAGGCATCTTCACAGTCAGTACATCTGGCAAATGACAAGCAGGCAGTAGCCAAACCTAAATATACCCCTCAGAAACTAGCCTGGGATGAGTTAGTCCAGGCAAGCGAAACAGGAGACAGTTCTCTTTTATGAAGAGTAGTGAATGGACCCTACTTTCAGATGGGACAGGCCCTGCCATTTGTACCCACATATCTGAGTAACAGTAGGTAGATCATTTTGTAGAGATTTACAATTTTGGTAAGGTGGCAGAGGATGAGGTTGAGGTAGTTAGCAAGTTGGGGTAGGCTCCCCTGGTCTTCACCCTGGAGGAAGTAACCAACAGTATAAATCATCTCACTAGCAAGAAGAAGGCCCCAACGGGATTCCACCAGATTTGTTGAGGATGGATGCTGTGTTACGGGGCCTCCTTCTGACCCAGGTTTTGAATGCAGTCGGACGCTGTTCGGGTCCCCCGTTCGTGGTCAACCGCGGTGATCGTACCGGTGTTCAAGAAGGGTGACAAGGACAACTCTCAATGCTACTGCCCCATTTCATTGATCGATGCTGTAGTTAAGGTATTTGGGAGGGTAATACTAAACAGGTTCATGGCCTGGTCAGACGTCAATTATATTCTCTCTGACGTCCAATACGGCTTTCGGCCAGGGAGGTCCACATCTGACCAATTCTTGAAGCCTCTATCTAATTATAAATAAGTACACTGCTGCACGGCCTGAATCTCTCCACTTGGCTTTTATGGACCTTACGTCCGCATTCGACAGGGTAAATCATGCCAACTTGTGGGCTCTGTTGCTTGAGCTAGCGGTGGAGACTAACTTGGTGGCCTTTCTGTCAATCCTGCATTCGCACACCTTTGCATCTGTGCGATACTCACATGGCACCGCTTGCACCAACTAGCAGGGGGATGCGGCAGGGGTGTATGTTAGTTCTGTTAATATAACTTATTAAACGCACGAATACCCGGAGGTGTCTTGGCGCTATGGAAACTACAGTAAGCCCTAGAAGTTTTGCATTAGTTCGAGAAAAGCCATGTCTTCAGACTCTTTCTAAAGAAGGCTAAGGAGCTTATAGACCTGATATGCATTGGAAGTGTATTCCATAACTTTGCCGTGCCATAGCCAATGCTTCGTCCCCCCCAGCTAGAGGTGCGAAACCTGGGAACCGTCATAAGATGGATGCCAGTAGATCGAAGCTGTCTACCCGGGCAGTACCAGGAAAAAATGTTTCTTAAGAACATTGGTCCCATATTATTCAAGGCCTTAAAGGCTAGGCATAGCATCTTAAACTTAGCACGACTTGCTACAGGAAACCAGTGGAGTTTACAGATTTCGGTCGAGACTGATTCATACTTGGGCAGATTTAGGAGGAGTCTCGCAGCTGCATTCTGTACCATTTGCAATTTTTTTAGGTGTTGTTTTTGCATATTCAGGTACAACCTATTCCAGTAATCTAATTTTGATAATACTAATGCAGTTACCACCGTCTTCCCAGAATCCATAGGGATATAAGGGAGAACCTTCCTCAGTTTCTTGTGCAGGTAAAATGTGGTGGAAACCGTTACATTTGTTTGCTGGGTGAATGTTAGTTTCTTATCAATTAAAATCCCAAGATTTTTTGCTTTATCCACTGGTTAAGGCAGCTCTCTCATCTCTGTTGGCCACCAGATGCAATCCCATCTTGGTTGGAGGTTGCTGAAAATCACTATTTCGGTTTTCTCCGAATTGAGTTCAAGGCAATGCTTGCCCATACAACTGTTCACTTCCTGCATGCAGTTTCTAAAATGCAGTACAGGAGAGGCTTGCTCTTTATACGCCGCTACGACAAACTGTGTGTCATCGGCATAGGATGTTAGGCTGAAGCCGAAATGCTGGATCAATGGCGCCAACTCCGACACGTAGATATTAAAAAGGGATGGACTAAGCGATGAGCCCTGTGGGACCCCACATAGCAGGACATAGGGTGTTGATTTGAAGCCATCCAGAGTCACTGTTTGTGTTCTTTCGGTCAGAAAAGATGTTAACAAGGACAGAGCAAGACTCTTTACCCCTAGCTTTCTCAGGCGGGATCGCAACAGGTGGTGATTGACGGTGTCAAACGCCGCCGAGAGATCCAAAAGGATCAGAATGCCGGCGCATCACTTGCTCATAACTGTCCTGATTTCTTCAGTCGCTTTTATCAAGGCCGTTTCGTACTGTGTTCTGGACAAAAACCAAATTGTGAGGAGTCAAGCAGGTCATTTTCTTGAACGAACTGAGCTAGTTGTTTATTCATAACGTTCTCCACTATCTTAGCTGGGAAAGGCAGCCTAGCAATAGGTCGATAATTTTGAGGGTCAGATACATACAAGCTTGGTTTTTTTATCAATGGGTGGATCGATGCATCCTTCCATTTAGCGGGAAAAATTCCTGAGGTGAACATGGTGTTAAAAATTCCTGAAAGAATAGGACTAACCTCCTTAGCTATACCTCTTATTACTGCAGGGGGGCAAGGGTCCAAAGGAGATCCAGATTTAATTTCCTTGATAAGAGTTTCCACTTGCTCACTGGTGACCGGTGAGAAGATGTGAAACGCATTTTTACTAGGGCCAGTGATCAGATTATTCTCTGTTAGCTCCTGTGTAGCCGTATCCTCAAAGGATTCATAAATGTTATTAACTTTATTCCTGAACGTGGTGGCTATATTATCACAGAAACTTTGATTGGTTTCTGTGATCTTTTTACTAGGCAAGGAACTGTATCCTTACACCATTTTTGTTCACCCTATACGTTAATAAGCTTGAGCAGGCCCTTCTTTCAGCTCAGGTTAACTGCCCTAGGGTGGGCCTGAGGTCGCTCTCGGTATTGTTATATGCACTACTAATGGTCTGCACCGCCAGAGGGTTGCACCTCCTTCTTGATAAATGAGGTTGCCTTTATGGATAGCCTTGACCTGGCAGCGAATTTTACGAAATTCCACATTTTGGCCATAGGTCCATGGTCTACCATTTCTAAGACCTTGAAGGTGGGCCATCACACCCTAGGCAAAGTCTCATCCTTCCAATATCTAGGGGTGCTATTTGATGTTGAGAATAATTGTCAGACCCTGTAGGAGAGTAAAAGAGCAGAGCTCATTAAAACCACAGGGGCTGTGGCCTGTTTTGCTCGTAGGTTGGGCTCCTGGTCTCTGCAAGTACTGCTTAAAATTGATAATGCCAAGTGTGTGCCCCAGGACCTGTACAGCAGTGAGATTTGGGGGTATGTGAAGACTGATATAATACAAATGGCAGAAAACAAATTCTTAAGACGACTGGTTCAGGTCCCACAATCTACCCCTGCTTGCTCAGTACATGCTGAACTTGGAATTAGTTTTCTTGCTGACTTACTGGCCCTTAGTCCTTTGCTCTGTAACAATCTGTACAACGGAAGATCTTAAGCTTAATAGGTTGATCCTCTCAAATTGCTTGCCCCTAGACAGTGCACACAGAATTCCCTGGTTAGCCTATGTTAAGACTGCACTTAGGGCACTAGAGAGAGCAGATGCTTATTTGACACCTCATTCCCTGTTGCCCCGGGAACTACAATGCATAAAAAAAAGTGTACCTTGATCAGGCATCATCAGCTAGAAAAGGGGATGAACTGATGAAACCCCTAGTGAGGGAACATATGCTCGTAAAGTCTACTCAAGGAATGGAGCATTATTTAGTGCAGGTTCCTAACAGGTGAGACCAGTTTCTTTTGACCAGGTTCCAGTTTAACCAGTTACATCACTTACCAGCCACACCCTGTGGTTGAGCCCTCCCGGGCAGCAGGTCGCCCTGTGGATGCCAGACTAAATCTTCTCAGGACACCTTAAACTTTGTCATGTTTTGTGAGTATTATAGTTGTCCCAGAAACAGGTTCCTGCTACCACTGTTGAGGACATTGATTTTCACTCATGTATACCCCGCTCTTATGTATTTACAATTGCACCCAAACGGACATGTTTTATTTGCTGTTGTGAGTTTTCTACGTGCAATTCTGGCATCTAGGCGCTTTCGACATGACTGAATATTATCTGTATGTATTTGTCTTTTATCTTGTTTTTATCACATTTTTATGGTGTTTTTTAATGTATATGTGTCTTATCCACGTGATTTTAAAATTTGGTGTTTTGTACTTTTATGGTTGCTGTGTAAAACTGAATAAAGACTTTGTGATGATGATGATGACGACAGCCTCTCAGTTTCTTACCCATGTAAAAATTGTGTCATTTTTTTCTTCTCCAATTACTGTGAGAATGTAGCATATGTGTGTGTGTGTGCGCACATGCACATGTCCAGACACACAAACAGCTGGTATTTTGTAGATAATACTTCTAAGATTACTGTTCCATAAGATAAGCGTGACTAACACCAATCAAAGCTTTGTTCTAAGCTGATGTGCAACCCTGTTTCTGGCAGGTGGGTAGTTCTAAAGAAATGTAATTTGGGGAAACTCAACCTCTGCTCATCTTACATTTTCTTCTGATTGCAAGATATATCAAACCTTATTGAACAACGAATAAGGCCTCTACGCAAATCAAAGTACTGCATCATCTGTAACCCAGAGGAAGAAGACAGGACGTCTAAGTGGGTTAAAGGTCTGAGGCTGGTACCCAGAGAACAACTGGCCTTACTGTCTGGAAAATAAGATCCACGTTAGCCCATGCGTTGGAATTGGAGGCATTTTATCGTGGAGGCTGGGCTAGATAAGAAGCATTTATTGAATACTGCCTGCATGAATTATTTTAAAAGGTCTAACTGATGAATGATGTCACAATAGACCCAGTGGCGGCTCGCATAGGGCGTGCTGCAGGGCGGTGAGGCGGGGAGGGGAGGGGCAGGGTGGGGAGGTAGTAAACTCAGACATACGACGGAACGGAGGAAAGTAATTATTATGTTCCTCCGTTCCGTCGTATGTCCGAGTTTAATACCCCCCACCCTGCCCCTCCCCGCCTCACCGCCCCGCAGCACGCCCTATGCGAGCCGCCACTGAATAGAACTGAAAAACAAAGGAGACGTCATCAAACAACGCACCATTCCAGAATGTCTATTGTGAGTGTTGGTCAGAAGTACAGGACTGGGAAAGGGATTTGTTTTTCTTTTTCAGCACTGGATGGCACATCTAAATATCTCCTGTCATTGGGTCTCACTAGCATTCCCAATCTCTACGCCGACATAGTAAACGGTGTGTATAATCTGGCATGTAAGGGCATTGTAGCTAGGACTTGCTGCTGTGGGTGGCTTTCATTTCTGTCCCATGTGTTTTCGGGGGTAACATGCAGTTATGTTGGTGGTGTTTCATAGTGAGTTAACCTGATCAGTTTCACACATCCCATGCATTTTGGCTACAATATTAGAACAAATCGATACTACATAAAGATTTAACGACGGAAATACCATGACATACATAGCTGACAACTCCCTTAGGTATTAGAAAGATTTGATATAAGGATACTCAGAGTTGGCACTGAAACATCAAAACAAGCATTTTGGTTCTTTTAAGATTCCCGAGCTAGAGAGCTTGCCTGTTATATTGATCTTTTGTTATTGTCAAAGTTAGATTAGTCTACTTTAATTTGATCTCTAGAATGAAGGTGCCCTGGGGATGTTTGTTGGAAATTTGCTTGTGGTTTTTACATTTTCGATTGAACGAGATACATGTTTTACCAGAAACTGGGACCCTGGCAACGACTACCAATGGAAATCAAGGTGTGCACTCTATTTGCACCTAGAATTAAAAGTCGGACCATACAATGAGAATTGTAGGTGCTTGGAGTATCTAAGAAAACAATAATCAACATCATTTTCTTTAGATAGGGTTTTTTATAGAATAGACGCTTTTCCATACTGGATATCATGGAGTTCTGAGAAAGTATTATAAATAGTGAGCTATTTTTAAGTCTTAAAGGCTGTGCCATTCAATACAATATTATTAAATCAGAAAGCACTATTGATATGTATGTGTCTCTTTACTTATGCCATTATTGATGCCTAGCCACCAGATAGCTTTGATAAATACCTGAATTTAGATGATTGTTGCAATTAATCTTGCTGCGTGTTTTTCAAATTATGTATGAACACGTCAACGTCCATTACACTGATTGCAAAGTGATCATATCAATCAGCAATTGGTGAATGCTTATATCAGAACCAAATGTCAGTCTCATCTTTGCACTTTCAGGTCTCGCATTAGCTAGGACCTTTTGATTTAAAACAAAATAAATATGTATAATATGCATAGTTAAAGAGGCTTTCAACCAGGTTGCTTCATCAATTGGTCTGTTGGTGTGCCATTCGCATGTTGCTTCCACCACTACAGCATACAGCATGGGGCAGAGAGTCAGCCCACTTCAGCCACTGGCTAACTTCACTTCGACTTACTGCATTTTGCTCTTTCACGAGGAGCATATCCACACACAAGGTAGTTCTGTACAGTGTCAGTTGTTTTTACTTTATTGCTTTGGTGTTGCCTTTGTGTTCAGAGTCTGATAGAATAGAACACCACTTTCCACTAGCTCTCCCCTATTGAGCACAGGGCACAACCCAGCTTTATCAGTTGCTGACTCCTACTAATACTGTTGCAAATTCCTTCTAGAGTGGCTTTTGTTTATCTGACTACTGCTATTTCACAGCATACCAGATTGTGTCTATTTGAAACTGTTCTTCATTTTTTAGCATGTGCGAAATGAAGTACATTTATAACTGTACTTCCATATGTCATGCCAGTATGTATTTTAATTGAGGACTACAGTTATATTTGTAAACCAATTTAGTTTTTATATACTGCTTGTATAGTTTTCTAATTTGCTTTCAGTGCTTTTGTATTTTCTGCCTACATATACATTTAACTATTATGGGCCACATGTACGACCATTTCATTTTGTGACTCGCAAATTGCGATTTTTAGTGATTCGCAATTAGCGAGTCTCAAAATGAAATGTACTAATGTATCTCAGACACATTTAGCAATTCCCAATGGGGTCACAAATGACTTCCCTCATTAATATTCATGAGGTAGGTCTCAATTTGCGACTCTTTGGGAATGGCCTGTTACCACAGGGATGGTGGCCTGCTGGGGACAGCAGACTACCATTTCTGTGATTGCTTTTTAAGTAAAACATTTTTTGTTGTTAAATGCAGCCCATTTTCCTTAAAGGAAAACGTGACTCATTAAAAAAAAAAAAGTGAAAAGTTTCATTTTCATTTTTTGAGACTAGACAGTGGTCCGTGGGACCATTGCCTGCTCTTAAAACAGTTTGGCGCCCACATTCCCAATTGTGTATGGGTTACCACCTCCTTCACGGAGTCAGTAAAGTCTGAATGCTTTGCAACGCATTTTGGTTGCAAAACATTCATACATGCCCCTGCGACTCGCTATTAGGAAGGGATGCCCTTGACACAGACCTTCCTAATAGTCACTCACAAACCCTATTTTGTGAGTCAGTAATAGGTTACTGACTCGTAAAATAGGGTTAGTACATGCCAGTAGCCATTTTAGTGGTCGCAACCTGCCCGATTGTCCGTTTGCAATTGCTAAAAACTGTCGTACATCTTGATCTATATTACTAATTTTAGATCAGTCCTTTATTTCAAATTCTGGAACTGTCTATCTATCTATCTATCTATCTATCTATCTATCTATCTATCTATCTATCTTTGTAACTCTATCTGGCTGTCTGTCTATCTACCTTTGCAACCCATTCTGTCTATCTATCTTTGAATTCTATCTCTGCAACTCTATCTATCTATCTATCTATCTGTCTATCTATTTATCTATCTATCTATCTATCTATCTATCTATACAACACTATTGATCTTTGCAATACTAGCTACATATACAACCCTCTCTATCTGTCTTTGCAAGCCTCTCTGTCTGTCTGTCTTTGCAAGGCTTTCTATTTATAAGAAAGTTGTACAAATGTATTACAAAGAAGCATTAACAAAGGCAAGAGGCTGGCAGCCACTGCTAGAATGATTGGCTTTTATAGGTCTGTTGTTAGCCAAGACATTCAATTTTATTACCAATTATGCATATAACACAGTTACCTAAAGGGGTTTTCAGCCAAAACTTCACCAAAAGTTAGGATTTTAAATGTGATTCCAGAGACACCAAACATAAAGGGGTCATCTGTTCTCATTTGGAAGTTACACTTATAAAATGTAATAAGGCAACTCCAGTGTTATCCAATGGGAGAGGTAGGCCTTGCAGTAGTGAAACACAAATTTAAGAATTTTTACTACCAGGACATGTAATACTTAAAAGTACATGTCCTACTTTTTAAATACAATGCACCCTGCCCTCTGAGTTGTCCAGGGCCTACCTTAGGATGACTTATATATATTAAAAAGGAAGGTTTGGGCCTGACAAAGGCTTTATGTTGCCAGGTTGCAATGACAGTTTAAAACTGCACACACACGCTCTGCAATGGCAGGCCTGAGATATGTTTAAAGGGCTACTTAAGTGGGTGGCACAATCAGTGCTGAATGCCCAATAGTAGCTTTTAAGTTTAAGGCCCTGGGCACGGGTAGTGCCTGCTTACTAGGGACTTGCAAGTAAATTAAATATGCCAATTGGGCATAAGCCAAACTAACATGTTTTAAGAAGAGAGCACAACCACTTTAGCACTGGTAAGCAGTGGTAAAGTGTGCAGAGTCCTAAGGCCAACAAAAACGACTTCAGCAAAAATAGGAGGAGGAAGGCAAGAAAGTTTGAGGATGACCCTTCAGAAAGGGCCAAGTCCAATAAAGGCCCATTGTTAATTGATACATGAGCTCAAACGTATTGACATTCTGGGTAAACTAGGCAAGAGTTTTGAATTGTCCAGAACACTCTTCAGTACAGGAAAATATATTTTATCAATGTGTTTCTCTTTTTATATGCCACTTCTTTTATTTTATACAAAATTCCATTTTCGGTATGAGAACATGGATACATTGTTATAAAATTGTTGTTACTTTTATATTTGTATTAGGGTTGTATACAGTAAGAGTTGTAAAAAAAGCTGCAGTGCTCTTGCATCTGTGCCAAATATTTGTCCTAGTTTACCTATTCATGTGTCTGGGAACTTTAGCAATTTGACAGTCCATTTTCTCAAGATGTATGTGTGCCAATGTAGCCCACATGGTAAAGTGTGTGTTAATAACAGTTGCAAAAAATCTTAATAATTAGCCTCGTGATTTAACACAAGAAACAGTCTGCTGCAACTTTTACTATTTAATAGTAGCAGTTCACCTCACCTCAGACAGACTTTAAGTCATACTCAGGCACCGGATCAGTCCGGTTTCGTCCCCAAATGATCCACAGCTCATAACTTGTAGACGCTCTTTGCATTGCTTCATTATTTTGAGTCGGATTTTCAGGCGGTTGCAGTGTTACTTGATGCTGCAAAAGCTTTCGACTTGTTGCTGTGGGGTTATATGTTCACAGTGTTGCGGAGAATGGGCATGCCGCCTTTCTTTTTAAAATGGATAAGCCTGCTGTACACCGAGCCAATGGCCAGACTTCGGGTCAATGGGTGGATCTCGGAGGCCTTTCCAATTAAGAGGGGCACTTGACAAGGCTGCCCCTTGTCCCCGATGCTTTTTTCCCTGGCGCTTGAGCCATTGGCCTGTAAAATTCGCCAGAAACATGCGCAGGTCGCATTGAGGTTTAATCTGAGGCCGCTTGCTATCTCCCTCTATGCGGACGACATGATGCTGTACGTTCGCGAACCAGAGACATATCTCCATGCCCTGCTCCGCAAATATGTGGTATTCGAGCGCTACTCTGGCCTTGGTATTAACTGGGCCAAATCCACTGGGTTTCCACTGACAGCCGGCACCAGGGAGGTGGCGTTGGACTTCCCATTGACATTGTCCACCGACCCGGTGAAATATCTAGGCATATGGGTTCACAGAGACCCTGATGTAGTATTGACTATGAATTATGGCCGGGCTATTACTAAAATCTCGGATTAGGTCATGAGATGGACTCGCCTCCCCCTCTCGCTTGCAGCCCGAATCGCAATAGTAAAAATGACCATTTTACCTAAGCTGCTATACCTTTTTGTCAATATCCCGATTCGACTCAACATGGTACTATTTCAGTCCCTCCAATCTTGTTTGCTGTCCCTGGTGTGGGCAGGGAAAAAAACACGATGCAGCTGGAATGTGCTGACACAACCATTCGAAAGAGGTGGATTTGAAGCACCTGACCTACGCCTCTATTATTTATGTGCGCAAGCGCAATATGCGCATTACTGGTTATTCCCCCAAAAGTTTCTGCCACACACCGTGGTCGAGGCTGACACCGCACATCCGACACCGCTGATAGCGATGACTCTGCAGGGTGGGGAAGGTGCTGCTAGCAAATAAATAAATACTGTGAAATGCGCTGTGTGGGTGTGGAAAAATCTCGCTAAGCAAGCTAGGCGGGAGCATATTTATACTCCAGAGCTACCAATAGCGGCGCACCCAGGCATATCAGCTGCGCAGGAAAAGGGAGCACTAAGGGTATTACAGAAAGCGAAGGTCACAAGGATAGGAGACATGTACCATATTGGGGTGTTTAAGTCCTTAGCAGAATTTCAGGCAGAAAAGGAATATAGCACCATGTTAGGGTTCACCCTTGTAAGGGTGCGCCAAGCGATAAGATTAATTTACCCAGGGTTTCCTGCTGAACCAACAGCTCTGAAAGCACTACAAGTTGTGCTGACTGGGGTGGAAAGCAGGGGTTGATTACTAGGCTCTATAATGTATCTCAGAAAGAGAATGAGCTATTAGACCCTCCCTCGCTAATAAAATGGAATGCTGTGCTTACGTCACCATTGACATTGGAGAGTTGGGAGTCCTGTTGTGAATTGACTGGTCGATTGACAGCAAACAGCAATCTCCGCATTATACACTTCAAGTATCTGCATCAGTTGTATTATACCCCCAGCCAACTCAAGAGATTTGGATTAAGAGAGGAGGCAAGCTGTATACGGTGTGGGCAGGAAGAAGCAGATTTCTTGCATTTGGCATGGGCTTGCCCCACCATTAATGTATTTTGGAGCAGGGTCGTACAAGTGCTATCAGACATTACCGCAGAACAAATCACATGCACTCCTGAAGTGTGCCTGCTGGACTTGCTGAAACAGTTCAAACCTTGCAATAGGCGACTAGTTGCAATATCAACTTTACTTGCCAAGCGTGCAGTAGCAATGCATTGGGGTGCTAGGTCTGCCCCAACGCTTCGGAAGTGGGTCCGTGACTTGGTGTATTGCAAAGAGCAAATGAGCATATATGCAGAAGAGTTACCCACAGCCTCTAGACCAAAAGATTTTTGGGCTCCGCTGTCTCTGTTTCTGCTACAAAATCCCGACCTGCCGGCGGCATGATAATGTACACATTTGGACATGCATATAGATCTGGTTTGGTCCATTACATCCGCATAGCTGTAGCTATAATGTAGATTGTGTATCTATATGCAACGCTGTACTTGCTGACTTTGGGGAGTTGGGGTGGGTGGGATGGGGGGAGGTTGGTTTACAACATACAGAAAATTGTTTGCACTTTTACTGTTTTATGTAAAATGACTGAGATGTTCTCTGCCCTGCTGTGTATTATGTGTGCAACCTATCAAATTAAAATAAAAAAAAATAAAAAAAAGTCATACTCTGGCACACCACCTTGTGGTCGTGATTTAATCTCATTCACTGGGACATTTGTGCGTACGAGGCTGTTTATGTGAAGGGGATTATGAAATGTGCACTCATTAGCCCTGTTGTGTATAGGGTTGAGGCAGTGGGATCCTGAAAGAGGCAGTGACTGATATGCGTGTGGCAATAGATTCCTAAGTGTTACACAGAGGGGGACTAAGAATGCTGTGCAATAGGTTTGAGCCTTGAACCCTCCATCCAAGCCCTTAAGGTTATTTTCAAATCACTATGACTGACTGACTGAAGAGTTGTTCCACGGGCTTTAAAGTGTATTTAGGGAGACTTCAGGTGGTATACTTCTTTGTGGTAGGGCAAGCAAAGGCAGACTCATTGTCTGAAGAAAGGGAGAATATTATGCTTCCCACTGCTGCTTTAGTTTGCCAAGACAAGGGAAGGTATCACTACAGAACCATGACATGCAGGTGGCCTTTTCTTTTCCTGTCTGAGAAGCGGTCAGATATTTGTTAAGTATATACATTTGTTCAGGGAGGCTATTGTGTCCATGCCTGATGCATTGGGCATTGGCACTGATACTGAAAATTGCATTGTATTTTACTGTTTGTATTGCAGTGTGTATATTGCATGCCATAAAAATGATGAGGCTGTGAGGCGCTCTGGTTTACATTGAGTTCCTAGGCACACGTTTTGGAATGCATGGATAATGTTTGTTGTAGATAGGCCTATATGGATGAAGTGTTTGAGATTTGTAGACATGCTCTAAACATGATGTGGTGAACTGAATGTTGGTTTTCTTTTTAGTTGTCTTTGTCATGCAGATATGTGAGTGGGAAGAACCAGATTCATAATGCTTCCTGAAATACAATGTGGTTGTCAACTATTCTTATTCTAGAAGAAATCCATATCCGAGAGGGAGCTTCCACATGTGAAGACATTTTGAATGAAGGGATGGGTCAGGAGTAAGGTCATCCTAGACTGTAGTGGTCTAATTTTGTTGAGCGGTATGGAGTTTATGATTAAGAAAGAGTGATCCAGTGCCATGAATAGCTTGATGTGTGATGCACACTGCTATAATGGTAATGATTCTACCCACAGGCAGCCAGTCTAATGACAGAATGGCCAGTGCAGCGACAGTTCGGATATTTAGATTAACAAGGTGAATTGCACCAGTGGCGTAACGAAACTTGAGGGGGGCCCCCTGCAAAGTACACGGAGGACCCCTCCCCGGCCTACCACATATCACTTTTGCTTAGGGGGCCGCCTGGAGTTCGGGCCCCCCACACAGCGGGGTCTGCGGGGGGCTACGGGGGATACGGGGGCTGCGGGGGCTTTTGTTATGGCACTGTCTTACACCTGTGTTTTAGACTCTGGGTAGTCTGTGAATCAGGCGGAGAGAGGCAGAGAGGTATAATACTAAGGCGATTTTGAATTGTACTTTTTGAGGAAACCCAGTGAAGGAAAAATTCTAGGAGTGGTATTGGTGTATGCTAGACCACTCTTTACTTTGTATCTGAGAACTGACGGCATTCCTTGAGACAGAGGTTTGTAGATGCCCCATTGCGAAACACAGGAAGGAGATGTAGCAGCCACTTACTAGGCGGTGTGAACCAACGAATGAACTTACTGAACAAAAACAGAGGATTTTAGATTTAATTTAAACCTAATGTCATTACCTATTAACACCGAAGCGAACATTTGTAATAGGAAGCAATTAGAACTTTGATGTAAAACTATAGCACATTACGTTGTGCAGTTTAAGCAGTGGGACTGCGGCAGCATTTGCAGTGAACTCTCAAAGCAGGCAGTTTTTTGGGAGGATGTGAGGAAATATACTAACATATTTATTTAAACATTATTTTTTATTTATCTTGGCTCATAGCATCAACAGCACATTCATCTTTTATTGTGCATTGCCATAAAAAGCACCAAATATATTCCAATGCATATATCTTTTCAACAGATTGCAAATTATTAACAGCATCTGCAGAATTCAAGATACAGATTAATTGCGTGGCTTGCGCTACAAAAGATCAAGGGGCATATTAGCAAGAAGAGGCGATAATCATCGCTAACCCTGCTTAGCGTGATTTTTTTTATCGCCAGCTATCGCTGGAATATATCGCCACGCTAACGCTGTATTAGCAACGATTAGCGCTATGGCGATGAATATTCCAGCGATAGCGGGGGAAATGGGACAACATCGCTGAAAAACCAGTGATGTTGCATGGAGAAGGGAGAACACCTTGCTGATACGACCCTGTGGTCGTATCAGCATAATCCACCCCCATGTTAGGTATGGCTAACACCTGCTAATTGCAGGTGTTAAATAAATGGCGATGACCCCGGTTAGCGCGACTTTTCACGTCGCTAACTGGGGCCATGGCCACCTTGCTAATAGGCGATAGGCCTGTTAGCGAGTGTTTCCCAGGTTTGTTCGTCGGGAACGGCCACTTTGCATGTCATTAGCGTTAAATATCGCTGACATGCAAAGCGGTAAAAAAACGGGCGCTAATGCCCGCAAACTGTCGCTAACTGCTGTTAGAGACAGTTTGCTGATAGGGCGATATAAATATCGCCGCTTTAGCGGCAAAAAGTGCCGCTAAAGCGGCGATAGTGCCCTTGCTAATTTGCCCCTAAATACTAGACTACTTGGTCACAGTACAGAAAGGCTCACCTGAAATCTCGTTAAATGATTTTTGCTGTGGCATGGGAGGCTGAATCGCAGAAGCGTCTTTCTTCTTTTTCTATGCTATATACACATAGGCATAGTCAAGCTATCTTTCTTACTTCTACAGAAATTATGCACTTCTCAGCAGCAACCAAATAAATTTACAAATTCTCTCATGCATTAACTGATTACTACATTGCCCAATAAGTGACTTCTTGATACCAACTCTTAAGTAAGGGGCTTCAGTCCATTAATAGCGTTCGGTGCATTTCCAATGTAGGTACATTGGAAATGCACTTAACGCTCAAAAAGTTCAATAGAATGAGCATAATTCGTCCTTTTAATGTCATATTTGTGACATTTAATTGACCTGCTAGTGACCATTTTTGTGTGATACATTTTGAATGTAATACACCCAAAGTGAGAACTTGTAATGAAGTGACTTTTATGCAACGGCGGCTCCTCCGCTAAGGTGGAGTAGCATCGTGCCACTGCTTTTTGAGCAGTCCAAAACGAAAAAAGAAAATGATAATAACAAAATGTTATCATTTTATTTTTCTGTACTGGCTCAGAATTGTTTAATTTTAGGTGCGGGGCAGGGCTGGGCTATCACAGGATCAGGGGGAGGAGAGGTGGGCACTCTCTTAAGTGCGCATGACGGTTTGACCATCCGGCTTGGGCCGGCCAAACTGTCATATACACTTAACATGTACTCCACCCGGCTGTAATGCAAAGCCTGGGTGGCGAACATGCACAGGCTCCCAGTCTGAGCGATGAAACATGGTGCCCAGACCAATCACGATGCTGCTGTCATGCTGGCGACAGCAACATTGTGATTGGCTAGGGGATTCTGGGAGCCTGTGTGCTTTCGGTGCTTCCCTGTGACAGAAGAGGATGGAGGAGAGAGGCTTGCGCAGGTAAGTGAAAGTAAAATTTTTTTCTACCCGCCTCCTGCCCAGCCAGTTTCATTCATGAGCAGCCGCCAATGCTTTTATGAAGTGGTACAAGCACTTTCTCTGTTCAATCAGTAGCAAGTTACATTTAGTAGGCATGTTAAAAACATCCAAAAATCATGACTACCTCTAAATTATAAAAAAAAAATCCCTATACAAAGTAAGAACATCAATAAAATATACCAATTGATGACCTTCAGCTTTACAACATAGGATTAGAAAAAGAAAGACCAGACAGCATTAGCCATTTTTTTTTTCATTCTTACAGCCTTAATTGGGAAATTTCGTTTTTTCACACGAGGGGGGCATAACATTAAAAAGTTTGAAGACCACTGTGTGCACAATGATGAGAAATGCATGATAGAGTGATATGATTGGACAGATGCATA
This sequence comes from Calotriton arnoldi, assembly GCA_963921515.1. Lineage (NCBI taxonomy): Eukaryota > Metazoa > Chordata > Amphibia > Caudata > Salamandridae > Calotriton > Calotriton arnoldi. Next base: position 944,645 of record CAWUFW010002205.1, on the reverse strand, counting down.
AATCATTTTGGGGACCACCAAGTTGGGAAACATATCATAAACAACACTAGTTTATTTCTATACAGAGGCAGTAGAGCTCGTAATGTTAAAACATTTAATTATCAACAAATATTTATTTTGGAGCACACACGACTGGCCTGGAGAATACGAATTTACAGAGGCCTTCAGCACCTAAGTCACCAACCGAACTAGGAATTTATGTTCCAAATAAGAAACACAGGTTGTTTTTGTTTGCTTTGAAAATTGGACATTTAGGAGCCATGTACATACACGAGCCAGGAGATGCTTTGCGCGCAGTCTTGTGACATGACATCCGGCAGTGTTGCCTCAGTGAGGCCTGCGCAGTTGTTTGACGAAACTGCTTCCCACAGGGACAGAGGAGCACTGTTAATCAAATCTGCCAATAGGGAAGAAATATCTGCTGACGAAAAACATTACTGATTGTTTACTGTACAACACCAATTGTCTTTTGACGTTCCTGTTTTTCTCAGGCCCATGTTTGATGTAAACCCGTGTACTGGAGCTATATACTCCAGTGAGAATGTTCTTTGCTTTATATAGGCTTAACATGGTGTTCCGACTTTACCTCTATGATGGTTAGGAAATCTGAATATTGCTCATTTAATTGTGCCATATCGCATTTTCTGTCAGACGGCAATGATGAATAACTGATTTAGGAATGCAACTCAAATCCTAAAGAAGAAAAAAGTGACATTATTTATAATCGTGTTATTTATCTAACCACATTTATTTATAAGATAATAAAAACCAAGCGTCAGACAATTCGGCATTTCTAGGTTTGTTCCTAGGTCTATAAAATAAATATATATGTTTATCAGCTGCTGTAAACAATTTGCTTTGTGAGAAATCACAACGGAAATGTCTGCTTATAGTAAACGTGGTAGGAGTCTGACACCCACTATGGGAGAGTCTTTGGAGACCCTCTACACGTGTCCCTTTTATATTTTTATATACATATCGAAGAGGAACTGGGTCAAATGCTTCCTTGCCTGAGTCCTTTAGAATATTTTAAGAACTCAGAGCACTCTTTTCAGGAGCCAAATCTAAAAATGAGCAGTATTGCCATAAACTATTGCCATCAGAAAAACTGTTGGGCAAACTCGCATTTTGATTCTATCTACATTCCCAAAATCTGTGGTGTGATCTGTGATGGACCAATTCCTAGAAGTTGCAATCTTAGCATTAATACAATATAAGAGCACACATTTTCCGCTTGTCCCTCGACATTGTGAATCCATCTAGAAAGTGAGACTTTACACCATTCTCCATGAACATGTGAAGTAGGCATAATAGTAAAACGCCCTCCAATATCTTGACCACAAGGTCACTCAGAAAGGTCTATAACAATCTGGGTTCGACATGCCCAAACATAAGCACAATTACTTTATTGAACAAGGATGTTGTGTGTGATGGTGTGAGGGAGTCGGATCAGCATACAAAATTTAAGTGCCATCAATAGGTGAGCACCTATTGATGTTTACCTATTGTGCACCTATTGATGCATTTATGTATGGCATGGGAATCCATCTGATCCTGGAGCTTTTATGGAACAGACACTTATTACATCACCCGCTCCATAAACTGCTCTTTTTATGTGTGATATACTCTGTCCTAAATTTCTGTGCATGTAAAGCAATCCATTAAGATTTCTTTGCCCCACTGCAGTCCTTGTCAAACTGTCAGCAACAATCGGCAAGTGCATTTGTCTACATGGTAACTGCAGGGATTTTTCAATCATAGAGATTTTACACTCAAAAGCAGATAACAATTTGCTCACATCTGCATCTCTGGCCACACATTGTGTGATGTGATCCAGAAGTGATTGATAACCATTCAGAAATTAACTACAGGATCCTTTCAATTACATTTTAATCCTGTGTGGTATTTGAGGGTGTCTTGGTGCATAAAGTAACAAGATTTTTTGGGAGCAATTAAATGAAAATATTCCAAGAGAACATCTGTAATCCTTAATCGTTCTTATGTGGAACTGATTCTTGTTCACCAAAGTCTTATGAACATCATTATAAATTGCTTCTTCAATTGGATGTGCTGGAATATGGGAAAAATACATCCTAAGAATGCGAATGAACAAGACCAACACATGGTAGCCATAGACCCAATGCATAATGTTTGAGTTATAAATACCAAACTTCCAAAGAATTGATAACTCAATCATTGTTCACAGCAGCAGTAAACACCTCTTATTTAATTCACAGGCAAACTAATATTGTGTAACTGCTAGACATCTTTCCAAATCGTTTTGGGGCACATGCATCAATGTAGGCTTTTGCGATTCCTTAATTGCGATTATTAAGGAATCGCAATTAAGGAATTGCAAAAGCCTATGCATGTAGGAATCGCTATAAAATTAGCAATTCCCAAACATTCCTTAATTGCGACTCGCAAATTGCGAGTCGCAATTAAGGAATGCCTTCCCCTTCATTCCTATGGGCCTACAGGCCCATAGGAATGAATGGGAAATTGCATGCGCAATTTGCGAGTACCAATAGGTACTCGCAAATTGCGCATGCAATTTCAAGGGTGCAAGGGTGTCAAAAGGACACCCTGTTGCAACCCTGATATTGATCTGTGCACACATGTTGCGCAGGCATGTGTGTGTAACCTACAACTTTGAAAAATGCACTTTAGTGCATTTTTCAAAGTCTTTGCAAATTACCATCAAGTTCAAATTGATGGTAATTTGCGGCCCCTATTAGCGAAATCGCTATTTGCGATTTCATCATGCATTCCATTTAAGGAATCGCAATTTGCGATTCCTTAAATGCAATCGCAATGTAAGAAATCACAATAAATTGCCATTCTTAAATTGCGAGAGCCTTACAGTTTGATGCATCGCAGAAGCCCTTTTAATGGGCGCAAACGGCCGATTTTTGCGAATCGCACTGTTTGCTCTCCCAAAAAAGGTTGATGCATGTGCCTGTTAATCTTTTGCCTCAATTTGAAAAAGGTACGTAAGCGATCAGTTTTTGCATTGTGGCATACAATGTTGGTAAATGTGTGAATGAGTGAATGAAAGTTTTTATTGCACATATTACTTAAAATCATTTGCAATATTTCTTACATTGATAAAAGTAAAATTAAAATTCTATAACGATCGCACATTAAAATTATGTAGATTACTTATTCATCTTATAAAGGTATATTTTTAGCAGCATTGATTAAAAGTTAATGTCTATTCCCTGTCTTGAGGCCCTCATATGGCAAGATGGAGAGAAGGTGATGGCATCTATACAAACGGCTGAGTTTTCTAACCACCTCAAGTTTAAAGTGCCCACGTGCCTTGTACCACATAATAAAGTTAATATTGGGAACTGCACGGTGAGTCTCTTCACTGCATGCTTACTTATTGTTTGTGCAAACCACAATAGTATCGTCAGGCCCTTCTTGTTCAGAGAGCCGAACATGCGCATCTGACATATACTTCTCAAATTTGGCCAATTCTGTTGGTGCAGTGCAAGAGAACAAAGCAGATACTGCTTCTTTGCATGTCTGAACCCCTTTAAAGAGACACATCGGTTTTAGCAACTTCTAACGTAGCGGTAGCAGACCAGGACAACAACACAACAAATGCAGCTGGGACTCCTTTCTGTACTTGCAGATTCTGCACCTGATTATAGGAGCCAGGGATTTCCATCCGGGATTTAGTTCTTTTATTGGAAGGAGCACAAGCCTGGCCCATTGAATATCTTTTAAGCACTTCCTCCCCAGTGCTTGCTTCAAATACGTCTGTATTCTATGCTCTTTGTATGATGTAATCAATCTGGAAAGGCCTCCTCTGCCTGTATAATTTAATAAGTCTGCTTACCCTGATAACTCCTGAATTTGTTTGTTAAGTGCATTTTTAATTGCCACATAACTTAGTCCTTCCTGGCCCCAGTTTTGTGTCGCCAGGCCAAGTATTCCTACCGTGTTTTGCATACATATTTTCCATGGGTTAGTTGTCCCTTCATAGATGGGTGTAAGCATGTTCTTTATGCCTACAATGGGTGCTTTCAAAACTTGGTAGTACTATTTCGCCTGCGTTCCCAGGCATTCATAGTTTTGCTGTGCCAGGCCGAACTCCAGGCAGATCAGGCTGTTGCAGGTGATCCAGCGCGATATTAGCAAACAGCATTCATACACCATATACTCACTTGGGCCCATACATTCACACTACGCTAATACTTACGCTGGGTTTATCAGTTGTTACTCTTATCAAAAATCCCTGCTACCAATTACCTTCTGATTGAAGAGTAATGACTTACCAATGAATCCTTTGCTAATTGGGAAGTTTAAAATGAGTGACATTCATTATAGTACATAATCCTGAAATAACCACTGAGTCAGGAAGTTTTAAAATGTTTATCTAAAGATTTAGCAGAGTAAAATACAGAGCCACATGGTACTTAATCGCAATACCCAAGATTAAGCATAGAAATGATTATTGCTAATCAAATGACGGTGTTTAAAGAAAGGGAGAGGATAGAAATAGCAGCGCAACTAAAGGTTGCATTATATTTACTTAAGTGCGAGAACCAAAACCCCTTAGCCAAGGAGTTGGAAAGAATAGGACCCAGGAAGGATGAAGAGCAAAGACTTCTTCCCGAATCAAGACAGGACCGGTGACCTCTCTACAACGACGCCTGCATCGTTCCCCTCTCTGATACTCGACTTCTCCTCTATTCTCCCGTGCCTTCCTTCTAATGGACTCCGCCACCCCCTCCTCAGGACCTCTTCTGGACAGGGATTCAGTCAGCAACCGATCAGCATGGCAGTCTGGAGCTAAGAGCACTCTGGCAGCATGGACACCTGTTCTTCGTGAACGCATGCTCTAACTAATTAACTAATGCTATATTCTATTATACCCTTCTACGCCCATGTACCTCTCCTTAATGTTGCTAAAATATGGGGCCACTACTTCTGATTGGACAGGGACAGGGGGTGGATTCTCGCACCATATCGATTTGGCCTAAATTGTACAGCCTATTGTCTTTACGTTCCCACCCCTTCAAATTAATACATTCGCTTTATTTCCCACCCGTCTCACGACAAATGTTATACATTTTACAGGGGAAAAGTATCATTTTGTCCACAGAAGACATAAAGTACAGCATCTTCGGCCAATGGGTCATGGCCTTGGGAGACGTCCAAGTTGACTTCACTTGGCAGGCACACAGGATACATGCGCAGAACCATCGTCTCTCGAGTTGCAAGTCACCAACCCAGGCCCAAGTTTACGAACTAATAAAAGTGCAAGAAGAAAATATTAAAATCACAAATAAAATGTTTCACTGTATGCCCACTTTTCCTACTCTATTCCCAATTAATTATAATACTGTCCTGCATTAGTAGCGTTAAGAAAATGACAATTTAATAATGACATGAGAGCAAGCTGAAGCATGTGAAAACATCAAGCAGCCATTTTAATGCATACTGCGCAGAAGCAGAAGTTTCCCACCAAGCAAAGAAAGACGTCACACCATGTGATCAGGTTGCGACATGCGCAGTGAAGTGCCCGCAATTTAGCGGCCATTTTGGATTACAGACAAGCGTTATTCTTTAGTAAAACACATATGCAAGCTTCTCTCCCCTTTGTGTAGTGTATGCAAAGGTTAGTATTAACAATACAATTTTAATAAATTAATACTATGAGGAGGATTGCGTACAAACAAGTTTCATTTATGAAACCTTGCTCCATCAATCCCCTCTCTGATGGCGTTTCTGAGCCATCAAAAACACTACCCTCAATCAGATGCCAACTTCTAGCAATTAGTTTCATTCTCATTTTTACATTTTCTGTTTTTCACATCCCCTTTCAACTTTTTGTATAATTCACTTCTCCATTCTTCCAGTTCTATTTCATCTAGTTTTCTCTTCTTTCCTTTTCCTGTCACTTTATATGTTCCATTCTTTCTACAGCATTTGCACCATATTGTTATTGCCAATATTATTATTGCTATCCCTGTTAAGGGTACTAATATTTGACCTATAAGTCCTTTTCCTACATTAGCAAACCAGTTTCCAATTGATGAGATACTATTTGTCAATCTTTCCCATACACTATCAACTTCCAGTGGTTTAAGTTCTTTCTCAAGTTTCGTTAAATTCTGTATATACGTTCCAATCTCTGCACTCTTATCAGGAATATAAGTGCAACAATGTTTCGTCTTCAATAATTTACAGACTCCTCCCTCTTTGGCCAATATAATATCAAGAGCAAGTCGATTTTGCATCACCATAGATCTAATCGCGACCATTTCCGCATTAATCATTAGAAAACCTCCAGCAGTATCCGTTGATAAACGATCAACCACTGTAGACAATTTACATATTTTCCTTGAGTTCAGAATTATTCCCACTGAAGGTATCAATGCACCAAATATATCACCTACAATTTCTGAAAAACTAGCTCTTTTACTACGTATTAATTCATTATTGTTTTCATTGCTCCCAGTGTTCCTTTTTACGTGGTATATTTTTGGAAATACTATTCCAAAATAACATCTTCCATACCACCGTGCAGGAAGCCTAAAGTAAGCCTTATTCCCACACACATAATAGATTCCAGGAAAAACTGAATCTGTTCCTCCTTTGAGTCCCCAACCTCCAAGAATTAAAAAATTGTGTTCACATTCACTGGTACCTATGAAAACATTGTTATAATCAGTCTTTAACCTATGAAGTCAAATTTTCCCTGTCTTTACGAAATCCAGAGCCATAGCAGCTTGAGCTTTGCCATGTGTATAACTCCCTTCTTTCTCCGCCCAAGGTGGCAAATGAGCCTTATGCTCAGAAGCTTTCTTTTGAAAATCTTGTCTTCTATCATCTACTAAATTCAAAAATATCTTTTCTTCTTCTAATAAAGAACATGTTAGATTGTGTCTATGTGCATGTGTTATATCTATTGATTTCATTGTTAAGAAAAATTCTCCCATAAACTGTGTGTTTTGACTACTAAGCACTGGGTTCATACTCTTGCGAATCGGAACCTCAGAAAACATCACATCTAAGTTTGAATAATAATACTGAAGTTTCCCTGTTCTATAAAATAAACTAGACAAAACACTACATGATATACCATATGTCAGTGGTAAGTGATGGTATGTTAATCCTTCTGCTACTGATTCAGGTAACTTCATACAGACGTAACAATTACTAACTTCCATTGTGTCTACATATTGAAACAATAACTTTGTAAAAACGTTTAAACTAGTGTTGTTGTCAGCTACTTCATGATGAATTTCTGGTTCACTTTCTGCCATTAGTTCTACTCTATTGCCCTTTATGTTTGCTGTCCTTCCTTTAGTCTCATTATTAATCTTTTTATCTACTATCATAAGGTAAGGAACTGCTACAATCAGGACTAACCATACTATAAGCACCATTACTAGACTACATATGCATATTGCACAGCATCTTCTACAACATTTCTGTTTTGGTCTCCCAGTAACTCTATCGTCAGGCATTTTTCGACAAGGAAGATTGCTCTTCTTATCTTTTCTTCTTTTCTTTAGCTTATTCTTTTGCTTAGTCAGGGTGGTCTTGTTTCTTCTTCGTATGTCAATTGTGCACTTGTTCCTTCGCCACCACTGTCACTTGATTCTGAGCTTTCAAAATCTTCAAGGATGATATAAGTCCATTCAGGACCCTTGAATTTGTTATTCACAAGTTTCAGTCTTTTACTTCTTCTTTTCGCAGTTTTATGTTCTTGTTCAGTTTGACTTGTCACTTCATTCACTTGATCTGGATCTTCACTTCTGGTTGTTATGTGGTACTTTACTCTTTTAATGACACTCGGCCAATGATCTCCTTTTCTTGTTTTCTTTGTTGGCACTGTTTCTTTGCTTTCGTCTTCAGGGATATCGTTAATTTCACTTCTTAGCACTGTTTCGTTTTCTTCAATTACTGTGTTTCTTGTTTGCTCCTTTTCAGGTCTAATTGGTTTCTCTGTAACAGCTCCGCTGTGAGTTTCCAATAACTGACCTTGTTCTTTATTTATTTCTTCAAGTTCATGTTTTTCAAGGTTTTCTTCTTCTGTGTACTCATCTTGATCTAACTTGTTCTGATCAGGGCTTATTGCACTGTGAACTTCTGCAGCCTGACCGGATTCTTCTAGATCTGTCTGTCCCTGTTCAAAGTCTATTAGGTTTTCACTGTTTTGAGTCCAATTATCTTTCCCTATCTGACCTTGCTCAGGTTCTCTTATTGTCTTTTCTTCTTGTACCTGAGCTGCTTCTTCTTCACCTATCTGATCTTCTTCAATTTCTTCCAATTTTGCTTGACTTCTTGTTCTGTGGTATACTTCAGGAACTTCTACCACTGGTATCCAATCCTGACTTGTGCTCGGTTGTTCTTCTTCAGCTTCTCTTGAATCTCGAGCCTGAGATTCCTCCGCTGGGCAACCTTCAGCTTCCTCATTGATTGATGCTGTCTGAGGATTTTCTTCTTCAGGATCTGGCACTCTTTTGGTGTGGCTTTCGTGAATCCAATTAGGAAATCCGGCACACTTCACTGCTGTATTCGTTGTCAGTATGACTTGACACGGTCTGCCCCATCTGGGTGATAGACACGTTTCTCTGGTGTGATTCTTCACTACCACCCAATCACCAGGATTCAGATCATGTTCTTGTTCAGGCTGCCTGGAAACTGCGTCTTCTCCAACCTGATGAGAGACAGAACGCACTAGGTCAGCCAATCCTTTGCAATAGTCCAGAACCATATCATCAGATATATTCACCAGTTTGTTTGTGGGTACATGTGTTTGTCTCATTGCTCTTCCCATCATTATTTCATGTGGGCTCAATCCTGTGTTTCTGTCAGGTATACTTCTGAGTCCCATTAGAACAAGTGGCAATGCATCTGGCCACTCTAATGATGTTGATGCACACATTTTTCCCAATCTTGACTTTATAGTGCCATTCAATTGTTCAACCACTCCAGAAGCCTCTGGGCGATATGCACAGTGCAGTTTCTGTTTGATTTGAAATGCTTCACAGATTATCTGGATCACTTCACTGTTAAAATGTTTTCCTCTATCTGATTCCAAAGTTACTGGGAAACCAAACCTAGGTATGAGCTCTCGTAGCAACAATTTTGCCACTGTAATGCTGTCATTTCTCCTAGTAGGGTAAGCCTCCACCCACTTTGAAAACAGACACACTATGACTAGTACATATTTCAGCCCTCTACATGATGGTAACTGTATGAAATCAAACTGAAGTCTCATAAATGGACCCTCTGCCTTTCCAATTTTCCCAAATCCAATTACTGTCTTCCTCCCCGGATTATGCATCTGGCAAGTTAGACATCTCTGGCAAAGACTCTCTGCAACAGCCCTGAATTTGGGATTGTACCAATTTTGTCTGAACAGCCTAATCATTGCATCTCTCCCTATGTGTGTGTCTCCATGATGCATTCTAGCCATTTGTGAGAGTAAACAGTCTGGCATGACTGGTCTGCCATCAGCACTGATCCACACTTCATCATCTCCTCTTTGGGAGCAACCCACTTTGATCCACAAATTCTTCTCACTTTCATCAACTTCATCTTGCAATTTCTTGACGTCATTCCAAGTTTCAGGTGGCATATACAGCATACGTTGGCAGCTGATTCCCATTCTTTCCACCCTCTTATTGACTGACATTCTGGCTTTGGCACAATGTTGAGCCACCAGATCCGCATATCTGTTGCCGACTACCACCCAGTCATCTCCTGACTGGTGTGCGGCACATTTCACCACAGCCAATTCTTTTGGTGCTTGTATTGCTTCTAGCAAATCCCTTACAAATTGACCATTTTTAATGGGGGATCCTGAAGAAGTCATGAAATCCCTCTGCATCCACAGTTGGCCAAAATCATGCACAACCCCGTAACCATATTGGCTATCTGTAAATATGGTCACTCTCTGATTCCTCCCAATTTTGCATGCTTTTATCAACGCAATCAATTCGGCTACTTGTGCAGATTTGACTCCTGGTAAATAGGATGCTTCAATTATTCCAGTTAATTCACATACCGCATAGGCAGCAGTTAGTTTACCATCTTCATGTCTTTGACATGAACCATCGACAAATAGCTCCCTGTCTGGCTTTTTAAGAGGCTGTTCCTCTATATCTGGGCGTGGTTTTGTACATAATTTGGTAATTTGTATACAATCATGTTCATCATCTTCATCGTCTTTTATTCTCTCATGATATGGGTTTGGTAGTAAGGTTGCTGGATTTATTATAGTACACCCATTATTATTCTTTCATATTTAGTCAGCCGACTAGGAGTAAGATGCTGAGTTCGGGTTCTTGTCAAGAGAATGACAACTGCATGTGGAACATACACCTTTACAGGATGTCCCATCACAATTGACTCACTTTGTTCAATACTCAAACAAGTAGCCGCCACTGCTTTTAGGCATCCTGGCAACGCGGCTGCTACTGGGTCCAATGGGTCCAATGTAGCAGAGAAATAGGTTATAGGACGGCTTTCTAGTCCATGTCTCTGAGTTAAGACAGAAAGTGCACAATTTTCTCGCTCATGACAGAACAATGCAAATTCTCTCTTATAATCAGGCATGCCTAAGGCAGGTGCTGAACATAGGGCATTTCTCAATTTTACAAAGGCTTCTACACTTTCATCCTCCCACTCAACAGGGTCCTTTGCTTTCTTTTTCGTCATGTTAATTAATGGTTTAGCTAACACGGAAAATCCTGGTATCCATTGTCGGCAGTAACCCACTATTCCTAAGAACATTCTCACTTGTCTTTGGGTTACAGGCATTTGCATTTTCTTTATCAATTTTACCCTTTCAGCTGTTACTCTTCTTTTTCCTCTCTCAATTTGGTGTCCCAGATACTTAACAGCTGTTGTACAGAATTGCAATTTTTCAGGTGAGACTTTATGCCCTTCTTCTGCCAAAAGATTTAATAATGCTATGGAATCAACAACACAGTCCTCTCTGGTGGTCGATGCCACCAATAAGTCATCAATATATTGGACTAAGACTGAGCTTCCTGGCATCACTAGTTTTTCAAGGCACTTCTTCAGTATCTGGTTGAAAATGGAAGGACTTTCGGTGTACCCCTGAGGAACACGATTCCACACATAGACTTTGTTCTCAAATTTAAATGAGAAAAGATACTGGCTGTCTGGATGCAAGGGTATTGAAAAGAACGCTTGACATAAATCAATTACTGTGAACCATCCTGCATTCCAAGGGATCTGGTATAGAATTACTGCAGGATTTGGTACTATGGGACAACATGGTTCTACAATCTTATTTATTTTCTTCAGTCCTGAACAATCCTATATTTTCCACTAGGTTTCTTTAGTCCCATGATTGGTGAATTACATGGGCTACTCATTACTTCTTTTAGAATGTTTTGTTCTACCATTCGATTGATTTCTTCAAAAAACTCCTGTTTTTACTTCTGCACTCATTTTGTACTGCCTGGTATTTGGGAAAATTGCACCTTCCTTTACAGTAATTTTAACTGGATCTATTTTAGCCATAAGTCCTACTTCCTTTCCGGTGAAATCCCATACTATGGGGTTTACTGTACCTTTTAATTCTTCTGGCAACTCATCTTTTGTTATTAACGAGAACATCTCATCTACTTCTGTACCTTGTTTTGCAATCATAATTTTATATACATGATCTTCATCTTGTGTTTGTACTGCCACACCATCCGGTGTAATGAAAATTGTACAATTCATCTTGCACAATAAATTCCTACCTAATAAGTTCACTGGACTAGAATCACATACTACAAACTGATGCATTTCTCTAAAGTTTCCTATTTTAACTTCATTGGTTCGGTAAGAGGTGTTCTAATTCTTTGATTAGCTACCCCTACTACTTGGATATCTTCACCAGAGAGAGGAAGGTCTGGGATGTCTGCTGATCTCACAGTAGACCTGGTAGCACCAGTGTCCAAAAGGAAAGTAGTATTCTACTCGGGGTGAATTCATGCATTACCTGTGGCACTAATGGAGTTTTTGGTGGTGCACATGGGGTGCATCCACTTGTCCCTTCCTGATATGGTGGGGGATTTCTTAACATTTCCTCCATAAATTCGTCTTCAGACTCCTCATTTCTCATTAAATGTTTTGTCTTTTCTGTGCACTTACGTCCTAATTTCTCCTCTGCTGAGAACAATGGATATAATCCTTCTGTAATCATTGCCCTTCTCCATTGTTTCATCTGACCATCCCTAGACTCACGTAGATATCTGGGAAAAAATCCTGGATAACTCCTATTACTTCTAGATCGGTCCCGCTCAAATGCCTCCGTTTCCCATTCCTCTAGAGCTTCGTACTGAGTTAATCTAGGTCTGGGTTCTAAGTCATTCATCCTCAATCTCAAATTCTGAAGAATTCGCCCATTGAACGTGCCATTCTCGGGAAATGCTAGTATTCCATCATTTTTGGTATATTCTATCCAATTCTCCATCCATACACAAGTATGATAACCTCTCTCCATCATCATAAATGAAGCGGGCGTTTTAGCTGGTGGAATAATAATTCCTTCTCTAGTTTTGAGTGGTTTATCCTTTTTAAAATAGTTCTTAATCTTTTGCAGAAAGGACATTTTTCTCCTTTCTCCATACGTTCTATCTAATCTTTGGTGTACAAAATTATATTCTGAAAAACCTAGGAATCTCCTATCCGGACGAGTTCCTGTTAAAGTCGGATCGCGTTTTAACATGCAATCCTTATCCACTAAGAATTTCACTTCTATAATTTTGACCAATCAAATGTCCGCTATCTTTTATTTCTGACCCAATCCTTGCGCGGCCTTTTGGTGACGTTTATCTGTCAACCCCTCCTTTACAATCTGCTCTTTTCTGTCCTTGCTGGTTTAACCAATCCCAGCGCGGCACCTGTGACGTCAGTACTACTCCTGACTACTGACCCCTCCTTTACAAGGGTTTTTCCACACCCGCTGATTCAACCAATCCCAGCGCGGCGTTTAGTGACGTCAGTTCCCTCTCCGGCAACTGACCCTCCCTTTATAAAAATTTACGCAAACTTATTTTCTCTATAAATCTTAATTAAATTTCAGTAACAACATAAAACATTCGCTATCGTGCCAGTTTCTTCTAAATTCGAAAAAGATAGTTTCTTCCACACTTTAGTAAAACCTTTCCGTTTACTTAAAACATACACTACGAGTAAAACACTTCCGTCTACTCTTCACACAAGCTCCAGAAGTACCTGTTACTTCTCCAATGTTACCCTTTCTAGGTGATATAACATCAAATTTTCATCAGTGTACCCTTTTTGCTATTACTCACACGCATAGAGTCCCTAACGAGTACTGAAAGTCCTGCTTAACTTCTCAGTACTATTTCTGCCTGACAGATAACCTCACTGCAGTATGGCTTCCACTTGCCACCCGCTATTCTTTTTACCCCGGGGTATTCTGGACAACATAAAACAAAACTCAAAATTTAAGCGGATGTTAGTTCATAAAAATACAAATAAAAATTCTCATTACCCAATTAACAAAAAGTAACCATCCTCTGATAACCAGAAAACTGATCCAGCGCGATATTAGCAAACAGCATTCATACACCATATACTCACTTGGGCCCATACATTCACACTACGCTAATACTTACGCTGGGTTTATCAGTTGTTACTCTTATCAAAAATCCCTGCTACCAATTACCTTCTGATTGAAGAGTAATGACTTACCAATGAATCCTTTGCTAATTGGGAAGTTTAAAATGAGTGACATTCATTATAGTACATAATCCTGAAATAACCACTGAGTCAGGAAGTTTTAAAATGTTTATCTAAAGATTTAGCAGAGTAAAATACAGAGCCACATGGTACTTAATCGCAATACCCAAGATTAAGCATAGAAATGATTATTGCTAATCAAATGACGGTGTTTAAAGAAAGGGAGAGGATAGAAATAGCAGCGCAACTAAAGGTTGCATTATATTTACCTAAGTGCGAGAACCAAAACCCCTTAGCCAAGGAGTTGGAAAGAATAGGACCCAGGAAGGATGAAGAGCAAAGACTTCTTCCCGAATCAAGACAGGACCGGTGACCTCTCTACAACGACGCCTGCGTCGTTCCCCTCTCTGATACTCGACTTCTCCTCTATTCTCCCGTGCCTTCCTTCTAATGGACTCCGCCACCCCCTCCTCAGGACCTCTTCTGGACAGGGATTCAGTCAGCAACTGATCAGCATGGCAGTCTGGAGCTAAGAGCACTCTGGCAGCATGGACGCCTGTTCTTCGTGAACGCATGCTTTAACTAATTAACTAATGCTATATTCTATTATACCCTTCTACGCCCATGTACCTCCCCTTAATGTTGCTAAAATATGGGGCCACTACTTCTGATTGGAGAGGGACAGGGGGTGGATTCTCGCACCATATCGATTTGGCCTAAATTGTAAAGCCTATTGTCTTTACGTTCCCACCCCTTCAAATTAATACATTCGCTTTATTTCCCACCCGTCTCACAACAAATGTTATACATTTTACAGGGGAAAAGTATCATTTTGTCCACAGAAGACATAAAGAACAGCATCTTCGGCCAATGGGTCATGGCCTTGGGAGACGTCCAAGTTGACTTCACTTGGCAGGCACACAGGATACATGCGCAGAACCATCGTCTCTCGAGTTGCAAGTCACCAACCCAGGCCCAAGTTTACGAACTAATAAAAGTGCAAGAAGAAAATATTTAAATCACAAATAAAATGTTTCACTGTATGCCCACTTTTCCTACTCTATTCCCAATTAATTATAATACTGTCCTGCATTAGTAGCGTTAAGAAAACGACAATTTAATAATGACATGAGAGCAAGCTGAAGCATGTGAAAACATCAAGCAGCCATTTTAATGCATACTGCGCAGAAGCAGAAGTTTCCCACCAAGCAAAGAAAGACGTCACACCATGTGATCAGGTTGCGACATGCGCAGTGAAGTGCCCGCACTTTAGCGGCCATTTTGGATTACAGACAAGCGTTATTCTTTAGTAAAACACATATGCAAGCTTCTCTCCCCTTTGTGTAGTGTATGCAAAGGTTAGTATTAACAATACAATTTTAATAAATTAATACTATGAGGAGGATTGCGTACAAACAAGTTTCATTTATGAAACCTTGCTCCATCACAGGTATGCTTTGGTAACTTGAATATGCGTTTGTGTGCATTTGGGTGTGTGCGCCATATAATGAGCTAGATTTTGTCATCTTGTCAAAATCTGCAAAGATTACGCTGGGTTTTCCTGTAACAACTGAAAGGAAAACATTACCCAATATCATATGAAACTGAGTTTTGAATATAATGTTCTCATCTCATCAGAGATGTCATGCTCCAACTAATCAATAGATATACTTCGATCAAATGAAATGGGGAACCAAGTTTGTCCAACATACCAATCAAAGGTAAAAAGATAACCATGTTTCTTCCAATATTCCGTCGTGGTTTTAAAGTACAATTGATAGGCTTAAGTTTGTGTGCCAGAAAATGTACCTGCATGTAACGCTTCTGGGTGTTGAATTGATATTTTCACCGTTACATTTGGTGTTGCTTGCTTTTATATGGGCTATTAGGACACAAATAGTTTACAATTCGTCATTTTGAGTTAGCGCTGTACACTTTATACGTACCTTAATTTTTAAACTCATACAGTGGTGCTTAGCATCCAGCGATTTATGCTTATGCCATGTCTAGGTCTATCCACTTGCTGTTTTCTAGTCATAATGTCTTGTTTCATTAATAGGAGCAGTTCAAAACATTATTCCCTCCTCTAACAAAGTTTATCCCTGAAGAGTTATTCTGTTCGTGTTTCGTAATTGTAGCTCATTACTGGTGTTTATGTAGTCATGTAGGTGTGGTCTTTCCCCCAACCCCCGGTAATGGTTCTGTCATAACAGGAACCTGCTATCCACATCCTGGATGTGTCTTGGGCACTGCTTTTACCTGTGGGATTATATTTCCCATGATTATTAGTTTGAATCCTTCCTCTGTGTTTGACAGTGTTGTCCTGAAGTCTGTTGTGAGTGGCTCGCATCTATTTGCATGGTCAGCTCTTTTTGTGCTAAATTTGATTGGGTGGGAACTAATATTATTTAAAGTGCTTTGTTGTCATTGTCAACACTTTCTTCATATAAGTGAATTAATTAATTTCATACAAGAGGCTTTTCGTGAAGCTTTCTTTTTTCTCCCTACGGAGTGCCCTGTTTTTGCTCCTGCCCAATGTAATACCACTCGCTTCCACCCTCCAGCGAAGGTGGCATTGGTGTCTTCCATTTCTTTGTGATGGGTCTCTTGTCTATAATAGTGCAAGATCTGCAAACTTCATGGCCTCTTTGTGTTTCTTGAGTTGTGTGTGCATCTCCAGAAGGTTACTCTCTATGCTCCCCTTGTCCTTTATGCCCATTAAGCGGCCTATGGTATCTGGTATAGTGGACCAGTAATTATGCAGCTCTGGCCAACACCAGAGCATGTGTTGAAAATTTGCAGTGTCTTTTTTCCAGCTGGGGCAGACTTAGTGGGACTCTGGGTATATCTTGCTAATCTTGTATGAAGTGTGGTACGCTCTACGTACTACATTAAACTGTCTGTACCTAAAGCGTGAGTTGTGGGATACTTTCTGTGGGTATTCTAATACCGTTTGTCATTCCTTGCATGGTGCATGCAATCCACTAAGCCTTCTCAAGTGTTCCTCAGTCCAATCAATGAAATACCTGTATGTTCTAGCAGGGATTTGTAAAGCCAGTATATCATGCTGTGCCCTCGTCCCATTGTCTATATTTTCTGTATCACTGCATGCAATGAAGGTTTGAACACATGAACGTTCCACTGCTGCCTGAGGGCGTGTATAGTCTCATTATATAGGGGGAACTGACTCTTTGGTATTTCCCATTCATCCGGCAGTGTCTGGAAGTTCATAAGGGTGCCATCTTGAAATAAGTGACTGATAGTGTCAAGGCCAGCCCTGTCCCAATACAGCTGGTCCCTTGAGGCTAGGTATCTCAACATAACTGGGAAACCCCTTATGGGTATTTCTAAATGTCCATATCTGTATGGTTTGATGAGCATTTACTTATGAATAAGACATACTGTGCTAGCCCAGATTAGCAACAATAGTATAATCGGAAAATCCTTAACATACCCTGGAGATAAGTAGATTTAAAAAAATGGATATTTTGAAATCTACACAGCAACTGTGGCAGCAAAATAATTTTAATTATGCTTACAATCTATCAATTTTCAAATATTGTGAGGTGTTTATATGGTCTCTGCATTTCAAACAGCTCAAGAATGTTACTGCATGCCCACGCTACCAGAAGTGGATAACTTGGTTCTTTTAGTTGTGACCCATCCAGACTTCCCCTCAGTGTGACCCATCAGTTTGCACATAAAGATAGACCTTTTCTAATTGAGCCAGCATGTGGACTAGGTCCCACATTTTACAAATGATCCCATAGGTCGGCAAAGATTAACAACTTGTTCCTAACGTGCACCCTGGTAAGGTCTGCCTTCAGAAATATTTTGCCCATGTGGTTGTTAATGGTCATATAACATAAGAATTGATCTGTCCCATTAATGTCACATGATCCTTGATGGACTTCTCAAGTAACACACAGGGCACCTCTGAACAATATCACTATCCTGCTTCTGCTAGGTTTGATGGATGGGTACTAAAACAAGAGGAGTCAAAATCCATACTTGCATCTACTCTACTAATATTATGTTCATCAAGGGATCCAGATTAATTTTTGCCATTATCAAACAGATCAACAGTATGTATTCTAAATATTAAAGAACTGAGGCCATCCCCCAATACCACTCTCCAAAAAACATCAATTGAGACCTGAAGGAAAAAAACGTTGACATTTCACAAATAGTCGAACTTTGCAAAGAGGTCTGACAATGCTGGTTAACACTAACACCTTCTGGTAATAAAACATAGAGATAGCCCTGGCAAATAAACTCAGTCCGGACTTCAATCACTCATGCAAGACCACATCTTAGGAGTCTGTAGGCATTCGCAAACTCTCACCTTGTGATCTGCCCACTTCCCTTCTCTTGTACTCTTGTACGGGGTTTATTACTTCATAGTTGTACACTGTCATGGAGTATGATTACGCAGTAGTGAATGCCTTTACAACTGCTAGGTATCCTTTTATATCCATAATATGAAGCCATTTTTGGCCGTATACAAACATTTACAGCTGAAAATGTTTTAACCAATTGTGCTGTGATACACATCAATTTCTTTCATTGTTTAAAAAAAAAAAATGTATAGAGGGAGATCTCTCACCCAAGATCCTGGTAAGGTTGGCTTTGTTCCCTTTGCTTCCTTGCTGCATGGTATTTGGAGTTGGTTTATACGTTGTCGGAGTGGGAATGTTCATCAGGCACTACTGACTGGTTCACAGCCTGAGGGGCCTTTCCTTAAAACGTCACCCACCCATGTGTCCTATGTGTATTAAAACCTGCCAATGCCATCGAACATTAGTTCTTAGTGTAAATGCAACTTTCTTCATTTTGCCTAAACTTTCATTGCATGTTAGCCTGGTCAATTTGTGGCCCATCGTGGTGCTTGACTTCCATTTTGGAAAGCATTGAGATAGAGAAGATTTCTGAATATTTTCCCTACTGATGTGTACTGTGATGGGCCTTTATACTAATCTTTTGCTGTAGAATATAACTTTTCTTTATTGAACTTTTCCTTTAATGTTTATCCTCATTGTTACTCTACGTACGTAAGGTGTTTAAATGGTATTTATTCAATTACGTTGTTCAATGTTCTACCTTTTTCCTATCTTAAGTACTTTTTCCCTGGAACTTATTGTATTGTGCTGTTGTTTTCTGCTTTACATTGTCCCTCTTGTAGAATTAAGGCTTGTTCTCTGTCCATCTTTTTAATGAATATTTTCTTCTGACTCTCCTTGAATAGGCAGAACTGATATCATCATGGCCATCTGAAAGCTAGTATGTTCTCTTTTACTTCTTGTACTTCCAGTGATTTCCTTGCATGCATTGATAATTGTGTACACAATTAGGCAGGGTATTTAGATATATTTATGTATTGGCATTTCTGTTGTCAATATGTAAATGCAGAGTAATGAGACCTGGCCCAGATTTACAAAGATTTTGTGTCAGGTTTGCGTTACTTTTTTAACGCAGACCCAGCTCAAAATCTAGGTTGGTATTTAAAAAAATGCTAATGGCGATTTGCGTTAGTTTGTAACCAAAAGTAAACCAACGTAGCACAGTGTGCTGCCTTGCATTACTTTGCGTCAAGTGGGCGTTCCATGGGTGGAGCATGGGTGTTCCTGTTCTTCCACCCAAAGATTTTGATGCACATCCATATCTACCAAGGATTGTAGACATATATTTGTGCCAAAATCCTGCACCTCCCTGAGGCTAGCATAACAAGGAGAAATATTTTTATTTCTCCTCGTTCTTTCCTCTTTGCATGTGTGCTGAATTGGGCATGCAAAAAGGAAATTGGCTTAAAGCATAGTTTTTGTGCTAAAGGGGACTCTTCCAGCACAAAAACTATGGTGACCACAGCGCAGACACCCTGCACATATATCGCATTGGCACATGGCTGCTGAAAGTGTACAGGCACAGGGAGAGAGCAGAACTCCTCCACTTTTTGTAGCTATGGTGCAGTTTTGCTCTTTCCAGTTCACGCAGCACATCAACTTTGTTTGCTGGCCTGCTTTGTGTGAACTCTTTGTAAATCTGGGCCCCTGTCCTTACCTAAAAGGGGACACAGAAACTATTAGCCTGATTTAGATGATGGCAATAACAGGACTTCCAGTATGACATAATCCGTGCCCTCCTACCTTTGTTTTCTCCCACCAAATTAGAAGGTTGGGAAAAGACTGGCAGACCTGATTGAGGAGGCTTTATTGACTCCATTGTTAGGTCTGCCAATGGACAGTGTCAATGCTGAAAACAGTATTGAACTGGTCACATACTTTAGGCTTTTCGGTCTGTTACCACTTTTTAGGAAAATGACTTGAAGACAATCTTGTAAACCATGGTGATCTCCCATCCATATCTCTTCAAGTGCCCCTGATTTACAAAGAGAACATTCCACCACGTTCAGAACACTTGTCCTAAAATGTGGACACTGACAATGTAGTCCACTTTTGGGATATATTTCCAAGTACCCACATTCGTTGGCAGCAATGTCAGCATGCTACTTGGACATTCTAGAATCGCCAAAGAAGTGTTTTTCCCTCTGACTCTTGCCTTGGCGCACACACCACCTGTGTCAAAAAACTTTGCATCTGTTATAGGCATGCCTAAATAAGGTGGACCTTCCCCCACCATCTTATTGGAGGCATTTCCTCTGCCAAATCAGTGGCTGGAATGGCCACTGATACTGTGAGCAGTGGTGATATAGTGTGACCGCCTCAACACCTTTGTAGCTTAATCATGAATCTTCTCAAAAAGACACATTGAAGAAAGACTTGCAAATATCCCACAGGATAAAAGATGAGGGCCATTTTGCTTAGTAGTTTGTCAAATGGTGATTTGAGGCAAGCAGTAAAGATCCCCCGGCTGAATGAATTATTGATGACAGCTGATCTTTGTTTAATGATGCAAGAACAGCAAGGGTCGGTAGCCCGTGCAGGGGGTTTGGCCCAGAGCAAAATCAATCTCAGGTCATCGCTGGGTTATATTAGAAGCTATACATATGCACGGAGGGGATGTTTTCGAATGACTGTTGTTGTAAGCTGAGATGAGATAGACTGCATTTCCTTCCTGATATTTTTTAGACTTTTTAAGGCTCTCAGCGCTCAGATGGATATCTCGAAAAACAGTTGGTGTGAAACAATTTATCGTGCCATGGACCTGACGAAACATTCAACGAACAATGTTTTATTTTTTACATATTTCGGCGCCTACTATGGATGTCACTGTCACATGCATTACAATTAAGTAGCCAGCGACAAATACTGAAAATCGGAGTACTGGACTGAGGGGCTGCTGCAATGACAATACTGCACATTATATTTTAGAAAGTGTCTGTTGTAGCCAGTTGTGGTTTTGTGCACTTGGTAAATACTGTGGCGCTCATTCAAAAAATTCCTAAACGGACTTGTCAAAAGTCAAATTATATCTAATTTGTATTTAACTATCAAAGGGATTTAACCGCATGCCTGTTAAATTAGGAAATGTTTGGTGAATTGCAAATACTCCCAACGTCACTGCCTGCGACAGACATATGTTGTTAAGCAGAATGTACATAAGGGTGGTACTGAGCCTCTGTGTATAGTATGTTAGGAGAGGGGAGGAAGGATGTCTCATACCTTCATCACAGAAGAGGAAATGTAAACATTGAGGAGGAAACGGGTGCTTTTAGGTCGAGCCTGGGCAGCGCATGCGCTGCTCTGCGAGGCATGCTGTATTAAGGTATGGAGTTGAAGTTCCGCCCACTCTCCGCCCATCTATTGGCTGGTGTGACTGTCCTTCGTAAATATTGGCTTTTGATTTGTTAATAGGCTTATTAGTCCCTCCTTAGTACCTCCCTGTCTTCTTTTGTAACCTCCCATCAGGACTGGACCTTTTACGTGTGTCCTTACGGTATTGCTTGTTTTTGCCCTTCGGGAGAATTCTTGCCTAATTAATCTAAACAGCACTGGTGGGACGGCAGCGTTAGCAATGGCGGCCATTTTTTTATTGGTATTTGCAGCGCGCTATGTGCGCTTTCACTTTCGCAGGCGTCAGCTATAACTTTTAAATATGCCCCCCCATGTACGGACGCTGCGGAAAGTGGGCGCTGTGTTAAGTAGAGAAATCTCAGGATGCTTCCTTCATTGTTCTCCCTCCCTCCCCATCCATGCCCTTCATGTAGCTTGTTTTAAATCTATGCCTTAATGTGATAAGCAATCGCCTGCTTTTAGGGGTGCAAAGGCACAGAGGGGCTGAGACAAGGTGTGTAATAGAACAGAGAAACTGGCATCATGACGCAGAGGGTGGGCAGGGGGATGGCGAGGTGTAAGGGAACGGGGAGTGACACCAGGAGGCAGGAAGCCCGGCCTGGGGAGGTCTGACCTGGGACAGAGACGTTTCATGTTGTACATATTTCAAATAGAGAGATTTCAAATCACAAAACAATGTTGAAAATAAATTCAGTGACTGTCGTTTGATGATGTACTATGTTTCAGCATTTTCGACAATGAATTAAATAACTTTAATATATATTTTCGCCATCGATTTTTCAGATTCCTTAGGTTTTCCCCATTAGTTTTGGCATTTTCCCTTGTTCTCAGAATTTTTGGAATATTTATAAATCATAATCACCAAGGCCGCTATCTGTATATCTTGATTGTTTATGAAAGTCCCCACCCACAGTGACAAAGCGCTAAATGCTCCTCGAATGTGGAGCGTAGGTCTTGATTGTTTATGAAAGTCCCCACCCACAGTGACAAAGCTCCAGATGCTCCCTCGAATGTGGAGCGTAGGTCTCGCCCACTTCTTTAAATGGAGGACTAGGGTAAGGTGAGGCTGGCCATCGTAAATTGGAAAGTTGTGGCTCCTCCTGAGAAAGTAAATATATAGGGAGCCACATGACCATGCCCTCTGACATTTCCAGTTCTTGACTAGAAAAACCAAGAGAGATTTCAAGAGACACTCTCCCCCAATTGAGATGACAATTCTGACCCAAGTTAGCCTATAGAGAAATTGGATGAGTACACAGGTGAAAACTGCCTCTCAAATTGATGTAGGGTCTGGCTAGAGTCAGTCAAACATCAAACTATGGGAGATGCCTGTCTTTGGTGCAAGACTTCAGTGGAGAATATTTCTCCTAATTCTATTTCTGTTAGAAGGTGGTTCTGACCATCTGAGCCGCCCGGATTTTTTGCTTTTTGAACACCTAATTGTTGAGCTTTTACTGTGGGAGAGCCTCATAAGTTGGGACTCACCCACAGTGAACTCATGATGAAAGAGACTGCATGTGGATTTTACCGGTGTCCCCCTGGTGAAAGTAGGCCGCTGCACTGCAGCCGGAGTAAGGGGAACCGGGCTGGTTACATGCAGACACGTGTGTACATGCGTGTGCACATGTGTAGGGGCTGCGCAGGGGAGATTCCTGGCGTGTGCAGCCCAGGAGCAGTTACAGATTGAATGGTGTGGCAGGAATTATGCAGAGCTGGGGGGTGACATGGAATAGGCTTTATACAATGGGAAGAAACATGTAAGGGAAAGTCAGTGTGCTTTACTGTTTTCACTGAAAGACCACTTCATTATTTTCCTATCAGGATGGGGATCACATGGGATAGTTTCACTTCCCTAGGGCGTACAAATTACAGACACACACTAAAGTCCACTGTAACTTAGGTGAGAAGTACTATTCTGAAGAGTCCAAAGTCATATCTGAACTGCTTTTGGGTCATCGAGAAATGTCTTATTCCTCTGAGTCAGCTCATAACCAGAGCCTGGCTGGGTGTGACCCTGCCAGGCTGGATTAATGACCTTCCTCCCCAAACTGAGGCATCGGAGGCCTAGCCCTTCACGGCAAGCATTCCAAGGGCGAAGGTCTCCTCTCCAAGAAGAGAAGATGGGTGGAGCTACACGGTTATCCATCAGCAGCTGTCACCTGGTGCCAGGCACCAAGCTGCTCTGGAGAGAAGGCAGAAAGGGAGGAAGGGGCTTTTCAGAGACCATGTGGCATGAGACCCCTGGACGACGCCATTTTGAACTAACCCAGAGGCCTCAGCAGGAAGGAGGAAGCAGGGGCAGAGAGGTGATGTGTCGCTGCTTGATAGGGCAAGCAGAGACTTTCTGCCAGCCCCCTCCAAATTCTTTTAAAAGAGCTTGCACAGGAAGAGAATCTCTCTCTGGGGTGTGGTCTGCTGAGGAAGACTGGTGCTGGAGCCTGGCGCCATGGGCAGCCGGAAGGAAGAACCCTCAGACTGGCCCAGGACCCTCACTTGCGCCATAAGGGGAGACCAAGACCAGTGAGCAGAAGCCTGGGCCTCTGCGAAAGGAGAAGAGAGGCCCAGGGGGAGAGCCAGGCGCAAGGCTGGTGCAGGGAGCCAGTGAAGACCGTGCCCTGATGGATTCACCCTCCCTGAGAACAGGAGGGCGAAAGAAAGTGCTCTCAGTGGCTAGGGAGCGCCACCAGGAGCAAGAAGAGGCC
Source organism: Calotriton arnoldi (assembly GCA_963921515.1). Taxonomy (NCBI): domain Eukaryota; kingdom Metazoa; phylum Chordata; class Amphibia; order Caudata; family Salamandridae; genus Calotriton; species Calotriton arnoldi. The sequence continues at coordinate 920,494 of CAWUFW010002205.1, read as the reverse complement.
AGAATGAAGCCGATCGGCCGCCTGGGGGCCGAGATACGCCCCCCAGAAGGTAGGCGAACTTTGACCTCTGCGAGGACCGACGACGAAGCGCGTGGGGCTCCACCGCCGGTCCAAGATGTGCCCCCGGGGTGGGTCAGGTCCCGGGGACTGCCCCCGGAAGAAGTAAAGCCAGGGAGCGCCGTCACGCTCCCCGTGAAAATGCCAATGTGGGGTGCCAGGAGCCCACCCTGGCCCCCGGTGATGGCAGTGAAGAGGAGGGGGGAGCGCCGTCGCGCAACCTCCCTCGCAGGTGAAGATAAGCTGGGGAGCGCTGTCACGCTCCCCGTGAAGATTCTTCCGGGGCCCGGGACCCCAACTCCGGGCCCCGATGCAAAAGCCAAGTCGGGGAGCGCCGTCGCGCTCCTCGTGAAGTTGCCCCACAGGGGGGCCCGGGATCCCCAACTCCGGGCCCCAGGTGCGATGCTGAGAGGAGGGGGGGAGTGCCGCCACACTCCCCTCAGCAGCAGGAAGGAGGGGGGAGTGCCGTCGCACTCCCCCGAGGCCTCGCTGGGCCAGCAGCAGTCTTGGTGTCTGCCCGCTGGAGCGGGCAGACCAGAATGGATGCGTCGGTTCCCGCGGCAGCACACGAGGGTGTGGGCCGGGTGGGGAACCAGCAGGAACAGCCAGGGGTGGGCTCCCCGAGCCAGCACGAACCTCACCTGCCAGGAACGGGGTCCGGGTGGGACCGGGCCCCCACCGACGTGCCGATGCGGCGAGAGGCCGCCAGGAGTGGCAGCGCGGCTCTCCATGGCGCAGCGGGAGAGCCGCTGCTTCGATATGCACGGGTAGAGCCTGGAGCGTCCCATAATGCCTTGCAAGGCATGGGGAAGGTTACTCGTTTTGGGCGTCTGGTGGCCCCCGGAGGAGGGGGTCACCCCCAGTTTCTGGAGGAGGTGGGGGGGAGCTGCAGGAGCACGCAGACTCCCCCCAACAGGAAGATTCGGAGTCCCTACCCTAAGTCTCTGGGGGACTGGAAAGAAATAACTCCTCAAGGGCTCAGCCAACAGTTATTAGCATCCCGGGGCTGGAACGTTTGTTCTACAGCTGGGGGTGCGCTGGGGACTGCCTCAAGGTATGGATGACTGTGCTGGGGATGTCTGGAGAAGAGCATCCCCTGGAGGTGAAGAGGTGCAATTGCACGAGAAGTGCATTTACCAATGTTATTTCTTTTAGCGGGACTGAAAGTCACATGTGTTATGTGAAGTACCTGTGTAAGGTGAAGTCATAAGCAAAGTGGGGTTATGTTGCTGGACATTCCTGCTAGGGTGTCTGGCTGTATATGCGTAATCCTGTGATTTTAACTGTGATGCCTTTTAGGGGCTTTTAATCGCAATGCATTTTAACGGTTATCAACTATGATGAGTACTGTCATTTTAAGTGATGCCCAAACATGTATTCTTGCTACTGCGTTAGGTGAAGGACAACCCAGACTGTTAGCCACTAAGATGTAGAGGTGTATACTGTATGGTCAGTATGAGATGCTCAGTGAGGGTTATGTGTCACCAGGGCAGGTGTACCTATTTTAAATGCTTGTTGAGATAATGGGGTGGGTCGCCACTGGGATGGTGCCAGTGGGCAAGGCCCTCGCTCCAGGTTGTGTCAACGCACTGCATTAGGGGGCAAGATGATGTGCATACATGGGAGTGGTGGTACTAGACCCCACCCCCCCGCGGAGAGGTGGAAATGTTATGCAATGTCACAAAGTAATTCCAACAGCTTATGTATATTTGTAAATTGGTGCATAGTTTTGAGTAGTGTGTGTGTTTAATAAATGTACTCTTCCTTTTATAAAGCAAAGTACAGACTGGACAATCAATTATTGAGTGTGTTTTCTGCGTACTGGTACATGGCGAATACTAGCCTACACCACCTCCCTTGAGTAAGCCTTAGACTGCTCTGTAACCCTACCCTCTGAGAGTCAAGCGCTACAATAGTTCCCAGTGAAGGATAAATGTGACATGTTCTTTGTGCAGGCCTCACAGATACTGCCTCGTTTTCCAACAATTTTGTGTCGGCCATTGATGGGTAGCACAATGGGCGCAAGAGCGGATTCCGCTCTCTGGACCAGAGAGCTGAGTCAGGCTCTCATTTTACTAAGGTCAATACAATAAGCACAACTGATTTGACTAGTTACACCAGAGAGGCAAGTGCCATGTATTGAAATCACACACCTATTTCCTTCTTCATTTTCAATAACAAGTGCTTTAATAGCCCAGCCTCTTGATACTCATTTTACCGACCCCGGGAGCATGGAACCCTGGGTGGGCTTTGCAAATGTTCGAGCCTGGTACTCGCAGATCTCCGGAGCAGGCAGATTAAACCAATGAGCTACCGTGCTTACTCTGGCCCCCCAGAGGCACCGCTTCCGCAGCAGGAGAGGTCAGCCATGAGGAAGGCATGATGGAGACAGATTGTTCCCTCACCTTGACACGCGCTCACCAGAAACATGGCGAGCGTGGTTAACACCAAGAACCATGCAAAGAGACATATAGTTCACAGAATTGCTAGTTAAATGGAGAAGATAATGCTGGGACTGTCCAATGGCAAGGTGTGAGATCTTACAGGAAATTGTAAAATGCCACAAGACGTGTGGCAGAGGGCACAGGATGTGTCTCATCAGAGCATTGAGAAGGCAGTTTCTCTCACTACTAGGCTGTGCAACGTTTAACGCATGGCACTTACTCACTGGCAACTTCATTTGGTATGTCCAAGAAGCCAGTTGAACAAGCATTTGCAATGAAATAGGTCTCGCATTTGCGAGAGTTTGAGCTATTGGCGTTGTAAATGACAAACCTTTTATAAATAAAAGGCATTGTCATTTATAATGCCACTAGCTTAAACTCTTGCAAATGCAAGACCTATTGCATTGCAAATACTTGTTTTTACATTTATCAGAAACACAAATTAAATATATGTAGCTCGGCATGATATGTGTTTATTACAATACTTAAAGCATCGCACATGACAGACATTCTGTAGAATGTTATTGCAACATATGAATCAGAGCGACAAGTGATCAATGGAGTAATTGGATACAGGTAATGAGTAAAAAGAACAGATATCAATTGTATTGATATATGCATTTAATGCCTTTGGAAATGAATGCCCTGTCATATTTAAAACGATAATATTAGATTATGTACAAGAGTTCTATAAAAACAAATAGAATTGTTATGTTTGTTGGCAATGATATTAATAACATTTGCCAAAGCTAGCAGGAAGCCAGGTTAATTCCTCTAGTGACTTCTTGAGCGAAGTTAAGTGCTTACTGCCAAAGGCTATTTGTAAAAACACTCGAGATAAATGAGCGTTTAATAGAGTATACTATTTTGAAAATGCTTTTTGCATTCTCTCTTTAAACAGGCTCAAAGTTTAAAAGGGGTGACTGGCTACACGAAGACTTGGGAAACTCATACTAAACTGTGGATTGTAGTAGAGAATTTAAATTCTGAATATCGACGAGACGGAATATCGTTACAACAATATCGAGGGACAAACTATTGAAAGGGATGTGCACAGAGGGAGGTAAGGATTTATTATTTCTAACTCCACATCTACGTACCTTGAGACGTACATGGGAAGTTAGGTATGGAAAATGTATAGAAACTTACCTATCGATATTTTGTTCTTCGCTATTGTTGTAACAATAGTCTGTCCCGTTGATATCTGGGATTCAATATTCCCAGCCAACATAATTGAGAGTTTAGTGGTAATGCACAGTCCTCTGATCATGTTAGTGTATATATATATCTGGAGGAGATTCAACTGGTAGACTTTCATCCACTATAATATGTCAAGGTGGAGGAAATTTCCACAGATGGATTTTCCTTCTGGCTTAGCACTTCCTCCTCCACCACACATCTCTAAATCAGGTCATCCGTAGGGAATTGTATATCATATCAGCTTTAGGGACATCTTGTCTATAGTACTTATCTCCCTATTATGGGAGGAAAAGGTTTGAAGCTGTTCCAAAAGTCATATATTGGTGCACAAGCTTTGAGGCCAGTCTCTCTGCAATTTCTAGAGCTCCTTAACACACAAGCTTCAAAAGACACTCATCCCAAATGCCTCTTCACTCCTAATATATCTTCACCTCACTGACAGAAGTTGAGGAATAAGACAAGTATTAATCCCATTCAAACTTTTGAAAAAACCTGTGCAATCTCTAAAATATTATGCATAAAGACAGAAAAGGTTGGTGATTTATTTTTTCAGGTGATTCCAGTGGATGTTGATAACTCAACTAAGCCGTTCCCCCCAGAAACCCTCTTTGATCTCAGGGAACCTGCATGGCCAAGTATTCAAAAATAAAATAGTGACCATTCTAGAATATTCTTCAGGAATCAATGGTATCGTATAATGAAATAAAATGGCAGTTAAGTGAAGGAGTATTATTAGAATAACATACAAGGTAAGAAGGGGTAAAGTTAGCCCAACATTGTCACACCAGAAAAAAAACGTTAATTCAGGTTTTTATAAGCAAATATAGTTTGCACAACAAGTACCTAACTTTTTGGAAAAATGAATGAGTATTTGTATTTAAAATAGTAATTATTTTTGTAAATTCAGCTTTTAACTTACTGATGAGCACAAGGGAACCACAATATATATCCATGCTGAAATATATAGTTCATAATTATTATGAAGAGTGTGCCTAGTGAAATACTAACAATATTATTGTTGATAAATAAGTCAACATGTTTTGTGTGGAAACGGCAGTGCTCTGTGACCCGTGGCCTTTGTCAAGAAAACTAAAATTACATTCACATGCATACTTATGATACAGCAAATCTCAAATAGCATTGTCTTCAGGGCTTTTGCCCAACTTCTTATTGGAAAAACTGTGGGAATACATGTCACTCAAAAATTGTTCTAGTTATCGATTCTAATCTACCATCTGTCATTATACAGTATTCTCTACCACATTCTGGATGGGTATCGTGTACAAACTCCTGTGTAAGTGGTGGCCTGCTTCTTCTTGTTTGTTATGTTTTAGAGAGGGCAGGTATCAGGAGGTAGTCTTGTAATTAACTTCAGTAAGGGGTAATATAAAAAATAGTCAGAAATTAGTTAAATTATTTTGAAGGGAGTGGCCCCTACTAACTTAATACACAAAATCTTGTTAAGCCAAAAACAGTTCTTAAAGAATCTCTGCTCAACCCCTGCTACCTAGGGCACAAGCAGCAGGAAATCCTCAGAAAAGGATGTGTTAAGTTTAAGCAGTACCGATAATTTTAAAGTCAAGAAAAGAAGACAATAAAATTCCCAAATCAATTTAGAAAAGTAGTGGAAACATTTAATGAGGAAAAGACCCTAAAATCAATAAAATCAGATAATGATAACCAGATATACAATTAACCATTTTTTGATTCACAAGGTGCCTAGAAAAAAATAAAGCACAAATGGAAAACAGCAAGCTGATCAGGACCTAGGTGCAATTTCAGGCTCACCATGATGGAGCGAAGGTCAGATACAGCGGGACGTAGTGGGTTATCTACGTCAAATTATTTACCTTTTGACATAGTCTGTTTTGGGGAGTTCAAATTCTCCAGCAGGGCTATGTCGAAGACAAGGGACCTCAGTGTCAAATATACTGCTGTCAAGCTCCTGCTGAAGTTACTGATTTAAGCTCTAAAAGCTCTCAGTAGGATAAAACTGGATTTTGTAGATGCTAATCTCACTTCACTGCTGGAATAGATTTGCTGCCATGTCGTAGTCCATGGTTAACCTTTGGACTGAGTCATGTTTTGGCTCCTAAAATCCTCCAGAGTGGAAAGGCTGAAAAGAGGATCTATGAATGGCTTTACAAAACCAGATACCTTTACCAGGAGCTCCCAATGAACCTTTTTTTTCCGCCTGTTTACAGCTCTTGGTGGTGCTAACCTAGTTGTCCTGCTCACATTAGGTGCCTACCCCCTGGGCAAGCCTCAGCACCTTGTTCCTGTTTTCCGAAGGTGGAAAAAATGACTAAGTACCTGTTTTCTCCAACTGCTGGAAACATTTTCTGGGAAGTCCTATAGCCCCAGGATGTCAGACTAGGCTTGTAGGAGGTAGGTCTCTCCCCAACCAAGGCCCACACAAGGTTTAGTCCTCTATGGTCAGCTGTGCCTTAATTGAGCCTTGAGTCCTTCTGCTTTTTGTATCACTGGAGTGGGCAAACAGGAGGTCATCCACTTGACCTTTGGAGAGCAATTTCAGTCCCTCTGTGCCAGCAGGAATCAGATGTCATTGAGTCCTGGAGTGCTCTTAGTCATAAACATTATAGTCTCTTTTCCAGCAGAGTCTTCTTCATTCAGATGTTATCTTCCCTGGTCCAGGAATGCTCTGAGAAAGTGGTTGTGTGGTGCCAGACTTATCCTGTGCACTAGCGAGTTATTGAAGAACTTTCCCTACCCAATCTTGACTACTTTCTTGTCCTATGTCCACCTCCTTTTGCAGTACTTCCTTTTTCGTTTTAATATATAAATTCACAGAAGGCCTAAATTCAAGATGGCTGAACCTTTTTACCTCTGCAAGAGCTCCAGACAGGATGCCAGCCACTCCCCTATTTAGATGAGATCCCATCTGCTCTGTCAAAATCCAAATTTATTCTCCATCCTGCTGAGTCTGGAACCAAAGAGTCTAGGAGGGCTCTGGAAATGAAATGGAGCAGATTCTGTCAGCCGCATTTGGGATCTGCAAGTGAAAAAATTGCTAAGGATGTCTTTTGTTCTGAAACTGTTCTGTACCCTTCCTAGGTCTCTAATCACTCCTAAGAGACCAGTTTTTGAAAACACAAATTCTCCCCTGGGTGCAAAGGCCAGGTGATTGTCCTCTGGCAAGCAGAGTTAGTAACCCCAGATAGGAATGTGGAGATGGAAGTGTGGTGAGTGTCAGACTTGTTTTCAGCCAGTTCTTGCTCAGACAGCCCATTTCTATAAACGTGCTTTTCCACTATCCACTTTCACCATTAAATCGAAATTTTAAAACTAAGTGGAAAATACTATTCAATTACTTAAAATTCACCAAAATGGAACTATAAAATAAATATGTTTATCACACCTAAGCCTGTCTATGAAACATCTAGCCTAGAATTTCACAGTGAAAATAGTTTGTAGGCCTTAGGCGCTGTGAGAGCACCTATTTAAAATATATAGTGTTTCACTTTTTATATATTAGACACCCTGCCTTATGGGGTCACAGGCACACTTTAGGGCTGAATAATATATAAAATAGGTTTTTGTACATAGCCAAGGCACTTTTAACTGCCATATGTTACTGTAGTGCCTTTAAATTGCAGTGGTGCTTCTGGCAGCCATGTATTTTTGTCCTATATATGGGTGGCAAAATACACACTGACATTTAACTGCCACACCACTGGTTTGTTTTCAGCACTACCTAGCATGGCCTTAAAGCAAAGCTTATTGTCCAATTGGGTGAAATCAAATTTGCCAAAATCATTTTAGGGTCAGAGTACACACACTGTGGTCCTGAAAAGCAATGCTACAGTGCACGTAGTCATAAAACCAGACAAAAATAAATACCAGTGAAAGGAGAAACATCAGGGGTAATCACGAGGGAAATGAGGATTTCCTCCACTTTGCTACACCCATGTTCTCCCAGTTGTCTAGTAGCAGAAGAATAATCAGTTAGGGCAGCACCTTTAAAGTTTTCCTGTGTCTAAAACAGCTCAGCTGACTATAAGATGAAGGGTTTGTGTTGATTTTCTGAGTTAGGAACTGTGCATACCCACAATGTTGTGTTAAATGAATGACTGCAGTCATAGTCATCATCTTTATCCGGTCATACATGTGACCACAAAAGTGCAATAAAATGACATACAACATAATACAGTCATACACAGTTGGGTTTAGCCACCTAAAATATTAGTCATATTAAAAGATAAAACCAATCCTTAAAAGCCATGATTGTACAAGCTTTAGTGATAAAAGATGTTTCTCAATCAGTCTATAAGGTGTCTTATAATTTCAGTAGCTGCCAATCGGGTATATGCTGTCCAATTAGGGGGTAGATCAGTCCTAAATCAAAATTCATAGCGCATATCTCTTTCGCAATTTCAAGGCATACACAATAAAGTTCAAGACTGAAAATCATATTGAAGGAGACTCAAGACAGTGTAAGAAGAGCAAGACATTTTGGTGTGTATTGAAAAGTCTACCACATAAAATAGTGTGAAGAAAATGTTTTCTAAAAGAGGAGTACAATGTGCAAAAAGCATAAAGTGCTTTGTTGTTTGAGGAGACAGCTCATCAACATGGACAACACAAGAGTGAGGGGAACCAGGTGCCTGTAATAGGAAAGGCCACTAGACAGTGCATCATGTTGACTCTTAGCCATGTAAGATAAAATTTTAATTAAGGGGCCTTTATCCAAACTAGATATGGATCCATGCCGTAAGTAGTTGAGAGTGGCACATATGATTGGACAGTAACCATATCAAGTGATTTTATTATCCTGGCATTCTCTTTATGTGTAAAAAACATTTTCTTAACCAGCTCCTTGTTATGAGAGCTGATATCATCCGTACTATCAAAGAGGCTGCTCAGACCTAGATCTCATAAGGTGTTTTTATCATACTTGAGCCATTAAATGGCTAACATATTACTTTGCTTCAAGCAGTCCTCGACTATTCTGCGTGAAAAACACAATTCGGGTGTAGCCCTAATTTTGAGCCATAACAGGATGAGAGCCAATCCTACTGTGTCCTCCAAATAACCTCCACCCAGCTCCTGAAGAGAAATAAGGCTCGATGTGGATTTCGAGGTCCCTAATAATCTGATTGCAGTCATACTGTCAATACTTTACTCATAGTATTCATTTGCCACTGTATTTGTTCCTAGGAAGTCTAGAGCTTGCTCTGTGAAGGTCCTTGTTAGTTGGGTTAATCCACATATGCATATTAACAATCAGGAATACTCAAAAACCACTCTTGGATTTTGGGTGTGGGTGAGACTGGAGACAGAATGAGCAAATCTCAGCCCATCCTTTACAAAGAGGTAGTCTCCCTAAAGATTAACTTCCACAAAGCTGTATGTTCGGTAATGAGTATTGTGGAAGATAACTGATTAATCAATGAGGTGATAAATGATTTGACCTTACTTTGGGTCAATATTAAAGAATTGATTTAATTTTATGATTGTGATATATAGTAGCAGAAAAGGTGGACCCTCAAAAGACATATGCTTTCAGTGTTATAACTAGAAGTAGACATGCAGCTTTCAATCCCCTCTGCCCTCAACCTGATCAAACCATAATATAAAATAATCAAGAATGAGGGTTGACAGAGGAGAACAAAACACTCACTTTTGTAAAGGGTTAGCAGACTTGATTCTCATGGACTGTCGTACTACAGGCCAAATATTTATTAAAACGTGCAACACAGTATCTTGGGGATAGGTATGTTCTTGGGAGGTGCTTAGTAATCGGAATGCCTTCTTCCCTAATTGGTTTAATTAACCTCGGATCGATCAGTGAGCTGTCTTGCAACTGGAAAGCGCATTACTTTAGCAATCAAGAGTAACCCTGGAAATTAGTTAGGGATAGAGAAAAGGGACTAATCAAACAGGGGAAATGGGTGTTAGGAGGAGTAGTGAGTGAGGCAAGAGGTTGTTGAGCAAGGCTGGTGGATGGTTTGAATTGTGAGTGAGTTGTTTATGAAACTTAAATACAGCAGCATATTTCAATCAAAATCACATAGGGCCCAATTGCAATTTGCTGTAAAATGTGAACTCGGGAAATGTGCAATGGCGTGAAGCATACACATTAGTGGGTGAGCAACTTGCACCGAAATAAGAAGGAATGTGGAATGACATGCACATGTGTGTTATTCCTCATGTTTGCATATACAAACAGAACATTTGGTTTATTTGCTCCTTTGTTTTGTACAGTGCTTACCCTGCCGCAAAATTATGCAAGCAAACATCTGCATTGTGCACATATATCATAATGCTGATTCAGGTAGACATGTGAGTTTGCACCTAAAATTGGAGTTACAGACCCATTATGATCAAGAATTAAGCTATAAGCAGCTCCTCAGAGCTGACAGTGAACCGGCAAGTAATAGATGGGAGAGAAGGGAATAAGGCAAAGTAGAAAGGACAATGTTAGTTTTCATACCATCGATTATATGGGATGAATTTTATGTTAACTCTAGAGGCTTATTTGAAGGATCTTTTATTTCAACGTTCTCACAAACAGCCAGATGTAGAAATCATCATAACAACATAGCACTCTATACTCAAAGCACCCTCTGAATATGGAACGTTGCAACTTTTTTTATGCTCACTGCACCTAAAGATCCATAAGAAAATGTCATAAAACAAGGATTACAGGGATGTTATGTTTAACTCACATTTTACACACTCAAAACCATAGAAATTCAGCAGTTATAGTTACCTGAGCTAACTGTAACTTACGCCGCCACAATGCACTGCTTATGACCTCACATATTACATCACTCATGATATGGTCAGTGACATCACTGATGACATTTCAAATGACATCACTAATGACATCATCCAGTGAGTGTAAGTCTTTCATAAACGTTTTTGAGACTTAAAGATATATACTGAGCTATGCATAAGTTAAATTACTATTCTTTCTGTACTACTAATGAGTGATACTATTTCTAAGATATGTCATCTGATCTATCATCCAGTTTTTAAACTGGGCGTACTATTTATCATTGTACTAGCCTCTACTCTGACACATCTCCTGCTGATGTATGTATATGGTAGTGCTTTTCGACAGTCTAAGCTCTGGATTTTTACTTCACTCCACCGTGATGCCTCAGTATACTTCTGTTTTATAACATACTAACCAGTATCTTAGACCTCCCTTCTTTCTGATAATTAACTATAGCAGTAGATTGCAATAATTTCTTCTGTTAACTGCAACCTTTCTTTAGAGTGATGGCTGAGTGTAGTAGATGTTTACAACAGACTAACTTGTCTGCTCACACCTTTCTCCAGGGTAAAGAATAATTTTACAAGCGGTTTCTCACACAGTGGCGTGTCCACTAAGACCACTGTACAATATGTTGTAGTGATTTGTGTAAATCAGACATTTCCACTAAAATTTCTTTCCAGGTTCACAAAAGGTGTTATTGTGGTTTGCAATACAGTAGCCAAAACGGTTAGACATTTTACTTTGGTGATTAGTGTTTACAGTAGTGGTTTAGAAAACACAGAACTATCTGCTCAGAACTGTCTCTTACAAGCTAAGTGAGCAGTTAATAAGATTACAGTGAGTTCTGTGCTGTACGTGTTTCACCTGTGTCTTTTTTTTTTTAAACTCTTTTTATTTGCAAAAAATAAACTTGTTGGTCATTACACACAGGGAATCATGATTAGTACGGTGTTGCATTCACAGATTCGTATACCAATATACCTCATTTTGATGTTACAGCACACAAGATGGCCACAATTCATAAATCATTACGGCGTTAACGGTTCTTCAAGGGAGGGGACCAAGGGGGGTTCACACAGATGTCCGCGATACTCGTTCCATTTAGTCCAAATTGCCACCCATTTCCGGGGACACCCCCGGGCCACATAGACTGTCTTCTCTCGCAGCATGCACCAGTCCATGTCATTCTTCCATGCACTTAGTGTTGGAGGTGCGCCCGCTCCCCATTGGCGTGCTATATTGCCTTTTGCGGACAGGTCTGTGGGCTCCCAGATGTTTAAGATGCACCTTTTTATTTCGGGTCGCAGTTCTACCCCCCAGACAGTGCACATACAGTTGTGCACCCGTTTCCAGTAGGCTTGTATTAGCGGGCACTCCCAAATTATGTGGAGAAACGTCCCCACCTCCCCACACTGTCTCCTACAAAGCCCGTTCTCACTCCTACCCATCAACACTAGTCGTGTACCAGAGATGTAGACTCTGTGTAATATTTTGAGTTGTATCAGTCTTAGTTTTGCCGAAATCGCCACCTCCCTGGGGGAGAAAAGTGCCTCTCTCCATTCTTCGTCATCGATCTCAAGACCATCAGTCTCCCACTTTCTCCTAAGGGCAAGCAAGGGATCAGGGGTATGATGTATAAGTTTTTGATATGTGAGGGAGATAGCCTTTTCCGGTAGATGGCCGTCAAGCAGTCTGTCCTCCAGGGGGGAGGACTCCGGGAGCATCGTGCCGGGTGGGATGGTAGACTGGAGTGAGTGTCTGATCTGCATGTACCGAAAATATTCAGTTTGCGCTAAGTCGTACTTTTGCTGTAGTGAGGCAAATGTCACTATACCATTGGGCCCCCATAGGTCTTTTATATGGGAGATCCCTATCAGGTCCCAGTTGCGAAACCCTTTTGTGCGACCCAGTGTACCCAACCTTTCGGAGACCCAAAGCGGGGTAGCCAAAGTGAGCTTATCAGCCCATCCTAGCTTGCGACTCACCATATGCCAGAGTTGGACAGAGTGCTTTGTAGGTCCCGTGAGTGGATATTTGTTAGGTCTAGAGTAGAGCGCAGCCTCAAAGTTCCCCCCCGGGAGGAGCCATCTGCCCATCCCATAGCCGGGATCATTCCCACCGCTATATGTGCCCTGGTTTATGGCTGAAAGGTGTGCCGCCCAGTAGTATTTCCGAATATCTGGAAGTGCTATACCCCCATCGTACCACCCCAGTGTCAGCTTCTGGAGCGATATATGCGGCGGTCCAGCCCACAACAGGTCCCTCTGAGTAGCCTCGATATCTACAAAATACTTTTGTGGGACTAAATCTGGGTAGTTTTGGAGGGCATATAAAAAACGCGGAAGCGCCATCATCTTGAAAAGAGCTGCCCGACCCAGTAGGGACAACGGGAGCCTCTTCCAAATGGCGGTATCCCTTTTAAACCTTTGCAGAGGTGGGAGGAGATTCTACTCGTATCACGTCTTCACGTCCATGGAGATAAAGATTCCAAGGTATTTGAACCCCTCTGTGGCCACCTTGATCGGGCAATCGCGCGGAATTGAAGGAGGGGCGCCATGTAGGACGTAAAGCACTGATTTCCCCAGTTGATACTGTAGCCTGAGTTTCTCCCAAAATTGGTGAAAATGTCTAGGGCAACTCTAAGGGACTTTGAGGGGGAGGCAAGATACAGAAGGATGTCATCCGCATAGAGCGAAATCCGGTCCTCCCACCCCTCTGCCCATCTGAGCCCCCGTAGTGAGAGGTCCTGTCGTATCCAGGCCGCAAGAGGCTCCAAGGAGAGGGCGAAAAGCAGGGGTGACAGGGGGCAGCCCTGGCGCGTCCCCCTTTCCAGTGTGAAAATCTCTGAGATCTTATTATTTACCACCACCTGGGCTAATGGTTCGGTGTAGAGGAGGCGTACCCACCCAATGAAATTAGGACCGAAGCCCATCTTTTTTAGGACCGCCATCATATAAGGCCATTCGAGCGTGTCGAATGCCATAGCGGCATCCAACGAGACCATGACCGCGTCTTCCTGGATCGTGTGGCAGCGTCCCAACACTCCGTGGAGTCGTCGCAAGTTGAGCGCAGTGTTGCGGTGCGGCATGAAGCCCGATTGGTCTGGGTGGACCAGCTTGGTGAGTATCGGCTTGATCCTGTTTGCGAGCAGCTTCGCGAGGATTTTGGGTTCAGCATTTAACAATGATATTGGCCTGTAAGAGGTGCACAGTTCTCTGGGTTTCCCTTCTTTAGGGATGGCCACCAAAGTGGCGATGCGCTGGTCTCTCGGTAGTTTCCCCCGAACTCTACTATTCTCGAACATGTTTTTAAGGTGTTGACCCAGACGGTCAGGTTTGAGCTTGTACAGCTCAATAGGGAGACCATTTGGTCCTAGGGCTTTCCCAGGCTGGAGTTCCTTAATTGCCTTGGCCAGTTCTTCTACGGTGAGCACACCCTCCAAAGTTTCTCGGTCGTCCTCAGAAAGGGTGGGCATCTTAATGTCGGCCAAAAGTGCCGAGGAATCCTCCTCCGGCCTCTCCGACCCCCTGCTGTATACTCTTTTGAAATGTGCTGCGAACTCGTTTATTATCTCCTGGGGTTCAGTGAGGAGGGCGCCCAATTCGGTCTGAAGCTCAGGCACCACCCTCTGCGCTCTCTGTTTTTTGTCTAACCAGGCTATTAGTTTGCCCGCTTTGTCCCCTTGGTCATACAATCGGCCGTCCCTGGCTCTCGCTAGGTTTTTAGCGGCGTCGGTGGCTAGCTCTTTATATTCGGCTGCTTTGAGCTGCATCTGGTGCAGAGCTCCCGGATTCCCGTCAACTTTTGCTGCCCCCTCTAACGTGAGAAGATCGCTCTCAATGGTAAGCATTTGTGTCTCCTTTTCTTTGCGCTGTCCGGTAATTATGGAGAGGGCTTCACCCCTCAGTACGGTTTTAAATGCTTCCCAGAGGACAGCAGGGGATTCCACCGTCCCAACGTTTTCTTGGAAGTATTGGTCTATCGAGCGGGTGATCTTCGTTTTGGTCTCCGGATTATGTAGGAACCAGGGGTTGATGGGCGCTACACAGCCTACCCTCTGTTCCCCGATAGTAAGGTGTGCCCATATAGGGGAGTGGTCAGATATTCCCCGTGCCAGATGTCTGATCTCTCGAATGGCAGTGTCATGCTGCAGAGGTGCGAGGATGTAGTCTATTCTAGAAAACGTGTGGTGTGGTCCCGAGAAGAATGTGTACTGCTGTAGGTTTGGATGGCGCATACGCCAGAGGTCAACCAATCCGAATGCCTCCAGGAGATTGGAGAGCCACATATGCCCAGTCGCAATATCTCGGGGTGGGTGCCTATCCATTCCTCCCGATACCACTGCATTGAAGTCCCCCCCAATTAGAAGCTGCCCCTCTGGAAGGGAAAGGAGAAGTCTACCCAAATCCTGATAAGACTGGGTTTGAAGACCCGGTGGGATATAAACCGTGACCAAGTTGAGTGTGCGTCCCTCCCACCTCCCCAAGAGCATCGCATAGCGCCCCAGCGGGTCGGTCTCCGAGTGTTCAATGACGAATGGAAAGTTACGGCGCAACAGCATGCCTACCCCGCGGGACCCCGAAGTGAAGCCGGCATGTGCCGCCAGTGTGTAGCCCCATCTGTTGAGTGCGTGGCATGTATTACCGATAAGGTGCGTTTCTTGCAAGAGGACGATATCTGGGAGATGGCGTTTAACAAATTGATGAACTATACTCCTCTTGAGCTTGTCCCCCAACCCGTTAACGTTCCAACTAAGGATTTTAAGACTTTTATCCCACCTTGTAGCCATCGCTGGAAGCTATCCAATTGCGCAATCTGTAGCTCCTGCAACACCGCACCCGCCCATCCGTACATTCCCAACAAGACCAACTCAAACCCTCACCCCTCCCAGGCATTGCCAAACATTAGGACATAACAATGAAGCTGCTGTCCCCCCCGCCTCCCCCCCCACCCTGCAACCCTGCCACGTAGGTTAATAACTACCCACATCCCCAACTAGCAGAGCGCCTTTCGCCCCAAAAAAGGGGAAAGAGAGAGAGAACCCCCCCTCCCCCCCCCAGAATAACTATTAGGTGGGGAAATGCGCTGGCACCAACTCCGGCCGCTGAACGCCCATCCCCATACATGTAGTAGCTCAGCAGGCAAATGCACACACCTTGCAAATAAATCCAGATGGCACCATCAGGCCCATCCCGCCCCCCACCAAATGCATCTATCAATGTCTCGTGGCCGGCCTGGAAGACTGCCCGTGAAGTGCATAGAATGAAAGTCAGGAGGCGTCTCCAGCCCCCATCGTCCAGATCCAGCCCGTGCCGGGCACGGAGAGCACATCGCCCCCCCCCCCGGGCTGGCATCGCCCCCGGAAGCCCACACCCCCAATAACATAGGAAAGATTTATACGTTACAATACAGCTTGCCGAGGTCCGAGAATGTAGTCTCTCCAGTCAATGTGAGTCCACTAGCGTCCCTGATTGCCACCCATGTCAGGGCTGCGAGACCTCGATCGCCATGAAAGCTGACTCGTTCTGTCGGTATCTGGTCGTCCGTCCAGTGAGCCCGGTGACATGGCCCGGGTGTCTCTCCATTTGTCACCTGTAGCAGTTGCCGACTTCTGCGATGCGCCTCTGTCCAGCCAGTCCTGCACCTCCGAAGGCGTAGTGAAGAAAAGGGACTTGTCGCCAGCAATAATTTTGAGCTTTGCAGGGAAGAACATCATGTATTTAATGCCTTTGCCCCGAAGTGCCGCTTTCACCCCATCAAATGAGCGCCGGTCCCGTTGCACTTTAAGCGTAAAATCAGGAAAGAACCTGACCGTTGCGTTCTCGTATTGGAGGTCTCCCATCTGTCTGGCTGCCTGCAAGATGGTGTCCCGGTCCCTATAGTTGAGTATTTTTGCAATGATGGTCCTCGGTGGGGCCCCCGGTTTGGGCCTGGGGATCGGCGCACGGTGCGCCCTCTCGATGGAGAACATAGTTGAGAGCCGTTTCGGTTTCAAACAGTTGAGGATCAAATCTTCAAGGAAGAGGTCCATGCTAGGCCCTCCTGAACCTTCTGGAATGCCCACCATGCGAATGTTGGTCCGTCGGGCCCTCCCTTCCTGGTCCTCGAGCTTCAAGGCGACCTGTCGGTGCTGGTGTATAAGTTCGTTGACCCTCTGTTCGAGCTTCTTGGAGGATGCTTGGAGCTCCCGGATATCCGTCTCATTGGTCCTGGCCTTGTCCGACGTCTTGTTGAGGTCGGCGCGTATAAGGTTCATCTCAATGGACATCTTATCGATTTTCGTCTCGAGGGTGGTCCCTAGGGTTTGAATGGCCGCCATTATGGAAGCCATGGAGGGCTCCGCCTGCACCGGTTGGCCCCCTGCCGCTCCCTCGGTCTGAGGGGCCGACATCGGGACTGCATATTTGTCGAGCTTGTTCGTCTGGGTAGCCGCCGCACCCTTAGGTTTCATTTTGCTGTCTCCTTTGTCCAGGCTGCCTCCAGCTGGGCTCCACCGGGGTCTTGTGATGTCTTCCCGTGGACGCTCAATAGGCTGATACCGATAGGAATCTTCCGGTCGTCCCCAGGTATAACTGCGCCGCGCTTTTTTGCGATCCCCACTGCCACCCAGCCGGGTCCTCGTCCATTTTAACTGGCGGGCTCGCGGGCCTTTTCTCCCCAGTCACGAGCGCACGTTCCGCTCCAGCCAGGCCTCCTTTTCCCGCCACTGACCTCCAGTCCCCACTCAAGCCATCCAGGTGGGGACCGTGGGAGTGGTCTTCTTTGGCCTCTTTTGGCCCCTGTCCGCCGCTAGGGCTGTGCGCCCAGATCTCTATGCAGCCTTCAGTATTCGCTTCTGGGCAGGGCCGAGCTCTCTCGCCGCTTCATAGGCCACCTCACACTTCCCGCCTCAGGGGCTCTCCTCCGCTCGGGGAGGCCCGTCCGGCAGTAGGTCGCCGGGGCAAAGGGAGGGGTTCCCACGCCGGCGGGGTCCTTCACAGATCACTTGATCCTTTGGCGCAATTTAGCGGAGCTCACCCGCAGTCTCCAATGCAGCCCCCAGTCAGCGATAGTCCTCAGGCCTCGCCGGGCCCCGCCGCAGGCCGGCAATTTCTCCCTCCTCCACACTTATGGTCGCGGCCTACCACTGGTCCCTCCTGCGATCCTGTAGCCGAGTTGATGTGGGCGCCAGGGTCCAGCCCCCCCCGGAGTGCAGGCGCCCCCACTAGGTTCACCGTCGGGCCGATCCCCAGGCGGAGGGGATGAGCGCCCCCCCGCCGTCTCACGGGCCTTCCAGGCCGCCGCCGCTAGTGCCTGGCCTATCGTAATCGCGGAGGCGTCCCAGAGCCTCCGAGCCTCCACCTCGGGTGCTGTCCAGGAATTTCACCCAGGGGCCGCGGCTCGCTGCGTGACCCCCTGCCAGCGTTTATAGTGCAGTCGGTGGGGGCGCCAGGGCCCTGCCGCACCCTCGATGACAGGCGCCGCCGCAGGCCCCAACGCCGGGGTGTTGCGTAGGCGGCCAACGGGCGCGCCCGCCACCCGTCTTCCAGGCTTTCCCTGCCGCTGCCACAAGCACCCGATATGCCGCGGTCACCGAGGCGTCCCAGAGCCTCCGGATTTCAGTATCCGATGCCGCTTATGCTCTGGAGGGCATTCCCGCTCCTCCGATGTGCCGCCTGCAGGATATCAGACGGATGTTAGGGGAATTAGGGCTTCGCTCCGGCGGAGCTCCCTTGTTAGGCGGCCATCATCGCTGGCGCCAAGCCACGCCCCCTCACCTGTGTCTTTTAATCACTTTTAAAAAATGTAAATAGTATTTTATTAAGCATATTCAAGTTTACTTTGGTGGATGATGTCATCAGTGAAGTCATCTGTGACGTAATTTGAGATGTCATCAGTGATGTCACTGACCATGTCATATGTGAGGTCATAAGCAGTGAATTGCAGGGGTGTAAGTTATAGTTAGCTTAGGTAACTATAACTGCTGATTTCTATGGTTTGTGTGTGTAAAATCTGAACCTGACTTTCTAGCAAATCTTTAAGGTTTTCTTAATTATATTTCCTAACTGTAATGTCCCTGTAATATTTGATTTTTTAGCGAATTTCTAAGGTTTTTTATTTCTGTTTCCTAACTATAACGTCCCTGTAACCTTTGATTTTTCAGTGAATTTCTATGTTTTTTAAAAATTCTATTTCCTAACTATAACGTCCTTGTAACGTTTGTTTTTTTAAGTGAATTTCTAAGGCTTTTTAATTGTATTTGCTAACTATAATGTCCTGTGTCCAGCGTCAGAATTAAGTAAGTAGTGGTTTAACTCAGGTAAACTGTCAACTCTCAGGGGCCTTGTCCTGATAGCTTTAATTATGTAAAAACATAGATGCCAAGTTTTCAGTGTGTTTATCTTTGACATTTCAAGGTCTTAGGCGTGACACTTAGAGTTATTAAGTGTCAAATAAGGCAGGTGTGTCCATGTCAAAAATGACACCCTTTGCTCATATGCAATAGTTTAAAAGAGGTTTTAAAAGCTGCAACAGCCTAACAATATTTAATACAGGGAATCTTGTAAGGCATATAGTATTCATAGCTGAAACTGGAAGCCTTTTCGGTTTTATACTAGTCTGTCAAAAGTCAAGCATAGGGCCAGCTTAGAGCAGCAGGGCCCAACATATTTGCTTCCCATCCTCCTATTTTTATTCTTTGCCCCCAGCCTGCTTCCAACAGTCCCTCCTAGTCTGTCACAATTGCATTTCTCCTCCTAATTTACACTTTCTATCCTTTCTTTATCCTCCATCTTTTCTCTCATTTCTTCATCTTGCTCTGCTTCGTTAGCTCTTTTCCTCCCTCCTGTTTCTCTCGTCTCTCTCTTTTGTCTTTCCCTCACAGTCATCCTTTTTTTGTTTCTCTCAGCCCCTCTCTGGAATGTCCTCACTCAGTTCCTCACTTGCACCTGCCCCAAGCCCCACCTTTCTGTCTCCTCCCCTGCCCCAGCACTTCTGTCTTAGCATTTCCTTCATCCATTCTTCCTCTCTGATTTTGTCTTTTTTGGCCCTGGGGACACCATCCCCCCAAGGCCAAATATAATTTTAAAAAAAGGGGAGGGGAGCCCCGTGACCACTCTCCCCGAGCCTCATTAGGCCCTGGGGACCTCAGCCCCCAGAGCCCTATATACTATAAAAGGCATGCCTCTCCTCATAATAGATGGGTGCCCTGATGTCCATCTGTGATGTGGCTATGATATACACTCTTCGAATTTTGACTGACAACACTGAACTGGGTGCAAGGCAGGCTGAATTTAGGTCAGCACCACCCTGCTCTGGATGTTGAAGGTCAAGTTAGTATAAACGCTAGTTGGGATCAGAGAGAAAACAGCTCCACATGGTCTATAATAGCAATACTTTTTTATTATATAGCACCTCATACCACAGTTTTATAAGTGCTGTAAATTACAGGTGTTACTTGTAACCCCATTTAATGGTAGTTACTCTACCGACTTTCAGCAGGATGAAAGGCTGAGAAGATTTGCCGGAATTAACACATGTGAATGTAAATCAGTGCATGATTCAGCAGTGACCACACATCTCACTGGGCCATCCTATCAACTGCAGCATGTGTGGGGCTTGGAGAAAGTTTAACATTGCATTGTTCAGGTTAGACTGAACGAAAGGTTAAAAGGAAGGTTCTGAACCTAAAAGCAGTCTCTGTATGCACTGGAGTACCATTGGTGCCATGGACCTTAATTCAAGCAAGGAAAACGGCCACCATGTCACACAGTTGGGTAGTGAAAAATGGGCATAATTGTAAATAACCCCTCACATCTGTTGGCCTTGGTGCAATTGCAGCTGCTGTACCAATGACAGCTGCCATGCCCCTTTTTGTATTTTAGGCAGGATGAGGAATTTATTAGATAACGGATATAGGCCTATCAATAATTAAGAGATAGCATGCAATCTCCGCCCAGCCGCAACTCCCATATCAGTAAAATCATCAGGGTCTGACCCAGTTATAGGAGTCTGAACACTGATGCATATATGTTGGACTTGGCCCTTTTTGGCTAAAGTTCCTTAAACTTTTTTGCCTTCCTCCTAGACCTTTTTCTGACATTATGTTGCCGACTTAGATGCTTTGGGCACTTTGCCACTGCTGATCAGTGTCAAAGTGCAAGTGCTCCCTGTATAAAGTGTTATGGTAATTGGTTGTCCATAATTGGTATGTTTACCTTCCAGTAAAGTCCCTAGTAAAGTGCACTATGTGTGCCAGGGCTGGTAATGCAAATGCTACTAGTGGGCCTGCAGCACTAATTGTGCCACCCACACAAGTAGCCCTAAGAAGAGATCTCAGGCCTGCCACTGCAGTGCCTGCGCGCAGTTTGTTAACTGCCTTGTTGTCCTGGCAAGTGCACCCACCAGCCAGGCCTTACCTTCCCTTTTTATGCACATCAGACACCCCTATAGTAGGCCCAGGGTACCCCCCTGGGCAGGGTGCAGTGTATGTGAAAGGTAGGACATGTACTGAGCTGTGTACCATGTCCTGACAGTGAAATACTGCCAAATTCGTTTTTCACTGTTGCAAGGCCATCTTGCCCATAGGACGGAATGGGGAATGCTGAGTCCCATGTTTCCAGCATATCTTCCCATAGGCATAAGATGGAGAGATGGAGTTTAGTGTGCCTGAACTCAGAATTTAATAACACATCATTTTGTGAAGATGGTTTTTGAATGGTGTGTTTAGAAACCACGCTTTTAGAAGTGGCTGGTTTCTTGTCTTAAACCATCCTGTGTCCCTCTGCCTGGTTGTTTATTGCCTGTCTGGGTTTGGATGTGACAGGATCTGGGAAGTGTCCTGACCCCATGGAGGAGTAGGTGAGACAGCAACAGGCTGGCCTGCGTTTGATGTGGGGGAGGGAGGAGCAGCCCCTGCATGTGAAGAGGGCTGTGTTGCTGCCCCCAGAGGATGGTACCACCGCCTGCTGAGCATCTGGGCCCCAGACCCTGACTATCAAAGGAAGAGGGTATGCACTGGCAGGAAGACACCCAGGTCTGGTTTGGACCGGGGTGAGAGCCCCCTGAACACAAAGACTTCAAAGGCATTTAGGGGTATAAATGTAAGAGCTGAAACCCCTGAACTCAAGACTGAAATCCACACTGAAAAAGGATTGAAACTACTTCGTGATCAAGAGGAACCTCTGCCAAAGAAGAACTGCTGAAGAGACTGAATAGAAGGACTGCCCTTGTTGTGTGTTCTGGGGCTGGCCTGCAGTTTGCTGATTTGACTGAGGAGAGGACAAGGGACTTTGCTGTGTGCTGTGTCCCCCCTGCTTGAGAGGACTTTGCTGTGTGCTGTGTCCTGAAGTAACTTGTCTCCAAGGGCCCGAGGAGAGCTGGTCCCCTGTTGTGGAAACTCAGGAACATAAACGTTTCCAAGTGTGTCTCAGCGACGCTGTGTGCATGTGCTTTTTGCGCGCCTGAGACTGCCATGTGGTCCGTGGTGCTGTTTACGAGGTGCCCCATGACCGCATTGCCCCCACAGCATGAAACATCGTCCACGCTGCTGCATTGCTGTTTGTGGCCCGAGCCGTCATCGTAACTGAGGCTGTGAGTAAAGATCGCCGCCGCCGACCCGAGCCGCAACGTGCTAAAGGCTTACTTGAAACTAAGGACCGTGTCTCAGCGATGCTGTGTGCGTGTGCTTTTTGCACGCCTGAGACTGCCATGTGGTCCGTGGTGCTGTTTACGAGGTGCCCCGTGACTGCATTTCCCCCGCAGCGTGAAACATCGTCCACGCTGCTGCATTGCTGTTTGTGGCCCGAGCCGTCATCGTAACTGAGGCTGTGAGTAAAGATCGCCGGCCCGAGCTGCAACGTGCTAAAGGATTTCTTGAAGCTAAGGAAGCTACAAGGTGAAAGGGATCGTGATCATTGTTCGTCGAAATGAATCTGCCCAAGATCGTCAACGAAGGAGAAGGCAGTGCCGTAACCCGTCCGGCTACAGCGTCGCCTCGCAACAGAGCTGCAACGTGATCGGGATCGCCCAGCAGGACGTCCGACGAGCGGAGAGAGAGAGCGAGGCAGCGCACCCCCCCAGGTAAGGCTTGGACTCCGGTCAGGAGCCGCAAGCGTGTGTGGCCTGGGGAGGTGTGCAGGAGGAGTCCAGGAGTGCTCCGAGCTCTCTCCCACTGCACCGCGTTAAACGCGCTGAGTCCCCGAGCGGCCCGTACCTGCCCAGCAGTACCGGGGCCGCCCCTTTAAGCTTATGACCGTTGTCTCTGTTGTTGGGGCCTAGGGGTGCCCGAGTTGACCGCGCAGATTGGCTAACCGCATTATTCTTGCATTACGAACTGCCTGATACTTGCATTACTAACCGCATTATTCTTGCATTACGAACTGCCTGATTCTTGCATTAAGGACTGTCTTATTACTACATTACGAACTGCATTTCGAACTGCATAGCATTGCATTAGGACTGCATTAGAGATCGTGAATTGCTCATTAATACCGCAAGAACCTACAAGTGATTGCTGGCCTAATAACCGGCAAAGCAAAATATTACGAATACGCATATGTTGGATTTCTATCGTTTGGTCTCATCGTATTCCTTTTATAAAGATACTGCTATTTTTATGAAACCAGTGTGGTGTCCATTTGTGGTGTTATCACTGTGTTACTGTGTTACTGGGAGTGTGGTTGCAAATACTTTACACATTGCCTTGGAGATAAGCCTGGCTGCTCGTGCCAAGCTACCAGGGGGTGAGCAGGGGTAAGCGTGTGTCCCTACTTACCCTGACTAGAAGCAAGGGTCCCTATTTGGACTAAGGTACCTACCTCAGCCAACTAGAGACCCCCAGTTCTAACAATATACAATAAAACAAAGTGCTGGGACCTTGAATTAAGAAAGGCCAGTGCCGCGTTGTCTGCTGCTGACAATTATTTATATGCAATGAATTTGGTTGTATTTAAATAGCTATTCATAGATAACTTCATTGCTGCAAGTTCAGATTTAGAGGAGGACAAGGACATAACATACCTTGCTTTACCACAATGCAATCAATACTATTTGTCTGCTGTCCTCTCAGTCTGGGAGTGAAGCAATTGCTTTATTTAAAACACATAGCTACCATGCATTGCACATGCACATTACAACACAGTACTCCACTCTTGTGCCATCTTACAACAGACTGACACAAGGATGTCAGCGGCATAGTGTCCTCACTGGCTGATAAGGGGCACTGCATGCTCCTGTATGGCCCAAAGACTAGGAGAGAGCTATGAAAGAAGTACGGCAAACATATGAAGGGAGAGGAGCTTCTCCCTCGTGTGGGAATACCATCATCATTTGGACGAAGATTCACTCAGAGCTGTTAGGGAGATTGAGAAATATGGAGAGAGCATCACATAAATGCATACGGAACCTCCACTTACCAGACAACTTTGAGGAAGTCTGTAGAAGATATGGAGGGAGATAGTGAGATATCCACCCCACCCTCGCGAAAGCTAGTCTTGTCTCCAGGAATTAACATCTAGCAGAAAGCTGTCCCTGAGCCCTGCCTGCAAGCCCGAGCCTGATGCTGCATCGACTTGCCTCCCTTTATTTATTTGTTTGCTGCTTGAGGAGAAAGGCTACAATGTGTGACTTCCTTGCCCTCACATTCCTCCAGTCCTTCCACTACAGCTCCGGTTCTCTGCTGTTCCAGATTTCAGTATAGAATGAACAGCATCAACACATGTATTTGGGTTGGCTGCTGGACATGCACACTTCATAGAAGCTTACTGTGCATGCCTAGACCAACTTTGACCCAGTTAATCCCTGAAATACTCCTGCAACTGTGCAAACGGTAAGCATGTAATTCAATCAGTTTATTTTGCTGGTAAATTGCACGTGGTCAAAAAAGACAACAGCTGTTTATCACAGCCCTTGCATCAAGGGACTTGGGCAAATGCCTTCTTTGCCTATGCCCTAAAACTGTCTGGGTCCATGTTGACATCTAGATTGTGAGGTATCCTCCTGCTCCACCTCTCCATAAGTGCTTTGATAAGACCTCAAATCGATTGATTACTGTTGTACTTCTCCCTTTTCTTGACTACAACAGTCCACCTCTTCTTGAAGGCTGATATACGTCTGACTAATAGGCATATTTTATCTTCTCTGTGTTTAGTATTGATATCTCACTGCTCCTCTGCCTACTTCTTCAATCTCACATTAGTTTCTTTCTTAAAGTTTCTCACCTTATGACCAGGCACAGTGTTTTTGTCTACACTATTGTCATAGCACTGCAATAGCAGGTTACCCACTGTCCAAAGTGTGGCCTTTTCTCCATTGACTGCTATTGTACTGCCTGGTGACTAGTGAAATCCTCTTCAGAGGTGGGCCACTATATACTTCCTCTTCCATGGCAGTTTTTTTCGACCTTAGAATGACATGGTTCTTACCTCCTTGGTGAGATGCCATCCATCTTCCTTTAATATCATGCCTCTCGCCAGTGCCTAACCACACTACTGCACAATAGCTGGTCTTCTCCCAATATCTTGCAGTTTTTATCTCCATTAATCACTTATTCTAGTCCCCGACAACATAATGTTTGAGTATGGCAGTCATAGTCCTGATGGCACAAACCTCCAAGACTGGCTATTCTGTTATCCTACATTGAGCCACCCTCTGCCCAGTGATGGACTTTGTGCACCATAGGCCGTTCTGCTGCTCTAGTGGCAGTTCTCCACTGTCTAGTGCTTCGTCATACTCTACACTAAGTTTTCCTATGCTCCAATGAGTATTTTTCTTGATATACATTGTTAGGATCCTTTGCTGCTAGAATACCCAGTATTCTGTACTTAGGGTCATGTATATGCCCATCTGTTAGACATGACAGCCTTAGGGTGGTCTTTTCCCTAACGTTTTGCATGCTTCCCTCCATTCTTCTGATCTTGTTTTTGCTGCTATTAGGACTCTGTGCACTTTACCACTGCTACCCAGTACTAAAGTGCTTGTGCTCTCCCCCCTAAACCTGGTGATATTGGTTCTTCCTCAATTGGCATATTTAATTGACTTATAAGTCCCTAGTAAAGTGCTACCCCTTGTGCCCAGGGCCTGTAAATTAAATGCTACTAGTAGGCCTGCAGCACTGGTTGTGCCACCCACTCAAGTAGCCCTTCAACCATGTCTCAGGCCTGCCATTGCAGAGCCTGTGCGTGCAGTTTACACTGTCATTTTGACCTGGCCAAACAAACCCTTAGCCAAGATGAAACATTCCCTTTTTATACTTATAAGTCACCCCTAAGGTAGGCCCTGTATAACCCACAGGGCAGTGTGCAATGTACTTAAAAGGCAGGACATGTACTTTTAAGTTTTACATGTCTTGGTAGTGAAAAACTCCCAAAGTCGTTTTTCGGTATTGCAAGGCCTAGCTCTCCCATAGGATAACATTGGGATTGCCTTATTATATTTTATATATGCAATTTCCAATTGGAAAGTGATAAGACCCCCCTAAGCCTGGTGTCCCTGGAATCACAATTTAAAATCACGACTTATGATGAAGTCAGATTTTAAATTTCAATTCTGAAAATGCTTCTTTTAGAAAGTTGAACAAACATATTAGAGGATGCACTCCTTCCCTTGATGAGACACCATACTATTTACATCTTCATTTAAGGTGCGTGCGATCAGTACTGTGGATCGCCTCCATTTTTCCCACAGGAAATACTATTGTATTCAAAAAAGAGACACACTTCTTGCGCTCAAACTGTCGCACTGCGAGATTCGGGAACAAGTCCCACCAGATTATCCAATTCATCCAGGTATTCCATGGTACACACTTATTCCAATATTTTCACCGTCCATATTTTATGATTGACTTTTGTACTCTTCATCACAGCGGAGACAGTGTGCTTCAATCTGTAATCTTTATTAGACTTTACTGATACCAACTGTATGCCATCCTGGGCTTCGTACAACGGTACGTACAGATTGATCTCAAAATTAAAAAATGGCACGACGTATGTAATATCCGCTGTGATGAAGAGTACAAAAGTCAATCATAAAATATGGACGGTGAAAATATTGGAATAAGTGTGTACCATGGAATACCTGGATGAATTGGATAATCTGGTGGGACTTGTTCCCGAATCTCACTAGATGCGACAGTTTGAGCGCAAGAAGTGTCTCTTTTTAATACAATAGTATTTCCTGTGGGAAAAATGGAGGCGATCCACAGTACTGATCGCACGCACCTTAAATGAAGATGTAAATAGTATGGTGTCTCATCAAGGGAAGGAGTGCATCCTCTAATATGTTTGTTCTGCTTAGCAATGTTATCGCGTCTACGAGTGTTGCACCCTATGGATCATGCAGTTGTTTTGTAATAAGGAATTAAAGAATATATTATTTTGTTTATCACCGCGGAGACAGCGCAAAGAAGAAATGGAATGAAGCGCATTTCCATCAGGCTTTCATCATATTCAGCTTATATTGACTCTTTAATAAAATAGGGGTGGTTGCCTTGGGAATCATTTTCAGTATTTTCACAATTGTTTAACACTTTCAGTGTACTTTACTTGAATTCAACCATGAATTATTGTTTAGGTTAAAGCTATTTTATGTAATGTCAGAATGTTTTATTTCATAACGTTTATTTTACACGTTTTTGAGCACACATGCACTGTATTTTCACAAGATTGTGTATTCATATTTATTCACCTAAAATGTATTTTCTGTTTGGTTAAAGGGTGTTTATGGTTTAGTGGGTAGATAAACCCTATCCTTTAGGGGGGAAGTAAGTTGCATTGTGGGAGTTTGAGTCCTTGGTAATTATCGAGTACAGCTAGTGGGGAAAGCAGGCATGCGGTGGTAATTAAGATCACGCCTGTAAGGTATTTAAGAGCACGTGAGTGAGAGCAGCTGCTTACAGGGATCGAGAGTTAGGAAGAACGAGGGAGCGATGAGCTAATGGAGAGTAGCACGATGAGGTGAGATTGCTGTAGGCGGTTTCTGGCAGTGGGAAAGCACTGTGAGAGCGGTAGAGGGGGCGTGGATGGAGCAAGGTGTGGGTGTATGTTACAGAGGATGAGGTTTGTGATTGTTATAGGTGGTTTGGCTGCAGAGAACGTTACGGGGGATATGGTCAGAGTGAGGGAGGGGATTAAGCGGGAGAGAAGGGCATTAGGAGAGGTGAGAAAACTTAGTGTTTGATAGGTTGAGCACGAGCTTTTCAGCTTTTTTAGTTTCAATGGTCAAGTTTGATTTGTTGTAGAGTCGGGCAGTAGGAGCTTAGTTGGTGAAGAGGAGGGCGTGGCATTGAGTATTATGGTTTATATGACTCTGGAATAGGTCTTGGGACACCGAGGGGGGTTGTGTTGACACAATTATTGTTTGTTTCTGGTAATATGCACGCAGTATAATTGATCAGTTGGTTAAGCTGTATATTTTGTTTGTTTTAGAATCCCCTGACGAAGAGCCTTAGGGGCTTGAAATGCATTGGGATATTACATACGTCGTGCCATTTTTTAATTTTGAGATCAATCTGTACGTATTGTTGTACGAAGCTCGGGATGGCATACAGTTGGTATCAGTAAAGTCTAATAAAGATTACAGATTGAAGCACACTGTCTCCGCTGTGATGAAGAGTACAAAAGTCAATCATAAAATATGGACGGTGAAAATATTGGAATAAGTGTGTACCATGGAATACCTGGATGAATTGGATAATCTGGTGGGACTTGTTCCCGAATCTCGCAGTGCGACAGTTTGAGCGCAAGAAGTGTGTCTCTTTTTTTAATACAATAGTATTTCCTGTGGGAAAAATGGAGGCGATCCACAGTACTGATCGCACGCACCTTAAATGAAGATGTAAATAGTATGGTGTCTCATCAAGGGAAGGAGTGCATCCTCTAATATGTTTGTTCTGCTTAGCAATGTTATCGCCTCTACGAGTGTTGCACCCTATGGATCATGCAGTTGTTTTGTAATAAGGAATTAAAGAATATATTATTTTGTTTATCACCGCGGAGACAGCGCAAAGAAGAAATGGAATGAAGCGCATTTCCATCAGGCTTTCATCATATTCAGCTTATATTGACTCTTTAATAAAATAGGGGTGGTTGCCTTGGGAATCATTTTCAGTATTTTCACAATTGTTTAACACTTTCAGTGTACTTTAGTTGAATTCAACCATGAATTATTGTTTAGGTTAAAGCTATTTTATGTAATGTCAAAATGTTTTATTTCATAACGTTTATTTTACACGTTTTTGAGCACACATGCACTGTATTTTCACAAGATTGTGTATTCGTATTTATTCACCTAAAATGTATTTTCTGTTTGGTTAAAGGGTGTTTATGGTTTAGTGGGTAGATAAACCCTATCCTTTAGGGGGGAAGTAAGTTGCATTGTGGGAGTTTGAGTCCTTGGTAATTATCGAGTACAGCTAGTGGGGAAAGCAGGCATGCGGTGGTAATTAAGATCACGCCTGTAAGGTATTTAAGAGCACGTGAGTGAGAGCAGCTGCTTACAGGGATCGAGAGTTAGGAAGAACGAGGGAGCGATGAGCTAATGGAGAGTAGCATGATGAGGTGAGATTGCTGTAGGCGGTTTCTGGCAGTGGGAAAGCACTGTGAGAGCGGTAGAGGGGGAGTGGATGGAGCAAGGTGTGGGTGTATGTTACAGAGGATGAGGTTTGTGATTGTTATAGGTGGTTTGGCTGCAGAGAACGTTACGGGGGATATGGTCAGAGTGAGGGAGGGGATTAAGCGGGAGAGAAGGGCATTAGGAGAGGTGAGAAAACTTAGTGTTTGATAGGGTGAGCACGAGCTTTTCAGCTTTTTAGTTTCAATGGTCAAGTTTGATTTGTTGTAGAGTCGGGCAGTAGGAGCTTAGTTGGTGAAGAGGAGGGCGTGGCATTGAGTATTATGGTTTATATGACTCTGGAATAGGTCTTGGGACACCGAGGGGGGTTGTGTTGACACAATTATTGTTTGTTTCTGGTAATATGCACGCAGTATAATTGATCAGTTGGTTAAGCTGTATATTTTGTTTGTTTTAGAATCCCCTGACGAAGAGCCTTAGGGGCTTGAAATGCATTGGGATATTACATATGTCGTGCCATTTTTTAATTTTGAGATCAATCTGTACGTACCGTTGTACGAAGCCCAGGATGGCATACAGTTGGTATCAGTAAAGTCTAATAAAGATTACAGATTGAAGCACACTGTCTCCGCTGTGATAGAAGAGTACAAAAGTCAATCATAAAATATGGACGGTGAAAATATTGGAATAAGTGTGTACCATGGAATACCTGGATGAATTGGATAATCTGGTGGGACTTGTTCCCGAATCTCGCAGTGCGACAGTTTGAGCGCAAGAAGTGTGTCTCTTTTTTGAATACTTTTAGAAAGTTGCCATTTTCTTACTTTAGCGATCTGGTGCCTGCCACCGGTCTCTGTTCAGTCTGGGTTGGGTGACAGCTGGGCTTTGTGTATTCCCTCTAGACAGCCAAACACAAAAGGAGCTTAGGTGCGACTTGATGGGGCCATCCTGAGAGATGGGAGGGAGGAGCTGGGCACAGCCTCACACTTACACCTGAATATGCTGTGTCCTGCCCCCCTAAAAAGGACTGCAAACCCCGTGTAATGAGTCTGGAGCCAGGGCAGGAAGGGAGGACCTCTGTGCACTTAAAGGCCTTTCTTTGAAGTCTCTCCCACTTCAGAGGCACAACTGGGTAGAAGTACCGGACCTCTGACACCATGACTTCAGTACACTTCCGGGCCTGTGACCACTCTACCAAGAAGAAGAAATGATGTACTGCTGAAAGGACTGCCCCTCTGCCAGACTGCTGCTTTGCTGGACTCCTGCCTTGCTGTGCTGCCCTGATGCCTTCTATTCCCCTACCTAGGTGAGAAGGTTGGCCTGAACTCTTGACTTTGTCCCGGTCTGGTGCGACCAGATATCTCATTTAAGCATTGTTTGCATCTAAGCGCTATTTTACAGTTTATTCTTTAAAAATCCATATCTCAAGTTCTACTTATTTGATTTTTGTCGATTTGGTCTTGTTTTGTTTATAAAATTAAGCTCTATTTTTCTAGCCTAATGTGGAGTCTTTTGTGGTGTTTTCATTGTGTTACTGTTTGAAGTGTTGCACAAATACTTTACATTTTGCCTCCTAAGTTAAGCCTGACTGCTCTGTGCCAAGCTAACAGTGGGGGAGCCCAGGTTAATTTAGGGTGTGTTTGTGACTTACCCTGACTAGGATTGTGGTTTCTTCTTGGACAGGGTGCATACCTCTGCCAACCAGAGACCCAATTTCTAACACCATCTTTTTTATTCATGCCTTACCATAATATTGTTTATCTGACTAACGTTTTTTCTATCAAACATTTGTCTGTGTTTTTTTATAATGTCTGTCTGTCATTCACTTTGATGCCCATTGCTGCTTTGCTCCTACTTGGTCTCTTTCTTGCAAATCCCTAAAGGTTTTGTTTACACAGTTTCCAGTCATGGTTTTACCCATGCTTCACATATTTTGCCTTGATTTATGTAGTTTTCTCAAAGAATCCTCTAACATTTTCTTCTCTTTCAGATTTGTAGAGAACTTATCTTTGATTCTTGCAGTCCAGTTTTCCTATGGCTGATGTCTCCTATTTTTTCTTGAGCTTTCTTTATTGTTGCTGGGAGTCATTGCAATAAAGACATTTGTATATTACACATGCCTCATGCTGTAATAAAATCTTTTATTTCATCTTAACTAAAGCTAGGACAATTCCCACTTTACCTGTATGCTGGCAATGCTTACAATGGCCTGGATCTAAGGTGGGAGATGTGGAAATTGCAGCAAAACCTTCCCGCTTTGCATGGTGAAAATAACATAGACATGAACTAAAATGAAACACTAACAAGACAGAGCTTATTGTGGTAGATGGCATCAAGAACACCAGCTGAACATTTGGCTCCAACCTTATGCATGTGAACCTATCATGGACTAGTTTAGGACATAGGAAACATAAGATCTAAATTCAACACTACTCTTTTCCTTTATGCCCAACCTCAAACTTTTTATACTTCTTCCTGTATTAATCAACTAAGGGTTTTGCATATGATTCTACCATCCCTTTTAGTACCTATTTTGGCTGTGACAGTAAATGTTGGCTCACAGCATGAGCAGAGGAACGTTAATTGGGGCACAACAATTAACATCTGAATTAGCTTCAGGTCATTTCAAAATTTCTCCTCATTTGTATATCAATCATAGGTCTGACCATCCATTGCCCAATGGACTGATACAGAAATTTGAAAAAAACTTGCAATCTGTCACACATGTAATGAATTACAGATATCAATTACTGCATCACTGTTTCCTGCGTAATTCAGTCTCTCTGATTCAGATGGACACAGTACTTAATTTGTACAACTCCCACAAGTGTGACAATTCGGACTATTCCAGGCCTCCAAAGCTATAAGAATAGCTTGGGCAGCAGGTAAGTCATTTTTAATGTATATTGAATTAATAGTTAACTGCTGTTGTGGTCATCTTTAAGTTAGCCAGACAGTGCCACCTCGTGGCAGACTGTTACAAAAGCCAGTGTTGACAATTAAGTGCTGGTGCAGAGCACCGGAAACCACCGGCTCAAATTAAGCACTGTATAGACAGTTCTACCACTCTTTCCTATATTACTTTATTTCTTTATGTGCTGTCTGGCCACTGCAAATCTATTTTTGTGTGAGGGATGAATGGATTACATGCAACTCTAGACCTATCACAGGTTGTGGAAGACCACTAAATTCATACATGCACAAATAAAGAACAGGAAAGGTAAATAAGAGAGAAGGAGAGAGAGAAATAGGGAGAGAAAGTGAGCGAGACAGGCAGACAGACATGGTCAGAGGGATAGTTTGATAAATACATTGAGAGGCACAGTGTGTGAAAGAGTCAGACAGAAAGCAATAATCCTTGATGCATGGAGCATTTACTTGGACTTAATATCCTGTGTGGAAGGGATTATTGCTTGCACATAAGCTAAATATTTCTATTTTTAGTTTTTCTCATGTCTGACTAAAACAGAATTACTGTCTAGCTGTGATACATTGTTTCTGCAGACTAGTTTAATATGCAGTGCCATTTCCATGAATCCAGTTTTACCTTATTTTGTTCACCTTGGATTCATACATGTCCCTTAACTCAAATTCGTACTGTGAATGTGGGACCTGAGATACTTTTTGAACCTCATGTTTGCACTGCCTAATAAACTCAATTTTTAATTTAGGATGGCCACCTCATTCCAGTCCTGAATTTTTAACTTACAAGTCACTGTTTTCAGGTGTGCTGGTCCAAGTAACACACTGGAAGCAAAGCAAGAGCAAAACACCCATAAGGCATTTGTGATCACACAAAATTTAGAGCTGGATTCAATCACAACACACATACCAGCTCGGAGCTTTGCGATGGGCACTATAAAGCCTTATATTGGTAATAGCAAGCTATGTTACATGGTTTTTAAAGAGAACTGCATGCAGGTTAAAGACTGCTTCAGAATGTTGTCAAAAGTGTGGGTATCCCCCCCTCCCAGTTAAAAGCAAGAGGAAGCATAAGCTTAATTTATGCGTGCACGAGAGGTCTTTTTTGGGTCACGGGATTTATTTTTGTCATCAGATTTTGACCCATAAAATGAAAAAGAAAGGCAGAAAGGGAGAAAGAAGAGAAAAGCAGGGAAATAATTTGGGGGGTGTGCAATTCTTGTAAGCTGTTTTCGCGTAATTACGTGAATTCTCAGCAAATTACACATAAATACGTGAAATGCAAATCCTTCATTACGCACCAGGGGGCATATTATCAAGAACGGCGTTAAAATTATCGCCGCTTTAGCGGCAGAAAACTGCTGCTAAAGCGGCGATAATGGGCTTGATAATATGCCCTTGAGAATTCCAATAGAAGCCCATGTTGACACCAGAACATGGGCTTCTATTGGAATTCTCAAGGGCATATTATCAAGCCCATTATCGCCGCTTTAGCTGCAGTTTTCTGCCGCTAAAGCGGTGATAATTTTAACGCCGTTTCTTGATAATATGCCCCTATGTTTTACAGTGAAATACGTCCTTGTGTCAAATTTTGACATGAGTATGCATTTTGTGATTAAAAAGGTTAAAAAACAACATCTGCTTGTAATCTGCAGTTTCTGTGCATTTGGGGTAAATGATTACAGTGAAAGGTGCTTAATGACGCCTAGTGGAGTAATGGTGCAATTTTACAAAACAAGCGCTATACAAAATTTCTGAAATTGCACAAACTTTTCAGGCATGATTTAAATTTCACCCAATAATGTCACAGGGAGAAAGCAGAGATGAAATAGACCCTTATATAGTGAGATAAAAATATAAGAAATATATGGAGGTGGAAGAAAGAGACATGAGGTCGAATCAACACTTGCCAACCTTGGTGTTCGACAACCCCAGCATTCAGCAATGCTGTTGCGCTCATAAGAAACAAATCTGGGCATTTGCACTTGTATTTTCACAATTTAAGAACTGCGTATAGCTCAGGAAGAAACAAAGACAAGGTGAAAGATGAGAGCAATAAGAAAAAAAGAAAGTACAGTTGTTACAGCAAACAATGTTAACTGCAGTCATCACAGCAGCGTGGCAGTGGTTGTGATAAGATTTGAACACAGCTTAACAGTTTGCTTCAATTATACTCTCAACGGTATTAGGCTAACTTCAGTATCAGTAGCCATCCATTTAAAAGTTGTTTTTCCTGCTAAAATTTGATTTGAAAGTCCCAATAATTGCATTCATTGTTAGGTCTGTTGTTAGCCAAGACCTTTTGCTTTCACTAAAAATATACAATATACTTACATATAGGGGCTTTTAACCACCTCTCTTTATCCAGTGGTCTGTATTGTATGTGTGACATTTTGCTTTCACCGACTACAGCATATAGCATGGGACAGTGAGTCATCCTACATAAGCCACCAGTTAACTTCACTTTGAGTGATTGCATTTTGCCCTTTCACAAAGAGAACTTCTGCACACATGCTAGTTCCCTTCAGTGGCAGTGGTTTTGTGTGTTTTACTTTATAATTACTTTAGTGTGGCCTTTGTGTTTAGAGCATGATGTGATAGCAGGAGGCTTCTTATACACATTCCATCTTTATCAGATCCAGTCTCCTGCCAATGCTTTTGCAAATTCCTTTTGGAGTGTTTTGCTTTTTGACTGGTGCTATTTCATAGCTTAGGAGATTGTGTCCATTTGAAACTGTTCTGTTATCATCTGTTTGATTTTTTTCTTTCTCACCTTCTTTCTTTATTTCCTTCTTTTCCAATTTATTTCCTTCATTCTTTTTTCTTTCCATCTTTTCCTTTCCTTTCTTCTTTCCTTTTTCTTTTTCTTTGTTTCTTTCCCTTTCCTTCAATCTTACTTACCTTCTTTCATTCTTGCCTTCTTTCATTCTTTTTCTCTTTAATTCTCTTTCCCTCTTTTCTTTGTTTCTTTGTTTCTTTCTTTCTTCCTTTTTATTTTTCTTTCACTTTCCTTCTCTCTTTCTTTCCTTCTCTCCTTCGTTCCATCTCTTTCTTTTTTCATTCATTCTTACTTTCCTTCTCTTTCTTTCCAACTTTCCTTCTCTCTTTTTCTGTTTCTCCTTCCTTCCCTTCTCTCTTTCCTTACCTCTTTATTTCTTTATCTCTTTCATGTTCTTTGTTTGTTTCTTACTTTCTTACTTCCCTCTTTCCTTATTTCTGTCTCTTACCTTCTCTTGTTCTTTCTTTCCTTCTCTCTCCTTCTCTCTTTCTTTCCTTCTCCATCTTTCTCTAACTTTCCTTCTCTCTTTCTTTTCTTCAATTTCCTTCTTTCTTTCATTGTTCTATTTTTTTTTTTTTTTATTATCTTTCTTTCTTTTCTTCTTTCTTTCCCTCTATTTTCTTCCTCCCTCTTTCTTTCTCGTTCCTTATCTATGTATCTAGCTTTCTTTCTTTCTATCTTCTTCTCTTTCCTTCGATATTACTCTTTCCTTTTTTCTCACCTTCTCTCTTGCCTACCTTCTTTCTTTCTTTTGCTTTCCTTCCTTCCTTCTTTCCTTCTCTTTCCTTTTTTCTTGCCTGACTCCTTTCTTTCTTTCTTAAAAGCAAGAGGCTTGCAGCCAATGCCAGACTGTTTGACTTTTTTAGGTCTGTGTTAGCCAAGACCTTTTGCTTGTACTAAAATGATGTGTATAACATAGTTACTTATAGGGGTTTCAGCCAGACTTCATCCATTAGTCTGTGGTTGGTGTAATTCACATTTGCCTTCCACCCACTCCAACATGCATTAAGGGATAATGTATCAGCCAATGGCTGACTTCGCTATAGTTTTTGCATGCAACCCTTTCACAAGGAACACATCCACACAGCGGATCCACTTCAGTGCCAGGGAGTACTATGGTAATGTGTGGGGGTTTTTAGACCAAGAAAATGGTAATGTGTAGGATTTTTTTTAAGATGAAAAAACCCTTTTTACTTTTAGCAGATTACTTTTTTTTACATTGATGAGAGCCCATCATATTCTCAAACAATATAGTTGTGCTTAACCAAGTCAGAATTTCCATAAGACTGGCAGCCAACACCAGTCATGATGGCTTTGCCGATGCTTGTTTATTGCACTTTTTGTATATCATCAGAAATACTGCCTGAAAGCCAGCTTCTGAACACGTATTGATGTATACAGACGAAGGTACATCTCCACATGGACATGCGATATCTGGGCACATTAGTGCTTGACTGTTTTATGATGAACTACACAAGAAGATAGGTTGCCTATGCAGGTTGTTTATGATCGAGGAATGTCCATAGAACTTTGAAGATTTAATGCTTGTGGCGGTTCTGTGGCTTTTTTAAAAAAAAAAGAAGACTTGCAATGGGACGATAGATCTTAGAGTAGGGATTTCCATAGGTGTGTGCAATCAGCTTCTGATAAAATGCCCATGGCATTTTCAAGTTACCATAACAATTTGTATGATCGATGAGCATATTATTGTCTAATCTCACTGGTTTCTAGATATGGTTTGCTGTTTGAAGTTTAGACATGAGTGGCTTGACCTTAATGGTTTGGTTTACTAAACTTAAGGGCCCATTACAAGTTGAGCTTTCATCTGCCCAGTATCTTCCTCCCACAACATTTGCGGAATCACATATGGGAATTGCTATTTCTGTACTGATTTCTGCATGTTTTGCCAGTATTTTACCTGGAGACGTTGGCTTCTTTAAGCACCCGAGTGAAATGCTCCTGATCTGTGGATTTACTACAAATTTCATAATCCCGATAGGGACAGTGGCATCAGAATTACAGGTGCATTCAGAATGACGCTGGCAGGACCTTGAATTGAGGTTTCTCTTTGATTTAGGGCCAGTACAAGACTTTGAAGGTTTCGTGAATGTGATCATGATGACACTTATACCATGAGATTCTGACTACCTAGGTTGGATGACCTACATTTCTTACCAATTTGTCTGGATTTCCAGTGTAGATGATGTTGCCATTGTCAAGGTATTATGGAACTGTCAGCAAGATAATCAGAATTGGGGGTTTTTGTGAGTGGGCAGGGTACAAACCGTTACAGCTAGATATGAAGCCAAAACTATGGTAATAACTATGTTGAAGAGGTGGATTAAAGTCAGCTCAGATTCAAATGAGATTTTCATGGAACTGACTGCACATGCTGAATAGGGCATATTCCTAGTAAGCCTGACCCAGGAAGGTTGAAAGCAATGGGTTTTTGTATTGACCATTATCAGACTTCCCATTTTTAACCATTGAAAACTATCCGGGAGTGTTCATCCAGCTCTTGGAGTGATGCAGCTATATGAATATTGTCCTTCCTTTTAGTCATTCAGTCTGAAATTAGCATTTCGGTACATACAAAACCTCTTATAAGGCTGAACAGCTTTTACAATTTGCGAAGGAAGTTCTGTTCAGAATTACAAGTCCCAAGATGCATTTAAAATGCATTCCATTTCTATGTAGGAGTCACAATCGAATGCATCAATGCTTTTCAGCCACACTTGCGATCCCTAAACCATTAATAAGATACTGGTATCTCAAAGGGGGTGGTATCTGAAACACAAAGGGGATGCTGTCCCTATGAGACAGTATCCCCTTTAGAAATTGTTTCAGGCATCTTTGGTGATGGGGTGAAAGACAGGGCATAAATGCTTAAAGTCAAATGGTGCAGATTTACACATGTATAAATGCTTAGCAAAAGTGCATTTGAATTTAGTAACTTTATTTTTGATTTCTCCATAAGGGAAATATTTTTCACATATAGAAACACTCTCACCTTCCCTTGCCATACTTGGATAGACGTTTACTCTTCCCCTTTACAGGATAAAGGGCCAGATGTACAAAGCAGATTTTCAGTTGCAAACGGCTCAATTCGCAGAAATGGGCCGTATGTGAATGAAAAAAGCTTTTCCATGTACCAAGCCCGATTTGCGGTTCGTAACCTATTACAGAATCGCAAATAGGGTTTGCGATTTGGTATTAGGAAGGGGCTTGTTTAGGGCGTCCCTTACTCATACTGACTCGTAGTGGTATGTGTGACTGTTTTGCGACGGAAATACGGTCACAAAACATTCATAGTTTACCACCAACTCCGAGGTTGGTGGGAAACTAACAATGGCAAAAGCGGCCTAACAATGGCAAAACCAGACACTCTGCCCTATCAAAGATCAAAAGATCTGACCGTAGTGTTATCCCACTTAGTCGCCCTTTGTTGCATGACTTCTGATTACCAGTTTAGTTGCTAGAGCATTATGCTATGATATCGTTTTCATGCAGTTATCACTAACGTTTATAGTGTGCCCTCACTTTTGTTTCATGCCCTTAGCTGCCAATAGTAACCCCCAGCCGCAGCCTGTGCAGGTAAGAGCGGTGGGGCGGTATTCGACAGATGACCACAAGGGAAAATTAGATAAATAATTAATTTTCCCTCGTTGTCATCTGTCGAAATAACCCCCCTCCCGGACCCATCACCCCACCACTCCTACCTGCACGGGCCACGACTGGTAACCCCTACTATTTAAGCAGTTCTTCACCACTGTGCTGCTTTCCTTATGTAGACCACTTATTCACTGCTGACCCACTACCCTAACCCAACTCAACATTGCCTCCCTGCCAACACAAAAGTGACTTCATAATCTGTGTGGACGCTCACAAACATTTTGCAAGGGATTCCAATGAACGCTTTGCTAAATAAGTCTACACATAAGTACGGATCAGTTTTGCTGTGTGTCTAAGGAGCCTACAGAAGTTATTTGTCTTCGTCTTTGAAATATACAACATTACAGCACTACCAATATCAGAGCCTAGAATAGTGCAGGCAAAAATCTGTTCACTGGTGTACTACAGCCAGTAGCGGCCCGTGGTGGGAGTGCTGCCGGGCGGTGACGTGGGGCGGGGGCTAGTAAAGTATGGAATACGGCCGTATACCCCCCACCCTGCCCCTCCCCCACCCCACGTCACTGCCCGGCAGCACTCCCACCACGGGCCGCTACTGACTACAGCTGAACAATTTCATTGGGTGATGCCTGCTTGATAAGCAAATCGAACGACTTTGTTCTTGTTTACTTTTGATTAGGATGCTAATAGCTTTTAGCTAGAAAAGATCCCTCTTTGATCAGCGGTGGATAATGGAATTAGTCTATTACCATCCATTCCGTAGGCCGAAAGCATCCATTTCTCACTCATTTGCAAGCCCTGACCCATGACAGCCGTGATGCAGTGACACGGCAGGGCAATTCAGCTGTATTTCGTTCAACAATTACACCTTGCATGCATTAGCTACTCCATTTATACGGATGAAACACTGAAACCTGACGAATATTTAACTTAAAATACAAAATTCTGCTGGACACTTAAAACACTAAGATTTTGTATCAATGAAGAAGTTGGTAAAAGGAAAAGAAAAACAGCACATAATGTGGGAAAATTGGCAAGAAATTGATTGCCAGAGAAAAGTCCCAGATGATCACTGTTATTTTCTCTTATTATCCACGTTTCTCTATCCATCCATACAGTACATTGAGAATCTAATGCTCTTTGCTACAAGACAAGCCATGATTTATTGCTGCTATATGTTAGCTCCAACAGAAATTAAATGCCTATAACAATAAACGCACTTATAAGACAGATTTTCAAGGGCATGGTATATAAAACGAGGCTTGTGACATTTTTTGAAACATAAACATGACATATTTTGGTCTTGCAGTCTCGCAAAAAAAAAAAAATAATAATAACCTTTTTAACCAACAACAAGCCACAGTAAAAGAAGACGTTTCCTTTTCTTTCAACCATTAAATGCATTTGGATTTAATATTTTCTCTTTGTCATTAGTTTACATTTCTGTCTTT
This sequence comes from Calotriton arnoldi, assembly GCA_963921515.1. Taxonomy (NCBI): domain Eukaryota; kingdom Metazoa; phylum Chordata; class Amphibia; order Caudata; family Salamandridae; genus Calotriton; species Calotriton arnoldi. Next base: position 880,720 of record CAWUFW010002205.1, on the reverse strand, counting down.
CTCAGTCATTGGTTCCTTTTGTTACTAGTTTACTTTTCTGTCTTTTATTCATTGGTTCTGATGAGGTTTACGTGTCTCATCTGCCTGACTAAAGCTCATGCCAATGCCTGCCCCTGGCCGATGTATAGAAATTATGAAAAGACGCTGGTAACATCAGACAGTGCTCATCTCTTTCATTGAGGTGCTATTATTTAGAGACTCGGGACTAATTTACAAAGAAAAGTCGTAAATCTACAAATGTACATGTATTCTTATGCATGTTTGTAGATTTACAACTTCATGCAGTTCACAAAATTTCCCGGTAGTATGTCTGGAACGCTGGACCTACCTGTGGACCAATTCAGACAGAGGTATTCATAGTTTTAGGCAACAATGTCCAGAAAGGTTTTAGTTTAAATACATAGGGGCATATTAGCAATGCCTGGCGATAATTATCGCAAAGCGCAAATAGCGCTTGGATAATTATCGCCAGGCATCGCCGGTTTCTATCGCGGAGTTAGCGTGCAATCAGCAATGCTAATCTCCAATGCGATAGAAACCTTGGAGAACAGTGTGAATATCGCCGGAAAAAAGGCGATATTCACACTGTTCCCCAGTTCTGCTTGCTGATAGTGCGAGGGGGACTTAGCCATGTAATCCACCTCTCATTGGATTACATGGCTAAGTCGGGGTGGGACCAGGTGTTAGCAAACCAGCGCTAAACGTGTTTAGCGCTGGTTCGTTAATCACCGCCCCTGCCTCGCTGATAGGCGTTAGCGACCTCAGCGACTGTTTCCAGTCGCTGTTAGGTGAGGAACGCCTACTTTGCATGCCATTAGCGATAAATATCGCTGGCATGCAAAGCGGCACCCAACCCGGTCGCTACTCAGCCTACAAGCTGTCGCTAACAGCAGTTAGTGACAGCTTGTTGATAAAGGCGATAATATTATCGCCGCTTTAGAGGGAAAAAGTCCCGCTAAAGTGGCGATAATCGCCTTGCTAATATGCCCCATAGTTTTAAAAAACTTGACCAAATACCATAAGTGTGTCTATGAGACAATGAATGTTGGGGGCATGAAATATACAAAAAGCAAAACAAATGATGATATTTTAATAAATAAATGTAGAACATATTATTTTAAACCTTTGAGCATTTATAGACAATAAATGGATCAAATATGTGCTCAGTGAACTAAATGGTCTCAAAGTACTCGTGGATAAAAGTGGCCTGAAAAAGTGATCACAAATATGAAAAAGAAACGGTGGTAGACTATATACAGTTCGATTTGTAGCATAGGGATGTCAATGATGTTTCAACCCTATGTGATTTAACAGGCCATCATCATGACTGAAAATAAATGGCAAAAAATTGGAAGTAGTCAATGCCACTAAATGAGTATAAATAAGAAATAATAAAAAATGTCACAACTGGAATCCTACTACTCTGTTAATTTACAATATAGAAAAAAACAACAAGGTCATTTAAAGAATACCCACAGTTCCTTAAGGTGATGAATATAACTAAAAAAGATAAGAGGAACAAATCACAGAGGTAAGAAAAAGAACACAGTGGTCGTGTGAGAGTGTGCACTAGGCGTTGATTGGAGGGTAAACTCATGCACATCATCTCGACTGGAGATACTAGTTTTTCTGTGGGGGGGATAAATCATGAAGACTGTAGGTCAGCAGGGGGTAAAGCAAGTTATTAAGTGATTAAACCTGGGTACTTACAGTAAAGTATGCTGAGCGGATGGTAGTGGAAGAATAAATCCCATGAGTTTTGGCGCTGATCCAAAGAGAATTTACCCAGGAGATAAAGGGAGGGGCGGTTCTGCAAGTTAAGGTAATGGCTAGTATTGAATAAAACCACGGATGCAAAGAATCTAAGACCAGCGTGTGTCTGGTACAATTGAGGCAGGCGGTACCAGAATGGACAGTTTCCCCCAAACCAAACCAGTATAATTACAAGGGCAACAGGGCAATAAATGCCTTCTGTAAATGTGCACATCCGGCAAAAGACCGGCGTCTGCAAGGCAAAGAGCAGCAAGAAAGCGTCCTTGCTTATCAAATGATATACGCAAGGACGTAGGGGACAAAAAAATGTACATAGGTAGGTCAAATGAACAACCTACCAGTGGGTGTTATGGCAGCAAAGAGGATGCAGAAGAGATGGGCAGAGAAATAGTGAATAAATGCTGAGCCAATTGGTCAGACAGTAAATAGAATACTGCTCTACAAAAAGTGAGGGGAAGAAACAACCAAGATGGGGAAGCTTAGTAATTAGCCAGCCAAAATGTGTTATGGCTGCAAATTGGATTTAGAAGCTGTGGGAAGGAATGCTTCCATTTCTAACGATAATGGCATTACTCCTAGTCCTACTCCCTCGCCTTCCTTCAGTACAATTGAGGCCCCGCCTCCCACCCAGACCCACCCCCAGCATACAAAACTCTGCCCGCCCCCACCTCCACCTGTACGTAAACAAGCCGAGCTAGCACTCAGATGAACCGCACCGGGAGGAGGGTCCTTGAAGGAAGGCGAGGAGTAGGACTAGGAGTAATGCCATTATCGTTAGAAATGGAAGCATTACCTCCCGTCCCTCCCTCGCCTTCCTTCAGTACATTGAGGACATAGCAAGCAGAAGAAAACAGAGACGGACAGCTGAGTGCGAGAGAACACCAAAACAGAAACAGTGCCCTAAACACAGCAGATCAACATCCCAGGAACCCAGCGGCCCAGAACAGCAGACAAGCGTTCTAGACACGCAAACGGACAGCGACAGTCAAACGGAGAGGAGAAGACCAGGTCGCAGTCCAACAGATCCCACAGAGGAGCCCACCCGACAGGACACCACAACCGGCAGGGACCACAGCAAAGCACGCCGGACATCAAGCAACGCAGCCACCGAAAGCCGCCAAACAGCGAGAGGAACATCCCCGAACCCCCACAGGAGGAACCACCCCCAAAGACGGACAGTCAGCAAGACCGGAGACCAAAGCCAACGACCCAACAGAGCAGAGGAAGGCCAAACAACCACCGCAACCGGATCAAAGCAAAACGAGAACCCACAGCCGATCCAACACCCCCAAGCGCCGCGCAGAGGATGGCAACCAAAAAACAAGGCCCAAAAGACAAGAGCCGCAACCCGAGACCCCCAAGGGGACCAAAGGGAGGACAGCCAACACCAGCAGCCAAGACCCCGAAGGAAAGGACCAGACAGGGCGAGGGGCAACAGACCCCCGCCAACCCGCAAGAACGCCAGGAGCATCAAGAAGCCAGAGAGCCGCCCACAGCACCCGCAGAGGAGACACCGACAAACCCAGAAGAGCCCCACCCGGAAGGAATCGCCACGCCAAACATAGGCCAGCCACCGTGGGAACAACACCCAGAGCAGAACACCAGGCCGAAAAGGTCCGCCCATGCCAAGCACAGGACAGCAGAGAGGAGGACCAACGGGAAGGCAGCCAAGCAACCGCCAAACGGTCAGGAACCCCCAACCCAGCAAAGCCCAGCCGCACCACCACCAGTCAGCAGGCGAAACCCCCGCACAGAACCCAGGGGAAGGGCCGGAAACATCAAAGAGAACGGAACCACCGGAAGGACCCACTCCCGAACGCAACAGAAGTCGGACAGGAGAGGAGACCAAGGCACCCCAGGCCAACGGGGAGCAACCAACAACCCCCAAGCACAGAGCCACCTGACCAGAACCAGAAAGGCCCGGAGCAGCGGAAAAGGGGGGGAGGAAGGCACCTAGAAGACCCAGAGGCACAGGAGAGGAAGGCCAACGACCCCCCGAGCCCCGGGACCCCAGCCCAGAGACCAGAACCGGGCCACCAAGGCCCTCCCGGATCCGTAACAGGACCACCACAGGGAGGCCCCAACGACCCACCAACAGGCTGGCCACACGGGAAGAAGAAGAGAAATCGTGGGAAGAAGGAAGGACCCAGCACAACAGATCCGCCAGCCCAGAGGCCACTCGCCGAAGGGAGAGAGCCGACAGCCCCAGCACCCAGACCGGAGCCAGAGAAACAGGACGCTGGCAAACAAGGAACAAGGACCAGAACCTGGACCCACCCAGAATGCGGAAAGAGGACCACGCCCCCAGAACGCCAGACCGAACCAACACCCCAGGGGCCCTGCAGAGAGCCTCGAAAGAGCACCAGGGCAAGCCCCCAACATCCGCCAGCAGGAGGAATTCCGGGAGACCAGCAGGGACCAGCACCCCTGAACCCGAACAGACCCCAGGCAACCCCGCACCCGGACAGGCCGGCGGCCAAAGCAACCACAAGCTGAGCCGGAGGAGGCAGCAAACAGCCAGCCAGAAAGTGACAGAGGGAGAGCCATCAGGATAGCTCCCCCCCCGGACACGGACCGACATGGGCAGCGGGGACAAAAGACCCCGGAGACCAACCCAACAGGATCCAGACGGCCAGGCGGAGAAGAAGAAAACGAGCCCCGGGAACCGGAAAACACCCCAGAAGCCCCCGCCCCTGTAGCCACAGGACCGCCGGAGGAGCCCCCAGGACAACAAGGCCCGAGCCAGCGAAGGAAGAGAGACCAGGTGCAGGCAGGACAAGGGAACATGGCCACGCAAAGGCCGAAAACGAGCCTCAACGAACACCAAGCCCCGAGAGGGGACCAGAGAATACACACCCCAGGCCACCAACAAACCCGATCCTCAGAAGAACCACCAAGGTCCCCCGAACAGACCGAGCAAAAAGACACTCCGGCCGCACACAGCAAGAGGCCGACCGACAGAGAAGGACGAAGGGAAAAACCCTGCACGAAGGAGAGCCACGAGAGGCACCAGGAGCTGCGGGAAGACCCAGGGCGAGGGCCGGAGGCCCGAAGGGAAGGACGCAAAACCGAAATGGGCGTAACCCACAGCGAACCGCAGAAAAGAAGCGGCGACTGGGAAGCGGAGAGAGGCGTCCCCGAGACCAACGGCACGCCAAAAGATGCCAGGCAGAACCAGAGGAACGACGGCCGAAAGGGCCACCACACGGAAGGAAAGGGGCCGAACCCAGGAGCAGACCCACAGGAGAGCCAGGACAGGCCGAAGCCGCCGGACACCCCTAACCCCAGAAACAGAACGGAGAGGGCCCCAGGCCCGGGCTCCTCGACAGGAACCCAGCAGACCGACCACAAGGCAAGCAAACAGGACACCCCGACCAGCAGAGCCACCCGCGGGGACCGGAGACAGGCAGTGGAGTCATCCGAACCCCGAATCCGGAGGAACCTGCACGCAAGACGACCCCGTACTCATGAACCAAAGTACACAGGACCCAGCCACCAGAAACGGGCCGCCGCCACCAGGAAGAAAAGGCCGAAGACGACCACCCACCGTAGGGAACCGTCCAGACAGCAGCGACAGGGACCCAGCCGGGCAGGGTCCTCAGGCGAGGAGGCAGGGAGCCAGGGGCGAAAAACAGGCCAAAACCGTTCCCACCGGAAAGGCGGAGGAGACACCCACATCGGGGACAAATGAGAGGCCCCAGGACAAGGCACCCCAGAAAGGCAGGACGCCCCACACAAGGAAAGGAACGCAGAAGCCCCAAGGCGGCCAGAAGGACAGAGGACCTGCAGCCCACAGCACCAAATAGTCCCAGGTAGCCACGCATCCAGGCACAAACCAGGCCCGACCCCGCCAAACTACAGAGAGCCGACAAGAGCAGGGGCGTACCAGGCGCTATGGCCGGAGGCCCTAACAGCTGCCGCCAAAGCCACGAAACCCCACACCAAGGAGGGCGCAGAAGAAGCAGAGAACAGGCCAGCGCCACAGCCCCAGCCAAGCAGAACAGCCGACCCGTCAAGCAGTGCGGCCAGGACAGAGTCCAACAGCCCAATGGGAGGAAAGGGGCGAACACCCCCAACAAGCAAAGCCGCCGGAGGAAGCAAGGGACCCGCAGCACCGCAGAAAAACCCACCAATGCAAAAGAGGGCGCAAAGGAACCTGAAACCAATTAGGACCAACACAGCACAGAAGGAATGCTTAGGGCTGAGGGAAAGAGATCGCACACAGCAGGTACCGCAGGCAACCGACAATCAACCGGCAGCCGGGCGGTCCACAGTGGACAAAGTAGCAAGTACAAAGCACACAAAAGTGGAAACAGCATGAAATACATCAAGCACGGGCAACGCACGCCACTCCCACAGCACCATTCCCCACACCGGGACCGAAGGGCAAGCTCAACCAGGAGGGCCGGGAACACCAAGGAAAGAATCCCACAGGACCCGCCCAGCAGGTAAGAGGAAAACCCTGCCGAAAAGCACAGGAGCCCAAGCGACCCACCACACCCCCCGGAGCCAAAGGCAACGCCAGAGGCGGGAGAAGGCCCAATACCCCAGGATCCAGACGGAAACCAGCCGCCCACAGAACCCGCCGGAGGAGGACGGGACGGACCAGAAGGCAGCGGCCGAGCCAGTAAGCACCGGACAGAGCAGCCTCAATCAAGTCCTGCACTATCCACAGACATGAGAGGCACTACACCCCCCACGGAGCCCATCAGTCCAGGGCGCCCCAGGGGGACCGGAGACCAAGCAGCAGAGGAAGAGGACACCAGAATGCCCCCAACAACCATATGCGACCCAGGGCAGCAAGTGGAAAACCAGCCCCCAGCAGCCCCAAGACAAGGCAGACAGACGACCATGCCCGTCAAGGGAAACATCAGAAAAGGAATAAACAACTGGGTCAAAACCCGGCCTACCAGGCCTCCGTGATGTGTGCAGTCCGGGAGCAGAGGCATCCAAGCAGGCCCGACCCGGAAACACAGCCCCAGCCACAGGAGGACCGCCCAACAACGCTGCGGCGTCCTGAGCCACCGCTCCGCCCCCATACCACGAGGGAGACGAGGAGAGGAGGCACTGCCGGGAGAACACTGCTGAGGGCACCGCCGTCGCAGAGAACGAACACGAAGACTCCCCGGCATCGCCACAGGGAGGAACTGAAGGTAGGTCTCACTAGGGAGACAGAAAAAAACAGGTGGAGGTGGGGGCGGGCAGAGTTTTTATGCTGGGGTTGGGTCTGGGTGGGAGGCGGGGCCTCAATTGTACTGAAGGAAGGCGAGGGAGGGACGGGAGGTAATACATATTGAATAGAGGAGGAGACATATAAGCAGACAGTAAAAACGTATTGCTCTGCAGAGTCAATCAACCAGGTCGACAAAGGGGAGAACCAATTCACACGAGAGTGGGATAGAGGGAGAGGGAGGAAAACTCAGCTGGGGTGGATGTTGATGGGAGTGGTCATATTTCGACAACCATTGTACATAGCAATTGTCCAGTGGAGAGTAGATAAACAATTTCCGAGAGAGCTTGAGTAAAATGACCCAAAGACAAGAGATTGAGACTAATAAATGGAGGTACTCAAGGCCAGAAAAAGGGGATGGTATTTTAGGTCTAAGAACAGTCCATTCATATTGATATAAAGAGTATATATAGAAAATAATATTCTACAAGGAATAGGGCAAAAGAATATTCTACAAGGAGCAGGGCAAAAAACACGATATATCCCATAAAGGCTTACAGTATATTAAGAGCAAATTGCAAACAACCCATGGTGCTTCATTCTTCAATAGTGTTCAGCCCATTATTAACCAAATCACAACTTCTGATCAAATTACATTCACTTTTATTTAGTAAACTTCAAAGGTTGCCACCTGTTAGGGGTAGTTTGATTTGGTATAGGACTGGTCATCTAAGGTGAAATTCATTAAGGCCCTGAGCAAATTAATGTGCGACGGGAGGAACATTTTCAGTCTTGCAACAAATGTGGCTGTTGGGTTTGGTAATGCAGTGTCTAATTTTTTGCATTGTCTTGCCTATGTGGAAGAAGTTATAATGAAAAAACAGCAAATAGCAAAAGTCACATGACATGAGTTTGCAGTTTGTGTGATGTCCCAAAATATGTGTTGTGCTCCTATGTCTTGAATTGTTTAGTGTTCTGGGTACAGTTTGAGCAATTTTTGCATTTGTAGGGTCTCAATTTACGTGGTAAGCCCGAACTACTAATGAGAGTATTCGTGGTGGAGTTAATAGGGGGGTCCCAACACACAGCTTTGAACAAATGGTCACAAAAATGTTTCCTCTTTTGTAAGAAAAAAGGAGGAACAGAGCTGTGATCAGTCCACTGTTAACTAAAATAGATCAATGTTTTCTGATGATTTTGATCACCTTATTAGTACACAGACTGAATGGGATAAGGCAGTGTACACAGTGATTACCAGGTTTATTGCATGGGGTCAGTAATGTTTCATGGGGACAATATGCGCTTTTTAGTGCTTTTGATATGAAGCATTAAAATATCTTCTTTCCATCAGTTTGTTCAAGAGGACAGCTACCTCCCGAATTAATCAGCTTTCCATTTGCAGTTTCTGGGTATCTGTAAAAAATGGCCATATGGTAATTCGTCTCTAAGGCCTATTGGATGGTTGCTGGTATATAACAATAGTGAGGTATGTTCATAGAGCAACATTCATATGAACTTTATTTTCTATGACCTATATAATATATATATATATATATATATATATATTCACTGAAAAAACCATAGGTTTTAGGGACAGTTATAGTTAGTTGGACATTGCACTCGTACAAAACCCGTGAAATTCCCCCGTTATAGTTAGTTCAGCTAACTATAACTCGCGCCCCCGCAATGCACTGCTGATGACGTCACATATTACATCACTCATGACATGGTCAGTGACATCACTGATGACATCACTGATGACATCTCAAATGACATCACTGATGACATCATCCAGTGACTGTGTATTTCTGTAAAGTTTAAATATGTTTAATATATATAGGGAAAGGCGTATTGAAGAATGAGTGGGTGTATAAGTGTCTGAATGGATGATTTAGCTAGGTGCGTGACTAACTCTATAAGTGAGTGATTAAACGTATCTTACTGAATGCATGGGTTAGTGACTAAACTGGGTGAATGTCTGTATCCGTCTGTCTGTTGCTGTGTAAGTGGCTGCATGGGTTTGTGAATAGCTACATGAGTGTCTATATGAGTTATTGATTGGTTGTCTGAGTATCTGTATGGGTGCCTGAGTGTTGTGTGGGTGGGGTGTGTGTGACTCTGTGCATAGATGTGTGAGTGGGTGATTCACTGGGTGGATGGTTTCAAGAGTGCATCTGTGATAGACTGTATGGGTGGGTAAGTGTGTATGGGTGTGTTAGTGAGTGAATGTATGTCCCAGTGGTACATGTGTGAGTAACTACATATGTGAAAGGCAATATATATGTGTGTTGGAGTATATAAATAGCTATAAGCGAGAGTGTGTGATTGTGAGAGTGACTGTATGGATGAGTGTGTGCTTGTATCAGTGATTGAATAACTGCGTAAGAATGTGCTAGTATTTGTTGGAGTAAGTGAGCTGGTGTGTGTATAACTGTATAGGTGAGTAAATGGCAGTGTGATTAATTATTTGCATGACTGACTAGGTGTGTCAGTACCTCTATGGATGAGTGGCGGTGTGTGAGTGTCTATGTAGGTGTATGAGTGCATATGATAGTCCTGTACTGAGTGACCGTAAGTATGAGTGACTGTACTGGTGAGTGAGTGGATGTGTGTGTAGACCTAAGAATCAATGAGTGTGTATGTAGTTATTGGTGTTGGAGTGTCTATGGTTTTGCGAATGGCAGTCTGTAATTTAGAGTGGGTGTATCAAAGGTTATATTAGGGTGTGAGGAGGTGCATCAGATTATCACGTGGATGATGTCATCAGTGATGTCATCAGTGATGTCATTTGAGATGTCATCAGTGATGTCATCAGTGATGTCACTGACCATGTCATGAGTGATGTAATATGTGACGTCATCAGCAGTGCATTATGGGCGCGAGTTATAGTTAGCTGAACTAACTATAACGGGGGAATTTCACGGGTTTTGTACGAGTGCAATGTCCAACTAACTATAACTGTCCCTAAAACCTATGGTTTTTTCAGTGAATTTGTAAGGTTTTTTAAATGCTAATTTCTAACTATAACATGTCTGAAACCTATGGTTTTTTCAGTGAATTTCAAAGGTTTTTTAAATGCTAATTCCTAACTATAACATGTCTGAAACCTATGGTTTTTTTCAGTGAATTTCAAAGGTTTTGTAAATGACAATTTTTAAATGTATTAATTGTTATATTTATTTTTTTGATACTGATTTACTACATTTTTTTAAACTATTTATTTTAGATATTTTATTTTTTAAATTACATTGTAATTACATTATACATTACATTACAAAATATACTTTCAAAGAATGAATTACTTTAGTTTAAATACTTTGCAAATAGGCAATAGACTTTTAAGTACAGTAGTTACAGTTGTTGCAATGGGCAACACAATTTCAAACATAATGCAACATTGAGCTCAATGTGAATTTCTAGTTAAATGCAATTAGTTACTTTATGGATTACTTTTTCTAACCACAGGACTGGATCCTAGATTCAGTCCTGGGACATCTCCTGTAAACAGTTGAGTAAAAGCGTTTTGGTTACAGTAGTGATTTTTAAGGAATATTATTGTATTTTAAAAGTTGACACAGAATCTTTTTCACATAGAATCACCAATGTTATCCTATGGGAGGAAATTCACTTAGCAGGTAAGTTGTGTTATCGTTACTTTTTCTTACTCAGTGGTGGATCCTGGATCCAGCACTGGTGCATCTCCTGTAAACAGTTGAAAGAATGCGTTTAAGTCATACAGGCGATTTTTAAGGAATATTTGTAGTTTGTGAAAATCGACACTTTGAAACTTTTCTGCTGAAAACCAGACAATGGATTCCTATGGAAGGAAATACAAGTTACTGGTAAGTACGGTTAGAATTACTTTTCAGGGTCAGTGCTGGGCTAAAAGATGCAGCACTGGGTTCTCTCCTGATAACAGGTGAGTAAATCGGAATTCGTAGTTCGGCTGATTTTAGAGGAATATTATAAAGTTCCAAAACTCCACACTTAGAAGAATTTCCAAGTGAAACCAGTCAATGTTAGCCTATGGAAGGAAATTCAAGTTACTGGTAAGTACGGTTAGAATTACTTTTCAGGATCTGTACTGGGCTCAAAGATGCAGCACTGAGGTCTCTCCTGATAACAGGTGAGTAAATTCGAATTCGTAGTTCTGCTGATTTTAGAGGAATATTTGTATGTTTCAAAAATCGACAGAAACTTTTTCAGCAAAAAGCAGGCAATGATATCCTATGGAAGGAAATTCAAGTTACTGGTAAGTACGGTTAAAATTACTTTTCAGGATCAGTACTGGGCTCAAAGATGCAGCACTGTGGTTCTCTCCTGATAACAGGTGAGTAAATCGGAATTCGTAGTTCGGCTGATTTTTGAGGAATATTATAAAGTTCCAAAACTCCACACTTAGAAGAATTTCCAAGTGAAACCAGTCAATGTTAGCCTATGGAAGGAAATTCAAGTTACTGGTAAGTACGGTTAGAATTACTTTTCAGGATCTGTACTGGGCTCAAAGATGCAGCACTGAGGTCTCTCCTGATAACAGGTGAGTAAATTGGAATTCGTAGTTCTGCTGATTTTAGAGGAATATTTGTATGTTTCAAAAATCGACACTTAGAAACTTTTTCAGCAAAAAGCAGGCAATGATATCCTATGGAAGGAAATTCAAGTTGCTGGTAAGTACGGTTAAAATTACTTTTCAGGATTAGTACTGGGCTCAAAGATGCAGCACTGTGGTCTCTCCTGATAACAGTTGAGTAAATCGGAATTCGTAGTTCGGCTGATTTTAGAGGAATATTATAAAGTTCCAAAACTCGACACTTAGAAGAATTTCCAAGTGAAACCAGTCAATGTTAGCCTATGGAAGGAAATTCAAGTTACTGGTAAGTACGGTTAAAATTACTTTTCAGGATCAGTACTGGGCTCAAAGATGCAGCACTGAGGTCTCTCCTGATAACAGGTGAGTAAATCGGAATTCGTAGTTCTGCTGACTTTAGCGGAATATTTGTATGTTTCAAAAATCGACAGAAACTTTTTCAGCAAAAAGCAGGCAATGATATCCTATGGAAGGAAATTCAAGTTACTGGTAAGTACGGTTAAAATTACTTTTCAGGATTAGTACTGGGATCAAAGATGCAGCACTGTGGTCTCTCCTGATAACAGGTGAGTAAATCGGAATTCGTATTTCGGCTGATTTTAGATGAATATTATAAAGTTCCAAAACTCCACACTTAGAAGAATTTCCAAGTGAAACCAGTCAATGTTAGCCTATGGAAGGAAATTCAAGTTACTGGTAAGTACGGTTAAAATTACTTTTCAGGGTCAGTACTGGGCTCAAAGATGCAGCACTGAGGTCTCTCCTGATAACAGGTGAGTAAATCGGAATTCGTAGTTCGGCTGATTTTAGAGGAATATTTGCACAATGGTGAAGGAAGGGGGTGGGGCCTGAGGTGACATGTCTGCAAACACGCCCTGTGGCGCGTTTTAAGTTGGAGAATTAATTCCTCCTCAATCCCGAGGGTCCCTAGGGCCAACTAGCCCACCAGATACCTCCAGTATGTGCCAGAGAGCTGCGTTGCAGAGAGGTGTTCAGAGGCCACGCCCCTTTTTACAACACTCTGCAACGCAGCTCCGTGGCGCTTACTGGAGGTACCTGTTGGGCTAGTTGTCCCCCAGGGACCCTCAGAATTGAAGGGGATTTAATTCCCCATCTTAAAACACGCCATGGGGCCTGTTTGCACACATGTCACCTCAGGCCCCGCCCTCCTTCACCATTGTGCAAACGCGCCCGTGGCGTGTTTTAAGTCGGGGGATTAACTCCCTTGAATCCTGAGGGTCCCTGGGTGCAACCAGCCCACCAGCTACCTCCATTAAGCGCCACAGAGCTGCGTTGCAGAGAGGTGTAAAAGGGCGTGGCCTCAGAACACCTCTCTGCAACGCAGCTCCCTGGCACATACTGGAGGTTCCTGGTGGGCTAGTTGGCCCTCAGGGACCCCCAGTATTCAAGGCGAATTCGTTCCTCTCTGCAAACGCGCCAGGGGCGCGTTTGCAGAGTGCTGACAAGGAGGGGCGTGGCCTCCGGCGGATGCCGGATTTTTTTGTGGATTTTTTTTTAAAAGGGGGCTGTGTGGCCCCCCTTCTTTGTAATTATTTTGGGCCCTGGGAACCCCATTCCCCAGGGCCTGACCCCCTTTTATTTTTTTTAAAACAAAGGAACGGGAAGGGGACCGCGTGGGCCCCCTCCCGTGGCCAATTTCGACCCGGGGACCCCATCCCCCGGGTCATTGCCACCTTATTTTTTTTTACATTTTCATGGAGGGGGCTGCGTGGCCCCCTCCTAAGGCTTCCTTAGGCCCCGGGGACCCCATCCCCCGGGCCGGCCTTTATTTTTATTTTAAAAAAATGTTTAATTATTTTTGGGGAGGGGGGCCACGTGGCCCCCTCCCGGGCCACTACTTGCCCCGGGGACCCCATCCCCCGGGGCTGGCCCTATCCTTTGGGGTCCGTGGGGTACCCCAACTCCCCCACGGACCATGCCGGCTCCCCACGTCCTGCGGGAGCCGGCATTGCTTTTCCACATGGGGAGCTGCTAAGATGCAGCTCCCCGTGTGGAAAGCAATGTCTTGGTTTTGGAAGAGAGAGCAGGTTTCCTGCTCTCTCTTCCAAAACCAAAGCAGTTTGCTATGACAGGACGGGAGCCGCGAGGCTCCCGTCCTGTCATAGCAAACTACAGTGTCCTGGGGGTAGGCACCCCGGGACACTGCAGGAGCCGGCCCTGGGGGTGGTGGTCCCCAGGGCCATCAAGGGCTTCCAGGAGGGGGCCGTGCTGCCCCCTCTCTTCACATGCACAGCCCCGGGAGGTGGTGGTCCCTGGGCTCGGGGTCCGTGAACGGACCCCCATATTTAAATCTTTAGTGCCCCGGGGAGGTGGCGGTCCTCGGGCGTGTGGGGGCTCGAGCCCCCACACACAGGTACTTATAAAATAAAAAAAGAAGCCCCGGGGGTGGCGGTCCCGGGCTGCGGAGGGCCGAGAGCCCTCCCGCACCATTTGTTTTTAAAGCCCCGGGGGTGGCGGTCCTCGGGCTTGGGGGGCCTTAGAGGCCCCCCATTCATTAAATTCATAACCCCCGCATGCCCCCGGGACTTGGCCCACCCGGGGCCAACTAACAACGAAGCGCGGAGACCGCGCTTCGTTTTATTTTTTTTCGGCGGGATCCGCGCACCCTAAGCGCATCCCGCCATTTAAAAAAAAAAAAATGCTTTTTTCTGCCTAGGGGGTCCTTGTGGGACCCCCTGAGCAGACCTAGGGGGTCAGGGTGTTTCTACCCTGCCCCTTTTTGCGCTTTGCGCACTTGTTTCTGTCCTCGGTTCTACCGAGGACAAAATGGCTGCCAACACTTCCTGATTTGGAGTGTTGACAGCCACTTGACAGCCAATTAGCATGCAGCTCGTGATCGGGAGGGTACGCGGACTCTACTCGGCCATAGATATATATGTGACTTTACTTTTGATTTTCTCAGGAACTACTGAACGGATTTACACCATTTAAGCAAAAGGCACGACACTGAACCAAGGGCTACCTCTTTGCCAAATTTGGTGTAATTCCGTTCAGCAGTTCGGGCTGTAGCTGCAATGAAAGGTTCCTATGGAAAATTGCATGGGGAAAACGCATTTTGGGACCCCCCTTTTTTATCGGCCCCCACTTGACGAATCACCCCGAGACTTTCAGGATAGGAGCGGACCGGAGCGCCCCAACAAGTTGGAAACTTTCGCGAAGATTCGTCAACCGGCGCCAAAGTTATTTCAAATAGAATGTTGCAGATTTCCTATGGAAAATAGGTCCTAACTATAATTATCTACTGGCGACCGCCAGTAGATTATATATATATATATATATATATATATATATATATATATATAAATGCATACAGTCTACCGTCATTTCGTTTTTATATGTGTGGTCAATATTTCAGACCACTTTTATTACTAGTGCTGTGTGTCCATCTAACTCACTGAGCATGTTTGATTCATTTATTGTCTACAACTAAACACCAACAAAACAGAAGTACTCATCATGGGCCCAAACCCAGACGCCTGGAGCGACACCTGGTGGCCCCCCGCCCTCGGAAACCCGCCAACCCCCACGGACCACGCACGCAACCTGGGAATCATCCTGGACTCTGAGCTCAAAATGGACCGCCAGATCAACTCCGTCTCATCTTCCTGCTTCCACACCCTCCGCCTCCTTCGTAAGACCTTCAAATGGATCCCCCTCGAACACCGAAAGACCGCCACTCACGCCCTGGTCACCAGCAGACTCGACTACGGCAACGCACTCTACGCCGGAATAAACAAAAACCTCACCCGCAAGCTACAAAACATCCAGAACGCCGCCGCAAGACTGGTCCTCAACCTGCCAAAACACTGCCACATCTCCCAGCACCTGCGCACACTCCACTGGCTCCCCGTCGAGGCGAGAATCACCTTCAAGATGCTCACCCACGCACACAAGGCCCTCCACGGCACCGGACCAGCATACCTGAACAGCCGACTCAAATTCCACGCGCCCCAAAGGACCCTACGATCGTCCCAGCTCTCCTACGCCGTGGTCCCCCGCACCAGAAAGACCAGATCGGAAGGCCGCTCCTTCTCCTTTCTCGCGGCCAAAGCATGGAACGTCCTTCCGCTCCACCTCAGCCAGACATCATCGCAAGAAACCTCAAAACCTGGCTCTTCGACAGACCCCCTCCTTGATGGAATAGAACCTGCACCCCCCCCCCCCCCCCCCAAGCGCCTTGAGACCCTTACGGCTGAGTAGTCGCGCTTTAACAAGCCCCTGATTGATTGATTGATATAAATGCTCAACAGTTTATTATATGTCCTACATTTATTCTGTGCGTGAATCTTTTTTTAATAGTTACAATATATGGTCTGGTTTTTTTTTCGTTTGTGTATAAGCCTTATTTCTTACATTCCATACCTCACAGATATACTTAGGGAATCTGGCAAATGTTTTAAACTATTTATTGAAACAAAAACGATTTTGTACATTGTTGTGTATAATCTGGAAAACTGTTCCAGGCACAGCTTTCTAAGTGTGGGAGAATCATGTGAATTTTTTACATTCTGACATCCACATTGGATGAAGCCAGCACCTATGTGCAATTGTACATTTTTTCTTTTGTTTTTGTTCTTCACAGGAATTGTTTTCTTTTTTTAACAGGGATGAATATCTGACCATTGCAGGGGTAGGAACAAAATGTAGAGGAGTTTGTGAATGCTCGCAGGTGTGGTTGTGGGCATTCACAAACTTTGAAGGCAAGCCGCTCCATTAAATGCCTTTATTTAGGATTAAATTCTGTGTTATATTATTCTGACATGAGTAATATTTTGCAGAAGTAAATTGAATTAAGACTGCAAACAGCCATAAATCCAGTCATTTTCAATCATAAAAAGCCTTTGTAAAGCTGGTCTTTTTTTCAAACAGATTTGGAGCTTCCAGAAATTTGCACCCGTTTGTAGCAAGTCACAAGTGATACCCAGTCAAGGAGAAGAAACTTTCGATAGGATTGTTCAATGCGCCTGTGGGAGTTATTTTCTGGTTTGAATCTTTTGTGCCTTTTACCATGAATTTATTACAATTAAAACAAACATTTTGGAGTATTTATAAGTATGTTTTCTGGTATTTGCTTGACTAGGCCTCAATTGGGCCTCAACTCAATTTTTATAAAACATACCTTCTGACTTCATAATAGTATTTATATTTCTCCATTGACACCGCACACTGCAAAGTGTGCACTGTTTGATTTGTAATAATCTAAGAACACTTTGGAGGAAGCCCTTAGTTACTTTCAAGGCTCTTCTTGCTCCCACGCTGTATTTTATTCATCCATGACTCTTTTTATTGTGTAAGTAACTAGTTTGTTCGGACACCTCCGAGGACATAAGATTAAAAGGGGCGTAATAACTATTCATGAAAGGGATTGTGCTAGAATGATGGTATTATGCTGCATTTTATAATGCTGAACTGTAATTCATAGTTAGAATGATACATTTGCTCACCCGATGCTGACTGGGCTTTTTCCATTGCTTTCTACTGTGAAACTAGCTATATAACCCCTAAAGTTAGGAGTGAGCCATCACTCTTTTGTGAACCTCAAGGGATGCTGCCTGATTCTCTATCGATTTGGATTTAGTCTATTTTTCTGATATTGCTCATCTTAAACTTAATGGCAACTGATTTCTATGTCATTTGATTGATTTATTGAGATTGCTGTGTTTTACCTTTCTGTATTTCACTTTGATATTTTAATAAACCTTTATGGATGTCTCTAAATTATTGATCTCAAAATCCCTTTTTGAGCCAATCTTTGCTTCCTAATTTATCAACTGTATTCTTGAAATGCTGTTTTGAATCTTATCCTCAGGGACACATTTCCTGATAAACTCAATAGGACAACACCGTCTACGACCCCCCAATTGGCACTACTATCATGCACATTATCTAAGAGATAGTGCAGCCACAGGCCAAATTCAAAAATCATGTTTTGTGAGAAGTTGTTTTTTTATACTGTTAGCTTAGATGTGGCTTTTTCTTGAAATTCCAGAAAGTAACACACAAAGGCTATAACAACCATAAATAAAAAAGCACTGTCAATCAGCCCATAATTCTCTCCTACAGACTGTTTACGTTTCTAGCTCTTGCAGACTCAAGTTTTTCCTTTATCTAATGACGTTTCTGCTGCCACTTTGCATCAACTGCTTAATGCCCCTCTTGTGTCAAGCTTCTTGTACCCTGCTTCATGCGTTTGTGATTTCCTGTCTCCGTTTTTTATATTCTATAACTCCTTTCCTAGGTGCCTCTGATTTCTTGGCCACATTTGCCTTATTTCATATTTTCTTATCGTACCTTGCATGCACCTGCAGCCCTTTCCCATATGTGTAGAATTCTGATTCCAACCTTCCGACTTGTAATTTCTCACTTTACTCTCTACAAATGTTTTTCTATCACCAACTTTGCCAGTTGAAAGTTTGCATTACGTACCAGAATTCCTTTATGCTAATCCATTTTCATCCCCCAAGACACTGTCTGGATTGTTGGCACATAGTCAATCCCAGAAACTCATGTTTAGAAGTTTAATTGTTCACTAACTTCTTTCACCTGCAAACACCCTCTCACTAGCTTCCTACAGGTAGTAGAACACATTTCCAGCCTGCTGTTAACTATACTTCACCCAGTTAGCTGTGACTGAACGTCTGTGTTTAAACTGTGATAACTAACTAACTAAACAAATAAATAAATAAAAAATTAGTGCAGGCATCCAACATTTTTCTTAGAAGGCCGCCACCCACAGGAGAACTGCCCACTTCTATCACTAGTGCACCAAACTTTCCCCACGGAGGGGTCGATTCCGATTCGGGCCGGAAATTTCTCCGACCGAGCCGGACCGGAGAGATTTCCGACCGAATCGGACCCGTGCAGTCCGACCGAACGAGTACGATGCGTCCGTATGTTATCGGACTCGAGTCGGTCGGACTCCCATTGATGTCAATGGGAGCCGGTCGTACAACGCGTACGCGGGCTCCCATTGACTCAATGGGTGCGAGTCGGACAAGGGCGCCCCCTACAGCGGGTGCGCGGCGAGCGATTCGCGCCGTACACGCACAGGTAGGGGGACCCATGGGTCCCCCCTGTGTGCGACTTCGCGTGGCTACGCATGCAGGGGGTCCGACACGGACCCCCGAAGTACTGCTCCGACTGCTCTTACGAGCCGGAGTGCGCGGCTCGGTCGGACTGCTCGCGGCGCGCATCGTACTTACCCGGCCGGAAACGTCTCCATTGCGCGGTGCGAGTCGAGTCCGAGCGAGTCGGTCGGAGCGGTTCGAGCCGGGAGCGAGTCGGTCGGAGCGGTCGGGACGCCCGGACGAGTCGGTCGGCGATTTCGCATCGTACTCGCTCGGCCGGACCCGCGTACGGTTCGGTCGGGAAACAGGGCTCCGAATCGGATCCGGTAAAGCCGGATCCGATTCGGAGCCCTACCGGCCGAGATCGGAATCGGCCCCGGAGTCTTCACACTGCATGTATGGACACGGTCTAAATCCTATAATACCCTCAATTTCCCTCCGACAAGTTGTTTGATTAGGGAGTAAAGAGGGCTCTAGAAAATATGTGAATGGGTGATTTAATCTTGAGCTTAGAGCCTTGAAAGTCGTGTAGTTAGTTCATACTACTAATTAACTCTCACATTTCTGACAAAAATGGACAGAAAAGGATGTAACCAGAATCTGGGCAAGTAAATAGTGCAAAATCTAGCATACTAGTTCAGCGGCAGATCATTATCTTCCAAAGTAGCGGGGTGGGCCACTTGACCTGAACTGCAGGTCACCCTCCTCAATGAAAGTTCTGGGGATTCTCCCCTGAGAAATATTTTTTTTAAAAAGAGATCGGATACAATGCAAACTGCTGAAATTATTTCAGTTTCTTTCGATTGAACATTGGTAGATCAGCAATTAGTAAATTAGAGGAACAGGATACGATTTTATATGCTCACGGAATTGGAGAGCCAGAAAAATCTTGAGCCTTTATCGGCAATTTACAAATCATATACAAATTAGCTAATGATAAAACAGTGTCGAAATTAGCATTCAAGGCTGCCACTTGCAAAAACATACAGGCTAATCCGATGGAAGATGTAACTTCACAAAGTATACTGAAATTTGGCAAATAAGTAGATGGACACTTTTTGTCTCTGCTACATAAGCAAATCCTACCTCGTTATAAAAGTCTCCTGCTTTGAGGCATTTTCGATTTAATCAAATGAATTTTATAGATGTGACTACTGCTGACAGAAAAAGACTTACCGATAGACGCATATGCCAAAGTCACCGCGAAATATTTCATGTTTGTATCTGAATGTCCCAGCTTAAAGATCTTAAGAAAAAACATATTTCCTACCAATATTTAGGGATACAATTAGTTACGCTTTGCTTGACTGGCGCCTCCAATAAATGGCGTGGGACTGTGGTAACATTTCTTAATGGGGCTGCCAAGGTCTTTAACAATAGTTCTTATGTGGGATCTCCAGGAGCCTCCAGCTATCATGTGGGCTGTTGGGCTCAGAGAATTGTTGAGAATACTTACTGAGGAAATTATTTTCATGACCAGCTAACTATTTCTAACAAATACTTCGCCATAACTACAGCAGTGGCAAATTACTTGATAGGCAAAAAACAAGTATGGATAACATCAAGCAGAGTCAATGACTTAAGTATTGTACAATTATGCTTTTTGATGGACAGACCGAAGCCAAGAGAACATTTAGGCAAGTTAGTAGAAGACTTTCATAAAGCACCCACTGACAATTTTCATACAAAATCTGTCCTTAATCATTTCATTTGCAAAAGATGGCACTCCGGAGTAGTTTTGAACTCAATGAGTGAGGGGCAAAGTCTAAACTCGGGAGGTATTGAATTTCAGTAATGGGTTCTACAATGTTCAGAGACTTTATTCTTGACATTGCACATGGTAGTTTAAATGTTACCAGAGACTTTTGGTTGGTGTATCATTAACACCTGGTGGATGTATAGCTGTCAGCATGTTTGTACATAGGCACGGGATAAGTCTTGGACCATTTTAAATAGAGTTGTCAGCATCTTTTAGGTTGTTCCAAAAGGTATCCATATTCTTGGCAAACTATTTGCCTGGGAGTACTAGTGCTTTGCCTTTTACTTTTCAGAATCCATGTATCTTTTGTTATATAATGTGTTAATGTTGTAATGTTGCCCAATGGTGATTTAACCTATACACGCTGCCACATTAGTTCTGTGAGCTGAATGTCCTTCACTGCCTAATCAGGTGTTCTAGAGATTATGAGTTAGAATCTCAGCAAGGCAGGCTTAGCTTTCCATCCTTCTGAGGTCAATAAATTGAGTCACATTAATTGGTTATGTTAATTTAATAAAGCATATCATACCCAGAGGTATATCTCGATGCTCTGCCAACACATAAAAAGCATCCAGAACCTAAAACATTTTCCTAAATTTGATAAGATGAGAGCAGCAGTGTAGATGAAGAGGGAGTTGATTCCAGACAGTAGGCGCAGTGAAGGAGAAGGCTCTGCCGCCGTATCTAGAAGTACGAACACGGGGGACCGTCACAAGCTCCTTGTCACTAGATCTTAAAGTACGAGAAGGTCGATATGGATGCAACTTGTCCATAAGATAAGACTTGTGGGGAAGGCAACATGTCTTAAAAGAGATGCGCTTTTTGATGGGGAGCCAATGAAGAGCTCAAAGAGTAGGCACCGAGGGGGAACCTGCTGGAAGATTATAGACGAGGTGGGCGGGCGTATTTTGCACCACCTGTAACTTAGACAGTAAGGTGTCGTTAACTGCCGTAAACAAAGCATTAGTGTAATTGAGGTGGCTTATGACCAAAGTTTGGACCAACATTTTCCTGGTAGAAAACGGTAACCAAGCAAAGACTGTCCTCAGTAGCCTCATAGTCACTAAACAGTAACCACAAGTTGCAACTATGTGACTCTTCATGAAAGTTCCTGATCTAGTTTGATGGCTAGATTTTTCATGCCGTAACTTGGGGAGGGAACTGTTCCCAATTCTAAGGGCCACCAATTGGGGTTCCAGAGGCGCTGGGCTTTTCCAAACAGCAAGATTTCAGTTTTTTTGCCATTCAGCTGGAAAAAGTTAGTCATCATCCAAGCCGCAATTCTCCTCAGACAATCCCGAAAATGATGCTTTACGTCGTCAATATCTTGTCCCAGTGAAATGATCAGCTGGTGTCATCAGCATATGAGACTACATCAAAGCCACAGGATTTAAGAATCTGGGCTGAGGGGGCACATAGATGTTAAACAAGGTCGGGATCAATGATGAGCCCTGTGACACCCCCTTATTGATGGTAATCGTGTATTCAAAGGTCCATCATGGGCTTCTAAATTCTTAACTTGCTTAATGTATGCCAAAAGGTGAAGTGTTGTATTTGCATTTAAAGTAAAAACGACTTAAATTAATAAGACTAATGCTCAAAGAAATTATAACTCCTGTTAGATACACAAGTTGAAAATTAATGTATATACTCTTGCTTTGGCATCTGTTGTATGAATATCACTGAATTCAAATAACACTTTATTACTTTCAAGAAAGCATCTCAAAGTGAATATGAATATGAATTGTACACACAATATCAGCATGATATTTTTCTAAAATACTCCAACCAGAAAAAAATCCACACTTTCGACCCAATTCACCAAGCCATTTCATGGACATAAATCTGTGTGTAATGTTTGATGAACATAAACCTATGTTGCCTCTCATAGTTTTTTTGTTTGAGCAAATCTTTACCGGGGTCGGGAAGTGGATGTTTCATTGAGGATATGCTCTAGAAAGTTTGGTTTTCATAAACGTTTCCATTGCCCAGTCCCACTCTGGAAACAGTAGAAGATCCATGCCTGCCAAGGACAAGCATAAATGCATTTCTCAGTGGGAATGTCGATTCTTAAAGGTTTACTGTATAAAGAATTGTCATTTTATTAAAGACAAAGGGCCCGATTCACAAAAGTAATCTGAGACAAAATCCTAACTTTACGACTTTCGGTATTTACAAATGGCATATAGGAGTAGTAAAGTTAGGATTCCTAACTTTACTACTCCTAAATGCCCTTTGTGAATACCGAAAGTCCTTTTCGGTATTCACAAAGAGCATTTAGAGTAGTAAATGCTCTGTGAATACCAAAGTCACTTTCGGTATTCATGAAGGGCATTTAGGAAGTAGTAAAGTTAGGATTCCGAACATTACTACTCCTAAATGCCATTTGTGAATACCGAAAGTCGTAAAGTTAGGATTTTGTCTCAGATTACTTTTGTGAATCGGGCCCAAAGAGGCTAGCATTATGCATAAACTTCTATTCACTCCCTTCTGATTAGCAACCATTAAAGGTTTCAAGCAACAGAATGCAAACTACATCACAATGAAACAGAACTCTTAAGTCCATATAAGTCTCCCTGTCTTCCATGTTCTTCCTCTGTTGTTTTTTTGTTCCCCGATCTAGCCTCTTCTTCCATGTCCTCGTATCATCATCTCTTTACTGATCAGAAAAAATGCAAACACAAGTGTATCTTTCTTCTCATCTTAATCTATGCATCAACTTTATATCCAATTACTCTTATTCTTTTAATCAATGTTACCCACTTCCTCCAAGAAGCCAGGGAGTGTGTGGTAGTTTAATGCTAGCCTCCTTGTCTTCAATAAAATCGTGCTTCTTTATACAGTAAACCTTTAAGAATCTACATTTTATGGCAAGACAGGAGGCTAGCATTATGCATGTTCAAAGTTTCTCCAAGCACAGCGTGAAGCATGACCTATTGATCTAAAATAAAATTTGCTAAATGTATCTGAGTTAAACCAATCTGCTGCCTTCAAAATCTCATCCAACTTTCCTCCTGACATAAAGTTTTACTTGCAATGGCACCCCTTACCGAATGTTGTGTAAATTTAGTCATGTCAACACCTGCTTCTTTCATTGCAGACATCATCCACCTTGCAATGGTTGTATTCGTAACCACGTAAAAAGGTTTTACATAAGAAATCAATAACTGATCCACTCCAGCAGTCCTTTTTTCCAACATTCTACATTCATATTCTTCAATACATTTAACCACACACAACTTTGGTGAATTATTTAAATCTGGATATATTATAGATGATGACATCATGTTTGTCCTTTTCAAAATTCTGAACAAAACTCCCATTGGTTGGTAAAATCTGTTTCACACCTCCAATGCTCCCATATCTGAAACTCTTCTATAAGAGATTAAACACAACAAAGTTGCTAATTTCCAGGATAACTGTCTTACAACCAGATACTTATTAGTAGGCCATTCCTGAAACAATTTCAACACTAAATCTACATCCCAAAGTGACTAATACTTAGGTTTCTGACCTCTTTTCAATAAACAATAAACATCTGTTACTCAGCGCCAAGATACCCTTGGGTGAACGTGCGCTTTACAAATACACGTTATGTTAAGTTTTCAACCTTATTCCTTTCATCACTCTAAAAATTAAACGTCTTTTTCCTACTTAAATTCCCTGAATCAAAGAATGCCCTGCCACTACTCCTGATCGATAACAATTTACTGTTCTGTAAGTAAGTGCCTTTTCAAATAATTCTGCATAAAAATTAGCCACCTCCATTTCATAAGGCCCCCATGGGATCCAAATCCCTTGCCATGCACCAATGTAACCAAACTCCCAATGCACTTTGGTATCTTTTCTTAGTTCCTGGGGCCCATGACTCATTGAAGTAGCCCTGTAGCCGACTGCGATAGTTTTGTGAATCTTCCTGATTCCCTGAAATTTACCAAACTGGAAGGTTGAGTAAACCCAATTGAATTAACTGATGCTCTCTCTCTTCTGTTCCTCTTAAGAAACCCCTTGGGACCTTATTAAATAAGGACTCTCCATAGCCAATTCCAAAGCAGTCAGAAACCATGCCTGACTCTTCCAAAAAAGGTGTCATTAAGACAATCGGACAATTCTATCTCCTGCACTGTAACAAAACTCTCTGTATCATAGAGAAAGGAAGGAACGCATAAGCTCTCATTCCTGACCAATCCTGTGACAAATCATCCACTGCCATTGCTCCGGAATCTGGCCTCCAGCTGACATAGTTTGTTAACTTAAGCTTCAACCTGGAGGTGAAAAGATCCACCTCCAATGGACCCAATATATTGTGAAGCTTTTGGAAATAACCAATCTCCAATTTCCAATCACTGAAATCTGTTTGATGCCTTGAATTTCAGTCTGCTACTACAGTGTGTACCCCGGAAAATATATTGCTCTCAATCCAACCTTGTGTTCCAAACAAAAAACCCATATTGCTCCCGCTAAGTCTACTAATCTCTTTGATCTGCTCCCACCAAGCTTGTTGATATAAGTCACTGCTGTCATATTGTCCATTTTTAACAATACTGACATTCCTTGCAATTGATTGATACTGCAAAGGTTAAATAATCCTTCTATCATTTCTAGACTATTGATATGTTCCTTTCATTCTAACATATTCCAAACACCACCTGTCAACTGATCTGAATAGGATGCTCCCCATCCTGACATACTGGCATCTGTTTCCAGAACAAAGTCTGGTCTTGTCCCAAATATCACACACCCATTCCATGCTTCCAAATTCTGCAACCACCATCGCAACTCTTCCTTCACCTCCATATTCATTGCTACTCTGTCCCCATACCATAAGCCTCCTGTTAAAGCAGATCTCTGTAGACTCTGCAAAGCCCTGTAATGCAATGGACTGGGGAACACTGCTTGAATTGATGATGACAGAAGTCCAATCACCTGTGCTAAATCCCTTGGGTTTATATCTTCTTTCTTCACCACTTTTTTAATCTCCTCTTTTATGTTCTTTATCTTCCTTACCAGAAGTTGCAACTGACTCTTTATTGTGTCCACAATAAAACATAAAAATTGTAAAGTCTGGCTTGGAATGATAAGAGACTTCTCTATGTCGACTATGAATCCTAATAATTCCAGCAAATCTCTTACCATCGTCAGATGCTCCTTCAACCCTTACCCACATTGATTCATTATCAAGATGTCACCCAGCTGACCTTTCCATCTGAATTGTAGCAACCTTTGACTCTCCGGATGAATTGGAATAGTGAAATAAGCATCCTTGAGTTCTAACTTCACCATCCAGTCTTGGACTAACAACATTTCTCTTAACAGATGGATTCCATCCATCTTGAAGTGCCTGTATGTTTCAAATTGGTGTAACCCTTTCAAATGTATTACCTGTCTCCACCCTTTGTCTTTCTTCTCCACTGGAAAAAGTGTACTGACATAACCTTTCCTGTCCACCTCTATTTCCACTATTGCATTTTTCTCCAACATCAGCACCACTTCCTGTGTCACAATCTCCTCCAACTTTTCTTGAAAACATAACTCTCTCAGTTCCTTTCGTTGACATGGCTCCATATCTAATTCTATAAGATAACCTTTTACTGTCAGTGTACCGAGAACCCTCTGGTGGGAAGCTGCCCTTGCGTCCAGCCCGTTCATATAAACTGCTCCTTAAGAACACTCTCTTATAAGAATATTGAGCCTTATACAGGCTTGTAAAGGTGTGAACATATTTACCACTGTTCTTAACCATGCCGTCCCCGATTAACATCCCTTTTGTCTCATCACTGGACTCTTTTACACAAAAAAGATTTATTCGCATCCGAATAGTTTTTTATGCCTCTTGGCTAATAAACCAGAGTTGGCATTGCCTAAAAACAAAATTGCCCTTTGGCACCATCCCCATAAAAGGTGGATGTTTACATCTGTCCCTTTAATATCCTC
Organism: Calotriton arnoldi; assembly: GCA_963921515.1. Classification (NCBI taxonomy): domain Eukaryota; kingdom Metazoa; phylum Chordata; class Amphibia; order Caudata; family Salamandridae; genus Calotriton; species Calotriton arnoldi. The sequence goes on along the minus strand of CAWUFW010002205.1, from coordinate 854,408 downwards.
TACTAGATCAAAAATCCTTGCCACTGGATCAAGGATGTCCAAAGCTATATTGGCATGACTTGAGGGATTTCTCCAACCCTTTTCTTGGGTCTTTGCCCATTTTAAATAAATACGCGGTCATCTCAGGATCAATATTAGGGGTCATCGTAACTTTTCGTAAATTATAGGACGTGAGCATTCTGCTTAGTACGTTCCTTTCATCCCTCTCTAATGGTGTTCTGAGCCATAACTTAATGTAATCTGCCACATGACCTAGTGGGCACCACTCCTTGCTTCTAGGATCAAACAACTTCTCGCTCATGGGGTCCAACACCATATTCTTTCTTTTATCCTTTTTTCTCAAATTCTCATTGAGTTCTTTATCTAGACCATCTTTATAGTCTAAGTCCAATTTATATTCGTCAAAATCCTGATGCTCATAAATCTGATCAAACTCATACAGTTTGTCTTCCTCAAAGAAGTGCTAGACTGCCAATCATGGTTGTAGCTTAGGACTTATACTCTCTTTGAGCCGCTAGGGACTCTTCTATCAAAGCTACCTGTTTAGTGCTTTCTCTTTTCACACATTTAACACCTGGACCTCTGTGGGTTTCTCCTTCTGAGATTGAGAAATACTCCTACTCATCCCAACCCCTACCTATTCCTAAATTGCTAGCTGCAGTTTCTGAGAGGCAACCTTTCTGATTAAATCCTCCTGCAAAGCCTGCACTGACTCTTGCTCAGACATGTTGCCAAATCCTTTACTATTATTAACTCTAACCGCTGTATTCCATTTTTTTTTTTACCAATATTCTTTAATTTTGATATTGAAACAAATAATTCCCACTGTACTCCGAAGTCGTGATTGCTTCGACAAACTAACTGCTGGCACTAAGCATTGCTAGGACACCAAACAGCTGATCGCAACGCTTGCGCACATTTGATCATACTTTAAAACAGGCCGCAATTCCTTTAAAAACACGCATGCCTGCTCGGCATGTCTTCTTCTATTTTCATTATTAGCAGTCCGAATCTCTCTGGCTCTTACCATGGTCTACACGTCGGCCACACACAATATGGTGGTGCATGGTGAGAACCCGTTCTAGTCTTTCTGGGAATGATCGGCCGTGACTGAGCGGACCGAATCATCTCCGCTTGCTTAAACTTGCACTGGAACTGTAAAGTAAGACTTTCTTTGGAATAATCGTTCAATTTACATTTATGAATTGTAAACATATATATATATTCATACACACATATATATATATATTTTCCTGTTACCCACAGTGTGTTTTATATATATATATATATATATATATATATATATATATATATACACATAGACACAACAACAAAGTTACCATGCTTGGAAACGCCAACTCAGGTGATGGTAAATCCTTTCTTTATTGTGGGCGCCAAAACAGCGCGTTATTTCTCCATGTCCATAGCGCCATACGCGTTTTGGGCTGACCGCCCTTGTTCACTGGCAATACATGCAGGCCACCACAAGTGCAAACTGAAAGTCTTTATAACCGCCATCATATGCAAGTGCATTCTGGGTAAAGTAGTTCTTACATCTCCCTAATGGTAGCAGTCGGCACTGTATGCATTCAAATAATTCCCAAGTGGGTTTGGATGGAGAATAAAGCAGCACTGTCCAGCAAATGTTCATCCCACAATAATGGACCACCACCTCCATATGGCGCCCCGGTATGGGTGCCGTGGTCCGCAGGTTCTGCGGCGGGGCATTTCCGCGACGAGGCACGCCGCATTTTGAATTCACAACAACAAAGTTACCATGCTTGGAAACGCCAACTCAGGTGATGGTAAATCCTTTCTTTATTGTGGGTGGCAAAACAGCGCGTTATTTCTCCATGTCCATAGCGCCATACGCGTTTCGGGCTGACCGCCCTTGTTCACTGGCAATACATGCACGCCACCACAAGTGCGAACTGAAAGTCTTTATAACCGCCATCATATGCACGTGCATTCTGGGTAAAGTAGTTCTTACATCTCCCTAATGGTTTGTAAAAAACGGCGTTTTTGGTTATATATATATATATATATATATATATATATATATATATATATATATATATTTGTTTTTAAACTAAGACTCACCGATTTCCTGATCCGGCATAACAATCCTTAACATTACTAATACAAGAATCATGCTGAACATGACACTTAAAGTCGTGTTTATTTAATAATCTCATCAAATAACCTTTAAACCCATGAAATTGGGTTAATAATTAGAATAACCTACTTAAAAAACTCTGTTATTCTTCTTAAAATAACATCTATTAACATATTAAATAAACAGTCTTGAGTAACACTTATCTGCTCAGAAGCAGCAAACAAAAGAGGAGGAACATGGAAGACAGGTAGATTTATATGAACTTGAGAGTTCTGTTCCATTGTGATGCAGTTTGTGTTCTGTTGCTTGGAACGTTTAATGGTTGCTGCTCAGAAGAGAGTGAATAAAAGTTTCATCATAATGCTAGCCTCTTGTCTTGCCATAAAATCAAAATGCAGACCCCTCAAAATTGATGGGGATTTTGGGAATAGGTTGCTCTAAGTAAAAATATTTTTCCCATGGACAAAAAATAAAGTTTCAATGTGTAAATGAATCAATGTGATCCTTAAATATAGTCTATGTACATTTACACATTGCAGAAATACCTTCACATAGTCATGAATGACAATTCACATCGTTTTCCAGGATCACATTTGGGAAACAGTGACTGTCACCGTTTCTGGGGTTTACTCCTGGAAATATTTGCTAATTTAAAATAAAGCTAACATTTGAAATGTAGGGAAAAATCTTTGGGAGTAGATTTTAGATTTTTTTATTAATCAACTGTCAGAATGTATGTAAATATGGATAAAATTGTTCTTTAACACAACATATCAAAGTACCTTAGTTTAAGGAACATGCACATTCTCCACTTATAATCTTGTAAATTTAAAAATCAGAGGAATAGCAGAAAATGGAGCCTCCCTACCAGAGGACAACCCACCTCAGTGATGCTCCAGTCCTCACATTGATGAGTTCACTTGAAGAGGGACAGACTTGTAGGAAAAGTCTTGATTTAGATTTTTTCTTTGTATTATGCTTCAATTACCACAACATATATAAGCAATAAATTAATTACAGCCATAGTCAAAGAAACAAAAAGAAGCAGATCATGGTTTACTTTTAAAGAAATAAATGTTATTTTTTATTGGAAGGGAAGTTGTTTCATATAACACAGGTAACACTGAGTTCTTCCTCCCCTTCACAGAAGTTAAATGGGTGACCCTTACAAGAGACCAAAGACTACAGGATCTCAGAATGCAACAAGATGAATAGTATTTAAATCTATATTGTTGGAGTTTGGTTCCCTGAGATGCCTGTAAATGTACTCTGTGGCCCAGTGACATGACTAGGCATGTATTTCACATAGGAAAACAGACTGAATTGGAAGATATGTACTGAATCTGGTTTTCTTCCTTATGTCAATTTCGGTACTTCCAAACAAACAAAGACAATGGAGGTTTCTTTTGTAGGCAATGTGAATACCCCCAATAATAGTAACAATACTCACTAAAGTCCACTTGCTTGGGACCTCTTATAAATTTGAGGATTCTGTGAATTATCAGTACCCATCAATACTTGATTCCAGGATCCTATCACCCTAATTACCAGTCAAACATATCCTGCTTAGTACCACACCTCGTTTTATGCAGACTGATAGCTCAAGCAACACTGGGATTTGAGAGACCAATTATCAATTTGTAATGTTAAACAAATTCAACATAAATTTATAAATATCTCAAATTCAAATGATGATTTTTATTTTGTTTTGAGGAGACAAAATCAAGATAAATGGAAAAAGCCAGAAAGCAAACACATATTTCACCACGTAAAGGCAAACTTGCCTCAGGGGTTTTTAGGTCTCTTTTGAGTCATATGTGGTTGTGTGGATTTTTTTTGTTGTTGCTGGAAGCGCAATTTCCCTTACCACTGGTCTGAGCAGAAAATTAGTGTTGTGGTTTGCATTGAAAACTCCACAATCAGAAGGGATGTAGGGTGCACACGAATGATGATCTGACTGCTGAAAGACAGTATGGACTTTTGAATGTTACTGTGAAACCCTCAAAAATGGAGCTGAACTTTGTGATAACCATTATCCTATCATTGTTCCATGCTCAACTGTCTCATCTTTGGGCAACATAACTTCTTGGGTTATTAAAAAGAAAATAGGAAAACCCTAACCTGACCTCCTACTGCTAGTGAAATGCAGACAACTTACACTGGTGGGCCATTTGAAGCTAGTTCAGGTCTATGCTTTGGTAAAAATCAATACAGCATATGCAGAACACATGTATAGGAGGTTGATTAAACAATTAAAATCTATCAGGATCCTATGTTTAATATTTTAGTGTTTTTATTTAAGCAGGGGTAAACACACATCTTTCTTCTAATGTTGCACAGGATACCAACATGTTTCTACATTAAAGTATCCCACAAGGGAATGGGAGCAAATTTATGGAATGTCTCCTTGGGAGCAAAAGACTACTCCCAATAGCCAATAAAAACCAATAACAACTGGATTAACCAATGACTGTGGGTTCAGGAGGAGCATACTGCTCTTGACCCATTGCAGTGCCTTTAAATCACTTCAACTGCTCATCAGGAATAGTAGGCACTATAGAAATGCAACTATAATGTACTGCAATACACTGAGTGGCATATTTATCACTATATCATGCAGCGCAGCATAGCAAGTCACCTTGCTGGGCTGCGCTGTGTGATAGGGAAAGGGCAGGAATGCACCGTACTTAACATTGTACTTGACATTCCTACCTTTTCCCAGCACTGGCACACAATGTGCTGCCTAGCACCAACACAGGCACTCTTGCACCATGGTGCAAGGGTGCCTGCGTTGTTAGCAGGAGTGTTTTTGTGCAGGAAGGGGCACCTTCCAGCATACAAATAGTTCCCCATGGCATTTCCCTCCTTTTATGTGTGCTGCAGAACATAGAAAGATGAAAAACGAGGAGAAATAAAAATATTTTCCCATGTTACGCCTCACCTTGGAAGGCGTACCAGTTTTGTCGCATTCCCAGGTCTACCACTTATGGTAAATCTGGGAATGCATCAAAATTCTGGGGCAGAGTGACGCAATGCAGCAATTTGCGCTTTGTTGCGTTAATCTGGATTTATGAAGCCACTGGAGCCTTGCCTGGCTTGATAAATCGTATCTCAAGGGTTGCATCACTTTTGCACCCTGTTGCATGAAGCAAAAGTGACGCAACCCTTGATAAATATGGCCCTTACCATCCTATGAAGGGAAATACATACAGAGTGAAGAACTATATATAGTCGGCAGTGAATGTACGTCATTTTATGGGGTGCGTCACTTTTGTACCCCGTTGCATGATGCAAAAGAGACGCAACCCTTGATAAATATGTCCCTTACCATCCTATGAAGGGAAATACATGCAGAGTGAAGAACTATATATAGTGTACCTATATATAGTGTGCAGTGAATTTACATCCTCAGGCAGCCAAACTGTTGAAATATTCATTTGTTTGTGTCCACATGCAGTTCAAACTCTTCCTTGACTATTCAGGGTGTTAACATCGACAATTTTGTGTGTACTTTCTATTTTTAGCTATCTTAATCCGGGAAACATTTCACCTTGGAATTATAAACTGTCTCCCTCGCTCACCTAAATATGCCCCCTATTATAAATTCCAGCGATGAACGAGCATTGGCAAAGACTGTAGTTTTAGTGTTGGCTGACGGTCTTTGGCTTTGCCAATGTTTGTTTTGTCATGGTTTTTGCAGAACTTTATTGATGGGGAAGCTACAGGGCTCTCAAAAATCTAAAACATAAAATATCGGCTATAAGGAAAAATATTTTTTGTTCTCAAAAAGTATACATTGCATAATAGTGCCTGACACTGAAGGGAAATAATTTGTGTGTGTGGATGTGCTCCTCGTGAAAGGGCTGAATTCTGTCCTTTGTTGTGAAGTTAGTCAATGACTGAAGTGGGCTGACCCATTGCCTCTAACTGTATGCTGGAGTGAGCAAAAGAAAAATGTGAATGACACAATAAATGATCAATGGATAATGCGTGCTGACTGAAACCCCCTATAAGTATATTATCCATATAATTTTAGCAAAATCAAAACGTCTTCGATAACGGTAGGCTTAAGACTTACAATCCTATCCTTCCAGTTTCCGAGTTTCTGTACCCTCTATATGTGATCTGCCTCTTTTAAGTGCTCTGAAAACTATTCCTTCCTTCCACCTGCTCTGGAAACACATTGTTGGACTTGGCCCTTTTTGCAGGGTCATCCCAGAACTTTTTGCCTTCCTCCTGTATGTAGTTTTTCTGACCTGTTGGTGGTGGTTTTAGTACTCTGGCCACTTTATCACTGCTTATCAGTGCTAAAGTTCATGTGCTTTCTGTGGTAAACTTGGTAATATTGGTCTACACCTGTTTGGCATATTTAATTTACCTGTCAGTCCCTTGTGCAGTGGTATCTCATATACCCAGGGCCAGTAAATTAAATGCTACTAGTGGGCTTGCAGCGCTGCTTGCGCCACCCACCAAAGTAGCCTTTCAAACCTGTCTCAGGCCTCTGCCACTGCAGGGCCTGCATGCGCAGTTTACTGCCGCTGTGACGTGGCACATAAAGTGGTTGCCACATCTGTGACTCCCCTTTTACTACATATCAGTCACCCCTGAGGTAGGTCCTAGCTAGCCCTATGGGCAGGGTGCGGTGCAGGTAAAAGGTAGGACATGTGCCTTAACTGTGTGGCATGTTCTGATAGTGACAAACAGCCTATTTGGTTTCTCACTGCTGTGAGGCTGCCCTCTCATAGGGATGCATTGGGGATTCCCTGATATGTGCTTCAGTGGTAATTCATGACACGAGAGGGGTAGCGTGATCAAGTTTGGTATGTTTGGAATAGTGGTGATAAATGCTGCGTATTGGTGTTTGTGGATTTATTATTATATTTTAGAAATGCCACTTTAGGCATTTCTGTGTGCTATGTGTCTTTGGTCCTCTGCTAGGATGTGTATTGACTGTCTGGCTTTGGAGTGACAGGGGCTGGGGAGGTGCAGTGGCTCCAGAGAGTCTGGATGAGTCAGCGCTTGTCTGAATAGGCCTGGTCTGCATTTGGAGTGGTGGGAGAAGTAACACCTGCATCTGAATAGGGCTGTGCCTGCCTTCCAGAATGATGGCTCCGCCCCCCCTGTGGTGTGTCTGGGGCCAGGGCTTACACTTACAATGGGGAGTGTTGTGCACTTGTAAAGTGCCCCCCAGAACTGGTTTGGACTGGGCTCAGAGCCCTGGGCCAGGAGAGAACGAAGACTGTAGTACTGGGGGCTGTGACCCCATGGCTGTTCAGCTTGCTTGGAACAGAAGACTGCGTCGGACCTGGAGGAACCGCCGTGGGACTGGGCTGCAGAAAGTGCTGACCTGCTACCTTTTTGGGGCTAGGGGGGGACTGCTACTCTGCCTAAAGGAATCCATGTGCTGGCCTCCCTGGGGACACTTTGCTGGTGTGCCCCTGTGGTCTCCCAGAACTTTGTGGCTTGCCCTACCGGATTTATGACAGTGCGTGGTGAGCGCTGTGTGATTCACCTCGTGGCCCCATGCTATGTTGAGCCCTCTGCAAGGAGTGCTCTGGCCGGAGAAGTGCATGGTGGGCGCTTCTAACCTCATAGCCAGAAGCCGGAGAGGAAGGCTCCAACTTCGCTCATGACGGGCGCTGTGGCAAAGAAGCCGCCGGAAGTCAGGCAGCGTCTGAGCCTGATTGTGGGTGGGGCCATGGTCGCGAGCAGAAATGAGCCAGGAACTCGACGGAGAACTCGCTCCATATCCTGTGGCCGTGAGAAGCAGCCGGAAGCCAGGCAAATGTTGAGCCTGGCTGTTGGTGGGGGCCACCGCAGTAGAGAGGCCGCACGGAGCAGAGCGGACTCAGCGGAGACTTCGCTCCAGATCTTACCGCCGCAGCCCTCACCAGATCGTGGAAGAGCGGAAGAGGAGAGCTGAGGAGTCTCAGCACCCTCCCTCTCCCGTCCAAGGCTGGTCGGTGCGTCCAGGTATTCTCTTAACCCGGCCCGCGGTGGTGAATTACTTCAAATTGTTGTAGCTGCGCCGCATGGTCGCGGGCAGCTGCAACCCTTACCAGATCTTTGGGGGCACTCTTTGTAGGCAGAGACTGGGTGTGTGTTGCACCCTCACCCCGGATTTGGTGCGCTGGGCACCAGGGTCATTCCTTTTGGGGTTAGGTCGGGGCGAGACCTCGACGGAGGCCCCCACTCCTGTCTAAGGGAGAAAGAGGAGTAGTACTGGTTATGCCCAGTGGGGATGTGGTTCCAATGTGTGCATTTTCACAAGTTTTTACTCCTGTGCACTATGAATTACATGCTTGCCTAATGTGTTAGGCCCTGATGTACTTAGGCTGTGGATTACATTACTAGACGCCGCTGTGGATAATTATGTTTTACATAATGTATTGTGCTCAGTGTAATATTACCAGTAGTTGCTGGTCAGCCTGATGGTGTGTTTATGATAGTGGCCCGATTGGCCTGGTGATTTTTGTAAATCCCTCTAAAGTCATGACAAGTGCCCATTGGCACAATGATATGTGATGGTGTTCTAATGTGTTTTTATGGATAATACAAAGGCTATTTTTTTTATATAACTTTGTGGAGTTGTTTTTGTGGTGTGCCTAGTGTGTCGCTGCTGTGTGAGTGTGTTGCGCAAACGCTTTACACATTGCCTCTGGGATAAGCCTGACTGCTCCGCCAAGCTACCAAGGGCGTGAGCAGGGGTTATTTTCAGCGTGTAACTCCCTTGCCCTAACTAGAGTGGTGGTTTCTGCCTGGCTTAGGCGCATGCCCTAGCCAACCAGAAATCCCATTTCTAACCAATCATTCTTCCATTCCTCCATTCTTCTGAATCTCCCTCCCCTCCATTTTCTACCTCTCCTTTCGCTGCAAACAAAGTGTCACCGGCTGCATCTGCTTTTGAGACCCACTGCAATATGCTTCTTCAGTAATTCTGCATTTACTGTGTATCACAACCTAATGATAGAGGCAGCCCTGTCTGGGTATTGCTGGTGACATAGTTTATGTATGCTCTCTTCTCCTCATGGAGAAGCACTGGCAGCTGCATCGTATGTTCCGCCAACTCCACAAAACTCGACATTAGAACTCCTATTTCATGCATGGCAGATCTAAGGGCTAACTATTCAGCCACAAGGAAAGCTCCCTAAACTTGTTCAACAAAATAAAGCAAAGCGCAATTTCCATTGGTAGTTAACAAATAATGAGATAGAAGTGCCCTATATCTTGAGTCGGAGAGCAGAAAAATTTGGGATTTGTAGCTCAGATGCCAGTAGGGAATACACTTGGATAGGAAATGGCAGCGTATTCCACACTTCAATAAACAAATGTCCCTCCTTCATGAAAGATAGCCTACAGTGTATATTAAATGAACATAATAATTAGTCTCATGTTATTTTGGTTCATGACTTCTTTTTCACTAGTTCACCTGCTCGGGCTAATAAAGTATTTATAAAGAGAAACGATTAGGACAATTAGGAGGATTTCAGGAAAAGCAAATTGTTGGAACATAAGTGCCTTTTCAACTTGAGAATCAACGTGCCTGTGGTGGAATGCTCTAATTCATGAAGAATGTGTTCACGTGGCGTTTCGTGTGTTTCAATGTTTTTGCTTTTCCATTTTTGCTTTACGACTAATAAATTCTGTATTTTTAATTTTTGTTTTGGTGTAGGGAATCTTTCGTCTCAGTAGGGGAAGTACATTTCATTGATATTACAGAAAGTGGCCATGGAGCAATTAGAAACATAATGCTTCTTTATTGCAATGCAACATGAGGACATCATATTGGTGTAGGCATGACACATTGATATTACTATATACAACTCGATGCTGCCTAGTATAGTAGTGTTCGAGGAAAAGCGAAAAATGCCTATGCCTATCTTTCTCCCGAAACATTTGAAAGTGTAGAAGGAAATTGTATTTGTGAATGTGAAAATTGAAGATATACAAATTAAGCAAAGTTTAAGTTTGCGCCCCCAGAGATGCCTAAGTATAGACATGGCTTCTCCCATTCAAACTCTTTCATCTCTTCTAATTTTACTTTCTTTCACTTTTTAATCCATTTGCAGGCGTGTTCTTTTGCAGAATATTCTGCATTGTATATTTCTTCATTGATTTATGTCTGGAGTAAAGCTCTCACCACTTACCAAGTAGGTTTTTATGCATTGAACGACTTGGCGAAAGTATCTCAAGTAAGGTTAATGGTCGTAAAAAACCAGATTTTTGCTTCTGATGGGAAATACCATTCTATACGTTACACTCAAAATCTAGGAAATTAAAATACATCAATGTGCAACCAAAGAAGGGCTTATTGTCAGAAACATTGTTCTTCAGCACTTAAATACAGAAGCCTAAAATATATGGTCCAGAAATGGGCTCCACTGTCGTTCTCCTCAAGGAGTCAGCGGTATCCACCCTCAAACCACTAGGTACATCCAGGAGCGCCCCACGGTCACGGGGTGCTGAGGTCCTCTCTGGAGTCCTGGTGAGGACTCCAGAGAGGACCTCAGCACCCCGTGATTGAGGAGAACGACGGTGGACCCATCACATATTTTGGCCACCTTCCTGGCCATTTCGATCCTTGATAGGCCAGTATAAATAATATTTTTTTGCTTTGTTTGAGCACATTGAACAGAGTGACTAATCATTAAAGGTCCTGATGAATGCCCTGGAACCCCTTCTGGGTCCCGCTGATGGGAGAAACATGTTGACCACCAAGAGGGGAATATTTGTTAAAAAAACCCCAGTCCTCTTTTTAACTCTACTCCTTTGGCCCCACAGAATAAAGAGATTTTTGCCCTCTGGAAGTAGTTTTAACCCACAACATATTATAATTTCTTATGCATCCTCCAGCTTTGGGAGTCGTAGCCCACACCATGGACCTTGCAGTCCGGGTGTGAGGAGGGGACCCAATGATGAAGCATGTCAGCCTTGGGTGAGTGAGGGTTCTCGTCCTTAAAAAGGATTCCTTCAAGGGAAACAATTTCACCATATCACACACTAATGTATCATTTCTGACAGGGCATATCTCTAGGCAGTGTACTAGCTTCCAGCCCCCTGAATTTACCCCATGGTGCCTGCCACACAGTGCAGGGTTTTACAAGGGGGTCCCTTAGGTACCCCCTTGCCCCCCAACCGGAGGTCTCAGGATGACGGGGGGCTTGCTAGGGTCCCCCAAAGTCACTTTCCGACAGCCTTTTCGTGTCGGACAGGCCGACTCAGAAAGGCTGTTGGAAATCCGCATAGTAATTGCGAAGTCGGAAATGCTGATTATAGAGGTGTACACTGCGGTTCTGACCGACACGGGTACTCCGAGAGCTAGTTGGAACCGATTCAGAATGACCGAATGGTCAGGCAGATTGTAAACCAACCAAGTCGGTCGGAAGGGTTCCGACATGGTCTAGGACAATCCGACTGTCAGTCGGAGGCTTTCCACCCGACATCGTAATCGACCCCCTAAGTGTTTTAGGTATAAACCTTTCTCTTGTCATTTAACTGAATTCTCACCCATTCTCCTCTTCCACCTCTCTTTCTACATTATCCATCCTCCTTTCTTCTTTATTCTTTTTCCCTATAATCCATAGTGTGCATACAGCGTGCGAGTCGCTCCCCTGAAGACCAAACATCTTTTATCCCTCCTCCCAAACTCATATGGCAACATAAAAGACATGAAGCAGGTTGTTGTTGATCACTGCGTAGTCTTTTATTAATCTTAAAGCAGAGTAATCCTTTATTCATCTTTGATTAAGGTACTTGACCATTTCTTCAAGGCATAGGTATACACACAACACGCTTGTTATCAAAAGCGTTAGATTATTTCCATTCCAAGGAATACATTATTCAAACAATATTATTTATATTCCAATCATGGCCATCCAACCTCGTCATGGCCCCTGTGCTCGCTGCGCCAGCAGGCCACAACTTGCACTGTTTCCAGTTGTAACTTTCCGTGTTAGTCCTCCTCCCAGAGAGAGGCCCTACCACCAGGGCACTGCTTCCGCCTTGGCCCCACCGGACCGGGGTATACCCCCTCCAACGTTTCTTAAACATACACACCGGCATCCTGGGTAGGGCAGGAGAGTCCAGGACCACCAACAGGTCAGTCCCCCCTCCCGCCAGCCCAGAGCCCCCCAATGAATGCTTGCCCTGTCCAGGGTCAGCCAGTCCATGCCAAAAAAGGAAGTCCACACCCTTTTCTTGCCTGGGACCCCGCCATTCTCGTCCTTATTTCTAGGGATGGGTGGGTGGGTAACTTGTCGCTGGTCTGCTGCCACAGGAGCTGCCTGGAGAGGACAAAGAGGATTAATCTGCATCTCCCAAAGCTTTTATACCCACCGAGGAGAGGAGGTCGACCCTGCGCCCTTTGATGACGTTGCGCTCACGGGGGCACGCCTAACCTTCTAACTTGCCTCCTCCTCCCTGCCCCTCTTCCTGCCTCGAAGAAAACCATGCCGGCTCCCGCCCGAGATGCCCCCTAAGGGCGCCACGCCCCTAGGTGCGGGTGGGGCCGATCAATGTCAATATATTCCTCTTTTCCCCCCCTCTCTTACCCCATCCTTCTTGCTATCACTCTCCTGTTTTTCTGCTTTTTCCCCTTTGGTTCCTCAAGGCTCTTTCATCTCCTTTTCTTTACTACCTCTCTTTGTCCACTAAAAAATTGTCTCTATCCAGTGCCCTCTTTTATCTGGCCTTCTACCATTGTCAGAGCTTATTGTGCCACCTTATGCCAATCAGAGGATCGGGCAGGGTGAATGGTGAGGTGAAGGGGCACTGGCACAGCCACCTGCATCTCTAGTCAACACACCTGTAGAGATAGACTCCTCGAAGGTGGGAATTGGGTGGTACAGTCATGACCTTCATAGTGGTCAACTCACGCGCTTTCAGAGTCCAAGTTCACTTTATACGCTTATTTCCCACATGTTCTCCAAACGTTCATCTAGCCAAACCAGTGCATTTGAATGAAAAGCTTGAGCTGGGCCAGCATTTCATTGTTATTGGACAACTTTGACATGCTGAGGCCACACAGCTATAGGGCTTACCCTGGTTGTACATCAAGGTACTGCGATCAGAAATATTGTCTGACATAAATATCGTGTACTAAATATTGTCGCAAAAAATGTTATGACTGTGTGTAGATCTTTTATTATTAACTCCAGTGGAGTAATACTTTTGTAAACGATATTTTGGCCATAATATTTACGCCAGGCTGTATTCTCACTAGAATGTTTTAGCAGCATACTGCTGAAATAAAATTTTCCAGGGGCCACACTAAGCCATTGCTAGTAGACAGCAGCATACATTTTGTTATTAAAAGCCACATCTTTTCGCCTTTACAAAGCATGCTGTGGGAACCATTTATTGTTTTGACATAGCTTGTAAAATATTGGTGGTCTTTGTGCTACCTACCAGTAATTTAAAAACAGCTGTCATCTTAACATCTCTACACATGATCTCCTTCTGAACTTTCTCCTTGAATCATTCTGACATTGCTCTGCGAACTGCCATTCAAAGGGGCCACAGGGTACGATAAAAACTGTGAGCAATATTGTTCTGTTATTGAGTGCATTTTTTTTAAACCTGGTCTTTTGGAAGAAGCAAGCATCTAGCAAGAAATTTCTCTGATGCTTCTCTGATGCCACGTCCATGTGTCATTGTTAGGTGTCATATGACAAATCCGACATAGCAGATTAGTAATGTGAGTGCGAACAGCTGCACATTCGGTGCTTAATGATCAGCGTCCCAGAATTCATATGCCATGTTCTTCTTGTCACGGAAGTAGGCCTGATGAATTACCTTGCTAATTTACCAGCGGTCCTGATGTAAAGGCAAAGCTACATATACCCAATGTGACTCTTTAAAGTCTAAAAGAGAGCTTATTTAGAACATCTCCAAAATCCACAGTATTTCACCCTTATATGAGCGAATTTATTTGTGCAAGATTTTCTGTTAATAGTGGTATTTCGAAAGTTTGCATGACACTTTCCTCTGTAACACACCCATAACAGTGGGCCCTGATCATGTCAGAAATACAGGAATTCCATAGGGTTGAACTCATAATTGCAGTGTACTGGCATGATGGTACACACAGTAACATTATTTTCGAATGCAGGTTTACCTGCTCTCATACTAATATTGTACGACTCGTAATCAGCCGCTAGGAAGGGATGAGAAGTGACGGGCATCATTGCACCTTGCATAGGCGTAAGATGGATTGCTGTTCTGTGAACCAATGCAGTAGCTCAACATCCTTTGATATTCAAAATGTGGGTGAACAAGAGTTCTCTTGGGATCTAGTATGGGTATGCTAGTATTTGTTTGACTTCGAGAGGGCAACAGGATAAATTCAGACCCATATAGCACACTGCCACATGCTGTATGCTCTACTTTTATGACTAAGACCAAGAGACATGTTTTAAGGCAGAAATTCAGGGGAATATTTACAATGCCTCTGCAACACTTTTACGCCACCGAAGCATCACTTTTCTGGCGCTCTGGAGGCGCAGTGTGCCGACTCATATTTACAAGACCAGGCAAAGCCACCCTGCATAGCTGTTCATGGCCTTGTAAATATGGAGTAAGGCAGTGCCTTACTCTGCGTGGAAGGGGAGTTCCATGGGTGTTGTTGTGGGTGTTCCCACGCAACACCCAGGGTTTTTGACACTACCCCAGATTTACAACATAGCCTAAATCTGTGGCAGGGCCATAAACTAATGCCTTCCCAAAGCAGGCGTAACAAGGAGAAATGTTTACATTTCTCCTAGTTTATTTCCTCTTTACACGTGTGCTGCATTCTGCAGCACACATAGAACGAGGAAAACGCCTCCTTTGATTGTTTTGTTTAGGAAGGTGTCCCTTCCTGCACAAAAATAATCATGCCAACAACACAGAGGTGCAAGGGTGCCTGCATTGGCACTCGGCTTCAGTTTGTGCACCAGCAGAGAGGACAAGAATGTGCCGTATCTTGTAGCTACAGCGCATTCCTGCCCTTTTCTTTTGATGTAGGGCAGTGCAGCCAGAAGGCTTGCGGTGCTGCCCTATGCCACAATATTGTAAATATGCCCCTTGGTGTCTACTCCTCAGAGATTTATTTTTAAATTAGACTCCACAACTAGCCATTCACTTGAGAGAGGAAGAGAGTTATTCAAATATCCTTGCCAGATCATGGGTGAGTGGAGATCTAAAGCTGCATATTCCATGCATGGCGAGAGTTTGAACAAAACACAGCCCTGAGAAATGATCTAATTCAAGATGTATTTCACACCAACCATCCTCAAAGGTGCTTGGGGATGTTATTTTTTAAATCACTTGGAGTGAATGGCACACATATGTTGGCTAAAGAGCTGCAGTTTTGTGGGCACTTCTCAAGGGGATCTACAGAAACATTCTAATATTTTGTTGCCTGTCAAAGGACACAGAATAGCATGTCTCAGTAGTCAGATGTCAAGTGACCCCATGAAAACTGTGTGCATGATAGTTCAATTCTGTATGTACAGCAGGCAAAAACTTGTTCCACAAGAAAAGCTGTGTGAAACAGCTGAGAAACTAGCAAGGCCCATCAATGACTTCTCACTGTAACAACCAAGGTTCACACCTAAAACTGCCTTTACAGATTGTTCTTTCTTGCAAATACCCAGACCATATTCACTTCCTAGCACTCTACTGTCTATCATTCTTTCTTACATTAACCACACATTATAAACTAGTACCTATCTTATCTTAAAAATCCAAAGCCATGTAAGAACATTCCCAGATTGAAATATTCTGCCAATATATAATTCGCAACAGCCTCTCAACATTTCTATGCCTGAATGAATACTGAGTTTCATTTACAGTATTACATGCAAGCTTCTGCCATCATATTCCAGTTTGAATGGTGGTAGAATATTTAAGGCTGTGGCCAATTATATTAGAACATCACCAGTGTTTTCCTTTCTGGTGCTAAAAAATAATGCTCAATGTGCCGGACTCTAAGCATTGTTACTCAAATGTGGCAGACTTCTGTTTAAGCCGACCGCCTTTATGGGGTGATTACTGATGCTCAAATTGACCATGGCTATTCGTTGTGCCATATTGTAACTCACTGAGACAGGGTTGGTAAAAACTACTTGTTACCCTTAGATTACTGATCTTAATGGCTCAGACAGTAGAATTGTCCACCAGGCAGAGGCAGATCATGCATTTGAGTGGAGGAGCGTCGCCCCACAAGCCCCAGTGCTGAAAAATAAAACAGTAATAAAGTTTTATTACCATTTTATTTTTCAGCAACCTGTCCCGAACTAAGTGTCAGGAAAGGGCGAGGCCAGCGCTGCCAAGTGGCAGCAGCAGGGAGCTGTGCGCTTTAAAATGCACATGTCTGTTTGGCCGGCAGTCTTGGGACGGCCAGTCGGACATGCACATTTTAAAGTTCCCTAACATAGCTGTCTTAGACAGATGGGTTAGAGAAAGCGCAGGCCTCCAGTGCTCTTAGGAGAACTGAGGGAGCCTGCTCTATCCAATCCTGGTGCTGCTTTCATGCTGTGAAAGCTGCACCAGGATTGGGTAGTGCAGTTTCCTGCACCGGGAGCTTCCTGGAAGACACTGGAGGGAGGAGGACGTCACGCTGCGGAGGTAAGTACATTTTGTTTTTGTGCCCTTCGCCTTATCACCATCGGTACAAGCCAGCCGCCACTGCCACCAGGTTAAAGATAACAACAATGCCAATGTACCCACATCTCTCATGTGTAGAACACACATTCCATCACAGCTTCTAAAATGTCACTCCTCTAGGTAAAGATGCATCGCCATGCCAGTTTCCACACTGCATACTGTGTGAAAGTACAACGGACATAACAACATCAGCATTCCCTCTGTATGTAATAGATACAAACCAATGGCAGTAACCTAATTACTCCTACTACAGAAAGCACACATTGCCATTCTAGTATAAACTCTGGCATCGGGCATCTCCTGTGAACGTAAAGAACGCATGTTCATGCGAACATTCACGTTTCCACTGATATGCAATTCATCATTACTTCCCTGCCTGCATTCCTTCAGTGTTCAACACACCATTGGCATAAGCCCTTCAAAGCATGCGACATCAGTTTTATGATACCATGTTGTCCTTCACATACAAGTTAACATTGTCATAGGCAATGCCAGTATGCACGCTATGTCACGACCCCTCACAGGCACACTGCTTTATTTCTGCTTTTTTGAAGCTATATTTGAAGAAAGAAAAATAAAATAGGCAGAGTTAAAGTGCTGTAGAAAAATCAGCATTGGTCTATTTTATTCTGCTCTTGCACCCAACAACAGGAGCTCATGCTTCTTGATCACATGTAATTTCCAGTAAGTTTTTAATCTAAGGAACAGAACAATGTGGCATTAGTGGCAGACAAAAACATTTTTGCCCAGTTTCGGCAACCCCGAAAAGTGCAAAGAAAACAAAGCTACATGGGAGACCAACTTCTTATCAGAATACAAAGCATGTTTTATGCGAAAGCCAGCTGTAGGGTTCAGTGCTTCGCCCAGTGGGGTGAGGTCTTTTTCACAGTGTTGTGATATGCCTGGTGATCACTATAGTGATGTGTGGGATGGTATACCATGGTTGGTGGTGCTCTGGCTTGCATAAAAGTGTGCAAACACAGAATAGTGCCTTGTGGTGCTTTTTATAGTGGTGTGTTGGTCATTGCACAGGAGTGTAATGCTTTCTTTACAGTCATGGGGTATACTCTTGAAAGTGGTGTTTCTTTCATTAGTGTGCATTCTTCACACTGGTGAAAAGTGCCTTACACAGTAGTGTGTGGTGCTCTGGTTTATGCAGTGGTGGGAAGAACTCTGTCCAGTTCGCCATATGCCCCC
This sequence comes from Calotriton arnoldi, assembly GCA_963921515.1. Taxonomy (NCBI): domain Eukaryota; kingdom Metazoa; phylum Chordata; class Amphibia; order Caudata; family Salamandridae; genus Calotriton; species Calotriton arnoldi. Next base: position 836,449 of record CAWUFW010002205.1, on the reverse strand, counting down.
AAACACCTTCGAAAACAGCTTCCCCAGTGACATTTCAATCTGAGCCCTTAGAGTTAGTTCTGATTCTGTTGCATCCTCCCTGCATCATTTATGAAAATGCTTTCAAGATTATTCACAGTTTAATATGTTAATTCCTACGATGTCTGTGAACTTTATAGTGTTATATTTGATGGCTACTTTTTTTTTTAGAAAATATTTTGATCCATGTAACATTTACACAGTTTAGGGAACATTGGCACTAAGTCACTTTGATAGAATGTAATGCTTGATGATCTTTAAAGCTTTGTCTATTACAAATATATCATCATAGTGGGAAGCGCACTGTGTGTCATTGAATAACTGCGAAAACGTGAACTTTGTAGGCGGTGCTGAAGTGGTCTACTCAATAGCAGCAACAAAAAAATCATTGAGATATTATGTGGCTCGCTGGGCTACTGATTATTTGTTATATCAGGTGTCTGAGCTAACATCCTCCTCTGTAGCATAGGCCAGAGTTTCTACCAGACAGGAGAGATAGAAGCCAACTATGTGCAGAGCCTGACAGTCCTATCTGATCACGTTGCCTTGTTAAAAGTGCAGGGTGGGCTGGTGGTATTAAGAGCAGCTGACAGGTCAAAAACATTCAGAACAAAGGATTTGGCTTCATCAGAAATTTCTAACAGACTTTTTTTTTAACATCATGTCTTTTTCTCCTTGGCCTGAAACCAATCAACTAGTGCTGTAGTCCATTCAACATGTGACTTCTTTTGTTTTCACTTTCACAGCTGGTATATTATTGGCAAAGCAATCTGCATCCACTCTGGCTTTTGTCACAGGGAGAATAACCTACAATTTCCTTTATTCAACTAATGATGAATGCATTTTCTTAGAAGGATTTATCATTGCGATAATATACGGCACAAACTGCGCACTCTTAAATTAATGTGGGTGGCATAGATCTTTAAGAGTAGACTCAAATCATTCAATTAGTGATGTTCTAAAACACCTTTTCATTCTTGGGGTTTGGATAAAACAATTCTCAGTGATGTGTTGTCAAAGGGCATGATTACAAGTGGCACGTAAAGATGTGATCCCACTGTTTATTGCACCCGATAATTAGCAGGTGTGATAAACATTGCACCCTCTATTAAATTTCTGCAGGTAAAACCTGTCGTAATTTAACCAGAGGAAAGGTCTGATGTTAACTGGGGACATATGGTTTTTGGTACGGCAAGCATAATAATCCTATAATTGTTCCCCAAAAAGTCAGATTCTGTGATAATTATTGCATCTGACAAGGCCTACTCATATTCAGGCACTAAGGATTTTAACATTTTCAACTAACAACCTCATTTAATGGAGGACACTAATGGGATCTCTGCACTTTTTTTTTGAACTGCTGCCCCATTTCAAGAGCAGTGGTTTGCGATGGCCTTCATGGTGATGCAACTGCTAGCTAGCCATCAGGAGCACTCTTTTGTTGGACAAGGTAGAAGCATGGTTGGACATGGCAGGAGTTTCGGCAGGGCCTTCCAATTCCATTACCACAGTTGAATCAGGGACATTTCTTGAGTGGATTTTTTTATATGGATTCCAAATTAGGGGGTCTTTCCCCAGGATTAGCACCCATGATAACAGGTCCACTGTTTTGTCATGGCAGATCCGTCACCACAAATTGTTTTCCCTGGAAATAGCACCAATCTTCAAAATTGCTGCTATCTAAATGAGCACTTCAGTATTTTCACATTTAATTGAACTATTTGTGGAGGGGCGTGGCTTGACACCGATGAGGATGGCTGCCCATTAACAGAGCTCTGTGGCGGTTCGGGAGGGTCGTCTGCCTCTTTGTGAACACAGCACCTCCCACCCTCGAGAGCGGATTCCTTCGTGATAGGAAGGACTCCTGAATCTTAATATAATGCTGCTTTTGCACTGGTGAGCAGCATTACTTTTATTTTAGTTTTTTTGTATTAGCTGGTGCGTTCTCCTCACGGGATTCGCGGCTGCCATTTGTGTTACCGCTGCTCTGTTTTCTCCTCACAACAGCACATTGTATGCTGTTTATTTAGGTAAATGGTGCCCATACTCTCTTTCTTTTAATTTGTTACTATTTTTCAATGGAATGGCAACAGGTACTATTGCCTGCATAATTCTTATTTTGGCTGCATGTCCCTCAACATGAGCAACCTAGTGGACGTGCACTTATTGGTTTTATGGGGAGAACAAAATCTGTTTGTTGCATTTCCACTACTTCTCCTTCATCTTCATCTTTGGTAGACTATAATCCTTTCTCTATCCTTCAAATGGAGATGGAGAACTCTGAATGTAGTACGTTACCTCCTCCAGTGGGAGCAGCAACATCGCCGTCAAATATCCCGCTCTCAACCACCAAACATGCATCTAAACTGGTTGCCTCCTCTACACGTTCATCTGGCAAACGTATTAAAAAAGACACACCGTCTCCTGTTATATCTCCTCCACCAATTTCCATGGAATTAATTCTTGATGAAATTCGGGCTCTTAGACCATACATGTAAGAAACTAATAAATATCATGACAAATGGGCAAGTATGGAGAATAAAGTTGTGCAACTGGAACACTGTATAGACTCATTTCAAGCTGTGGTGAGTCAGGTTCCCTCTATGCAAATGGAAATCTCTCATCTTAGAAAACAAGTTTAAAATCTTGAAATTTGCAACAGGCGGAATAATCTGTGCATCTATGGATTGGTGGAAGGATTAGAAGGTTCAGATCCTATCGCATTTTTAAATTATGTCTTCCAAAAGTTCTTGGCCTTCCTACATCTCCAGTTCTAAATATTCAAAGAGCGCATCACCTGGGTTATGGTCCACGTACTGCTTCATCATCTACCAAACCAAGAGGAGTTATCATTTACTTTTAGAATACACTGATCTACTGAAAGTTCTGCAAGCAGCTAAACTCAAAGGTCGAATCTCATGGCAAGGGTCTACTCTTTTCTTTTCTCAAGACTATGCTAAAGAAACAGCAGATAGGAGGAAGACATTTTTGGACATGAGGCCAGTGCTTCGGAATCTCAATGCCAGATTTGGCCTCTTTCATCCCTGTCTATTTAAAGTAACATATAAAAATAAAACTACGTACTATGAGGATCTTGGTCTATTATAATGTTTTTGGACAATTGAGAGAGGAAGACATGGAGGTTGCCAGGCTATCCACTGTTTGATTAGTTGTGATATGCTTTAACAATTGTTTCTCCTTAGTGTATGTTATAGCAGCATATTTTTTGGTTTTGACCAACATGTGTCATTTACCCTTCATGTTTTCTTCTTTTTGTTAGGTGCTATTTTCGTGCCTGATAATTTGGTCCATCTGGATGGTGTGCCCTTCCTTCCCAGTCTGCCCTGGGTTATCTGGTCGGTTGTGTCATCTTCCTTATGTAGCTTCACCACCCTCATTTTTCTATGTCGTTTTTGGTATGTCAGTTTGTTCATCAGAAGTATGGTTTCTGTTTTTTTTTATATCTTATCTCCTATCTTCTTTTCTTCTTTCCTGTCTCTTTTCTGAATATTTTCTATAATATATTCTTTTAATCTTTTTCTTTCTTTCTTCACCCTTTCTCTTTCTTATCTATTTTTATTCTTGTTTTTTACTTTTTCAGTATTTATGACTGCATATTTCCTTTTATTTAATACTCATTTTTGCTGGTATTTTTATGCAATGTTTTTGCTAGATTCCATTACTTATATGATATTGTTGTATTTTAACTGCTGCTGTTCTTTGTTTCAAATTTTCAAAATCCTTAGCGCATTATAGATGGCTTTAAGAATTATTTCTTGGAATGTTAAAGGTTTAGGTTCTTTTATAAAACGTCAGAGGGTGCTAATACATATTTCTAATTTAAAAAGTGATATTGCCTTACTGCAAGAAATTCATATATTGGACAAAGAAGTATCTAAACTTAAACGACAGTGGGTTGGCCATGTTTTTGCTTCGCCAAGTACAGGGAAGCGTAATGGAGTAGCTATTTTATGTCATAAACGTCTTAACATACAAGTCCTTACACAAGATACTGATGTTATGGGACGATGGGTTTTTGTTTCCTTGCTGGTTAATAGAATTTCTATGACTCTTTTTAATCTTTATGCACCCACTTCTCCAGACAATTCTTTTTGGCCAGAGATACTATCTAAACTGATGACTTACAATTATGATTATTTGATAGTAGGTGGCGATAGTAATATAGTTTTTGACCCTATTATTGACCGTAATTCTAAATCTAAATTCATTCTTTCCCACATGCACTGTAAATTTACATCTACTATCCAACAAAGATCCCTTGTTGATTCTTGGAGACTATGTAATCCTACGCTTTAAGAATATACCTTTTTCTCCCCTGTACATTCTTCTCAGTTCCGACTTGATTATTTGTTCCTCTTTAAATCACTTTCCCAGCACATTACACACTCTGACATAGGCTCCATATTAATTTTGGATCATGCTCCCTTCACTCTGGGTTTGGACCTTCTTCTGCCCAATCAAGGTACTAAAAGGTGGAGATTCAATAATTCCCTCCTTTTGGATGCCAACTTTACTGTAAGTTTTGAACGTTTTGCCAACACCTTTTTCTTCAAAATGAGAGCATGGTCATTTATCCCCAGGTTATACAGGACACCTTTTAAGCTGCATCTAGGGATTTGATGATTTCTTTTGTATCTCATAAAAGGAATTCTACCTTAAATAATTTGAATGTACTTACATCTCATATTAAACAACTAGAACACTCCTACTAGTATACTAACTCTAAAGCACGTCTAGAGGAACTCCTTAAATCCAAAATTGCTTTCAAGAACATTTCCACAGAAAATGCCAATTCACATTTACTTAAGGCCTCTGCTAAATACTATGGAGGTCAAAATAAAGCAGAGAAACTTCTGGCTACCTAACTTAAAGTTAAGAAGGAGCGTACCAAAATTGATTCCATCCTCACTTCTACTAATCGTATGGTTTATAAAAATGAAGATATACTATCAGAATTCATGCATTTTTTTCAGACCCTTTATACTGCAGATTCTCCTACTCATCAAAAAGGTATTCTTTAGTATTCATCTTCTATTACTCCACCTTCTCATCTTAATATTGATTTTTCCTTGTTAGATGCTGATATTCAGAGTCAGGATATTCTTAATGCATATGTGCTGTTAAACGTGGTAAAGCGCCAGGGCCTGACTGTTTCACTATAGCCTTTCTCTAAAATTCTCAATCCTAAGTTACATCAATTGTTTCTCTTTTTTATATTCTCTCAAAAATCTAGCGGTTCTTTTCAGGATGCTTTAATATGTCTATTTCCCAAGGATCACAAAGATCACACACTGGGTAAAAATGATTGGCCCATCTCTTTAATTAATTTAGATTACAAAATATTTGCTAAAATATTAGCTCTCCGTCTAGACACCTTATTACCTCGGCTGATTGGGCAAGAACAATGTGGCTTTATTAAAGGCAGACATATTTCAGATAATACTAGATTATTTTTCAATGTCCTTAGCAAATCTTATAAACACTCATTAGAAGCTATTTCTTCAAAATGCCAAAAAAAGTTTGATAGAGTTAGCTGGCCTTTTATCTTTTCTACTCTCCTCTGGTTTGGTTTTGGTTCTACTTTTATTAATTATGTTTCTTTGTTGTACTCATCTCCCAAATAGACTATTTTAGCTAATGGCCTCATCTCCCCATCATTTTCCATATATCGAGGTGTTCAACAAGGTTTCCCTCTTGCTCATCTACTATTTATTCTTGCCCTTGAACCCTTTTTGATAAAAATTTGTCAGAATTCCCAGATTAAAGATTTTCAATGTGGTAATAATCAATTAAAACTCTCAGTTTATGCTGATGATATTTTCCTCTTTATCTCACAACCATAGTCTTCATTGTCAGCCTTCCTAACAGAGGTAAATTATTTTGCATCTGTGTCAGGTTATAAATTAAATGCTGATAAGTGCAAAATTCTTCTGTTAAATTATGTTTACATGCAGATTTCACATCTTCTGAATTTCATTGAAATCCGGATAAAATCAAATGTCTTAGTTTATGGTTTAAAGCTTCCATCAAGGAAACAGTATCTCTTAATTTGAAAGAATTACAGACCACATTAAAATCTTTTACGTCCCAGTGAAACCCCTTATTTTTATCTTGGTGGGCCCGTTTAGATATGATAAAGATGATGTTAGTTCCTATAATACTATTTTATCTTTCTAATATTCCTATAAATATTCCTAACTCTCAATATAAAATAATCTATTCTAGTGTATCTAAAATTCTTGTGGAACAACCAAAAATCTTGCATGTCTCTCCATAAACTCAAGCGACCTAAACATTTAAGGGGGTGTAATTTTCCAGATTTTCCTTCCTATCACACAGCATTTTTCCTCAAACAATCCTCTTTGTTGCTACAAGAAGATGATACATTAAGTTTTCCTTTATGGACTAATATTGAGAAAAAATGTATTCAACAATTTTCTTTTAAAGAATTTCTATCTCTTACACATAGGCCTTTATCAGTAGCCCTTGCTATTTTCAATAAAACATGTAAAATTCTCCAACCTGTTTTTATTATTTATCAGAATGATAAGGATCAATTTCGGCAATCATCAATATGGTATAACAAGTATCTTAAAATAAAAAATAAAACTAGTTTTTGGAAGGCATGGCATGCCAAGGGACTTCGTTGGATCTATCAACTTTTTCATGATGATGATCCTCCCTTTACCATAGCTCAAGCTCGTTTTTCCTTTTCTTCCTCTTGTTAATCTAAATAACAATATTTAATTTCTGTAATTCAATCAGCTAATACCCAATTTCCACATACTGGTTCTGGTTAATTTCCCCTCTTCGTCTCAACTTTATAAACATCTAACCTCCTTTCCAGATACTCGAGATAAAACAGAGGTGGAGCTCTCTTGGGAGTCTGATCTCCAAACTTCTTTTTTTTATTCCCGTATGTAATAAAATTTGGACTAAAATAAGGATATCGTCTAGAGCAGCTAATTCTGCTCAAACATTATTTTTCATTTATAATAGGCTTATGACTACGCCTGTTACACTACAAAAAATAAACTCTACTCTTTCTTCTTTTTGTTAGCCATGTACACCAAATTCAGCGGATCTCAACCAAATGTTATTTGAATGTCCTCCTATTTACGATTTTTGGATACAAGTTTGGCAACAAATAAATGACATTTTTCATACACAAACCCCCTTTAATTTTGTTAATATTTTTCTAGGAAGTGTTTCTAATGATTGGAACTCTCTTTCTAACAATTTTCATAAAGTGGACTTACTCCTTGCTGTTGCATTCCAACAGATTACCAGAGCATGGAAGGATGCTACTACTGTTTCTTTTCGAGCTTGGTGGTATGGAGTCTGTTACAACCATAGGCTAGATAGGGCATATGTTTATCCAGTCTCCGTTGCTATCAAACGAGATCTTCTCTGGTTACCCATAACAAATTTTCTAGATCTGTCTGCAAACAAGGCATGTCTCCATAGTCCTTGAATAGAAGAAGTACCTAAACCCCCATGAATTATTTTTTTCATTATACTTATTGTTAATTGTTAATCATTTTCGCTATTCTTAATCTATGTTTTTAAAATGGTTATTATGCAGTGGTTATTTTTATTCTAGATAATATATGATTGTAATTCTCTCTTTTCTCTCTTTCTACCTTTTATCTTTCATACCTAATGATTTGACAATTTGTTTAAATTGAGTTTATTTTGTATTGTAATATATTGTACTTCCATTTTTGTAAATAAAGTCATTCTTTAAACTTAATTGAACTGTTTGTGTGTTTTGTAATGACATGACAGTTCATGGTAGAGATTTCTTCTTAGTTTATTTTAACAGTGGAATAGCCCTTTTTGATTCCCCTTTTTTCTGGCAATATCATTTTTGAGCTGTGACAAATATTGTTACCCCCAGTGTTCTCTCACCTTCCTCAAATTTCACTGGTCGTGTTTGGGTCCTTTTGACGTCTGTATCAGGCTTTTATCTATTATGATATGCTATACATTTTAACAGTATAATATTGTCAATAATAAACTATAAAATAGATTTGCAATCTGCCACATCTTGAGGCACCAGAGTGGGGTGAAAAATGCACACCAGCTTTACTTGTTGCTGTGGGAGACATTTTCCTTTCATTTGTCAATCCATTTGTCCTACATTGAGCAATACTTTTGCAGGCCATCTTAAGGAATTTCTGAGAATTATATGAAGTAATTAAAAGTCAGTTCTGTTGAGTGGTGTGACTTTGGTTTGGAAGGTTCATTTATACAGTACATTCTAAGCTGTATCCTCCCCAAAGAGTAAGAGCACATGTATATGTTGAGTGTAGCCCAAATCACTTTAGTGCTTCTTTGTGCATGTAGCAAAGATGTGTGCATTCAACAGAACAAATATTGAAATGTCACAGAAGAACTATTTAATGTGAATTTTAAATGATAATGACATAATGATATTATGATACTACTAAACAGTAGCGGCTCGTGGAGGGAGTGCTGCGGGGCGGTGGGGTGGGGGCGGGGTAGGAGCAGGGTGGGGGTAGTAAACTACGGCATACGGCCGAACAGAGGTAAGTAAACAAATAAATAAATAAAACGAATTTCATTGCGCGCGCTGCATTGCCAAATGTGTTTGTTTTAAAATTATGTTATGCTTAGCAGAGCTATCAATACATCAGTAGAAATGTATGTGATGTGTACTGATGCTAAGTCGAACTCTGCTTGTGGGTAGGAGACAATTACAATTGCAATTGCAGTGTCATGTCATTATCTGAGCAAAAGGCCTAAAAACAATGGTGCAAGCACAAAGGGACAGGACGTTGTTTGAAGGGATGGTTAGGACATGTAGTTTATTCGCTTGTGAGATGCCATTATGCAAAGATGGCCAGCGATGATTTCGCGATTGAACAATGGTATGGTGAGAATTGCAGAAGTAGGCAGGGTTGTGGTATGAAAGAACAGTCCTTTTCTGAAACTAGGCCTGTGACCTACACCAAGTGGTAAGATAGATTTTACTGGAACTTGCTCATTCAGATGACACGCCCACAACATGCATTTTGACAACTATGTAAGGAAAGATGTGCTATTGCCATGCAGATGATGATATTCACTAACTGATGATTTTTTGATGTAGCTCAAAACCGGTGCCTGATCAGTACCTGTTGCACTAATATCTATTTTCTCATATTGCCATAGTTTGTCACCTATTGGTTGTGTCAGATCACAAGTATTTATTTGGAACAGTATAATAATGTATCATTTATGCAATCGTTGAGAAATGCTGGTTGCTGAGGGCTCCCACTCATTGTGGCTTTTCTTTTCTATGAAAGGCTTGTCTATTTTAAAAGCTGATAACACGATTGGAATTAATTTCATGCCTATTCTAAGTGCTATCTCAATAAGGACAGCTCAACGTTTCTCAGTTGTCCTGCTCAGGTTGTACATAATGATGCACTGTATAGAACGACTTGTTTTGCTTGATAGAGAGGCCTCATCCAGCCATTTCACAGTAATAGCTGTCATTAACACTCTCACACTGTAGATTTTCTACGTAGGAATAGTCATGGTTCAGGTATTAATGTACACTTATTTCGATGGCGGTAGAATATTTTTTGTAGTGTCTACCTTTGTTGACATAATCTGAGCAGGGTTTATCAGCTTCATTCAGGCCCCTTAAAACATATAGTACTGCCATGGAGATGAAGATAGCTGAATTTCAATGTGAGCTGAAAAGATGTGTCTTGACTTAGGATCCTATTACGAGTCAGATGTTCTGATATCCCCTGGGTGATATTGCTCAGGGCAATTCCAAATGGCTCAGTGTTCCTGCACTTGGGATTGGTTGTTTGTGATTTCACAGAAAAACAATTTCATGGAATACCATTACTGAGAAACCATTTCACCGAAAATGTTAGTGGAAATTTTCTGAATTAATGGCATTTATCTTTTCATATAAACCAGTTCATACAATGTCTTTTAGGTCGAAATTGGCTTTTGAATAGCTTATTTTTTAAGTGTAAATGCAATAGTTGCAGGTCTTACTTTCAGAAACAGCTATGTCAGAGATATTTATTTCAGTGCTTTACTTCAGGGTACATATTCATATTTATGTCTTTACATTGTCAAACAACTACTCTTGATGCTTTTAATTCGCTGACCCATCACCACTCATAAACACATCCATCGCTGACACCTCACAACCCCTAAACACCATCAATCCCTGCCCCCTAAACCTCCTCACCACACCTAAGCTACACTCCTCAGAGAAGCCTAAAAGACCTTTCTACCCTAAAAATCCACCATCCGTGGACCATAAAATCAATCATTAATCCTAGCTCCACCCATTCCTAAACCCTGAAAACCACTTTCTACGCCTATACCCCACCCATCCCATACCACTTAAAGCACCTAAGCACAACCTAGCTCCACCCATCTTTGAACCCTAAAAAAACCTCACCACCCTAGAACACAACCATCCATGACCGATAAGAACTCCGCATCACCCTAAACTACTCATCCCTGAACCCTAAAAACCCCTTTCTACATCTAAACTCCACCCATCCCAGAATCCTTAAAACCCTTCACCACCATACACTTCACCCCATCCTGCACCCCAAAATCTCTTCACCATCTCAGCCGCTACCCATAATTGAACCTTAAAAACCTTCACCAGCCCTAAACATTGGCAGTCCTAAACTCCACCTAAATTTAATGTAATTTTGGATTTTTCCTTTAATTTTTGATTTTTTAAAGATTTCCTTAACATTACCTTTCCTTAAATTTGGTTTCCTCCAATCTGGTTTCTCAGTTTCTGATTTCCATTAATTCATACACATCACTTGGGATTACCCTGCACCCAGTAAAACCACAGAGCAGGGAAAGTAGCTACAAGGCACAGTTAAACTCCTGCCCGATCACCTGCAGAACCACAGGGGGAGCAGACAACGCTCCCCCAGTCAGACCACAGCCTGCAATGTCCTTGAAGATTCTGGCACCTGGTGTCCCTGAATCTAATTCAGGGCACTCTTGAGGAAGGCCTTACATACATACGTAGTCCTATTACTCTATCATCCAGTCTAAGGATTATGTGTTTGGTAGTATGTCAGAATGTCATTGAGAGAAATATTGACTGGTTTAAATATTGTGTCCTGAATATTGTTTAAAAAGATATTGTCCTGTGGGCTGTGATTCTATTATTACTACCTCAAATGGGGAAATATTGTTTTGTAAATAATACTTAGGCCACAATATTTATGTTAGACTATATTCTGACCATGATATTTCACTGTCAGCCCACACCACATGTCTACAAAGTACTAGTGAGTTTGGGTAACAAAGGCACTAACAACACTTCACTACGTAAGAGATGTGATGCTTGATAAAGGTGGACTTTGAAAGGAACATGAACGTCAATGAGGGTAAAGAGTTGACTGTAGACAGTGGAAGAGTAACCTTCATCTTCATAGTTGTTAGCCTTTCATTACTAAAAACAAAATATTAATTCTTATGAAAAATAATTGATGGTAATAATAATGCTTTCATATACTTCACAATGTAGGTTTACAAGTTTTAACTGAAAAAACCATGCTACTATTTCCTGACTTATCCCAACTCTTATCCCAGCTCTGCCGGGATTCAAATTGTTGACTTTCAGGTCCCATGCAGATCTCAGCAACTAGATTATCTGTCAAAAATTCTTGGAATTGCGACACATAAATCTCAATGACAAAAACATTGCTTGCAGTTTGTCTACATAGATGAAATTCAATCATTTGTGCTGCTGCATAACAGCAAAAAGCCCAACAAAAATAAATCAAGCAAAATTATACACCCTAACAATGTGTAATGTGATTGTCAGCAGCACCAATGCACAAACTAGCACATTTGGGCAGTTTAGGCATCTGACCCAAGTGAGTGAAAAACAAATTTCACTCAGCCGCTGCTGAGCCTCTTTGGGTACCAGGATGCTGCTAGAGCAGTGGTTCCCCAACCTTTTAGAACCATGACCCACTTTTTAGAATGGCACCTAGCATTTTCCATTTAAATGTCCACTAAATTTGCACAGACATACAGCTTTACTGATAAAACTGTATTGCACACAAATGATATGTGAAAATCGGGTTTCAGTAAATATTTAGCATTTGTGCATCACCAAGTAAAGTGTCTCTTAATTGCTTTGATCCTATTAAAATCTTTGTTTCCATCACACTTCAGAATTTAAACAAAATGGCCTGCTGAATGTGTACAGTTCATTTGCAGGTATTTACATTTTGTTGATTTACAAAAAATGACATCCTACAGCCATTCCTTTCAAACACCTGTGCTCCAGCAAAATTGTCACATAATTTACTTTACTTTACTTTCTCTGACTGCAAAGTGAGAGCAGTTTGTAAACAGGAATCTCCGTGTTTAAAAAAAGCAGCAATTTGTCAGAAAACATTGCCTGACTATTCACCTCTGTCTTTCAAGCCCAGCAAATGTGACACAATAAATACAGCATTCAAAGGCATCTTTATTTATTGCTTGATCTGTGGTGACCCCCCAAGAATCAGCTCACAGCCCACAATTTGGGAAACACTGTACTAGAGGCTTAAAAAAATGCCTTTCTGATGGCTAAGAAAATCTGCTTGCCTGCTAATATAGAGCAAAATTCATAATTGCGATATGTGTGATAACAGCAGTTACTGCACCTATTGTCATTTATTGGGCCACTCGTAATGAGGGCCCTAGTCGTGAGCCATTAGTACGACCGTGTATTACTGTCAGCAGTCGCATGAGCTCCTCACAAAGCATTTCTGAGGCTTCTATCACTTTCACTGTTTGGAAACTGTGTTTTCCTTTTCTTTTAGGACATTTATTTATTGAGTTTTCTCCATATTCACATAACATTATCAAACTTTAAGCTGTTTACCTATAATTAACATTAATTTTTAATATTGTCAGTAGCAGTAGTAAGGAGCAATGGGAGAAATGGTAGAATAGTGTGAAGGAGAAGTTAATGTTTGGAACATCAATCTGTTTCTAGAAAGGGAGTATTGGCAGCTCGGCACTGCATCCCAAGCCACATATGCTCAAATAGGCTGTGTTAGGCATTATGAGTGTTGATACTTCCTTTAACAACCTGTGGCTCTGCCCATGATAATGTAGTGCTAGGGCTGTAACACAGGATGCTGCAGATCCTGCAGCACTGGTAAGCCCACAACCATTCAGGGGCTCCTCAGCCCTTGAGGAGGGCCCCCATTCACCCCAAGGCCAACGGATACCTGTGAGATATGGGAGATTCAGGGCCCCATCTTTACAATTTGCAGGAGGCTGCATTATTTTTCGTTATGCTGCTGTGCAGTGTGCATGGATCGAGCTATAGTGCAATGATTAGGAGTTCAAACCCTTCAAATGGAAATAAGACTACTATGTCATTTAAATAAGGATAAGCAAAACAAGTAGGTCTGGCATTTGCTGAGTCTTTTTTCTTTGAAAATGCTTGTTTATTTTGAGATGATTTTTACAAAAGCTGCTGGGCCCTCATCAATCTAAGCAACAAATCTATAAGCAAAAATACATTATGTCTCAAAAAGCAAACATTCCCATAGTAGTTCATGGCATTGGAGGGAACTACTTGTGTTTGGTTGTGTTCTTTGTGAAAAGACAGAATGCCTTCACTGACAATGAAGTTAGTCAATGGTTGACGTGGGCTGACCCATGACCCTTGCTGACAGTTGTAGGGGATAGAAGAGAAATATGAATGGCACACTAATAGACCAATGGATGAAGAGGTCTGTCTAAATTGAAAACCCCAATAAGTAAGTATATTATAAAAATAATATTTGTCAAATCAAAAGGACTTGGCTATCATCAGATCTGAAAATGTTGGAGGATTTAAGTGCAAACAGCTGATATTTTACAAAATCTGGCGTAAAAATACATTTCTTTCTTTCTGTGCTGAGATCTAGCTCAATTGCTGATGATTGCCTGATAGCTAAATAATTCAAGATTGGAAAACATAGCCCTGTGCTCTGCTCAAAGTGCTGCGCACAAACTATAATTTAAAAATAAAGACTTCTCAAAAATGTCTGCATACCTAGGAATAATGTTTGATTCTAAAGGCTCCTGGTTGTCACTTTTATCCAATAGGTGTACACATTTTAATAATTGTGTTAGGGCTCTTTTTGACTTTTCCAAAAGAGTGTGTAACAAACCAATTCAGCCTCTTTTGGAAGTATGCAAGCAAAAATGTTTACCGGTTTTAATGTATGTGGCCGGTGTGTGGAAATAAACGTGAGGTTGATAAGTTACAGCTGGAGGAGAACCATTTTTGCCTGCAGTTGCAATGCCTCCCTACATCAGCCCCACATTTCTTTTTACATGAGTAATTAGGAATCCCTTATGCATCAGATCTAATTAAGGCTGCACAAGTCATTTCTTTCCCACTCGTGATATTCGCAGATTCACCATGACCATCAGCACGGCCCCCTCATGTTACGTCCTAACAAATTCACGAATATACATTATGACAACTTCACAAATATCACTGAAAAAAAAAATATGTTTATACACCCACCCTCAATCTCACTTAGACACTCACACACCTACTTACAGACCCACTCTGAGACTCACCTACCTACTCACAAACCCCCTCAGACACTCACAGACTCACTCAGGGGCTCATACACCCACCACAGACCCACTCCGAGATTCATACACCAACTCACAGACCCATTCATATTCCGATGCACCCACTCAGAGACCCATTCAATCACTCATGCACCCACACACTCACCTACTCAGAAGCATATGCATATACTCACAGACCCACTCAGACAATCACCCACCCACCCACAAACCCACTGAGACACTCACTCACTCACACACCCACTCTTAAACGTTACAGATTACAATTTTGAACTTAAATTAAAAAAACTTAGAAACTCACGTGAAAAAACCAAAGGTTACAGAGTTGTTATAGTTAAGAAATTGAATTTAAAAATCCTTTGAAACTCACTGAAAAAAACAAAGGTTTCAGGGACTTTATAGTCAGGAAGTAAAGTGTAAAAAAAGCTTGGAAATACACTTGAAAAATCAAAAGTTAGAGGGGCGTTATAGTTAGGAAATAGAATTTTTTAAAACCTTAGCAATTCAATGAAAAAACCAGAGGTTACAGGGACTTTATAGTTCGGCTCACATTTCACTCCTACAAAACCAGGGAAAGTCAGCAGCTATAGTTACCTGAGCTAACTTTTACATACACCCTCGCAATGCACTGCTTATGACCTCACATATTACATCACTCATGACATGGCATCGTGGTGCATGCTATAGTGTCGTCATATGCACTTTATCTTTCTTGCAGGCTGTGAATGGGATTCTTTTGATGCTATGACAGATTTTCCAAGAAATGTACACTGGGATAGTCTTATAGAGTTGCCATTTCACTTCTTAACTTATTTGTTTGTACTTCTCGTGGTTTTATAGGATTTAGTATCCTTTTAATGATTTTGAGTATTTTACTTAAATTATGCATTTTACTCCATGACATATTTTTATTCAATGTATTGTCATTTTTGTGTTTTTATGATTTGCTTGTCAAATCGAATAAAGTTTATAATGACGATGACACGGTCAGTGATAACATCTCATATAACATCACTGATGACATCTCAAATGGCATTACTGATGACATCTTAGACAGGAACACTGACAGATCGACTTCCACCCCCATACAACATCTCATACACCCACTCCCACGCCCACTGATATACCCATTCACAGACCCATAAAAACACACACACCAACTCACTGATCCTTAGAGCCACTCACACATCAACTCACCCATAAAGCCACTAAAGCAACCGGTAACTCACATATACAGCCACTCATGCACCTACTCACTGACCAATACAGCCACTCACACATCCAGTTATACAGACATAGAAACACTTACACAACCACTCATACAGCCACTCACATACTGAATCAGTCACCCATATGGCTATTCACACACCTACTCACTCACCCATACACTTACTCATAAAGCCACTCTCTCACCCATACAGTTATTCACACACCCACTCACTTACTTATACATATAATAACACATGTACTCACTTGCATATACAGTCACTGAGACAAGCACATACTCTCCCATACAACCTCTCTCACACTCACCCATACAGCTACTCAAAAACCCATTCACACACCCATACAACTACTCACAAACCCTCTCACTCACCAATACACCCACTTATACACCCATAAAGCCATTCATTTACCCTCTCATTCACTCATACATAAACTTATGTCGCCCATACAGCCACTCATGCACCCTTTCATTTACCATTTACAACCACTGACACACTCACTCACCCATGCATATACACACACAGCCACTCACTCATGTATACAGTCTCTCACATGCCTACTCACTTTTCTATACACCACTTACACACCCACTGACTCACCAATACAGGCACTCCTATAGCCACTTACCTTAGTATATATGTTTAACACTCAGTAACTTTTAGAAAACACTCACAATCACTGGATGATGTCATTGGTGATGTCATCAGTGATGTTTTTTGGGATGTCATCCGTGATGTCTTTTGGGATGTAATCAGTGATGTCATCAGCGATGTTACTGACCATGTCACGAGTGATGTAATATGTTAGCTCTTAAGCAGTGCATTGGGGATGCGTAAGTTATAGTTAGCTCAGGTAACTATAACTGCTGATTTTATCTGGTTTTATACGAATGAAATATGAGCCTAGCTATAACGTCCCTGTAACCTTTGTTTTTTTCACACCCCAAAGGCCTAGGGGGTCAGGGTAATCATACCCTGCCCCCTTCTCTTATTTTTTAACATTTGTTCTGTGACTTGGCTCAAGCTGAGTCCCAAGATGGCTGCCAACACTTCCTAGTTCAAAGTGTTGGCAACCAATCTGATTTGAGCACGTGGACTGTTGGATCTTTGGAGTATCCGCATCCCTATATATACAAATTTGGATTTCAGTTAATAGCTCTAAAACTACTGAGTGGGTTTACATCATATCACAAAAAGGTACTTCCCTGGATTAATATTTACCTTTCTGCCAAATTTGGTGTAATTCTGTTCAGCAGTTTGGGCTGTAGCTGTGTCTAAAGTTCCTATGATAATTAACATGGGACAGACACGTTTTTGTATTCCCCCTTTCTCTCGGCCCCAGCTTGACAGATCACCACATAACTTTCAAGACAGCAGCTGGAGTGAGCGTCATACAATTTTCTAAAATTTTGCGAAGATTCGTCAAACAACGCGAAAGTTATTGGCAAATGAAAACGCTTTTCCTATGGAAAGTACATCCTAACAGTAACTACCTATTGGTGACCGCCAGTAGCTAATATATATATATATATATATTAGCTACTGGCGGTTGCCACTGGGACACTTTGTTGGGATAGTTTTGTGAAGATTTGTCAAAAGGTGCCAAAGATGTAGGCAAGTCAAAAAACACTTTTCCTTATTGAAACATGGTCCTAACTATTACTACTTACTAGCAACTGCCAGTAGGTAATGAAAAAACAAGGGTTATAGGGACGATATAGTTAGGCTCAGGTTCCAGTCATACAGAACCAATGAAATTCAGCAGTTATAGTTAGCTGAGCTAACTATAACTCACACCCCCGCAACGCACTGCTTATGTCCTCACATATTGCATCACTCATGACTTGGTCAGTGACATCCCTGGTGACATCTCAAATGACCTCACTGATGACATCATCCAGCGACTGAGTGTTTTTAAAAAGTCTATGAGTGTTAAATATGTATACCAAGGTTTATTGGTGAATCAGTGGGTTTATGAGTGCCTGTATGGATGATTCAGTGGCAGTGTGACTGACTGTATAAGTGAGTGATCAGGTGTCTTAGGGAATGTTTGTGAGTGACTGGTTGTGTGAATGTTTATATCAGTCTGTCAGTTGGTGTCTAAGTGGCTGTATGAGTGTGTGAGTGGGCACATGAGTGGTTGTATGGGTGATTAGTTGTCTGAGTACCTGTATGGGTGTTTGTGTGGGTGGGTGAGAATGTGTGTGACTGCCTGTATGGATGAGTGAGTGGGTGAATCAGTGGCTGTATGGGTTAGTGAGTCTGTGTGTGTGTGAGGGGATGTATGGGTAAGTGAGTGTATGTAAGGCTGTGTAGGTGAGTGGATGTATCAGTGGTATATGGGTGAGTAACTGGGTACCTGAAAGGCAGTAAAGGTGAGTGAGGGGCTATATGAGTGACTGTTTGGGTGAGTGAGTGAATGTGAGAGTGGCTGTATTGGTGAGTGTGTGCTTGTGTCAGTGACTGTGTAGGTGAGTGCATATGTGTTAGTATCTGTATGAGTAAGTAAGTGAGTGTGTGTAACTGTATGGGTGAGTAAGTGGCTGTGTGATTGACTGCAAGCGTGAGTGAGTAGATATATGAGTAGCTCTATGGGGGACTGACACAGTGTGTGAGTGGCTCTATGGGTGTATGAGTGGATATGTTAGTGGCTGTAGTAGTGAGTGGGTGGGTGGGTGGGTGTACGAGTGGCTGTATGGGTGAGTGAGGGAATGTGTGTGTATAGATCTATGAATCAGTGAGTAAGTACTGGTATGGGTCTGTGAATGGGGTTGTGAATGGTTGTGTGGGAGTGGGTGTATGAAAGTTTCTATTAAGGGTGTGAGTGGATACGTTAATGATTTTGTGGATGATGTCATCAGTGATGTCACTGACCATGTCATGAGTGATGTAATATGTGAGGTCATCAGCAGTGCATTGTGGGGAACAAGTTATAATTAGCTCAGCTAACTATAACTGCTGAATTTCACTGGTTTTGTACAAGTAGAACATGAGCCTAACTATAACGCCCCTATAACCTTTGTTTTTTGCAGTGAATTTCTAAGTTTTCTTTTAATTCCATTTCCAAACTATAACGTCCCTGTAACCTTTGTTTTTTTCAGTGAATTTCCAAGATTTTTTAAATGCTAATTCCTAACTATAACATCCCTGTAACCTTTTGTTTTTTCAGTGAACTTCTATGTTTTATTAAGTAGTAATGGTGTTTGCAGAGTGGTGGAGAAAGGGGGCGGGCCTCTGACCAGCTCTTAGGAATCCCGGTGTGTAGGACTTACAGAAAGTACGAGGACGGCTTCTTGGCCCACAAGGTCCCTCAGCATACAGGAGGACTTCATTCCCCAACCAGTAGTGCACCAGCGGACGTGTTTGCAGAGTGCTGGAGAAGGGGGAGGCGTGGCCTCCGAAGACCTCTTAGCAATCCTGCTGTGTGTGACGTACTGGAGGTAATTGGAGGGGTTATTTGCCCCAAAGGACCCTCAGCAGCCACAGAAACATCATGTCCCAATTAGCACTGCGCCAGGAGGCGTGTTTGCAGAGTGGTCGAGAAAGGAGGCGGGCCACGAAAACCTCTCAGCAATCCCGCAGCTTGGGACTTACTGAAGGTAACAGGAGGAGTAGTTGGCCCCTAGGACGTCCTTGGGGGCCAACAACTTCTCCTGTTACCTCTAGTAGGTCCCAGACGCGCGATTGCTTAGAAGTCTTCAGAGGCCATGCCCCCTCCATTGTGTGATATAGATCCGGGGAGGTGGTGGTCCCCAGGGCTGCAGGGGGTCCTCAACGCCCCCCTGCATTATGTAAATTGAAAGCCCCTGGGGAGGTGGTGACCCCCGGGCTGTGAGGAGGTCCGCGCGGCCCCCGCTTTGTTTATAGACGAAGCCCCGGAGAGGTTGTGGTCCCCAGAGTTTTGGGGTCCACACGGCCCCCTGCATTATGTAAATTGAAAGTCCAGGGTAGGTGGTGGCTCCTGGGGCTGAGGGGGTATGCGTGTCCCCCCACTTTGTTTATAGATGAAGCCCTGTGGAGGTGGTGGTCCCCCGGGCAATTATGAGTCCCATGAGTAGGGGCCCGTGCGCCCCGTTATAAAAAAAATGCCCCAGGACCTGGCCCACCCGGGGCGGATAATGAACAAAGTGCGGGAGCCGGTGCTTCATTTTTTGGGCCGATTCCACGGATCCCACTGAAACAGTTTTAAAAAAAATCTTTTTTAGGCCCCGGGGTTCCAGTGGGACCACTCCAAGAGGCCTAGCGGGTCAGGCTGTTTCTACCCTACCCCCACTTTTCTTTTTCTCTACATTTTGTGTGGGTCTTGGTTCAACCGAGTCCCAAGATGGCTGCCAACACTTCCTGGTTGAAGTGTTGGCAGCCAATCAAATTTCAGTATCATTTCAGTAGGTTTTTGTGCTAAAAGATGTCTATTTTTTTAAACTTAAATATTTCTGCAACTGCTGAATGGATTTACACCAAATCATAAAAAACAAGCTTTCTGGACCAACATCTCACTTTCTGCCAAATTTGGTGTAATTCCGTTCATTGGTTCGGGCTGTAGTCATCTTCAAAAAATTAAATATCCTCATAGACAACATGGGGAAAGCGCATTTTGGGAACCCCCCTTTTTCTCAGCCCCCACTTGATGGATCACTCCGTAAATTTCAACGTAGCAGCTGAACAAACAAGGAGACATTTTTTGATAATTGTGTGAAGATTCGTCAAGAGGTGCCAATGTTATCGGCCAAAAAAGAACGCTTTTTCCTATGGAACTTTGGTCCTACCTATAAATACTTACTGGCAAACGCCAGTAGGTAATATACACCAGTGGGTAGTTATAGTTTTCCACTTTTCCTATGAACCTGCCTCGACCTTCCGCATCCTGTAGGGCTACTTCCAGGGCACAGGATTAGTCCACTGGGCCCCCCTACTTGCACACTCAAAGGTGTTCTCCCCAACCTCCTGCTCAGAGCCCGAACACTATCTATGCCAATCCCATCCCACATTTGGAGCCCATAAATAAGCCCAAGCAGGGGTCCATCTCCCTGTGCAAGCGCTGTGAGGAGAAAGGGCCTTCCCCTTCATCTGATTCTGAGCGGGTATATGACTATGACAGCCTGCGCGGGATTGAGGAAAAACTGGCTGACCTGAAGTTGAACCTCCTTACTGTAAAGGATAACCTCCAGTCCCTCCTACACTGCTCATTGAAGAATGAGAAGTTGTGCAAACCCTATCCTCCCCCAGGGTCTGTTCTCCCTAAGCCCATAGCAACTACTTTAAGTGGTGGAATGGATAGGCCCTTTGATACGTACCCTAATAACACACGCTGGCCCTCTCACCCTCTTCCCAACCTCCATGCTAGACCCCTTAGATTCCAGCCTCAGATGTCTGAGGAGGACACGCTCGCACTCCTACTATCTTATGATGACTTGGCGGTCTCTACTAGCAGCATACCCACTATCACATCTGACCCGGATAGAGAACCTAGCGTTAACTTTAGATCATTGAATAAGGATAACTTACTTCAGATCGCCACGTCGCACCGAGTGGAAGCAACTACAAACTCTCATATCAAATCGATGCTTCTCAACTGCAGATCAGCAGTGAAACACACAGTGGATATCTTATCACAAGATCTAGATCTCCTGATTCTTACGGAAACGTGGCTTAATGACTCCTCCTCCCCTATACTCGACATCTTAATTCCTCCTGGCTATGACATTATCAGATGCGATAGAGCTACTAAATCGGGGGGGGCATTGCCTGCATCCATCGCTCTAGCCTCGTTCTGAAGTCTGAAGCAGACTCAGAAGGATATGATGTCCTCCTGTGAGATCCTAGTCACTTAAATTTGGAACAAGGGCAAGATTGTCTGTGTGCTTCGCTCGATCTAGCATCCCCCTGGGGACAACTTACGTTTTGCAGAGCAACTGATGGAATCCATCTCTGCCAGCTCAGCCCTCCACCCTAACCATATCTTCCTAGGTGACTTCAACCTTCACTGGAATGACACTAATGATCCACTAGTTTGCTCTTTGAAGACGTTCCTCTCCGACCTCAACTATATACAGGCCTGCAACGGACCCACCCACTCCAAGGGTGCTATCCTTGACCTTATTATAGCTAGAGATCATATCATTCAACTTGATGACATTGTTCCATGTGATTGGTCGGATCACCACCAAATCTCCTTTCACATTCAGGAAAAGGTTCTGCTCAGACAAGGTCAACCGCTCAAAAACAAGCAACTGACTCGTAATCTGAGAGACATCAACATTCCTAACCTCTCCAACTTGAGCAAGAATCTTCTAGAACCTCCCACTAACATGAATAATCTGGAAGAGTTGACGGATCATTACTTCAACGCCAAGTCAAACATTCTCGACGCTGCAGCCCCGAAGCAACTCAAAAGGATTCCTTGCAAACAATCCAAACCTTGGTTCAATGGGGCCCTTAATGATGAACGACGCAATCTAAGGCTCTTGGATAGACATTGGAGAAATGCCACCTCCACCTCTAGTCTCAAACAGTTAAGGAAGATGAGAAGCTCTTATAACAAACACATTCGCATTGCTAAATCAGATCATTTCAGAGATCAGCTTGACAGCGCTAAAAACCGTCCCAAAAAACTGTTTGATATCATCAAACAACAGGCTAATCCTACTCCAGCAATCAAAACAGCTGGTCCCAGTGAGGAGGTTTTCTCAGCGCACTTTTCTGAAAAGTCTAGGAATATTGATCAGGAGCTGCAACGTGCCGCTGCTAACCTGTTGTCGATGAGCTCCTTGGATTCGACAGTACCGGCAGCAGTGTGTGAGCCGCTTTACACCACAGAGTACACACCCAAAAACAATGCCTGCTGGAATACCTTCCTACTCCCGGACTTTGAGGAGTTGTCACATTCCTTGGCAGCTCTTAAACCATCCAACCATTTCAGTGATCCACTCCCCGCTAAGTTGCTCAAAGACCTCAACCTGGCCATTCTGCCTCTCTGGGCCAAGAACATCCAACAATCTCTCTTACAGGGGAGGATCCCCGACTGCCTTAAAATGGGGCAAGTCACACCCATCCCCAAGAAGCCCAATGCAGACCTAACAGACCCCAATAGCTACCGGGCGATCACCAACATCATGTCTCTAGCGAAGTTGCTTGAGAAATGCGTTCACATACAGCTCTGCGACCACATCGAGAAATTTCAGCTCCTAGACCGACATCAGTCAGGCTTTAGATCAGGTCATAGTACAGAAACAGCGTTAACTCACATTGTTGATGACGCCTTGAGAGCTCTTGACCAAGATACGCCTTGTCTTCTAATTCTTCTGGACTTGTCCTCTGCTTTTGACACTATCAAACATGATAACTTGATTAACCTTCTGCAATATAGGATGGGGTTATCTGGCCCTGTCTTAAATTGGTTCTCCTCCTTCCTACATAACTGAACACAAAGAATCAAAGTCAAGCAATCTTTGGCTGCCAGCACCACGGTCACTATTGGGGTACCGCAAGGATCTTCTCTCTCGCCCACGCTCTTCAATCTCTTCATGGATCCACTAACTGCTATTCTGAACGGGTCAAACATTCAGTACCATATGTACACGGACGATAATCAACTGTATTTGAAGATCTCCTCTCCAGATGACATTAAAACTATTACTGGAGCGCTCCAAAAAACTCAACAATGGCTAACTCATAACCACCTGTTACTAAATTCCCTCAAAACAGAATTTCTCCTGATTACCCCCTGCAACCAAGAGTCCCCAACGCAAAACGGGATCAAAAATATCTCTGCACTCAACTGCACCCCGCATATGGTGGACTCCGCCTGTTCTCTAGGTGTCACTCTGGACAAATTTCTAAACATGCAAGGTCACATCAGTGCCACCATTAAGATTGCCAATCATCATCTCAACACTTTTAGGAAAATCAAACCTTTCTTACCGCCCGAGGACATCCAGTCAGCAGTCCAATCCCTTGTTATCTCGCGAGTAGAATATGGCTTGGTGACCCTAGCTTGGCTTCCTAAATCTAGGTTAGCTCCGCTAAGAGCTACTCTGAACGCTTCTGCCAGACTAATCACAGGCTACAGAAAGCATGATCATATTACACCTGACTTAATTCAACTTAACTGGCTTCCCATTGAAGCAAGGATCCGCTTCAAGATAGCCTGTCTGACACATAAAGCTATACACTTCAATAGCCCCGCTGACCTGGCAAAGAAACTTGAGCTCTCTGGTTCCAGTTGAAACTTAAGAAGCTCCAATACCTTACTCCTGAAGCCACCTAAATTCAACAAAAAAAGAACCTACAATCGCACCTTCTCAGGGCTGGCCCCAAGAATCTGGAATGCCCTACCGAAGGAGATCAGAGCCAACCCCTCAACTGCTTCATTCAAGAAACAGGTTAAATGGCTACTTTTGGAATAACTTCAGCAGCAATAGCTCTATGTCTTGGGACTGTCCCTTCCCCCTAGTGCTGGACAATCACTTTTACTTTGTGTATTGAAATGTATATGCGTGACAATCGTTATGTTTTAAAATATGTACTTGACAATCATTTTCTTTTTTTACGTTGGATTTGAAATGTATTTTCTCATTCATTGGACGTAGTGCGCTGCTAAAACTGCTTGGCCTCGTCTAGTAGGGCTTTCCTATTTGATCACCTGCTACCTAGTCTTCCCCGAGCACCCACATGTTCCTTTATGACTCAGGTTCCTCTTATGTTGCCTTTTATATTGTACTTTTATGTATCTTCACGTCAACGTTAATTTTCCACTTTGTACAATGCTCTGATACCCGTCTGGGTCTTGTTCGCGCTTTATAAAATTTTACAAATAAAAATAAATAAGTAGTTAGGACCATGTTTCCTTAGGAAAAGAGTTTTTTGACTTGCCTGTATCTTTGGCGCCATTTGAAGAATCTGCACAAACGTTTCCAGAAAAAGTGTACTAGTGCTTTTTGTTGTGCATGGAAAGTTTTGGGGTGATCCGCCAAGCAGAGGCTGAGAAAAAAGGGAGGTAAAAAACAAGGGCTTTTCCCATGGTAATTCCCATAGGGATTTTGAACACGACTACAACCCAAACCGCTGGAAGGAATTACACCAAATTTGGCAGAACTGTGGCTCGTGGTACAGAAAGAGTGCTTTTTGTTATTTGGTGTAAATCCATTCAGTAGGTTTAGAGTTACTAAAAGAAAACCAAATTTGTATATATAGGGACACAGGTACTCGGAGGGACTGACAGTCCCCGTGCTCAAAACTGATTGTCTGCCAACACTTCCAGCAGGAAGTGTTGGTAGCCATCTTGGGACTGGTCTTCAGCCGAGTCCCACAAAAAACGTTAAAAAAAATAAAAGGTAACGGGGACGGAATACCCTGACCCCTAACTGTGGCCCTGGGGTTCCCCTGTGAACCTGACAGGGCCAAAAAGCAAAAAAATGTTTGCCGTGGAAACGAGACAGAGCTGCGAATACGCAGCAAAAGTAAAAAAAACACAAGCGCAGTCTCCCACGCTTGTAAAATTAAAGGCCTCGAGTGCGCCAGGTCCCTGGAGCATACCGGGCTTTTTTTAAAAAAGCAAGGGGGCACACGCCCCCCTTCTTCGTCTTAATTATGACCAAGGTACCACCACCTCCCCGGTGCTTAATTTTAATAACTCGGGGGGCTCGGACCCCCTCAAGCCCAGGGGACCACTACCTCCCTAGGGCTAAGTTAAATACAGAGTTGGGGTTCCGTGTGGACACCCTGTACCCCAGGCACCACCACTTCCCTGGGCCTTTCTTTTTTAAAGAAGGTTGGGGGCCGTACGGCCACCCCCTCCTGTGACGTTCTCGGCCCCAGGGACCACCACCTCCTGGGGCAGGCCCTTGACAATCAAAGGAGAGGGGCTGCACAGCACCCCTCCTTGAGCCAACCACCCCCCAGGGCTGGCTCCTGCTATGTCCTGTGGTGCTCACTCATGTGACATAGCTGTTTGCTTTAGCGTGGCAGGAGCTCACAGCTTCTGCCATGCTAAAGCAAACACTCTGGTTGCAGCGGGCAGGAGCTGTCCAAGTGCTCCCACATGCTGGAAGCTGAGGCTTCCCTGCCTGCAGACATGCAGACAGGAAAATAGATGAAATGATTGCTTCTGCATGGAGGGAGCTGCCTTTCCAGCAGTTCCCTCCATGCAGCAACAATGCCTGATCCCGTGGGAGGTGGGGAGCCGGCTGGGACCACTGGGGTCTTTAGGCTCCCCACAGAGTCTTGGAAAAAAGAGCAGAAAGAAGCAAAAAAGGTCTGAGAGGAGCAGATAGAGGCAGAAGAAAGGTCAGAAACAAGCAGAAAGAGGCAGAATAAAGGTCTGAAATGAGCAGAAAGAGGCTAAATAAAGGTCAGAAACGAGCAGAAAGAGGAAAATAATGATCAGCAACCAGCAGAGAAAGACAAAATAACATTGAGAAACAAGTAGCATAAAGGGCAGAAATTAGCATAAAGAGGCAGAATAAAGGTCAGAAATGAGCAGCAGCAAGAGGCAGAATAAAGGTCAGAAACGAGCAGACAGAGACAATATAAAGGTCAGCAGGGAGCAGAAGGAGGCAGAATGAAGGTCAGAAGGAAGCAAAAAGAGGCAGCATAGACGTCAGAAACCAGCAGCAATAGGTAGAATGATGGTCAGAAATGAGAAGAAAGAGGCAAAATAAAGGTCAGGAGCGAGCAGAAAGAGGCAAAATAACGGGCAGAATGAGCAGAAAGAGGCAAAATAGATATCAGAAACAAGCAGCAAGAGGCAAAATAGAGGTCAAAAACATGCAGCAAGAGGTTGAATAAAGGTCAGGAGCGAGCAGAAAGAGGCAAAATAATGGACAGAATGAGCGAAAAGAGGCAAAATAGAGAAGAGTCAGAAAAATTAGCAGAAAACGAGCAGAGGAGGTACAAAACTGAAGGCAGCAGAGGGTAGCGGACTGCAGGCAAGCTGGACAGGAGGACTATCACAGGGGGAGCTGGCACTAGGACCTGCTGCCGTGTGCCCCCTACTTTTTTTACCGTGCACCCACTGACAGACCGACTCATACACTTACGCACCCACTCGCAGACCCACTCAGAGACTCATGCACCCACTGAAAGACCCACTCAAACACTGATGCACCCCCTTACAGATCTATTCAGGCACTCATTCACCAACTCACTGACCCACTGAGAGACTCACACACACACTCACTCACACTCATGCATTCACTCACAGACCCACTCAAAGGCTCGCTCACCCACTCCAAGACCCACTGAGATACTCATGCACCCACTCACAGATCCACTCAGACACTCACGCACTCACTCAAAGACTCACTTAGAGACTCATGTTCCAATTCAGAGACCCACTCAGACACTCACTCACCCACTCACAGACCCTCTCAGAGACCCACACAACCACTCACAGACCCACTCAGACACTCATGCACCCACTCACTCACCCATTCAGATACTCATCCATTTACTCACAGACCTTTAATGACACTCATGCATCCACTCACAGACCCAGTCAGAGACTCACACACTGACTCACAGACCAACTCAGACAGTAATGTGCACACTCACAGACCCACTCAGACACTCACGCATCAAGTCATAGACCTACTTAGACACTCGTGCACTCACTTACAGACCTACTCAGATTCATGCACCCACTGACTGACCCACTCTGACACTCACTCACTCACCTACTCAGAGACTCTCACATCCACTTACAGACCCACTCAGACACTCATGCACCCACTCACTCACCCATTCAGATACTCATCCCCTCACAGACCTTCAAAGACACTCATGCATCTACTCACAGACCCAGTCAGAGACTCACACACTGACTCATAGACCCACTCAGACACTCATGCACACACTCACAGACCCACTCAGACACTCATGCATCAAGTCACAGACTTACTCATACACTCATGCACTCACTTACAGACCTACTCAGAGACTCACGTATTCAGTCACAGACCCACTCATGCACCCACTCACAGACCCACTTAGACACTCAAGCTCCCACTCACAGACCTACTCCGACTTTCACACACCCACTCACGGACCCACTCAGACACTCTAACACCCACTCACATATTTACTGAGACACTCATGCTCTCACTCACACACTTACTGTCAAAGGTTAGTAGTTACATTTAGGAAATAAAATTTAAAAACCTTAGAAATTCACTTAAAAAACCAAAGTTTACAGGGACGTTTTAGTTAGGAAACAACATTAAAAAAACCTTTGAATTTTACTGCAAAAAACAAAGGTTACAGTGTCATCATAGTTAGGAAATAGAATTTAAAAAACTTAAAAATTCACTGAAAAAAACAAAGGTTACAGGGACATTTTAGATAGGCTCAGATTTGACTCGCATAAGACCAGTGAAATGCAGCAGTTACAGTTAGCTGCGCTAACGATAACTTATGCCCCTGCAATGCACTGCTTTTGACATCACATATTGCATCACTTATGACATGGTCTGTGACATCAGTGATGTCAACACTAATTACATCTCAAATGACATCACTGATTACATCATCCACAGAAACACTCACACACCCACTCACACCCCTATACAACCTCTCATACACCCACTCATGCACTCACACAACCACTCACATGCCCATTCACAGACCCATACAAGTACTCACACAACCACTCACTCATCCATAGAGCCACTCACACACCCACTCTGCTGAATTTCACTGGTTTTGTAGGAGTGACATCTGAGCCTAACTATAGCGTCCCTGTAACCTTTGTTTTTTCCAGTGAATATATATATATATATATATATATATATATATATATGTATATATACACACACATATATATATATATATTGACTGAAAAAACCATAGGTTTCAGGGACGTTATAGTTAGCTGGACATTTCACTCTTACAAAACCATAGAAATTCCACCGTTATAGTTAGTTGAGCTAACTATAACTCGCGCACCCGCAATGCACTGCTCATGACGTCACATATTACATCATTCATGACATGGTCAGTGACATCTCAAATGACATCACTGATGACATCACTGATGACATCATCCAGTGACTGAGTGTTTCTATACAATTTAAATATGTTTTATATATATGCCAAGGTTTATTGAAGAATGAATGGGTGTATAAGTATCTGGATGGATGATTTAGTTGGTGTGTGACTGACTGTATAAGTGAGTGATTAATTGTGTCTTACTGAATGCATGTGTTAGTGACTGATACAGACATTCACACAGTTTAGTTTGTCAGTTGGTGTGTAAGCGGTTACATGGGTTGGTGAGTAGCTAAATGAGGATCTATATGGGTTATTGATTGGTTGTCTGAGTATCTGTATGGGTGCCTGAGTGTCTGTGTGAGTGGGTGGGGGTGTAACTCTGTGCATAGATGTGTGAGTGGATGATTCACTGGGTGTATGGGTTCAAGAGTGCATCTGTGAAAAGCTGTATGGGTGGGTGAGTGTGTGTATGGGTGTGTTGGTGAGTGAATGGATGCCTCAGAGGTACATGTGTGAGTAACTGCATATGTGAAAGGCAGTATATGTGAGTGTTGGAGTGTATAAATGACTATATGTGAGAGTGAGTGATTGTGAGAGTGGCTGTATGGATCAGTGTGTGCTTGTATTAGTTATTGTAGAAGAGTGTAAGTATGTGTTAGTATATGTTTAAATAAGTGAGGTGGTGTGTGTATAACTGTACAGGTGAGTAAGTGGGAGTGTGATTGATTCTTTGCATGACTGACTAGGTGTGTGAGTAACTCTATGAATGAGTGGCGGTGTGTGAGTGTCTGTATAGATATGTGAGTGCATATGATAATGCCGTATGGATGGCTGCCTGCATGTATGAGTGACTGTATGGGTGAATAAGTGGATGTGTGTGTAGACGTAGGAATTAGTGAGTGGGTATGTACTAACTGGTATTGGTGTGTTTATGGTTTCGAAAATGATAGTCTGTATTTTAGAGTGGGTGTATCAAGGGTTATATTAGGGTGTGATGAGGTGCATCAGATTTTCACGTGGATGATGTCATCAGTGATGTCATCAGTGATGTCATTTGAGATGTCATCAGTGATGTCATCAGTGATGTCACTGACCATGTCATGAATGATGTAATATGTGACGTCATGAGCAGTGCATTGCGGGTGCGCGAGTTATAGTTAGCTCAACTAACTATAACGGTGGAATTTCTACGGTTTTGTAAGAGTGAAACGTCCAGCTAACTATAACGTCCCTGAAACCTATGGTTTTTTCAGTGAATTTCTAAGGTTTTTTAAATGCTAATTTCTAACTATAACGTACCTGAAACCTATGGTTTTTTCTGTGAATTTCAAAGGTTTTTTAAATGCTAATTTCTAACTATGACATCCCTATTAAGTCCCCTTGAGTCCTGAAGGTCCCTGGTGGCCAAGTAGCCCACCAGGTACATCCAGTAAGCGCCACAGACCTGCGTTTCAAAGAGGTGTTCTGAGGCCACGCCCCTTTTTACACCACGCTGCAAACGCGGCTTCTGGCGCACTGCTGCTCAGAGGATGAAGTCACTTGTGTCTTGAGGTCCTCAGGACACAAGAGGACCTCATCGCCCCACCAGCAGTGCACCAGAAGCCGCGTTTGCAGAGTGGTGCAAAGGGCATGGCCTCAGAGCACCTCTCTGCAACGCAGCCGTGTGGCATTTACAAGAGGTACCTGGTGGACTAGTTGGCCCCAGGGACCCTCAGGATTGAAGGGGAATTAATCCCCAACTTAAAACGCGCCACAGGGCGCATTTGCACTGTGGTGCAGGGAGGGGGGCGGGGCCTGATGTGACAAGTGTGCAAACGCGCCCTGTGGCGCGTTTTAAGTTGGGTGATTAAGTCTCCTTGAATCCTGAGGGTCCCCGAGG
Organism: Calotriton arnoldi; assembly: GCA_963921515.1. Classification (NCBI taxonomy): domain Eukaryota; kingdom Metazoa; phylum Chordata; class Amphibia; order Caudata; family Salamandridae; genus Calotriton; species Calotriton arnoldi. Next base: position 805,711 of record CAWUFW010002205.1, on the reverse strand, counting down.
GCCAACTAGCCCACCAGCTACCTCCAGTAAGCGCCACAAAGCTGCGTTGCAGAGTGGTATAAAAAGGGGGTGTGGCCTTGGACCACCACTCTGCAACGCAGCTCCCTGGCGCTTACTGGAGGTACCTGGTGGGCTAGTTGGCCCCCAAGGACCCTTAGGATTGAAGGGGACTTAATCCTCCAACTTAAAACGCGCAACAGGGCGCGTTTGCACATTTGTCAAATCAGGCCACGCCCCCTCCCTGCACCACTGTGCAAACGCGCCCCTGGTGCGTTGTAAATTGGGGGATTACATCCCCTTGAGTCCTGAGGGTCCCTGGGGTCCAACTAGCCCACCAGGTACCTCCAGTAAGCGCCACAGAGCTGCGTTGCAGAGAGGTGTAAAAAGGGGCGTGGCCTCGGACCACCTCTCTGAAAGGCAGCCCTGTGGCGCATACTGGAGGTACCTGGTGGGCTAGTTGGCCCCCAGGGACCCCCAGTATTGAAGGGGAATTAATTCCCCATCTTAAAACGCGCCACAGGGCGCGTTTGCAGACTGTTGCTGGGAGGGGGTGGGGCCTCCGGCACAATGCCGGTCTTTTTAAAAAAAACATTTTTTAGAAGGGGGGCTGGGTGGCCCCCCTTCTTTTTTTTGGGGGGGGGCCCTGGGGACTCCATCCCCCAGGGCCTGACCCCTTTTTAAAAAAAATCTAAATGGGAAGGGGGCCACCTGGGCCCCCCTCCTGTGGCCAATTCCGGCCCCGGGGACCCCATCCCCCGGGGCATGGCCACATATATGTATTTATTTAAGGAGGGGGGCTCCGAGGCCCCCCTCCTGAGGCCTCTATTGGCCCCAGGGACCCCATCCCTCGGGGACGGCCTTTATTTTATTTTTTTGGGGAGGGGGCCCGCATGGCCCCCTTCCCGGGCCACTTCTAGCCCCGAGGACCCCATCCCCTGGGGTCAGCCCTATCCGTTGGGGACCGTGGGGAAGCCTCAATGCCCCCACGGTCCCGCCAGCTCCCCGCCTCCTGTGGGAGCCGGCATTGCTTTTCCACACGGGAAGCTGCTGACATGCAGCTCCCCGTCTGGAAAAGCAATCTGCTTTGGATTTTGGAAGAGAGAGCAGGTTTCCCTGCTCTCTTCCAAAATCCAAAGCAAGTTTGCTATGACAGGGCGGGAGCCGCATGGCTCTCACCCTGTCATAGTAAACAGCAGTGTCCCGGGGGTGGGCTCCCCGGGACACTGCAGGAGGGTGGCGGTCCCCAGGGCCATGGATGGCTCCAGGAGGGGGGCCGCGCGGTCCCCCTCCCTACTATTTAAAGCCATGGGGAGGTGGTGGTCCCCGGGGCTCGGGGGTCCGTAACGGACCCCCGAATTTACATAATTAGTGCCCCGGGGAGGTGGCGGTCCCCGGGGCATGTGAGGGGGCTTGAGCCCCCCCACACAGGTTTATTTTAATTTTTTTTAAAGCTCCGGGGGTGGCGGTCCCCTGGGCAGCGGGGGGGCTGTGTGCCCCCGCGAATAATTAAGAAAAGCCCCAGGGGTGGCGGTCCCCGGGGCTTGGGGGGCCTTGGAGGCCCCCCACACATTGAAAAGGAAGCCCCGGGGGGTGGCGGTCCCCAGGGCTGCGGGAGGGCTGAGTGCCCTCCCGCACATTATTTAAAGCAAGCCCTGGGGGTGGCAGTCCCCAGGGCTGAGGGGGCCCCCGTGGGCCCCCGCATATATTTTTGGGCAATGCCCCCGGGAACTGGCCCACCCGGGGGCCTCAATTAAATGAAGCGGGGAGCCCGCGCTTCATTTTTTAAAAAAAATTCGGCGGGATTCGCGACCCCAGCGCGAATTTCGCCAAAATTAAAAGAATAAAATGCTTTTTTTGGCCATGGGGGTCCTTGTGGGACCCCCTGAGCAGGCCTGGGGGGTCAGGGTGTTTCTACCCTGCCCCCTTTTCTTGTTTTTCAGGCTTGTTTTAATGTTTTCTTGTGACTCGGTTCTACTGAGTCACAAGATGGCTGCCAACACTTCCTGGTTGGAGTGTTGACAGCCAATTAGAATAAAGCTCGTGGTCGGGGGGGTTCGCGAACCCTCCTCGGCCATAGATATCGAAACTTTTATTTTTTGAATTTCTCAGCAACTACTGAATGGATTTACACCATTTAAAGAAAAGGACGCTTTCTGAACCAAGCAATACCGTTTTGCCAAATTTGGTGTAATTCCGTTCAGCAGTTCGGGCTGTAGCCTTGGCTAAAGTTTCTTATGGGAAATTGATTTTCCGACCTCTATTTTTTGAATTTCTCTGGAACTACTGAACGGATTTACACCATTTAACATAAAGGACTCTTTCTGAACCAAGGGCTACCTTTTTGCAAAATTTGGTGTAATTCCGTTCAGCAGTTCGGGCTGTAGCCGTGTCTAAAGTTTCCTATGGAAAATAACATGGAGAAAACATGTTTTGGGAACCCCTTTTTTCTCGGCCCCTGCTTGCCAAAACACCCCGAAACTTTCTAGACAAGAGCTGACCGGAGCGCCCCACTAGTTTTGAAAATTTCGCGATGATTCGTCAAACGACGCCAAAGTTATTGAGAAAACAAAAAATGCTTTTCCTATGGAAAATAGGTCCTAACTATAACTACCTACTGGCAACCGCCAGTAGGTAATATGGAATTTTAACCAAATTTGGCAGAAAGTTAGAACTTTGTGCTCGGGGTGGGTATGACTGGACTGAACAGTTAGGTATATTTGAACAATTGGTTTGAAAGGAGTCCCACAGGACCAATAATTCAAAAATATGGCTTTCTGATTAGATGAGGGAGATTTGTTCTCCTGCCGGTCCATTTTGGTACTGCGGGACCAGGATGGTCTTGTAGTACATTCAATTTGATTGGCTGTTTGCATCTCTGAAAATATTCTGCCCACTATTACAGGACTTTAGGATTTGGTCCACATGCCCTGAAAATGTTTTTAAAAAGAGCTAACGGTGGCAGTGTTGGGACACTTTGAACCCACAGGCACTGGGGGGACTAAAAGGAACCCTGACAAAGGTCAAAATGTGATTGATCCTCAGGTACTGCTGTAGTCTTTCAGGGCCCAGTTGAGCCCTCCTAAGAGGTACCATCATACTCCTACAGGAGCAACTACACAAGAGTTCACTGCAAGGTATTGTGGCCCACCAAAAATCTTCTGCAGGAAAGCTTACATGGAATTGCAGTACCATGGATGCAAGCGTACATGGGAGGTACTGATGGAGTACCTTGATAACCAAAGAAAACTTTGGAAACAAAAAGAAAATGTTAGTAAGGTGCCTGTGGGGGTGACGGCCACCGAAGGCCATACACAACAGGCAGATGGCCACATGTGGAGAGGTAGTGTGCAGAGCCTGGCCTCAAGCTTGGGGCACAGCCTACATCCTGCTTGCCCAGCTTGGTATGCCCAGACGTGGGTCCCTTGCTCACTGTGCCACTGGATTCAAGCTAGACTGGCTGAAGAAGGGTGACATACCCTGAAACCGGTCCCAGGATGCTTGTTTCCGGTCCAGGGAGGACCAGGCCTGGCAGTTCGGTCTGGACTGTTCCCACGGGGCACAGGGTCAAGACTGATTTGCATATGGCTGGGTCCAAACTGGGGTGGCGTAGTGTGCAAAAGAACAATGGATTTAACCCAGATCTTTTGACTGGGGGAGAATGTTTGCATTGTCAGCATTCCGTCCATCATTTGTTTGCTGTAACACTTTTCGCCCTAAGTGGGATGGGTATGCCCAGCCGTGGATCCCTTGCTCACTGTGCCACTGGATTCAAGCTAGCCTGGCTGAAGAAGGGTGACATACCCTGAAAGCGGTCCCAGGATGCTTGTTTCCGGTCCAGGGAGGACCTGGCCTGGCAGTTCGGTCTGGACTGTTCCCACGGGGCACAGGGTCAAGACTGATTTGCATATGGCTGGGTCCAAACTGGGGTGGTGTAGTGTGCAAAAGAACAATGGATTTAACCCAGATCTTTTAACTGGGGGAGAATGTTTGCATTGTCAGCATTCCGTCCATCATTTGTTTGCTGTAACACTTTTCGCCTTAAGTGGGATGGGTATGCCCAGACATGGGTCCCTTGCTCACTGTGCCACTGGATTCAAGCTAGCCTGGCTGAAGAAGGGTGACATACCCTGAAACCGGTCCCAGGATGCTTGTTTCCGGTCCAGGGAGGACCTGGCCTGGCAGTTCGGTCTGGACTGTTCCCACGGGGCACAGGGTCAAGACTGATTTGCATATGGCTGGGTCCAAAATGGGGTGGCGTAGTGTGCAAAAGAACGATGGATTTAACCCAGATCTTTTGACTGGGGGAGAATGTTTGCATTGTCAGCATTCCGTCCATCATTTGTTTGCTGTAACACTTTTCGCCCTAAGTGGGATGGGTATGCCCAGACGTGGATCCCTTGATCACTGTGCCACTGGATTCAAGCTAGCCTGGCTGAAGAAGGGTGACATACCCTGAAACCGGTCCCAGGATGCTTGTTTCCGGTCCAGGGAGGACCTGGCCTGGCAGTTCGGTCTGGACTGTTCCCACGAGGCACAGGGTCAAGACTGATTTGCATATGGCTGGGTCCAAACTGGGGTGGCGTAGTGTGCAAAAGAACGATGGATTTAACCCAGATCTTTTGACTGGGGGAGAATGTTTGCATTGTCAGCATTCCGTCCATCATTTGTTTGCTGTAACACTTTTCGCCCTAAGTGGGATGGGTATGCCCAGACGTGGGTCCCTTGCTCACTGTGCCACTGGATTCAAGCTAGCCTGGCTGAAGAAGGGTGACATACCCTGAAAGCGGTCCCAGGATGCTTGTTTCCGGTCCAGGGAGGACCTGGCCTGGCAGTTCGGTCTGGACTGTTCCCACGGGGCACAGGGTCAAGACTGATTTGCATATGGCTGGGTCCAAACTGGGGTGGCGTAGTGTGCAAAAGAACGATGGATTTAACCCAGATCTTTTGACTGGGGTAGAATGTTTGCATTGTCAGCATTCCGTCCATCATTTGTTTGCTGTAACACTTTTCGCCCTAAGTGGGTTGGGTATGCCCAGACGTGGGTCCCTTGCTCACTGTGCCACTGGATTCAAGCTAGCCTGGCTGAAGAAGGGTGACATACCCTGAAACCGGTCCCAGGATTCTTGTTTCCGGTCCAGGGAGGACCTGGCCTGGCAGTTCATTCTGGACTGTTCCCACGGGGCACAGGGTCAAGACTGATTTGCATATGGCTGGGTCCAAACTGGGGTGGCGTAGTGTGCAAAAGAACGATGGATTTAACCCAAATCTTTTGACTGGGGGAGAATGTTTGTATTGTCAGCATTCCGTCCATCATTTGTTTGCTGTAACACTGGCCAGCACAGCAGGCTGTAGGTTGCCCAAGGGAGTCAGTGTCTGTTCAAGTTTGAATATGATTACAAAACCTCAGAAAGTCACTCAGAGAAGAAAGGATAAAGTGATGTTATTGCTAGGTGTGCTAATAAGATCATGTCTTACATTAAAAAAGCAGAAATTCACTGAAAAAACAAAGGTTAAAGTGATGTCATAGTTTAGTGTTGAAATGAGATAAAAACTCACATTTAAAAACAAACCCATGAAATGTACCTGTTATAGTTTATTGAGCTCTGTTGGGGTTCTAATTTATGCTACTCATGCAAAGGGGGCAGGGTAGAGACACACTGATCTCCAGGCATTTGTGGGGGTGAGGGGACCAAGAGGGATTACACTACTTTAGGGCCCATTGTGGCCTTCTCGTGAGGTCCTGTGTGTGGTACTCCTGCAAGAGCGGCTGCACAAGCATCCACCACATGGTACCACAGCAGCATAAAAAAGGCACCTGTATGGGGTTGGCCACCAAATGCCATGTGCAGTGGATGGATGGCCCCCTGTCAAGTGGTTGGGCGCAGAGTCTGGCCTCTGGCTAGGCTCCGCGACCAACACCTTGCTGTGCATCGCTATGTACAGCGGAGACTTTGGCTGTAGGTTCCCCAATGGGATTGTGTCTGTTCAAATCTGAATATGATGAAAAAAAGTCACTGAAAAAACAAAGGTTAAAGTTAAGTTATTGTTAGATATGGTGACAAGATCTTAGCTGACATGAAAAAAAACAGAAGTTCACAGAAAAAAAAATCAATGGCTAAAGTGACGTTATAGTTAGGTGTTGAAATGAGATAAAAACTCATGCTTTAAAACCAAACCCATGAAAACCCCCAGTTATAGTTTACTGGGCTGTGCCAGGGTTCTAATTTATGCTACTCATGGCACTCAAGCTCACTCATGAACTTTATCATTTATACACTCACATGCTTTCACACTCACCTCACTTGTTCATCCCACCCACTAATAATACTCTCTGTCATAGTGATTGATTTTTTGAGTGTGTGAGCTTGGACACTCAATCATTCTGAGTAACATTGTGAAAGTGAATAAGCCAATGTGCGCATGAATACATTTTTATGTATGTAATTTGATGTACATATCTAGCATTGAGTGTGTGTTTGTTTTGGTGCTGTTATTGACCTTTAGGAAGGAGGCGGGAAAGCGATTTAGTGGTGAGAAGGAAACAGGGAAACTAAAGCAGGATAATAAGATTATATGTAAAAAAACTGGACTGTAAATATTATATTTTAAACAAGTAAAGTTAAAAAGGTCTCTGTGTGGGTAGGAAAAATATCAAAGTATAACGGTAAAAAGGCAACATTTTGTCACTAAATTTCTGAATTACATATAGACAACATTATCCATTAACCCAACCATTAACCATTAACAGCTACTCCCTTATGCCTAACCACAATTTTCTTAAATTTACACTGTTCTGTCTCTGCCTTTTTACGAGGATATACCCCATGCCTCTGTCCGTGACTCCATTCTCCCACATCGCTTTCTTATGCTATGCATTACAGCTTCACTTACACCTTTGAGCACTCTAACCCTAACCTTAACCCAAACCTTAATCTAACCTTACTTTAATCCCATCAACTACCCAAACTCTCACCTCTTACCCTCATTACAATTTCAACACTAGTCCTTACTCCATCAGTAAACATATCATCATCCCTTGCAACTTCCCTTTAAACCATCACTTACTCTAACCCTAACCCTCACCGAACCAGAACTATTAACATAGCCATATCCCTTACCCCATTGCTAATCCTAACCAGTACGCCTTAAATTACTTGATTCTTCACAGAGCACGTTAACCCCCCACACAATCTAACTATTTCCCTAAAAGCCTCCATAACCCCATTCCTGTTCCCAAAAGCTAAGCCGTGCATTATTTGCACAATTTCTTCCACTTTTTTTTAAAATTCAGTTAAACATGTAGTCTTATTTTCTGCTTTTCTGTCTCTGCTTTATTACACCCTAACTTTTTTATTCTATTTTTACTGCAAAGTGAAGCTGGGCACTAGAACCTAATTAGGGAGCTACGGCACAGTGAATCTGGTGAGAAAGGGTGAGCACATCGAGTCCAATTGGAGAAAGTGCAGTGCAGCCTGAAAAAGGTAGAGTGTGGAGGCCCTTGTGAGGCACTGGGGCATGCTAGGCACTGGCAATCAATGGAGACCTGATCTCAGGAAAGGAACTCATGCATAGGTGAAACTGGATATAACACCTAGCAAGAAACTAGTGTGCACACTTACAGTGACCTCATTAACTGGTGTGTAAAACTAGAGTTTAAAAAACAGCTAGAAAACTATGATTCAGGCTAATGTACTTGAAGAGTGATGGAGCAAAAAAGCGAGTAAGAGTGAAGCAATGATGATGAAGATGATGATGAAAATTATTTACAGACCTCGAACAGTTACCCACCGATGGTGTCCTGAACTGAAAGAAGAAAGTGTGATTCAGCAAAATAACCAGGTTTAAGCCCTTTTGAAATATTAACGAGCATGTCGGATCCAACTAGGAAGCGAAACATAAACTGACACATTTGAGATACCAGAGCAGGTGTGTAATTAATCAGCAATCCTCGACACAAAGTAAGGCTTCAGAAACCACATATAGAGTGCTCAATTAGTGGGTCATTGAAAACAGATTTGCAGCCAAATCAGCAAAAGGAGAGACACAGAGATGCTGCTAAATACCCAAGCGCATGGAGGCGCTCTGGCTCTGTCTCTCAGGAGAGATGGCAAAGGAGGAGCCACAGGGAGGTCACAGACAAAAGACAAAGCACAGAGCATAACAGAACGAAGTTAGAGTGAGGGTGTAAGATTATTTGAAAACTAAATACAAGTAAAGCATGGAAAACGTGAAATGTGTATGTCATGAGGGGAGAGGAAGAAGACCGGGAAGAAAGGGATAAAGCAGGCAAAGCATGATGCATTGACGTAAGCCATAAGTTAAGGAGAACAGACAAAGTGGAGACTTGGACACCCTACAAACTGTGCCGGGTATCCTAGAACAAAAGGTCACAAACACCTTCTCTTGCACGATTTAGCACAATGCAAAACATTGCCAGAATGCAAAACATAAAGTATTTTTCACTTCTGAGTTGATAATTCTAAAATTGTTTTTCTTGCAAAATTGTCTGTTGAGTTTATTTAAAATTACATACTTCCTGGGATTAATGATAAAAAAAAAACTAAAGCGAAATATGTCAGGTGATGTTCGTTCTGGCTTACATACATGTGGTAAAGACAGTTCATGGTCACAGGCGGTTTAATGTGTGTACACCACACATGATTTAACATAACTAACTGTACTGCTAGTGAAGGCTGAAGACCATTTGTGGTGTCGTCAGTGCAACAATGTGCACTATACTAACTGTAGTCCACAAGCGAAATGTTCACACGGTGCATGGACACAGGCTGAAAACTGGGTGCACCACACACATATCCTACACATGATCTGCAGGTGAAAGCTGGATGCCACATCAGGTGTGTCTCAGGGATAGACACAGGACACAGACACAGATGGTTGCCTGGTCATATCGGGCCACAAAAAGACAGACTCCACAGGGGTAGAAGAATACACTCACACCACCCTTGAGGCACACTGCACTACCCGATAAAACAACAGGTTGGATGCAGGATGCCTCAAAAGTGGTGGGGCTGGAACATGCACAACACCAATGCTGTGGGAAGGAAGGATGCTTGGTTAGCAAGAAATTACACAACAACAAACAGGTGGCATATTTAGAAAGAGAAACCGCACATACAGGTGTAATTAGTAGGAAAAGTACCAAACAAAGGATCATGGAAAACGAGAACAGGGAACACATTAACATAATAAAAGCAGGAAACACAGTGAGGTAAAAAAAATTACATCTCAACAACTGAACCCACATTTCTAGGCTAACAAAATATATCAGACATACGAGCAAGTTCCCATGCAGAATAAACCGAGTCCTAACCCATGAGGCCCAAGTCCCAAGTTTGTAGGGATGTTGTCCTGTTCAATCAATCCACTGTAGTATAACCTGATACATCAACCCACCCACTTACATTCTATCATCCTGGTATCACGTAACCAAACCCATAATGCCAAACAGAATGGAAGCAGCAGAAATAGGAAATATCCAAGGAGGAAACCAAAGAGTTCCCTCACGGTTGTCCGAACCATGAACAAGATCTGAAGCAATGGGCTCTATTTGCACAGCAAGGAAACTTTGTCTGAGAAACCATATAGTTTTCAACAAGCGTCCCTTGGATGGGCAGCCTAAAACTTACCTAATGTCTGATATGGATTTCAGATTTTTTTATATGAATTGAGAGAGAAGACACCGTCTTTTTTCACGTCTCAAAACCATGGGTAAAGCTACGAGGCGGGTAATAGGCAAAGGAACAAAGCCTGCTAATGCGTTCTACCATCCCATTCACATGTAGTCAAATGCCCACCAGAAGTTATATGCTCTCAACTGGCTAAACCAAAACAAGAAGGCCATCATCCAATACTCTGAAATCTCAATGTACCACAAGGGTAATTCCCACATGACTCCAGTGAGAAACAGGAGAGCTCCTCTAAGGAGAGCATTCAAACCTGAAGAGGCGTAAAACACTGCATTGCGAGTCAGATGCTGGCAGATAAACAGTGTGTGTTCCAAGCATAGCCACAAAACGTTGCCATAAGCAATGGCTGTGAGAAATCTGTGGAGGATTTGAGTTCCACAAAATGATGTACATCATTTCAGTAGGTTTTGTAAACATACAATAAGTGTGATTAGCAGTCCAACACACACACACACACGCACACACACGCACGCATGCACACACACTGTATACAGTCAAACGATTGTACCCAGCACAAGACCGCAGTCTATTTTGTTTTGGAACTTTGCATTATTTGTCACAGTATGTCATCACTGGCCACGGTATATTCCCTGTAAAAACTTTATCTTAAGGAACAATAGGGATATTTGCCTAGCAGAAATATCATGCTATGTTTGTATAAATATGTTACGAATATAATTAAAAAACAATAGTGCAAGTAACCTTAAGGTTATGCTCTAAGACTCAAAATCTCCAGAAATGTTCACATTTGTGCTGGAAAACCTTAACTCGCCAAGAACAATGCTCATTACCTCACAATTGACATCTCAGATTATATCACAAAGAACATAATCACATTACAAGTGCATCAGATATAACATCATTATTAGACTTGGCTTTTTCAGTGGGTTCACCCCTAGACTTTTTGCTTTTTGGCCTCCAGTTTTTGACCTTGCTTTTGTTGGTTTTAGGACTCTAGACATTTTATGACTGTTATTCAGTGCATAAGTGCATATGCTCTCCATGTAAATTGTGTTTATGGATTGATGTTTCCATGATTGGCTTATTTGATTTACTACTTAGTCCCTAGTACAGTGCACTGTGTGTGCCCAGGGTCTGTAAATCAAATGCTGCTAGTGGGCCTGTAGCACTGATTGAGCCACCCACCCAGGCAGCCTTTCAAAGGTGTCTCAGACCTTCCACTGCAGTGTCTGTGCATAGTTTTTACTGCCATGTTGACTTGGCAAGTGCACCCACTTGCCAGGCCCTAACCTTCCCTTTTCTCACATATAAGACGCACCTAAGGTAGGCCCAAGGTACCCCTGTGGGCAAGGTGCAGTTTGGGGAAAAGGTAGGACATGTACTGGTGTTTGTGAGACGCAATGATAGTTAAATACTGGGTATTTCGTTTTTCACTATTGAGAGGCTATTTGTCCCATAGGATAGCATGGGAGATACTTTGTAACATCTTACAAGTATAACTGGCCATTGGGACAAGATAGAGAAATGGAGTTTAGGTTCTCTGAACTCAGAATGTAATAAATCTTTTTAGGGAGATGGTTTTTAAATTGTGTGTTTGAAAATGCCACTTTTAGAAAGTAAAGGAAATATCTTGAGGTGATGCTCCAGACACAGTGTGCACTACCGCGGCCCTAGTGAGGGATAAACAAATCTTAACAATGATGATTAAACTTTAACAAGTAATCAAACCTTTAAACAAACATGACAAAACAGAAAAAACAGAATGTGTCATCCATTTCTCAAAGACACAATTCAAATCAAGTCAATTTAATTAAAAAAACATGTTTCTTGAAAAAATAGATAGCACTTGAAAGCCGGTATTGACATTCTTAAGACTGGCTGAAAGGTAAATCCCAATGCATTTCGGGCTATCACAGAAGCCCTTCGTCAGGGGTATCTAATAGGAGTTCCAGGTATCCTGGACCCCACGAATATCGCCGTCCGTCTCAAAAAAGGTCTCTCGACAACTACTCGATCCTCCGCAAAATCACTGGGTGAATAAGTGCGATATGGCATGACTTATTTCGCTGTGCCTCTATGTCTTCTATCATCCCTTTTAAGAGTACCCAGACTCCCGGGATGCTGGGGTTGATCCCCAGGGACAATGTGGTGACACTAAAAACGGATGCAGCAATGACGTCGCTGCCGGCTCCATGTCCTGAAGGCACCACAGAGGGCACTGCCACACTTCGCACAGCAACCCTGGTCTAAACAACAATGCCATCCGACACCGTCACCAAGCCGCAGCTTGCACCGCGATCTGTGGGCACCGCACTTCGCACCACCTCGCTTCATGCCGCCCCCCCCGGTATCCCTGACGATGACACTCCAAGCCGACTGCTTGCACCGTGGTTTGAGGGCACCGCTCGTAAGTTGCACGATGCACCACCCCGTCCCACACCACAGCCTTGGCCTACCGACTCCGGTTCATCCGCCGATGACAGTGCTTCAACAATGACGACGCCGCTGCCTGCACCGTGACCTGCCAGCATCGCAACGAGCACCGCACAACTTTGCACCGCAGCACTGGTCTCACCGATGCCACTGGACGACCGTCACCGAGCCGCTGCCTGCACCACGACTTAAGGGCACTGCACGCCGCACCGCTGCACTTCGCACTGCAGCACCGATGCCCACCGATACCGGCGGTCCCGAATTCAACCGCACGGAGTTAGAGCTGCCATGAGTGTGAGGTCAAGGGCCCGACGACTCCTGCACCGACCACCGGAACCGACGCCTGCCAATGCCGGCTCTTCGGAGCTAACCACGAGGTCCCCGACGCCCTACATTTCTAAAGGTACAGGTTTGCGGGTCTTTCCAACACCGTAGCTGGCCTGCGACACCGCGGTCAGCCAGAACTGCTTGGATTTGTTGTTCAAGACACCGTGATAGCCCCGGACGGAGCTATCGACTTCAAGGAACTGTATTTTAAGTCTATTTTTGCTTATAGATATTTTTAAGAACTGTATGGTGGATTTTTAAAATTATTTTTGGTCTTGTTTTGTGCAGATAAAATATTGGATATTTTTCTAAAACTGGTGTGGTGTCCTTTTGTAGTGTTCTCACTGTATTACTGCTGGTTATGTGCAAATGTTTTACACACTGCCTCTGAGATAAGCCTGACTGCTCGTGCCAAGCTACCAACGGGGTGAGCAGGAGTTACTTTAGAAGTGTAACTCCCTTATCCTGACTAGGAAGAAGGGTCCCTACTTGGACAGGGAACAACCTGCCAACTAGAGACCCCCATTTCTAACAATCATCAATGACATTGCACATGACACCGCAGGTGATTTATTATAATGTCACCAATATCTGCTTGATATAATTACAGTGATTTAACGCATTACCCATTGTGGATCAATTGCTACATTGAGACAGCATTTTTGATTTTCTGGGTCTGGCTCAATCTGAGAGCCGATACAAACATAAATTGATAGTGTCTTAAATAAAGATCTGTCAAGTGGGTCGAAAAGTAAACAATACTTGTAGAAATGTCTATGACACCCCCCCCCACAACCCCAACGCCCCACCGCAAGGAATTTTTACCCAGAAAAAACACTACATAGTTAAACACAACACCAAGTATGCTTGAAAAAACTGCTCCAACTTGAGATTATTGATGAAGGGTGTACACCGCCAAAAACACTTAAATTTTAAATTTAGGAAGCCCTTTCAATACCTACGGGTACATTGAGAGCCATAAATCACGCATTTAAATCTGCGGATGAAATGCTATAATGTTCAATTGACTAGCAGGGCACGGCTGGAAAAAATATTGCTAATTCAGTCTGTAGAATTTGCAATGCCTCTTTCGTATGTGTCAATTTCATTGCAAAACAGTGAGTGAGAAAAAAATAATAGGTATGTATTAATGTTATTCAACATGGTGTGCTGGAGGAAGGCTGATGGGTGCAGGTAGATTAGAGAAATCCATTTCTAAATAAGAATTTGCCCATCCAGACACAATTCATAGAGCAAGGAAGAGATACGGAAAAAGAACTTCATGAGCAATCTTCACAACAACTGAACGTTCACGTACGCAAACTTCAATATTCATAGTTTAGAGAAGATTAACCAGGGGAGAGAAAACGTGTGCGTATTTAACAAAGGTACTACCTCTTAAAATATTATAGGAGGGTTTTTTCCTCATACATATTGTAATAACCAACGAATTGATATTGATCAAATTTAGTTTGTTGTCAGCAGATACTTCGCAGTGTATGCTGCGTTTTGAATGTTCTTAATCAGGTTAGCATTTTTGAGAGCATGCAATCTGTGTGGTTTGGAAGGTGACTGGTATATTTGAGTATTTAAGGCAGCGCACAGCTTTAGAAGGGGCACCATGTGTACAACATATTTTCAGTAAGCATGTACACAGGCAAAGGTTACAGACTATCTGGGCCTATATAGATTATCTAAGTGGTGCATACACAGCATGGCCATTGGCCCAGCAGTATGGGTACCACACTCTTGTACTACACACAGGCGGGCGGCGAGCCAACAAATTAACAGGGCGAGGGGAGCCAGGGCCAAGCCAATGTCTTGCTTGGCTCTAAAAGCCTGTGCACAAGCTGAACCATAGAAAGGTTTGCTATGTAAAACGTGCGACAAACATCATGTAAAAGTACGATAAAGGGCCTGATTTAGCATTTGGTGGGTGAGTTACTCTGTCAAAAACATGTCGAATATCCTGTCTGCCTTGCTACAAGTTCATTGCCTAAAGCCTCTTCAGAATTCAAAAATGTATACTGAGGAAGTGTTTCACCTTATAGTACATCGGATCTTATTACTAAACTGAGGCATTTATTAAAGTGATAATTTTTAAACATGAACTTAGAAACATTCATGCCCCCCCCACACCATGATGACAATGACATTAAAGAACTAAGAGGCAAATCAGTTGTCATGCACACTCTGTAAGGGACCTAGATAAGGAGCATTAGTATAGTCTATTAAATCAAACAGGAGAGAGATTTTTGTACAGCGTACATCCTGGACTCATGTATTTTAAGTGGATGTGATATGCAAAAATGAAGAAAAAGGAGTCGAGATTAAATAAAATAAATTGCCAAGGATCACACAATTTGGTCAGACAGGGAAGCCGGGATTGATCCAACATTTTCTGCTTTGATATTGTGCAATTCAGGCACTAGAAGGTTATCTCTTTCTCTATCCTGTTACAGCTTTGTCATTAATACTTGGAGCATAAGTTTAGAGCTTGGATGACAGGCAGGACCTACAGAAAATGTTGACTTGTTTTGGGTTCGAAGGTCCAAGAGGATCTCGAGCTGATCCAGAGCTAGGCCTCTTACTTGAGCCTGGTTCAAGCCTTCCATATCTTGCCCACCTCTACTACACGCCATTCAGTGCCAAAAGCTGAGGCACCATTCTTGATGTTTCTGAATGGTGCAAATAATGAACAGCGGAAGTCCATGCTCTGAGTGTTCCCTGCAAATGTAAGGAACCCTGCCCACAGCCAAAGGCTGCAGCCCTTGTTGGTTATCATTATATTGCATTATATATAGGTTAATTAGATTGGTAGTCATAGATCACTGGCATGACTTTACCCTTCCATAGTTCCGCCGTTTCAGTAAATACGGTGCACAGCAGAAAACTCTTCAACCTTTTGGTCTATCTGTGTGGTCACAAAGTGCACTACTGCAAAATTCACAGCGTGTGAATATGAGTGCCACGCACACTCCGACCCGCAATTTGCGATCTGCCCATATGCATTTTCTGACTCTACCTTCCTTCAAACTGAAGCGTTTCGGTGGAACAAGGTTTGCATACTAGGCCCCAGATATTGGAATTCCCTACCTCTAGAAATCAGATCCTGCACAGACTTCATGAGTTTTCGAAGGCTCCTAAAGACATGGTTATTTAGACAGGCATACGAGTAACATCCCAGGACTAAAGCACCCTTTAGAGTAGCGCCATGAAACCAATCTGGTGTACGTGCGCTTTATAAACAATTTATAACATAACATTTATAACATAACATAACACATTGAGAAGATGAGGAGGCACTTTGTGTGTACCCTTCCTCTGAACCTAATTATGGGGTTAGTTGTGATACGCATAACAGCATGGGCCATATCAAGGAAAGGTGCACTTGTGCAAACAATTCTGTGCATGTCTTAATGCAAGTGTGCAAATAATATTTTGCATTAGCACTGATGTAGAATTGCACTGGACGTCCCCGTTAGCTCTAAAGCTAAACCATTTTGCACACTTCTTTTAGGATCTGCAAAAACGTTGTTACATGTGCAGTTTTCATGATACAAGTTTGACTGTATCTAAGTACGTACATTTTTTTCACCTTTATTCAAATTAACATTTTTATTTAAATCTAAGAATAAGCAAGCAAGCCTGTTCTAGCTCTTTTTTCTTACCTACACTTAGAAATGTAAATGAGCTACAGAGTGAAAAGTATATTAAACTAAAGCTGCAGGTCAGAGGCAGAAAAGAGGCTGGCCAAAGCTCAACTTTTGCATTGTGCTACAGCCAGCCTTTCCCTCTGCGGTGTGAGTGAGGCGCAAAACCCTAGCACCCTTGACTATGTAGGCGTCTGCGTGAGACAGCAGACTTCCATCCCAGGGTTGACAATGCCACAAACAGAGGCACCCGGGAATGCACCAGCCGTGAATGCAATCAGTAGTCTGGGGAGCACTATCTTCACCTTGTGAGGTCTGTAACCTTCACAAGCATAGTGTAGGCCATTGGTACTCACAAACATTTTCCTGGGGCCGCAAAGTTTGATCTATGGTGTGTCTGAGGACGGCACTGATGCCAGCGGGGGGTCTAAAGTGGGTGTAGGGGAAGCAAAGCATGTATATCTAGTGGCGGTCTTTTGAAATGAAGGTGTTCCTAAAGTTAAGGGCCTAGCTACTTCCTTTCCCTAACTGCAATTAACCTTTAAATAAGTGATTGCTGTATATTTAACTTTTTTTTCCATGTTAGTGCTGAGTCAAGTAAACAGCAGCCCAGTGCTGCTGCTGGCCAGGGGGCCGCATATAAAGGTCAGGAGGGCCGCATGCGGCCGTACTTTGAGTATCACTGGTGTAGGCTTTCCGATTTTCACGGCTTGCACTATGCAAGTGGTTTCTGCCTGCCGTATTGGGCACTAACTGTGCTTCGCGACAGCAAAGATTATCACAAATTATTTGCGCTTTCACTTACATGATGGAAGGAAAGACCTATGTATGTCCCACTTTCTCTTGCTGTTCGCAATGTTTGAAGTGCAATTCATAATGCCAGTTACAAACCTCTATGCAGTTTTATTCATTGCGATTTTGCATTTGCAAAGTCAGTTCCAGTTGCATTGCAAATTCAATTTTTTCCATGCGTTAGACGTATTTTCTCCTGTGCTTGCCCCTTGTTCTATCATTGTCTGCTAATACAATATGCCAACCCTGAAAAAATCAGACTTTTGGTGAGTACGGTAATGTGGGAACAGCAGTAGCGGCTCGTGGAGGGAGTGCCGCGGGCGGTGGGCGGGCGGGGAGGTGCAGGGTGGGGGTAGTAAACTATGGCATACGGCCGAACAGAGGTAAGTAAACAAATAAATAATTAAAACGAATTTCGTTGCGGGAGCTGCATTGCCAAATGCGATGCAGCGCGCGCAACGAAATTCGTTTTAATTATTTATTTGTTTACTTACCTCTGTTCGGCCGTATGCCGTAGTTTACTACCCCCCACCCTGCTCCTCCCCCGCCCCACCGCCCGGCGGCACTCCCTCCACGAGCCGCTACTGGGGAATAGTATACCTCTCGTGGATTGAAGAACTGCTAAGAGTCCACCTGCCACTCGTGCTACCATCTGGCAGCGATATTATTTTCGAAATCAAAGTCAAATAAATGGTCAGGAAGACGGTCTTTTTGAAAGACTCAACTATCCAAGATAAATTTTACTTCCATGAACGTTTATTGTTCAATCATGTGAATCAATAAAAATGCCTTTTGCTCCTGTGTGATTGATCATAGGGTTTACAGTGGGATAAAGACCAGTTTCGAAGTCCAGTAACATACAATGTAATGTCACACAATCAAACACCCTAATTATGCATTCTCAAATATTCAAATGGCGAAAACACCCTAGATGCAAATGTAATACTCACAAGAAACTCTCATAATAACACACAAATATAAATATTTAAGGCAGTAATATATATGGAGTCATAAGTCAAAAAGTTGCTACATTATTAAAGGTAAGAGCAGTTTAAAGAGACAGATAGGGTCTACTCAAAGAGAAATGCCTCTGGGTGACACGGTTAAGGAAAGGAAGTGCCTAATTCTATCCGGTGGCTGAACCTGCACTCATTTTTGGGGACCAGCACTCATTTTTCCTCATTAGACTTTGACCCAGAACATGAGGGAGAAAAACACAAAAGGCGGAAAGGAAGAGGAAGACAAAGATGGAAAAACAGTGACAAAAGGAGAAAACAGTAATGAAAAAGGACCTGAATAAATGAGACAAAGAGGCAGGGAGTGTCTTGAGGTGTATAAAAGAGGCATGAGGTGAAATGAAGACTATGCAGCCTTGGTATTCCGCATCCCCAACATTCCTTAGCACTGACCGCAGGCTTCTGAGCAAAACTTTGGCCCCTGGCACTAATTCTCTTACACATTAAGCATTGAATAAAGGCAGTATGGAGTCAAATCAGGGATAGAACACAGGTGGTAAATAGGACAATTCAGTGCCATTGAGATCAGAAAGAACAAAAATCTCACTGAGGAAGTAGACAAGAGTGTTCTATTTGTGTTAAATTAGATCTTTGATTTAAGGTATTTCAAATCATCAAGTACCTCTTTCTGGAAAATGTCTAGTATCTTGCAGCTGGTAGGTGCTTCAAAATCAGATTTCTTTTTTAAATGCCTTATATTCACATACCACCTCACTGGGATTAGTGGTATTTCAACCTGGGAATACACAGGAATCTGTAGAATTCAATTTCAGTTTGGGTGCTGGGTAGGTTATCCTGTTTTTTAGCTCATTGTTGGTTTGCTTCCTGATATTGTCCAGTCCTATTTTGTGTTGGGCAAGGCACCTGTCAACTGCCAGTGACACACTTAGCCTGCCCTTAGAAATCATACCCGACACATCACCAACAATATCCCCAGTGCAGAGAGACTCGCCCATTCACATGACGTCACAATGTACCCAACCGTACCTCAAGGCAGGATTGGGATGGCAACCTTTATAGAACATTCTGAGGACCAGGCTCCTAACACTTACAATATGGTATTATAGGGGTCACTGAAAAAATACCTTGTCTGGAAAAAAAGGAATGCAGCCTGTGCCAATACCACACAGAATCAGCTGCACACATTGTCTGCTGCTGCCCTGCCTTGTCACATCAGAGGCGACTGTACCTCAAAACGATGTTTCTGTGAAAAATGGCAGAAGAACTTGAAAAGAGGCCCTAATATACATCTACACAACTATGGTGCCAATAGACCTTGCACGGATTGGGAACTTCCACGCGGAAGTAGGAAGGCTATTGAGAATGTCACATGAACTGAAGGCAAAAACAGCAAGCACACGCTGAAGGCTGAAGACCATCACCTAGCACAGGCACCAATGTTGAATGGACATTGAGTATCATCTGAGGCCAAAATGTTGTCAAAACATTCTATGGGGGTTATCCAATATGAATTGGCACTTAACAGCTCTATACATGCACCTTGCAATTTAGGGTCTGGAAGCACATAGCTTTATGCATGTAGCATGCACTTTATGGATTCTTGCGTGGGTCTGACTTTGCACTCCATGGCCTATGTACGTTCATACACTTTACTGCCAAAACATTCTCATGGGGGGGCCTCCCATATGATCTGGCATTATACGGATCTATGCATTCATCTTGCACTTTAGGATCTGGAAAGCACACGTCTGCATGCATGTATTCTGCACTTTATGGTTTCTTGCACAATTCTGCTTTTTTCGCTTTATGGTCAATGTATGTCCTCACAGTTTATGGCTTTATGTATGCCTGGTTATGGCAAGCACGAAATATTTGGCTTAGAATGTCTGTCTTAAACCGATTTTACAAACGATTCTCCTACAAGCTCTAGTTACCTGGTTTCACCCTTGACCCCCGCTTTTATGTTGCACACACATAAACTGCTAATCTCGTTTGGGCTTTAAATGTCATGCCTTTTAATATTGTCTTAAACTGATTTTATAAACGACTCTCGCATGAGTTTTAACTACCTGGTTTTATACTTGACCTTTGTTTTTATGTTGCAATATAGATATTGTTCCTTGTAAATGATTTTAAGTAATCATACAGTAAAGATTTACTTACTTACTTACTGTCCTATTTTGTCTTCCTTTGGGGGTGCTTGAGTCACATTAATCTCTTTGAGTGCTTGTGGTCAACTTCCTGGATTAATTGAATCCTACTCTCCTTGTTTAATTTTTGCTCCTACCATCGTAACTGCTGATATCAGAGGAGAAAACATAATCTACTAATGGGGTTTTCTTAACCTTATAATACTCTTGCCAAGTTTATACATTGTGTAGCTTGTAATAAGTGCGTCACATTAAAATTGCATAGTTTCCTCTGTTCGATCTCATCAAGGGAGGAATCAATTTAATTATTGATGTAATCTATGGAGTTATTCAAGTCCTCTGATTTCAACTGTGTTAATTTGTCAGTTTCTGATTGAAGTATCTTTATCGCCTTCAAGAGTTCCTCAACAGGTGATAGAATGCAACACAAAGAGTATTTATTTAAGATAGCATTCCACTTTTCAATAAAAACTATTCATTCCCCACCTAGAGTTGTTTTTTTGTAAATGTATAGGCCTCTCACAATACGTTGAGCTTTATGATATCTAGCCTTATGGTAAAGTATAGGGTAAAGTAAAAAAATATATATTAAAATTGAAAAAAATGTGAAAATTATTTTTATGTTAAAAATTAATGTACACTATTTAAATATTTATTTTAAATGTAGAACAAAATTTAAAAATGGCACTGTTAATGTAAGTTTGTGTAAAATATTTAATCAATTCAAATATATTTAAATTAAGTTAAAATTATTTTCTGTTTAAGTTTAAATTAAAAAGAAATGCCACCCGAATGTAAAAAAAGATATATTTTTATTATATATTAATAATTATTAAAGTGATTATATAATGAGTTAAAACAATTTTAATAAAAAATAGTGTTCTTTTAATTAAAATTAAAAAGGTTATTAAAATATATTAAAATAAAACATTTTATTTTAAGAAAATTTACCCAACATTAAATTACATTAACATGTATTTTCAACTAGTTTAAATCATGGAATTTTATTTGATTTAACATCATTTGCTACTGGGTTCTATTTTAACTCTCTTCCTCCATTATTTTATATAGGAAGATGTTACAGTACCAGTGGTTGGCCTTGTGTGGTGCTGGACTTACTGCAGCTCTGAGCTGGAGTAATTTATTACAGTTTTGGCTCCCATTTAGGATGCAGTATCTTTAGAAAGGGCAGTTTGTGAATATTACTCTTTTGTGGTTGGGTGAATGTCCCTTCCTAAATACCTCTCTAAACCACTCCTTACTCCTCCCTTATGCCCTCCCCTTTATTCATAAGTATTCTAAATTTCCTAGCCACTCCCCTTTGTCCTTCCCAAATTTGCTCTTAAAATGTATTCTCCCATGTGTGTAGACTTCACAGTAGGAGTGGAGATCTTTGCACAGAAGAAGATAGGAGAGAAGGAGGTGGAACCCCTACAGGTAGGTTTCTGAATAGCATTTTGTAGAATGTTAGTAGTACTGCTGTATTACTATTAAACATACTACAAAATGCAGTTTGTGATTTGGGCCATAAGTGTCTATGTATCAAGCATGTAGTTTGGTAGTTTGGAAATGAGAGGCTTCGAAAGAAATATGTTAAAAAATATTTATTTTAAACCTTGACCCCTTGCTAATTTCAATCTTGATGATTGCCTTTCTTTGCAGTTGTCTCAAGTGAGTACATTTCCATTTCCAACTCCAGTGCTAAGAAGATTGTGAACTAGAGCCAAGTCATGGTATTTGATTTGAGGAGTCAGTCAATGCCTTTTTTATTTGAGCCAACAGTGCAAGTGATTCCCCAGATTTCTTTATATGACCCATGTATTTACCAACAGTTTTCCTCTGTTAGAAGAAGTGCAGGTTACATTTAATTTGGTAATATTTTGTGATAGTATTTTGGAAACATGCATTGCATTATTTGTCTTAGCAACAGATTCTTTTGAGACCAAGCACAACCAAAAGTAGTTAGATTCCATCCACTACATTAATCTAAGGAAAGCTCTGGTGCAGCTCAATTTATCATAATGCCATCAAAACCACTTTCTTAATATTATAAGGAAATATCAACATTTTCTAAGTAAAAGTCAATTACACTCGATCAGTTTCTTTCATTATTACCCTGGGGCAAAATGCTTTAATACTACCCACAGGATTGTATTTGCCAAATAGTGCATGTCTTGTGAGTTTTCTCGCAATTCTTCAATGGCAATTGTTGGTCACTAAGAGCCAGGATATAGGTACAGGAGTTACACAATTCAAAGGTTACTAGTTGCCAAGAGGATGTTTAGGCGCCTCTTTGATTAATGGGGTTAAAAAACTGATATATTTTAATTCACTAAATGGATCCTCAAACCAGTGAATGTAGACCATTTTATCTATGAGAGCAGGTAAATTGCTGTCTTTTTCACCTTGGTTTATTCGTTCTTGGTGGTTGTTGTAGTGTTGTGTGTGGGATTATGCTATATGTTGATAACCGACCTTAACAAAAGCACTTAAATGTGGCTCAGTTCAAATGTAGGTGTAATAACATAACTGTATTGCCTTACCTCTCACCCACTTAGCTTTCATGCACATTTCCTACCTTCAATTTCTTGAATTGTTAAAATATCTTTACTTGTTTCTGTATTTTTTCTATTTCTTTCTATTGTGATCCACGCCTCTTTTGATTTTCTGTGCCAGCTCAATAAAGTAAATTATTAAATAAATGACAACTGTCATAACCTCAGCTTGAGCTGAAACTGTAAACCAGAGGTCTCCAAACTTTTCTGTAATAAGAGCTACTTACGTTCAGTGAAACTCTTCGAGAGCTACTAAAGTTATTATTGTTGTAGTAGTGTCCATATCAGACAAGATTACATTAGTGGCTACGATATTCAAGGCTACTACCAGCGATCACCTAAGTGCATCAGGCATGGTTGCCAGCAGTTATGTAGTAAAGGCTTTGTCTATATCAAATGCTTCTACATGAGAAATACAAAAGAGCCTTAGCTGCAATGCCTTTGGTACCAAGGTAACAACATTTGAAATAATTCTTCTCATTGCCAAATAATTTAACACTTATCTATCAGCTTTACATATATTTTGGACATTCAGCCATCATAATTCAAATATCAGTTTATGAATTCTGAAAATAAACACATTTGATCTAAAATATATAATCTTAATTTTGGAATATGTATATTAATTCAACCAAGCAAAAGCTTCTAATTAATAAGCTAGGATGCACGCTGGAGAGCTACTTACATGTAGCTGGAGAGCTACCAGAGTTCACCAGCTACTCATTGGAGAAGCCTGATGTATACCTTGTAACAGACAATTGTGTAATCTGACCACCAGGGGCCATATTACGGAAGTGCCTCTGGGGTGCAACGGACGTTTGCGCCCACAGTGGGCACCCCTGGGGCACTTTGGTATTACAGAAGAGGCCTCAGATGCTTGTGCGTCCCCTTCGGTAATGCTAATAGTGCTGGTGCACATAAAGCACCAGCGCTATCGTCAGAGGGCATTCCCTCATGGGCATGGGGGCGTGAAGGAATCCCTTTACTTCTGTGCCCTACTATAGACGCGGGCACAGAGGAAAAAAAGCTGTCAGGAGGTGCACTGACAGTGCGCCCCCTGATGGCAGCCCTCTGGAGGGGGGAAAGGGGGTCTCATGGACCCCCTAGACATCCCCTTGCAGGTGCGTGCAGTGACTCACTGCACCTACCTGCAAGGGGATCTCTAATCTCCCTTCAAAGTGCAGGTGGGTTCCTGCCTGCACTGTGAAACACATGCTCCATTTTTCACATGAATGCGCTGTCCCTAAGGCAGCGTACGTTTGCAGCTGCCCTGGGGGTAGCATATTCATCCTAATACAGTGCATTTTCCTTGTTTGCACTGGGCACACCTTTTAAAAGGTGCCCCTGGCGCGAACAATGAAAATGTGCTGTATCTGTGATACAGCCCAAGGTAAGGCCCAGGCTATAGGTATCTTGTCCCGTGTATATTCCGTAATTATGCAGACTTCAATTCATAAGTTTCAGCAGTTTGGTCAAAGAACCACCAGCAGGACGTTGTGGGTTTAAGCATTTAACTCCAGTTAGTTAATACAATTTAATTTTTAAGGCTGTGCAAACATTTTATGCATTAGTTATTCTACAATTAATATATTGAGTGGATGTGGCCTTACAGCTAGAACGGTCGACCTCGACGCTGGGGAACTGGGTTCAAGTCTCGGCAGGGACGCTCAACATCCTGTGATTCTGGGCAAATCACTTAATCTCCCCGTGTCTAACAAAAAATTAATGGGTCCGTCTGTAACGCAACTGGTGCTCATGTAAAGCACTCTGATACCGTCAGGTCAAGTTCGCAATATATAAAACTACAGGGAAAAAAAACTATAAATAAGATATTTACTTGAAACACTGTACTCTATTTTATGATCAAGTTAAAAATACACTATTAAAGCGGCCTTTTTCACACTATTCCGGTGTCAGTGGTCTGCGCTGCTCCCCATATTCCCCAAGGGGGTCTTGGGGGGCAGCCGAACGTAGGGAGGTCTGCCCCCCAGGGTGTTTGGGGAATGGAAGCGGCATGGGCGACGGCCCGCCCCCATTGGGCTATTTTATAGCCCAAAGGTTATTTATGCCCCCAATTTGTTCGACCAGCCACCATTTTGTGGTATACACGTTGGCTGGTCATAGGTATAGCAGAGCTTTTTTCTCTAGGAAGTGAGGGATTCGTTTTTTATTTATTTATTTATTTTTTCCCTCATCTGTGTCACAGCACTCACCCACTGTCCGTGCCTTTTATATCCCTGCCTCGGCTCCGGCCAGGCGTCCTGGCCTAGTCATGTGGAGATAGGGGCAAAAGAAATCCGCCCATTGATCTTCGAGTGCTCGCCACTGCGCCGGACCCCCGCAGTATGTATGTTGGCCGCAGATGAAGATCGGGCCACTCTCGACTTCTGAGATCTATCCCGAGGGGGCGTGTCTTGTGCCAGCGCAGCTTTTTGTGGCAGGGCATGAATGCGGTTTTGAGGCTCCGGGGGACCTGGGGGGAGGGGGAATTTCCCCATGCGTGGGCCAGGAGGGGAGCAGTGTGCGACAAGCTGCTCCCCCCTCAGAGATTGAAATTTAGGAGTCAGTGCAAGCGGAGGGTGGGCCATTATGAGGGTGGAAGGCCCCCTGCCGATGGCTTCACTTATTTTCACGTGGAACTGCTGCCACATTAATGATCTGGCACTTGGCGCATATCACTTTATTCGGGGGCATTATTCCTTACTATTTATGGGGGCAGTTCCTTAGCTTTCTCTTGGAGCAGAGTGTCATTTCTACTCCCACTTCTAGGGCCCTTATCTAGACGCCCATTTTAATTGTTGAGCGATCTAGGATTAGGTTTGTGTACAACAGGCTATTTAAGGGAGCAGCACAAACCCAGGAAGGTATATGGGAAGGGAACTAGGCGGGCAATTAGTGCGAGCGTCCAGGGGGGTTAAGGTAGTTAGGGAGGGGGATACGTTCGGTGAAACAGTAGGCGGGGGAAAGAGCCAGGTCGGGATGCAGTTCAGGACCAGCACACCGGACCATATATATTTATTTAGCGGCGGGATCATTTCGGCAGCATTCCAGACTCGGGAGAGCACCGTGCGCCTCCATTACCGAGTGGTGAAGAGAAGGCCGGGCCCACTACGGCCGGGCTGAAAAGCGGGGGGGACCACAAGATCACAAACGCCCCGAATGACCTCGGCAGTGGACCAGGCCAAGAGGGGCAGTACTGCCCCTGGTGGAAATGGACTCAGAACGCAGCTTTCTGCATCAGTGGAAGAGTTGGGAGGGTATGGTACAACCCTCCAATGTAGGCATGAGGGTACACGGATAAGGGTGAAGCGATTAAGAAGGAGCTATGGCTCAAATGGTAAGTTTTGTGCCTCTAGTAGCACAGTTTCTCACAGGACAAGGGTTCGGTTCCTGTCAATGCTGTCAAAGTGTCTTAATGTGGTGAATTTAACCGCGGGGGCAGGCGGCAAATGGTGCCGCACATGAGGGTGGTGACACATGGGATGTCACAACCCGGACTACGAGGGAGTGATTAGATGAAGATGATCAGCAGGAGGTGCAGAATGGGTGGGGCGGGCGTGGGGTTGGGTTGGGAAATCTCACCAATTTGTTCATGACATTTTCCAGGGTACTACAGTAGGCAATTGGTGACAGGAAGGGCAATGGCATCAGGACAGCCGTGGAGGGCCCGACAAGAGGAAAACAGGGGGCCAAATGGCAGGCTCCAGAATAGACACCAGTTCTAGCACCCGGTAAAAAGCGCAGCTGCATAATCAAGGTGGCAGCAGTGGT
Source organism: Calotriton arnoldi (assembly GCA_963921515.1). Classification (NCBI taxonomy): domain Eukaryota; kingdom Metazoa; phylum Chordata; class Amphibia; order Caudata; family Salamandridae; genus Calotriton; species Calotriton arnoldi. The sequence continues at coordinate 779,385 of CAWUFW010002205.1, read as the reverse complement.
GTCAATGGGTATGGATGCGAGGGAGTAGCATGCTGCGGTTTGCGATGCGGCTGCATAGGGGTTGGCAGGTATCAGACATATTAGTTGGCAAGGACGAGTCAGGCATAGTTGAGGAAGGAGCCTCGGCGCCAGAGAGCAAGATGGGGTTAAGGTACACGGGAAGGAGAGTGCTGAGCTCAAGACCGAGGAACTACAGTACGGGAAGGGTTTGAAGTTGTTGGGTGCACTTCGTAGGCTGGCAATTAAAGAGAAAAGCAGGAAGGGGTAAGGGTGTTCCCGTTGGTGCATGCAGGAGCTTTAATACCGGAGGGTGCACTGGGGAATTTTGTAGGTAGACATGGAGGTTTAAAGGCCCCGGAAGCACACCCCCCTTACCAATTCTTACGGCAAAAGCCACCAGCCTAGTCTTTAAACCGGGTAGAGGCAACAGCAGCAGGTGTCCGTAGGGACACAGCAGCACAAGCAGGCGTATGGGCTAGAGGGGGAGGTGGAAGGGTGAGTATTTGGACCAAAAGTTAATACGCCTAATAACCTTGACCTTTAAATAATTTGGAGTGTTGATGTCTAATAACAAAGATGACGTCAACAACTGAGGGAAGAGTTACACATGGTTTACGGCTAGGGTACAGAGGTACGAGCTTAAGGAGATGGGCGGAGGATATCGAAGCAGTTCATGCAGCAGACCATTTGGTTAAGAGAAACTGCTCAAAGATAGGCATGGGATTCCCAAGAAAGGAAAATGTCAGCACTGGTTTCCCCTCCAATGGTCTTGAGCAGGGGTAGCTCGCTTAACAGCGTCGTACTGAAGGAAGAGGCCTTCTGTGCTTACTCTTCAGTGTAAGTGTCACGGAGGACAGGGAATTTGGAGGTGACACACTAACTTGGGGAATTTTTCGTTGTGGGGCAGCCAGTTTCCGCGTAATGCCAGAGGAGGCTGGATAGTTTAGGGCACTCATGGGGGGATTTGGGTGCACTTTTGGCATCAGAGCAGACAGCCAGTTTCTGCTGAATGCCAGAGGAGGCTGGATAGTTTAGGGCACTCATGGGGGATTTGGGTATACCTTTGGCATCAGCGCAGACAGCTGGGCCCGTTAAGGGGGCTGTCATTCTAGGACATTGAGATTGATTCTGTGGCCATTGAGGCCTGGTTACCATAGTGATAAAGCAAACATGAATGGGGATCATGGGTGATTTGGTGTACCTTGGGCACCAGAACAGACAGCTGGACCCAGGTCAGGGGCTGTCAATCCAAGGCAGTGCGAATGATCCTGTGGCCATTGCGGCTTTGTTACCAATGGAGATAGAGCAAACACGCATAGTTATGAGGGCTGCCAGAGGATGCTGGGCATTTTCGAAAAGCTCAGGGTTGACCTTGGGGTACCTTCGGCAACATAGAAGCCATTTGGCCCAGAACGGCACTCGCACCGTGGGCATCGATATTGCTCCTGTGGCCATGGAGGCCCGGTTTACTGGTGGTGATTAGAGCTGACAATCCCATTATGCGGACTGCCAGAGGATGCTGGACAGCTCTGGGAGGTCAGGGATGAACCTGGGGCACAGTTGACAGCATAGAAGACAGCTTGATCAGCACGGCACTGTCATTCCTGGGTATTGACATTGATTCTGTGACCATGGAGGCCCTATTTACGAATGGGGATTAGAGCTGACTACCCGGTTCCACAGACTGCCAGAGGAGACTGGACAGTTCTGGGAGCTCAGGGGTGAAGTGAGGGTACCTTTGGCAACAAAGAAAGCAGCTGGACCCAGTACGGTGCTGCCACTCCTAGGCATTGTGATTGATTCTGTGGCCATTGAGGCCTAGTTACCTAGGGGATAAATCTAACAAGCCCATTTCCATGGACTGCCAGAGGGTGCTGGACAGTTTTGGGCAGCTCTGGGTTGACCTATGTGCCCCTTTGCCAAAAGGAAAGACAGTTGGTCCCTGAACGGTGCTGTTATTCCTGGGCATTGAGTTTGATTATGTGGCATGGATGCTCAGTTACTGTTGGAAGGACAGCTAACAGGGCAGTGATATGGGACACCATGCCGGCTAAACACAAGGTTCTGGCAATGAGGGGCAAACTTTCTGGGACATTATACATTTTACAGGAAAGTTTTATTTCACATGGATGAAATAGCGGTGGGACGGGTCGCCATGCTGGTTACACGCGAGGTTCTGTCAAAGTGGGGCGAAGTTTCTGGGACGGCTAAAATCACACAAGAGAGTTTTATTTCACATTAATAACATAGCGGTAGGGTAGTCGGGAATCAACAGTCTATAACGTATGTGCAGGGGCTGAAATTGATGCGGGTTTGGTTTTGAAATTTGAGGGCATGTTAAGAGCGCATCATGCGCAGGGGAGGACGAGTATATCGCAGATGCTTTCTCTTGTTCACAGTGGGCGAGGTTCTATAGGATGCCCACTGTTACAAAGGATTAAGGGAAGGTCCTGCCTAGTAGGAAGCAAAGGAGACAAAAGGCCAGATGGAGGATTGAAGATGTGGTACAGTTTAGTTTGAAGCTGATTGAACAGGGACAGTTAGAGTACTTAGTGCTGGACAGCAGAAATGTACGGCATCCAAGGGTAGGCTTTGGTGGAGATATGGCCTGATGGCAGACAAGTGGTGTCCATGATTTGGGGGATTGGGTTGGGGAATCTAGGAGTGGGATCCCCACTTTGACGCCGAGGTCTGGGGAGCTAGTTTCAGAGGTTATTTGAAATTTACCCGTGATATGCTCTGGAGAACATGGATAGGTGTTGTTCTTGACCCTCACGACTGGGATGTTTTGGGGGCAATTTTTAGGATATAAATTATTGGGTGTAAAAGGGTAATTTGGGGAGAAGTCCGCCCAGGGGCAGCAGACATACAGATTTGGTTGTGCAAGTCTAAGACAGATTAGAGGGGTCTTGGCAGTGCTGTGTTGTGTAGGTACCCAGTTTCAAATTTTGCCAGGTGAAGTGAGCCACTTCCCTGTGAGAAGAGTTGCACAGTGCAGGGGTTTGTTGTTATGTCACAGTGGTGGGACACCAGGGATGGCTTTTCCACTGTTGTTGGTACTTCTGCAGAGCTGCTGACACACAAGGTCTTGGGAGGCATGCCTGTTGTATAGATAGGACCCCGGAGGTAGGCAAATGGGGAGGGAGCATGGCGGACACGAGGGGCTTGGGGAGAGGGGCATCAAAATGCTGTTAGCGATATGCACAGGTCAGGGAGGAGGTTTGCTAAGATATTTCATTTTCAAAACTTTTATTGTTGTTTTTCAGGTTCGGCTCTAAGTTTGGTGGTCACCGGTGTGTCTGTTTGGATAATTGAGTATTCATTAGTACAATGGGATGAACAGCAGGCAAAAAGGAGCAGACTCTGGGTCACTTTGGGATTTGCCCCCTATCGCTTTCACATCTGATCGTATAGGAAAACAGGGCCTGGGGTGGAAGCAACTGCTACCCTCTTGGAATAGGGTATTAGTTGGGGGGGGGTAGATGTCAGGAATTTACTTTTACAACAGAGTGCCGATGATATAGTGGGAGAAAAGGGGGTATTTTGATCAAAGCAATATAGGATGATTTGCAGGCGAGTTATGCCAATATTCAAGCATCTGGCTAGGTGAAATGAGTTTACTCCCCACAGGGAGTGGCATGGGGCTGTGAAGATGGAGGCAATAGGAAAGCAAGGAAAGGGTCAATGGAGACAGGACGTCTTTTTGAAGAGTCAATGGGGCTGGCTTTAAAATATGACACAGAGGAATCTTTAGGGGGTTGGTGTTTTTCTTTTTTCGCCTGGAGTCGTATTTGTGTCAGGTTCATTTTCCCCTTGCAGAGGCCCTGAAGGTGCCTTAGATTTTTTGGGGGGGGCAGAAAAAGGGGTAGTTATCCCTTTTTCTGGGTGGCGGTTGGCAGTCAAGTTGGCATGTTTTAGCCAAGTTTATTCGCTGTTGACAGAGGCAATCCAGGCTGAAAGGGAACGGGTAGACAAGTTCATGAGGTAGGGTCTTTAAGGTGCATTATGAAGTTAGGTTAGATGCAGGTTAATAGTCATAAAGGTTAAAGTTGAAAGGTCAAAGGTCTAAGGGTAAAGTTCAAAGGTGAAAAGTCAAAGGTTAAAGTTCAAAGGTGAAACGTTAAAAGGTCACAGTAGGGGGTACTGAATTGCAGGTGTAAAATGTTGTGTGGGGGAACCTTAGGGGTGTGGGTAGTTTTACAGAGGTAACATCTTGTATAGTGAGGTTGTAGTTTTGTAAGGCATCAGGCCAAGGGCTTTTAATTGTGATGTGCATCTGTTTCAATTAAAGCAGCCTTTTTTCACACTATTCCGGTGTCAGTGGTCTGCGCTGCTCCCCATATTCCCCAAGGGGGTCTTGGGGGGCAGCCGAAAGCAGGGAGGTCTGCCCCCCGGGGTGTTTGGGGAATGGAAGCGGCACGGGCGACGGCCCTGCCCCCTTTGGGATAGTTGGGCTATTTTATAGCCCAAAGGTTATTTCTGCTCCCCTTTTGTTCGACCAGCCACCATTTTTTGGTATACACGGTGTCTGGTCATAAGTATAGCAGAGCTTTTTTCCCCTCTCTCCCCCCATTTAATTCGCATTTTGGGGGTTAATTCGTTTTTACGGCTAGCAAGCTGGATTTTGGTTGGCTTTGAGTTGAAACAGGTGTACAGAGTGTCTAAGTGATTGTTTAAGGGTTTGTTGCTTTGAAGCAGGTGCAGGGGTGGTTGGCAGTCAAGTTGGCATGTTTTAGCCAAGTTTATTAGTTACTGACAGAGGCAATCCAGACTGAAAGGGAACGGGTAGACAAGCTCACAAGGAAGGATCTTTAAGGTGCATTAGGAAGTTAGGTTAGTTACAGGTTAATTGTCATAAAGGTTAAAGTTGAAAGGTCAAAGGTGAAAGGGTAAATTTCAAAGGTGAAAAGTCAAATGTTAAAGTTCAAAGGTGAAAGGTTAAAATGTCACAGTAGGGGGTACTGAATTGCAGGTTTAAAATGTTGTGTGGGGGAACCTTAGGGGTGGGGGTAGTTTAACATAGGTAACATCTTGTATAGCGAGGTTGTAGTTTTGTGAGGCATCAGGCCAAGGGCTTTTAATTATGATGTGCACCTGTTTCAATAAAAGTGCCCTTTTTCACACTATTCCGCTGTCAGTGGTCAGTGCTGCTCCCCATACTCCCCAAACATCGTTTGGATGTAATACTGGGGTCATCACTATCTACCACTATTCAAGCGAGGTGGTGATCATAACAGCAACAACAAGAAAAAGACGTGTAAGTTGCATAAAACAACTACTTCCTCACAGGTTAGAAAATAAGTGTGCCCATATGTAGTTATTGGCCTAAAATTAGGTTTTTCTTTTCTTCAGATGAGAAGTCTTTTAGGCAGGCCATGATGAATCATTTTCAAGGAACGCTGGTACCTTTCATTAATATTTTTTTTAATATTTTGCATCAGTTGAAAATCCCTTGAGATCTCTAGCTAGAGAACAATACATTGGGCACTCAATTGGCAAAATGAGTTTTAAATGCTTTAAATGTATTTATCTCAAAGTTTAATGTTGTATAAGGGCCAATTGATGAAGGCGTAACTCTCACTTATGCCTGGAAATAAAGCATATCATTTGCTTGCGTAATTTACGCTTGGATCATAAAAAGTGCAACAGATATGAATGAATGCCGTGTGAAGATGAGGCGACAACCATTCATGGGTATACTATACAATCATAGTTTTTAACATAAGTTATATCAATGGACAACGAAAGGGATGCTTCAGAGAAGTGGTAAAGGACCTGTTATTCAAATGGTTAATACCCATTCGGTCTTAAATTATTCTGGGCAGTCTCTGTACATATTGATAAATAAATACAAACCGATAACTAGATGATATCTGAGTGTATTTATCCGTAAAAATCAGCAAATATGGAAAACTAGGAAGCTTTAAGCGTAAAGTACTTTAGAGTGTCCTATTACTTACCGGTAATCTTCATTACTCCGGGTCCCGTTGTCCTTGTCCCCTTCATACTAAACAAGTGAGATAATCTATCTCATTGACAGAAAAAAGAAAAGAAGGAATGCTGGTACACCCCTCCCCCTCCCTGTGAGAAGTTGGCCTGGCATATGCTGTCCACTAATTATAGTGGGTACCTTGCACCAGTCCAAACAACCCCTTATTGGAGATAGGTTAAAGACAACCTTATTGAAAGCTATCCTAGTGGTAGCTATGGAGAACAGCCTTCAGGCTAAGTCTTGAAGGAATGTAAAGCAGCTTGTTTTACCAGTCTATAATCTCTTGAGTGACCAAATGAAAGAGCACCACACCAGGTATATATTCAAAATATATGTATTTATTGCTAAACACACCCCTCTAGTCTCTTTATGAGGCTAGAGTTCGAAAGTACATAAGTTATAAGTTATCAAATCACAGTAATAGCACAAATACACGTTTGGGCCCTAGGGGCGTACCAAACCATATACCAATAAAGTGGTATGCGAACCATGACTGAACTAGACACTAGGCCTAGAGCCTCTAGAAGTGCTTGGACCACAAGGAACCACCCAAGGTAGTGACACAGGGGACCTACGGGAGACGCGTGCAGTGTAAATACACAACCGCGATACGCCGTTGACTTCTATGGAGAAAGTCGGGATCGGGAAAGTATAGAAAAGGGACACTTAAAAGAGGACTAGGACAAAACCCTTTGAGATCTAGGACTTTGAAGAGTCTCTACCCACGGGAGCACCGGAGTACTCGTGTTACCTCACCCAGGGAAGCCGGGTGCATAGGTGCCTTTCGGGGTCGGGTTTCGTCGTCGATTCGAATGGCGATCTGCTGCAAAGTGCTGCTGGCGGCCAAGAGAAAAGTGTCCGGGTGGATCCAAGAGTGGATCGGAGTTCTGAAGAACCTGAAAGCAGAGGGGACAGAGTCTGGGTCACTAGCCAGTGACCAGGGAGGCGATGGACAGATGCCCACCGATGTCGAGTTCTTCAGGTGCGTTGATGGTCGTCTTGACTCTTCAGCCACGAGGTCCAGGAGGCGTTGTTGGTGACCAGGAGCAGGATTCAGGCTGGTACATGATGTCTGTCGAGTGCTGAGGTGTCGGCGACCGGATTGGACCCAACAAGCCTTGGCAACAGCAAGTCTCGATGAAGATGTAGATCGTCGATGGTGCAGACCAGCAAGGTCTGTGGAACTCACCCAGCGAGGGTAAGTGAGGGCAGGCCTGGAGCAACCAGAATGCCAAGGAAGAAAAGGATTGGCCTTCGTTAAGGGCTACTAGCCAACGTGCTAGCGACCATGAAGGAGCCTCGTGACGCCGCACGTGGAGCTGGCTTACAGGACACTCGTGGAGTGGGGGCCAGTGATCTTCGGTGCAGGTGGTGCTGGAGGCTAGGGCTACTCGGAGCCCAAAGCACGACTTCTTGGAAGACCCAGAAGATGATGCACTTGCAAATGTGCTCGGTGTCCAGGGGTCACGGTCTCAAGTCACCCACGATAGCCACGGGCGTCAGCTTTACTGGGGACTCAGGGTAGCCTCGGGGAAGTCTGAGAATCCACCTCTGGTGATGCGATGACTTCGGCGTCCGACGGGAGCTTCAGAAATGCAAACCGGACAGATGCTTCTTTGGTGCCTGCCAAGCAGGGGAGTCACTCCTTGACCCCAAGGGAGATTCTTCTGTCCTCTAATCGTGAGTAGAGCATCGAAGGTCCAGGATTCAGTTTCAGAGTTTCGTCCAGGGATAATCTAAAGTCCTAAGGACTGGGTTCCTACCTTTATTCTAAAAATAGGGGTTGGACTACTCTGTGGCCCCACCTATGGGTGGGTCAGGGCAGAGGGGTGGCTACACCCCTTTCCCTTTGTCCAGTTCGCGCCAAAGCAGGGGCTGCAAGCCCCTGATCCGGTTTGAACTGGGGTATGCACAGGGACACCAAATGTGCCCCCAGTGCAGGACTTCAGAGCACCCGAAAGTGCTCCCGCCCAGCCCCAATACACATTATCCTGTCTGGGGAGGTGGTCACACCTCCCTGGGACAGGAAACCTATTGTAGAGGCCTCCCCTGCCGGAGTTTCCTCCAGCAGCAGGAGGCCAGACTCGTGTCTGTGGCAGCAGCATCCATTTTGTGATGCCAGGGCTCTGGAAAGAAGTTACCGGACTAGTCAGAGTTAACATGTCTTTCCCTCTAGAAGGGTGGAATGCTACCCCCACCGCCAGACTTGGCGGGGGGGTAGTATTCCAAGATGTTTGACACCAAACACGACATGTTTAGGTGCAGCCATTCCAAAGTTAGCATTTTACCGCGAGGATATAATGCGCTTAAGAGTATATGGTCAGGCTGCACTACAAACAGCATCAGAGATGGTCTCCGAACGCTGCAGAGGGGCCCTGCTCATGCAGGGGCACCCTCTCACATAGGAACCACGCACTCTGCCTTTAGGATTGATAAGGCCTGCCTTAGGAGTGACTTATAGGTTTATATGTGTGTATGTATTTCGTGATATAGGTAACCTATATCACAGTAAGGGGTGCATGCACCACCTTACCCAGGCTGCAGTAGCAGACCTGTGGTGTCAGTTTGGATGGCCTTCCAGGGGTGGCATAATACATGCTGCAGCCCCTGGCAGGCCTCTGAGGTACCTATGCCCTTGGTACATAGTATACCATATACTAGGGACTTATAAGGGCACTCCAGATCCCAATCAGTGATGTGCCTAAGGCACATGGAAACCATTTTAGAGAGGAAGCAGCTAGGCTGGGGTTCTGATTAGCAGGGCCCCAGCCAGACTAATGTCGAAAAACAGTGAAGCATCAGCAAAAAGTGGGGGTACCCATGTGAAGCAGATCCTACTCTCCTACACAACCCCCCAAACGTAGGGACATTAAACTAACCTTGCCCAGTTAAGTCTTCATGTTCTAAGTGGAAATACCTAGAGAGTCCATCTGCATTCGCATGGTTACTCCCAGGCCTATGTTCCACTGTAAAGTCCATCCCCTGTAGGGAAATGGACCACCTAAGCAGTTTGGGGTTTTCACCCTTCATTTGTTTTAGCCATAAGAGGGGCTTATGGTCTGTCTGAACCAGGAAGTGTGTACCAAACAAGTATGGCCTCAACTTCTTCAGAGCCCAGACCACAGCAAAGGCCTCCCTCTCTATGGCTGACCAACGTTTCTCTCTAGGGGTCAGCCTTCTGCTAATGAAAGCTACTGGCTGATCCTGACCTTCTTCATTCAATTGTGACAGTACAGCCCCTACCCCCAATTCAGATGCATCAGTTTGAACAATGAACTTCTTGGAGTAATCAGGACTCTGCAGAATTGGAGCAGTGCACATGGCCTGCTTGAGGTCATCAAATGCCTTTTGACAGCTAGCTGTCCACTGAACCTTTTTGGGCATTTTCTTGGAAGTTAAGTCATTCAGGGGTGTCACTATTGATCCATACCCCTTGACAAATCTCCTATAGTACCCAGTCAGGCCTAAGAAGGCTCTCACCTGAGTCTGGGTAGTGGGAGCAGTCCAGTCCATGATGGTCTGGATCTTGCTCTGCAAAGGTTGAACCTGACCTCCACCCACAAGGTGGCCCAGGTACACAACCTGACTCTGCCCTATCTGGCACTTAGTGGCCTTGATAGTCAGGCCTGCCTTTGCAGGGCCTGTAAAACATTCCTGAGGTGGACCAGGTGATCCTCCCAGGTGGAGCTAAAGACAGCAATATCATCTAGATATGCTGCACTATAGGCTTCCAGACCTGTGAGAACTGTATTCACCAACCTCTGGAAAGTGGCACGTGCATTCTTCAGACCAAAGGGCATTACCACAAATTGATAATGCCCACTAGGGGTTGAGAATGCTGTTTTGGGCTTTGCAGTATCAGCTAGTCTGATCTGCCAGTAGCCAGCTGTTAGGTCAAATGTGCTGAGATATTTGGCAGAGGCCAAAGTATCTATGAGCTCATCTGCCCTGGGTATTGGATGGGCATCAGTCCTAGTGACTGCATTGAGACCCCTGTAGTCCACACAAAACCTCATCTCTCTTTTTCCACCACTGGTGTGAGGTTTTGGTACAAGGACCACTGGACTAGCCCAAGGGCTATCTGAGGGTTCAATAACTCCCAACTCCAACATTTTCTGGACTTCAGTCCTGATACAGTCCCTGACATGGTCAGGTTGCCTATAAATCTTGTTTTTAATAGGCAGACTGTCCCCAGTGTCCACTTCTTGAGTGCACCAGGTGGTCTGACTGGGTGTCAGTGAAAACATATGTCTAAACTGATTGAGGATTTGCCTGCAATCAGCTTGTTGCTGGGTAGTGAGGCTGCCTGCCAAGGCTACACCATCAACTGACCCATCGTCAGGGTTCTGTGAGAGCAGGTCAGGGAGTGGGTCACTCTCTTCCTCCTGCCCTTCATCAGTAGCCATGAGCAAGCCCATGTCTGCCCTGTCCACATATGGTTTTAACCTGTTGACATGGAGAACCCTGTGGGGACTCCTGGGTGTTCCTAGGTCTACTAAATAAGTGACCTCACCCTTCTGCTCAACAATAGTGTGGGGTCCACTCCATTTATCTTGGAGAGCTGCTGGGGCCACTGGCTCCAACACCCACACCTTCTGTCCTGGCTGGTAAACAGTCAGAACAGCTCTTTGGTCATGCCAGGCCTTCTGAAGTTCCTGGCTAGCCTCAAGGTTTTTGGTTGCCTTTTTCATGTACTCAGCCATCCTGGAGCGGAGACCAAGTACATAGTCCACTATATCTTGCTTTGGGGGCTTGAGAGGTAACTCCCATCCTTCCTTCACCAAGCACAGTGGACCCCTCACAGGGTGGCCAAACAGAAGTTCAAAAGGGCTGTAACCAACCCCTTCTGAGGCACCTCCCTATATGCGAATAAAAGGCAGGGCAAGAGTATGTCCCATCTATGCCTAAGCTTTTCTGGGAGCCCTTTAATCATGCCCTTCAAGGTTTTGTTGAATCTCTCAACTAAACCATTGCATTGTGGGTGATAGGGTGTGGTGAACTTATAAGTCACTCCACACTCCTTCCACATTGCTTTTAAGTACCCAGACATGAAGTTAGCACCCTGTCTGAGACTACCTCCTTAGGAAAGCCCACTCTTGAGAAGATTCCCAGGAGGGCCCTTGCCACCACAGGTGCTGTAGTGGTCCTGAGGGGAATAGCTTCTGGGTACCTGGTGGCATGATCCACTACCACCAGGATAAACCTGTGCCCAGAGGCTGTTTGGGGATCCATGGGACCAACAATGTCAATCCCTACCCTTTCAAAGGGCACCCCCACCACAGGTAGTGGTATCAGGGGGCCTTTGTAGTGCCACCTGCCTTGCCACTGGCTTGGCAGGTTACACAGGAGCGACAAAACTCCTTGCTGTCTTCAGACATGTGGGGCCAGTGAAAGTGAGGGACAATTCTGTCCCAAGTCTTGTTCTGGCCCAGGTGACCTGCTAAGGGAATATCATGGGCTAGGGTCAATAGGAAGCCCCTGAACTTCAAAGGTATTACCAACCTCCTGGTAGCACCAGGCTTGGGGTCTCTACTCTCTGAGTACAGGAGTCCATCATCCCAATACACTGTATGGGGACCACTAGCTTTCCCAGCAGCCTCAGCAGCAGCTTGCTGTCTGAGGGGTTCAAGGGAGGGCAGCTCTGCTGCTCCTGGCTCAGATCTGCCCTAGAAGGTCCCCCTGTCCCCAAGAACTCAACCTGGTCAGGTTCAAGTTCCTCTGGGACAGTTCCTTCTTCAGGGCTGAGATCATCCCCCTCAAGGGACTGATCTTCCTCCTGAGCCAAGGGGAAGGCACTGCCTTAACCCTACTACTCCTCCTCTTGGAAGGCACTTGGTCCATTCTTCCAGAATCCAAGGCCTGTTCAGTGCTAGACATTTTGGCTTGTGACCTGGTCACAGCAAACACATCTGCAGGGATCCCCAGCATTTCTGCATGGGTCCTGAGCTCCACTTCTGCCCAAGCAGAAGTCTCTAAGTCATTGCCAAGCAAGCATTCGACTGGTAGGTTTGCACTTACCACAACCTTCTTAAGGCCAGTTACCCCTCCCCAGGAGAAGTTAACAACTGCCAGAGTATGGTCTGTTCTGACATTGCTAGCATTGGTCACTTGGTACATCTCACCAAGCATAACTTGCCCAGGAAGCACAAGGTCTTGTGTCACCATTGTGACACTTGCCCCTGTATCCCACCGCTGCCACCAATGTGAGAAGTTGGCCTGGCATATGCTGTCCACTAATTATAGTGGGCACCTTGCACCAGTCCAAACAACCCCTTATTGGAGATAGGTTAAAGACAACCTTATTGAAAGCTAGCCTAGTGGTAGCTATGGAGAGCAACCTTCAGGCTAAGTCTTGAAGGAATGTAAAGCAGCTTGTTTTACCAGTCTATAATCTCTTGAGTGACCAAATGAAAGAGCACCACACCAGGTATATATTCAAAATATATGTATTTATTGCTAAACACACCCCTCTAGTCTCTTTATGAGGCTAGAGTTCGAAGTACATAAGTTATAAGTTATCAAATCACAGTAATAGCACAAATACACGTTTGGGCCCTAGGGGCGTACCAAACCATATACCAATAAAGTGGTATGCGAACCACGACTGAACTAGACACTAGGCCTAGAGCCTCTAGAAGTGCTTGGACCACAAGGAACCACCCAAGGTAGTGACACAGGGGACCTACGGGAGACGCGTGCAGTGTAAATACACAACCGCGTTATGCCGTTGACTTCTATGGAGAAAGTCGGGATCGGGAAAGTATAGAAAAGGGACACTTAAAAGAGGACTAGGACAAAACCCTTTGAGATCTAGGACTTTGAAGAGTCTCTACCCACGGGAGCACCGGAGTACTCGTGTTACCTCACCCAGGGAAGCCGGGTGCATAGGTGCCTTTCGGGGTCGGGTTTCGTCGTCGATTCGAATGGCGATCTGCTGCAAAGTGCTGCTGGCGGCCAAGAGAAAAGTGTCCGGGTGGATCCAAGAGTGGATCGGAGTTCTGAAGAACCTGAAAGCAGAGGGGACAGAGTCTGGGTCACTAGCCAGTGACCAGGTAGGCGATGGACAGATGCCCACCGATGTCGAGTGCTTCAGGTGCGTTGACGGTCGTCTTGACTCTTCAGCCAGGAGGTCCAGGAGACATTGTCGGCGACCAGGAGCAGGATTCGGGCTGGTACACGATGTCTGTCGAGTGCTGAGGTGTCGGCGACCGGATTGGACCCAACAAGCCTTGGCAACAGCAAGTCTCAATGAAGATGTAGATCGTCGATGGTGCAGACCAGCAAGGTCTGTGGAACTCACCCAGCAAGGGTAAGTGAGGGCAGGCCTGGAGCAACCAGGATGCCAAGTAAGAAAAGGATTGGCCTTCGTTAAGGGCTACTAGCCAACAGGCTAGCGACCGCGAAGGAGCCTCGTGACGCCGCACGTGGAGCTGGCTTACAGGACACTCGTGGAGTGGGGGCCAGTGATCTTCGGTGCAGGTAGTGCTGGAGGCTAGGGCTACTCGGAGCCCAAAGCACGACTTCTTGGGAGACCCAGAAGATGATGCACTTGCAAATGTGCTCGGTGTCCAGGGGTCACGGTCTCAAGTCACCCACGATAGCCACGGGCCTCAGCTTTACTGGGGACTCAGGGTAGCCTCGGGGAAGTCTGAGAATTCACCTCTAGTGAGGCGATGACTTCGGCGTCCGACGGGAGCTTCAGAAATGCGAACCGGACAGATGCTTCTTTGGTGCCTGCCAAGCAGGGGAGTCACTCCTTGACCCCAAGGGAGATTCTTCTGTCCTCTAATCGTGAGTAGAGCGTCGAAGGTCCAGGATTCAGTTTCAGAGTTTCGTCCAGGGATAATCTAAAGTCCTAAGGACTGGGTTCCTACCTTTATTCTAAAAATAGGGGTTGGACTACTCTGTGGCCCCACCTATGGGTGGGTCAGGGCAGAGGGGTGGCTACACCCCTTTCCCTTTGTCCAGTTTGCGCCAAAGCAGGGGCTGCAAGCCCCTGATCCGGTTTGAACTGGGGTATGCACAGGGACACCAAATGTGCCCCCAGTGCAGGACTTCAAAGCACCCGAAAGTGCTCCCGCCCAGCCCCAATACACATTATCCTGTCTGGGAGGTGGTCACACCTCCCTGGGACAGGAAACCTATTGTCCAGGCCTCCCCTGCCGGAGTTTCGTCCAGCAGCAGGAGGCCACACTCGTGTCTGTGGCAGCAGCATCCATTTTGTGATGCCAGGGCTCTAGAAAGAAGTTACCGGACTAGTCAGAGTTAACATGTCTTTCCCTCTAGAAGGGTGGAATGCTACCCCCGCCGCCAGACTTGGCGGGGGGGTAGTATTCCAAGATGTTTGACACCAAACACGACATGTTTAGGTGCAGCCATTCCAAAGTTAGCATTTTACCGCGAGGATATAATGCGCTTAAGAGTATATGGTCAGGCTGCACTACAAACAGCATCAGAGATGGTCTCCGAACGCTGCAGAGGGGCCCTGCTCATGCAGGGGCACTTTCTCACATACGAACCACGCACTCTGCCTTTAGGATTGATAAGGCCTGCCTTAGGAGTGACTTATAGGTTTATATGTGTGTATGTATTTCGTGATATAGGTAACCTATATCACAGTAAGGGGTGCATGCACCACCTTACCCAGGCTGCAGTAGCAGACCTGTGGTGTCAGTTTGGATGGCCTTCCAGGGTGGCATAATACATGCTGCAGCCCCTGGCAGGCCCTCTGAGGTACCTATGCCCTCGGTACATAGTATACCATATACTAGGGACTTATAAGGGCACTCCAGATCCCAATCAGTGATGTGCCTAAGGCACATGGAAACCATTTTAGAGAGGAAGCAGCTAGGCTGGGGTTCTGATTAGCAGGGCCCCAGCCAGACTAATGTCGAAAAACAGTGAAGCATCAGCAAAAAGTGGGGGTACCCATGTGAAGCAGATCCTACTCTCCTACACTCCCCACTGGGAGTACATAAGCGTACCCTACCCAGCATTCCTCCTGAACCACCAAGCCCCAGATGAGGGCCGGAAAGTCCGGGAGGGAGGGAGGGATGCTATGAAGGGGACGAGGACAACGGGACCCGGAGTAATGAAGATTACCGGTAAGTAATAGGACATTACCCCCAGGTCCCTCCTGTCCTCGTCCCCTTCATACTAAACAAGTGAGAATACCCAAGCAGCAACCGGCCATCATCACACAACAAACCACCAGGACACAGAGCCATAGTAAACCCAGCAATTTATTGAAAACAGCACAGTACCAAAGAAAAAAAGGGGAATCAGGAGCACACAGCCCGAAGCACCCCCAAACCAAAGTTAGCCTCATCCCCCAGAACATTCTGAATCCGGTAATGCCTAACAAAGGTATTAGCAGAGGCCCAAGTAGCGGCCCTACAAATCTCAGAAAGGGACACACCACGAACCTCCGCCCAGGAAGCCGCCATCCCCCGCGTAGAACGCCCCTGAACCCCAGCCGGAGGAGGGGAGCCCGAAAGGGAATAGGCCAACATGATGACTTGCTTCAACCAACGACCAATGGAGGAAGTGGAAGCCCGGCAACCCCTGGAGACCACCCCAAAGGAAACAAACAGGGAGTCAGACCGCCGAAAGGAACGAGTACGGTCCACATAGACCCTCAAGGCACGGCAAACATCCAGCAAGGACCAGGGAAGGTCGTTCTCATCCACCTGAACAGAACACAGAGCAGGCAAGACCAGCTCCTGGGAGCGATGGAATTGGGAGGAAACTTTGGAACAAAGGAGGAATCCAAACGAAGAACAACTCCATCCGCAGAAAAGGAAAGAAAAGGCTCCCGAGACATCAAAGCCCCCAGCTCACCCAGGCGACGAGCAGAAGTAATAGCCACCAAAAAAACAACCTTAAAAGTGACAAACTTCAAATCAACCTCCTCCAAAGGCTCAAAAGGCGCAGCCACCAAAGCCCTCAAAACCAAAGGGAGGTCCCAAAGGGGAAAAGAAGGCCGAACCACAGGACGGGAAATAGAAAAACTGCGCAACAAACGAGAAACCAGGTCATCCACATCAGTCAGATTCCCCCAAGGGGAACGGAAAGCCCGAACAGCAGCCCACTGGGCCCGCAGAGTTGAGACAGACAAACCCTTCTCGAACCCATCCCAAAGAAACTGAAGAACATCAGGCAAAGGACAAACCAAAGGAGACAGCGCCAGACCGAGACACCAATGCTCGAAGTTCCCCCAATGCCTACCGTAGGACCGAAGAGTAGACGGCCTCCGGGACTGCTGAAGAGCCAAAGCTAAATGCTCGGGGATACCCCGATTCCTCCACCCCTGCCTTTCAACCTCCAAACCGACAGCCGAAGCCGCCGGAGGGACAACATCGGAGAGGACCACAAGGGAGACGGAGGGAAGGGGAAGAACCAAGGACCCTGAACCGCCAACAACTTCAGAGTCGGAAACCACGACCGGCGGGGCCAGAAGGGCACCACCACAACCACCTCCCGATCCTCCATCACCAGCCGAGACAGAAACCGAGAGATCAGGGCAAGGGGAGGAAAGGCATACAGCAGGCGAGAAGGCCAAGGGAGGGTCAGGGCATCCACCCCCAAGACCCCTCCTGAGGAACCCGGGAATAGAAGCGGGAAGCAGTGCATTGAGCCGGGAAGCAAATAGGTCCAGAAAGGAAGACCAAACCTCACGCACACCAGACGAAAGGCCACCGGAGTCAAAGCCAACTCCTGGGAGGCGGGAAAAAACCGACTGAGGGCATCCGCCACCCCATTGTCCACCCCCCGGACATGAACAGCCGCCAGAGACAAGAGATGGCCCTCCGCCCAGCAAAACAACGGGGACACCACCGCGTTCAGGGACTGGGACCGGATACCCCCCTGGTGATTCAAGTAGGCCACGGTCACAGTGTTGTCCGACTGAACCAACACATGGCGGTGCAACAGCAGACCCCGAAACCCCATGACCGCCCGAAACACAGCAGACAACTCCCGCCAGTTCGAAGACCGCCGACTCTCCAGCAGCGACCAACGACCCTGAAGGAACTCCGACCCCAAAGTTGCCCCCCAACCCAACGCACTGGCGTCCGTTGTAAGGACCACCGGAGGAGGGGACTGCAGAGGCAAACCTCTGGCCAGATTGTCCGACAAAGTCCACCAGCGCAGAGCAGGAAGGATTGACAGAGACACCGGAACCAAGAGAGACAAATCCCGAGACAAAGGATCCCACCGAGCCAACAGTTAGGACCAAAGAGGCCGAAGATGGAAACGCGCCCAAGGCACAGTGAACACCGTAGCCGCCATCAGACCCAGAAGGCGCAACCAAAGACGGACCGGGAAGGACCGACCCTCCAGAAACCGCTGAGCCAGGGAACACAAGGTCACTGCACGAGCAACCGGCAGGAAGACCCGATTCAGATCCGTGCGGAAACGAGCCCCTATGAAAGTCAAGTCCTGGGACGGCAGCAGCTGACACTTGGGGAGATTCAACAGGAACCCATGGGCCCCCAAGGTCGAACACACCAACTCCTGAACCTGCAACAACAGAACTGCGGAGGGAGCATGAAGGAGCCAATCGTCCAGATAAGGATAAACCAACACCCCCTGAAGATGCAAGGAAGCCACCAAGGGAGCCACTACCTTGGTAAACACCCTGGGGGCCGACCGCAGGCCGAAAGGGAGGACCTGGAACTGATAATGGACACCCCGAAGACAAAACCTCAGGAAACGACAAGAGAGGGGGTGAACCGGAACGTGATAATAGGCAT
Organism: Calotriton arnoldi; assembly: GCA_963921515.1. Taxonomy (NCBI): domain Eukaryota; kingdom Metazoa; phylum Chordata; class Amphibia; order Caudata; family Salamandridae; genus Calotriton; species Calotriton arnoldi. Next base: position 761,640 of record CAWUFW010002205.1, on the reverse strand, counting down.
CCTGAAGGTCCAGAGTGCACATGTAATGACCTCGGAGAACCAGGGGAATGATCCGCTGAAGAGTCTCCATCTTGAACGGGACACGCAGCACAAACTTGTTCAGGGCCTTCAGATCCAGGACAAGACAAAACCCCCCTGTCACCTTGGGAACCAGAAAAATAATGGAATAAAATCCCTGACCCCTCTCCCCGGGAGGAACCTCCTGCACCGCCCCCTTGTACAGCAGAGACTGGATCCCCAGAGACAGTTCCGCCTGTCTGGACGGACAAGACGGCCACGGAGTCGGCCGGACCCCCGAGTCCGGAGGAGGAGCCGAAAATTCTATCAGGTATCCCAACCGCACAATGTCCAGCACCCACAAGTCTGAACAGGAGGACATCCAGGCTGGAAGAAAAAACCGAAGCCGACCTCCGACCAAGGATCCGGCGATGGCCGCCAGATAGTCAGGAACGAGGTTTTGCGGGAGGGGACTTCGCTTTCCTGTCACGACCCTTTCCAGACTGAAAACGACCCCTGCCCCTGGTAAACTGCCTGCGAGAAGGAGGAGGGAAGAAAGACTTGGGCTTAGAAGAAGCCGGCACCGAGGAAGACTGCTTAAAAGAGGAAGAATGCTTCTTCTCCTTAAACAGACGATGCAATTTGCCCTCCAACTCCTCACCAAACAACATAGAACCCTGAAAGGGCAACCGCAGCGCAGCAGATTTCTGGGCTGAATCCGTCTTCCAGTCCTTCAGGACCAAGTTACGACGAGCAGCCACACAAGCACCCCCAGAGAGGGCCGAGGCACGCACCACGTCGAAGGAAATATCAGACAGAAATTCAACCTGCCTCTCAACATGAGCCAGAAGCCCCGAACAGTCAGTGGCATCATCCATAGACCCATACAGGGACTTCAGGTCAGACAGCAGGGACTGAGCCACATAAGTCCCATATATGCCAGCCCGGAGCGCCAGATGGGAACCAGAATAAACTTTACGCAGGGAAGCGTCCACCTTTTTGTCCACAGGATCACGCACAACCGCATCCTCAGCCAAAGAAGTGCGCCCCACGAGACTGGCCACAAAGAATCCACAGGAACAGAGTCTGGCAAGTCCCTGGCCATATCCTGAAGAGGGTAGAGTTTCGCCATGAAGCGAGGAAGCAGAATGCGATCCGGATCCTTCCATTCCCGGTCAAGCACCTCCTTGACACATGGATGAACCGGCATAACCACAGCAGCAGAGCACTGGAACTGGCGAAGCAAGGAACTCCCAGAAGTACCAGGGGCATCATCGGCAGGAAACCCCATATTCGCCTTCACATGACTCAACAAGTCCGGCAACATGTCCTTGTCGACATATTTGCCTTTCAGCACATCACCCCCCAACCACTCCTCCTCAGAAGCTGAAGAAGAAGAAGAAGAAGGCGGCGGAGCCCGACCAGAGGATTTGGACCGAGGAGCACCACCCATCTCCAATAAAGTCTCCTTAATGAGCCTCTTCAACCTGGCATCACCACCCCTGGAACGCCGCCCGGAGCATGCAGGAGAAGGCGAAGAAGAAGAGGAAGAAGATGAAGAGGATGAAACATCCACATGCCTGCTCTTCTTGGCATGTTTACCCATGGTGAACCGGAGCAGGCCTGCAGGGCACACGAAGCACAGCAAGCCACCCGGCAGAACAGGGCAGCCAAATAAGCCCCAGAGGGATACTGCACAGGCAACCACAGTACCCCCACAGGAGGCAGACCCCCAAATGAGGGAAAGAAGGCAGGAAAACCAAGCGTCAGGACTGAGGCAAGCAGGAACCGACAGCACAAGGCACCGCAGTACCGCACTCCAGGAGCTGGCCCAAGAAGAGTTAGCACCTGAAGCAAACAAACGTGGGCAGCATAAATAACAAAAAAACCGCTACGCGGTACTTACAAGAGGGCTGGCAAACACCCTACTCCACCGCCGCCAGCCGCAAGAGATGAAACGCCTGACTTCCTACACCAAACAACGGAAGTCAGGCAAGCCCCGGAAGGAAGCGCCCCAGCCACACGGGGGCCGCCGCACTCCACGGAGGACAGAACAGGAACTGCCGCGCTCCCGACAAGCCCAGCAACCTGGGAGGCGCAGCAACAGACACCAGCCGCCGAAGGAGATCCTGCATCCATGTGGGAACCGACTGGAGGCGTCAACAGGGCTCCCCCCAAGCCCGGCAGGGGGGGAGCCCCGGGAAAAACCAGCACAAACCCGAAGCCCAGCAGCAGGTAAGTCCCCCAGGAGCCTCCCGGCTCCTGGACCTCTTCATACTGTCAAAGACAGAAAAATAACAGGAGGAATGCTGGGTAGGGTACGCTTATGTACTCCCAGTGGGGAGGGAGGTGTACCAGCATTCCTTCTTTTCTTTTTTTTGTCAATGAGATAGATTATCTCACTTGTTTAGTATGAAGGGGACGAGGACAGGAGGGACCTGGGGGTAATGAGACGTCCAATATATGTATATATAGGGTACAATATTTTTCTGCAGGGAGTATTTTCTGTGGAAAGATGAGTTTCCCGAAGTTCAATAGTGCGACACGAAATAAACCCAAAGGGAATTTCTAATAGATAACTGGGACATGTATAATAACATTTTACTACAAGAAATGTCTACCTGTAGTCTTGTTTATAAAGTATTCAATATTGTGCATGTTTTACTCTAGCTAGTTTACTACGGGAGGTAGAAAAGGCAGCGACAATAGTGCGTTGTTTTAATATCACTTCGAAACGGATCTGCTGAATGTAAAAAATTCTTTCTTAAGCAAACGTATGTTTTTTCGTATTTCGTACTTCAGAATGAGTGTGTTTTAAAATGTAGGATTATAATGCCACAAAATGCGCAGCATAATTTGACTTTTTTTGTCGAAAAATGTGCATTTCCTTTGCGGCAAGAATCGATTTAGTTAACCCTGCTGCGTTATGTGGTCCTTTACTGCCGCATAATTCATATTCCACAGTTTAGCATTCCATTCACCATGCTATAAATAAATATAAATTGTTAACATATCGGATTTCAAAATATTATTTTAGCATTTAGGGTACAGTAATTGCAGTTTAATAATTAATTCCAGATTCACTTTAGTATATTCATATTTATGCAGACAAGACTAGTTGGCCTGGGTTTTATGTGTGTTATGCTTTTTAGGTCGAGCATAGAGTAGCGCGCAAGCGCTACTTCTGGCGAAGACTTTAAGTAAGGGGGTTTCAGAAGCAGTCCAAACGCTCGTGCGTCGTGGCTGGCCTTTTTCGGATGGGTACCGCGGCAGACATGTGTTTCCAACTATCGTGCGCGATAATTGCAAACACATGCCGGCAAAAGGCCATGACGCACGAGCGTCTGGTCAGCTGAGCAGGCTGCCGCGCTCGCTCGCCCCCGCTCCTCCATTGTTGTCCTTGTTTAAGGGGGTGGGGGGGCAGGTTGATTCTGGTACTTGTAGTCAGGTATATGGCATTATAGAAGAAAAATAAATAAGGACCATCACTTCCAGAATTTATAAAACAGCCCTGGACAGGCTCTGCACCCCAGGCATGGACCTGTGAAACTTGGCAGCTGTGTACGCTATGTGCACCACGTGCTGCGCCATGTCTGGAGCGCATCTCTGAGCATTAGGTACCTCACCCAACAGATCGCCGCCCCCCTTCCCCATGCACTCTGAATGCGCGCCAGGAACCGAAGTGAATCAGTGAACTAAGGCACCGGGACGGCAGGTCTATGAAACGCTACATAAGTCCTACAACTCAAGACAATTCCATGGGCAGCGCGGTATAGGGGAGCGGGTGTGGGCAGCGCGGCATAGGGGAGCGGGTGTGGGCAGCGCGGTATAGGGGAGCGCGGGGTGTGGGTGGTGCGGGTCGCGCGGTGCGGGTGGGTTTTGGGCAGCGCGGCTCTCTCTGACCAGAGCAGTGCACCAGCCCCACTCGAGGCCTCCGAGGTGCGCGCGCCCCCTTTCCACGTTCACACAGGCGGTGACTAACCCACTCGATACCTTCAGTGCTTCCTGAGAGGAGGTTTCGACTTTGCCTTAGCCACGGGATAGGCTATGCGTGCTGCATCGCCTGCCCCCACAAGTGGGTAGGGCTTCTGTGAGCTTTGCAGGCGCTTTCTGTGCTGTAAAGCGCGGCGCCCCACCGAACAGCTGGCCTCTTCGCGCGCACACACCTTCTAAGTTCTAGAGGAGGAATGGGCTAATAACACTGGCTACCACGAGATAGCATGGGCCCCTTGCCTAACAATGACCCCTCGAACAACGCGTCATTTTAAAATATTTGCTTCACTATAACTAACAGGAAATTGGAATGCAATCTGTGGCACAAAACACTCAGGAAATACAATGCCCAATTTGTAGTTTATAGATCGCCTTAAAATGCGGTCAGAGAATATTTGTCTTTAAAAAACAAATATTTGCATTTCATTGCATGTTGGGTCGCCTATCAGGTACATGCCTCTGAAAGTCTGCAAGGCTGGTTAAGTCAGCACATGGTCACACATGACCATTCCCAGTGAGTCTGCTTTTAAACTAACAGCACTTGCAAATCCTAGATTTGAGAGACAATGTTCATTTTAAAAATCGGGTTAAGTACATGTTCCAAATAGCAAAACACTGTTCGATAAAAGTGCAGAATGGCCAAGCTGGCAGCACTAAACATTGGGAAAGCAGGCAGCGTTGGGGAAGCAACATTGCAGCATTCCCCGGAATGAGACTCTCACCAAGATTACCTCTGGCCCGCTCTCCTGACTGTCCTCTGAAAATTGCCAACCATCTGGACTCAGCAGTCAGCTATCCAACAGCAATCCAACACGGGTTGTACCCGTCAATCACAGTAGCCAAGACCCCACGTGACGAAGTAGCAGCATAACTGCACCATCACCCACTGGGCTAGCAAGTCTGCCAATTTACAAGAGGAGGAAACTGGCAAAGCCTTCTGGTGTTTTACTCTACAACCTACACCTGAGCTGAATGAACATAAATAAGGCATAGCGACCAAACCGGGAATATGAGCAGGAAAGAATGGTGTAGCCACATTATTATATGTATCTGACTCCTAGAAGTGACGGTAACACTGTAAATGTGTAAAGTTATCGCACTGGCCAACGGGCGGCAAGGCCCTACCAATAGCAGACTGTGCACAATACAACTTCTAATAAAAAACATCATTATACTCAAAAGACTGGCATGTTAACCTACAAATCTAGAGATTCACTTCAAACCATTCACAACTATTCACCACACCTTAATGAGTAAAAAAAAAAACAAGCATTGGCATAGCCAATAGGTCTCGCCTTTGGGACCTTATAAGTATTTAGTTATGCAGCAGGTCCCAAAGGCGAGACCAATTGGCTATGCCAATGCTTGTTGTTAATGAGCTGTCCTCTGTACGTTCCAAGGTGTGTAGCTCAGTGCTCGTGTCAAGGTCTGTATGGAAGTCTCACCTAAAATCTTGCCTACAACACTAATTCTTCTGATTTCCCAGTGTATGCCAACAGAGAATGAGAGAAGACGTGCCTAAAACATCTCTGAAAGTATTTATCACTGGATGGTTTAGATGGCCATCAATTTCAGAAAATAGTGTGTTTTGTATTATGTTTAGAAAATAATTTCTAATAATAACGTTAATAGTTTTTGTTTTAATTTTCATATTATATATAACAGAACATGGCGAGTAATTAAGGACTTGGCAGTAAAGCTTTGTAAATGGCTTTAAAAATCAAATGATAAAACAACATTGACAGTCGATTTATATTCCTTGCCATTTTGAATCCTAATGTTGTTCAGCATCAATGTGTATCTTTGATGCCCAATGTAATATTTTAGTTCAATCTACTTGCAGTTAAAATTGTATGTATTCAAAAAATAGACTTAGCAGATGAGAAATGATGTGTGATCTGTACAGGATCAAACTGTTGTCTGTCCTTAACAGTACACTCCGAAGCTTCAAATGGGGCATAGAGTTCAACAGAACAGTTTATAACAAAAGCAGAAAAGGCTAGTTCCAAACTTGAGAGTTAAGTATACTTTGAGTTTGAGGAAGAATCATTGATATACATACAAGTCATAAGGAGCAAAGTCTACGCACTCCCATGTCCAATGCTTCTTTTACGTTGCTGTAATTAAGTAAGTCTGTTTATTTAATCTGACCTTGTCTCAAATGTTCTTAATCCTGAGGCAGATCCGGCTGGAGAGGCCTGGAAGAAACCCATTTTACCTCAAAGATATGCCCAGTTAACACTGCCAAGTGGCTGCCATAGGTCAACACTCCCAACTTGCCCTCTTTTTCAGTGCACATTTGTACATATTTTGAAACAAAATATGTCCATGGAATAAAGCCTAATAGGAAGGGCACGAATTGCCCTCATAGGTTTTTTTTATCACTTTATTGGTAGCATTTCAATCACTGCTACAGGAAAATCAACATAACAAAAATTACACATTCCGCATCTGCTAATCACATTATTGCCCCCTGACAATACAGGTATCATCATTCTTCAGTTGCCTGAACAATCACATTTTGTTATAAATGTCCCATCAATGGGAATGTGGAACATATGTTATTGTCCGTCTGCATCTGAGGTGCGTCCATGAAGAGGAAATCATGTATAATCTCGATTCTCATATTAGTTCTGGCATCGAAGCCACCCCCAACTCGATCCCTCTTCATATATGTTAAATGGCAGTCAGATGGAATCAAACGTATGGATTCTATCCTACAGGACTGCTGACAGCTTCTCCTTCACACGCATGTTCCAAGCCTCACCACATATGCACTGGCGGAGTGATTTACTTTTTCCAGACCTGCACTAATGCAAGTCTGGCTGCTAGCAGCCGATGCGATATTAATTTACCAGTTGGGGTGCTTAATGGGAAAGTGAGGTTCTGCCCAAGGCCACCAGTGGAGAGGTGTGGTGCAGCGGCCAGGGCAACTGACTTCGGAGCACAGGGCTCACGGTTCGATCCCCAGCTCCGGCGGCAGCTCAGCTCAGCACCATGTGACTCTGGGCAATAGCTCATTTAATTTCCACGACGGCCCCCAGCGCCTTGAGACCCGTAAGGGTGAGTAGTTTGCGCTTTACAAATACGGATTTACATTTACCAGTCATCATAGGTTCAATAACTCAAGTAACAGACAGCAACTGAACTGGAAATCAATAAGCCAGTCAATAATTTCTTATTTAGAGTTTTTGCAAGTGACAAATTGTGATGTATTATGCACAATAACCATAGTTGACATGCATACTCAGTTTGCAGTTATAATCCACATCATGCATTTTCCACAGTAATGCTTATATTCAATAATCGCTTCTGTCTGGAATTAATAAATTAAACCTTTACTCAAGTGCTTCAAGAGTAGACTATAAGGGCCCGATTCAATGCACCTAAGAATATTTTATTTTCGAATATGACCAGATAGATGATTATAAATTATTTTTTACATTAAGAAAACATGTTAGATACCACACTTGTAAATGGAGTAATGCACATGTAATAATACACCAAATTGGTGTATTACTACCTGGGAATAAACCATGTACAGGAGTAAGAAAAAGGTGTTCCAGCTTGCGAATGCTTTGCAAAATTAGTGAACACCCACAAACTTGTACGTTTGTGGATAATCGTGAATTTTTCATATCTCATTCCCACTCTGGAGATTTACACGTGCAAAGGGCGGGAGTAAATCCCTTTCTACGTTGGAATTGGGGTGGGACATCCCCAATATTGGTGTGTTGTGAGGAAGTGGGTATCTTATATGGAAAAGATTTTCCCTGATGAGGAAAAGAAAAACCATTTATATATACGTAAATCGACACCATGTACATTTATGCACAGCAAATATTTACATATACGAGGACTCCTGGATAGCTGCGTGACTGTTTCAGGATCCCAGCAGTAATCCTACAATGTTTTGACAATTCAAAAAAATATATAAATCTCTTCTAAAATAGTTATGAATTTATGGCATTTGAATTTTAATTTATTTTGGCATTGGATCTCCAGTGTCGCTATATTTCTTTCACATTAAGTATCAGCATTTATTCCAAAATGACATATCTGTTCAGCACCTTAAGAGTCACACCTGTCTTTTATCATCCAGTTGCACGTGATAAGAGCTACAATAATAACCTTTCCTAGGATTTCCTTTCTGTTTATTGCAGCGTACACCCAAAGAAATCGTGCTGAGATATAGTGAACTGTTTTCTAAACCTCAGGTTGCTATTTTGTTTCTACACATTACCATGATTTTACTTTATTACAATATAATACAAAGTCTCGAAACTTTTTCATTACTCTAAACCATTGTATTCGGATTTGAGGATATATTTGTTCATCAATGACCTTAACAAGAATGATCTTAATCTGAAGTTTGTGTGGAACTATAGTAAGACCTCTATAGGTTTTCTGGATGTGAGAATACTGGTAAGGGGGGACAAACTAGAAACAACGATTTTCCGAAAACCAACAGCAGGAAATACAATTCTGCATGCTAATAGTTCTCACCCAGCACCACTCATTCGAAGTATACCTTTTGGTGAGTTCTACAGGGCAAGACGAACATGCAGTACACTGCAAGAGTATGAGGTAGTGAAGAAGGAAATGACCAATAGATTTATCCAAAGAGGGTATGTGAGAAGTTGGCCTGGCATATGCTGTCCACTAGTTCTAGTGGGCACCTTGCACCAGTCCAAACAACCCCTTATGGAGATAGGTTAAAGACAACCTTTATGGAAAGCTATCCTAGTGGTAGCTATGGAGAGCAGCCTTCAGGCTAAGTCTTGAAGGAATGTAAAGCAGCTTGTTTTACCAGTCTATAATCTCTTGAGTGACCAAATGAAAGAGGACCACACCAGGTATATATATAAAATATATGTATTTAGTCTTAAACACACCCCTCTAGTCTCTTTATGAGGCTAGAGTTCGAAGTACATAGTTTACAAGTCAAATATCAACAGTAATAGCACAAATACACGTATGAGCCCTAGGGGCGTACCAAACCATATACCAAAAAAGTGGTATAAGAACAACGACTGAGCTAGACACAAGGCCTAGAGTCTGTAGAAGTGCTTGGACCCCAAGGAACCACCCAAGGTAGTGACACAGGGTACCCACGGGGGACGCGTGCAGTGTGAGAACACAGCCGCGAGCCACCGTTGACTTCTATGGGGAAAGTCGCGGTTGGATTTTTAAAAGGGAAGGACACTTAGAAGAGGACTTGGAGCAAACCCCTTTAGAACTAGGCAGTTCTAGAGTCAATACCCACGGGAGCACCGGAGTACTCGAGTTACCTCACCCAGGGAAGCCGGGTGCATAGGTGTCTTTTGGCGTCGGGTTTCGTCGTCGTTTTCAATGGCGATCTGCTGCAGCAGGCTGCTGGCGACCAAGTCGAAAGTGTCCGGGTGGATCCAAGAGTGGATCGAAGATCTGAAGGACCTGAAAGCAGAGGGGACAGAGTCTGGGTCACTAGCCAGTGACCAGGAAGGCAATGAGCAGATGCCCACCGATGTCGGGTGCTTCAGGTAGGTTGACGGTCGTCTTGACTCTTCAGCTACGAGGTCCAGGAGGCGTCGACGACAACTAGGAGCTGGATTCGAGCTGTCCCACAATATGTGTCGATTGCTGCGGTGTCAACAACCGGATTGGGCCCAACAAGCCTTGGCAACGGCAAGTCACGAGGAAACAAAGAAAGGACGTTGATGCAGACCAGAAAGGTCTGGGGGACTCACCCAGCAAGGGTAAGTCAGGGCACGTCTGGAGCAACCAGGGAAGCCCAAGCAGAAGAAGAGTTGCCTTCGGGAGGGCCCACTAGCCAACGGACTAGCGACCATGAAGGAACCTCAAGTGGACGCACTTGGAGCTGGCTCACAGGACACTCGTGGAGTGGAGGCCAGTGATCTTCGGTGCAGTCGGTGCTGGAGGCGGGGGCTACTGAGAGCCCAAAGCACAACTTCGTGGGAGACCAGGAAGAGGATGCACTTACAAAAGTTCTTGGTGTCCAGGGGTCATGGTTCCACGTTACCCACGACAGCTACGTGCCTCAGCTTCACTGGGGTCTCAGGGCAACCTCAGGGAAGTCTGGAAATCTACCTCTGGTGTTGCAAAGACTTCCGCGTCTGGCGGGAGCTTCAGCGATGCAGACCGGACAATTGCTTCTTAGGTGCCTGCCAAGCAGGGGAGTCACTCCTTGACCCCAGGGGAGATTCTTCAGTCCTCTAGTCTTGAAGTAGAGCGTCGAAGATCCAGGATTCGGCTTCAGAGTTTCGTCCAGGGTAATCTAAAGTCCTAAGGACTGGGGTCCCATACTTATACTAAGTTAGGGGTTGGACATACTCTGGGGACCCACCTATGGGAGGGTCAGGGAAGAGGGGTGGTTACACCCATTCCCTTTGTCCAGTTTCATGCCAGAGCAGGGGCAGGTAGCCCCTGCAACCGGTTTGAACTGGACTATGCACAGGGACACCAAATGTGCCCCCAGTGCAGGACTTCAAAGCACCAGAGAGTGCTCCCGCCCAGCCCCAATACACACTATCCTGTCTGGGGAGGTGGTTACACCTCCCTTCGACAGGAAACCTATTGTCCAGGCCTCCCCTGCCGGAGTTTCGGTCAGCAGCAGGAGGTCAGACCCGTGTCTGTGGCAGCGGCATCCATTTTGTGATGCCAGGGCTCTGTAAAGTTACTACCGGGTATGCCGGTGGGTACATGTCTCTCCATCTAGAAGGGTGGAATGCTACCCCCGCCGCCAGAACTGGCGGGGGGTAGTATTCCAAGATGTTTGACACCAAACACGACATGTTTCCGTGCAGCCATCCCAAAGTTAGCATTTAACGCAAGGTTATAATGCACTTAAGAGTATATGGTCAGGCTGCACCACAAACAGCACCAGAGGATTGACTCCGAACGCTGCAGAGGGGCTCTGCTCATGCAGGGGCACCCTCTCACATAAAAACCAAGCACTCTGCCTTCAGGATTGTTAAGGCCTGCCTTAGGAGTGACTTATAGGTTTATATGTGTGTGCAATGGTAGTGATATAGGTAGCCTATACCACAGTAAGGAGTGCATGCACCACCTTACCCAGGCTGCAGTAGCAGTCCTGTGGTGTCAATTTGGAGGACCTTCCAGGGGTGGCACAATACATGCTTCAGCCCCTGGTAGGCCTCTGGGGTGTCTATGCCCTTGGTACTTAGTATACCATATACTAGGGACTTATAAGGGCACCCCAGAATCCAATCTGAGATGTACCTAGAGTACATGGAATCAATTTAGAGAGGAAGCAGCTAGGCTGGGGTCCTGAATAGCAGGGCCCCAGCCAGACTAAAGTCGAAAAACAGTGATACACCAGCAAAAAGTGGGGGTAACCATAAGAGGCAGATCCTACTCTCCTACACAACCCCCCCAAACGCAGGGACATTAAACTAACCTTGACCAGTTAAGTCTTCATGTTCTAAGTGGAAATATCTGGAGAGTCCATCTGCATTGGCATGGTTACTCCCAGGTCTATGTTCCACTGTATAGTCCATCCCCTATAGGGAAATGGACCACCTCAAAAGTTTGGGGTTTTCACCCTTCATCTGTTTTAGCCATAAGAGGGGCTTGTGGTCTGTTTGAACAAGGAAGTGAGTGCCAAACAAGTATGGCCTCAGCTTCTTCAGCCCAAACCACACCAAAGGCCTCCCTCTCTATGGCTGACCAACGTTTCTCTCTGGGGGTCAGCCTTCTGCTAATAAAAGCTACTGGCTGATCCTGACCTTCATCATTCAACTGTGACAGTACAGCCCCTACCCCCAACTCAGATGCATCTGTTTGCACAATGAACTTTTTGGAGTAATCAGGACTTTGCAGAATGGGAGCAGTGCACATGGCCTGCTTCAGGTCATCAAATGCCTTTTGACAGCTAACTGTCCACTGAACCTTTTTGGGCATTTTCTTAGAGGTTAAGTCATTCAGGGGTGTCACTATTGATCCATACCCCTTGACAAATCTTCTGTAGTACCCAGTCAGGCCTAAAAAGGCTCTCACCTGAGTCTGGGTAGTTGGAGCAGCCCAGTCCATGATGGTCTGGATCTTGCTCTGCAATGGTTGAACCTGGCCTCCACCCACAAGGTGGCCCAGGTACACAACCTGACTCTGCCCTATCTGGCACTTTGTGGCCTTGATAGTTAGGCCTGCCTTCTGCAGGGCCTCCAAAACATTTCTGAGGTGGACCAGGTGATCCTCCCAGGTGGAGCTAAAGACAGCAATATCATCTAGATATGCTGCACTATAGGCTTCCAGACCTGTAAGGACTGTGTTCACCAACCTCTGAAAAGTGGCAGGTGCATTTTTCAAACCAAAGGGCATCACCACAAATTGGTAAAGCCCACCAGGGGTAGAAAATGCAGTTTTTGGCTTTGCATCATCAGCTAGTCTGATCTGCCAGTAGCCAGCTGTTAGGTCAAATGTGCTTAGATACTTGGCTGAGGCCAAAGTGTCTATTAGCTCATCTGCCCTTGGGATTGGATGGGCATCAGTCCTAGTGACTGCATTGAGGCCTCTGTAGTCCATACAAAACCTCATCTCTCTCTTTCCATCTTTTGTGTGAGGTTTTGGCACCAGGACCACTGGACTAGCCCAAGGGCTATCTGAAGGCTCAATGACACCCAGTTCCAACATTTTCTGGACTTCTGTCCTGATACAGTCCCTGACCTGGTCAGGTTGCCTGTAAAGCTTACTTTTAACAGGCAGACTGTCCCCAGTGTCCACTTCATGAGTGCACCAGGTGGTCTGACTTGGAGTCAGAGAAAACATGTGTCTGAACTGATTGAGCACCTGTCTACAATCAGTTTGCTGCTGGGCAGTGAGGCTGCCTGCCAAGGCTACACCATCCACTGACCCATCATCAGGGTTCTGAGAGAGCAGGTCAGGGAGAGGGTCACTCTCCTCCTCCTGGCCCTCATCAGTTGCCATGAGCAAGCCCATGTCAGCCCTGTCCACATATGGCTTCAGCCTGTTGACATGGAGCACCCTGTGGGGGCTCCTGGGAGTTCCCAGGTCTACCAGATAGGTAACCTCTCCCTTCTGTTCAACAATTGTATGGGGGCCACTCCACTTGTCTTGGAGGGCTGCTGGGGCCACTGGCTCCAGCACCCACACTTTCTGCCCTGGCTGGTAAACAGTCAGCACAGCCTTTTGGTCATGCCAGGCTTTCTGTAATTCCTGGCTAGCCTCAAGGTTTTTGGTTGCCTTTTTCATATACTCAGCCATCCGGGAGCGGAGACCAAGTACATAGTCCACTATGTCCTGTTTAGGGGGTTTGAGAGGTAACTCCCAACCTTCCTTCACCAGACACAATGGACCCCTAACAGGATGGCCAAACAAAAGTTCAAAAGGGCTGTAGCCAACCCCTTCTGAGGCACCTCCCTGTATGCAAATAAAAGGCAGGGCAAGAGTATGTCCCATCTTCGCCTAAGCTTTTCTGGGAGCCCTTTAATCATGCCCTTCAAGGTTTTGTTGAATCTCTCAACTAAACCATTGCATTGTGGGTGATAGGGTGTGGTGAACTTATAAGTCACTCCACACTCCTTCCACATTGCAGTCAAGTAACTGGACATAAAGTTTGCATCTCTGTCAGATACTACCTCCTTAGGAAAGCCCACTCTTGAGAAAATTCCCAGGAGGGCCCTTGCCACCACAGGAGCTGTAGTGGTCCTAAGGGGAATGGCTTCTGGGTACCTGGTGGCATGGTCCACCACCACCAGGATAAACCTGTGCCCAGATGCTGTTTGGGGATCCATGGGACCAACTATGTCAATCCCCACCCTCTCAAAGGGAACCCCCACCACAGGTAGTGGTATCAGGGGGGCCTTTGTGGTGCCACCTGCCTTCCCACTGGCTTGGCAGGTTACACAGGAGCGACAAAACTCCTTGGTGTCTTCAGACAAGTGGGGCCAGTGAAAGTGAGGGACAATCCTGTCCCAAGTCTTGTTCTGGCCCAGGTGTCCTGCTAAGGGAATATCATGGGCTAGTGTCAATAGGAAGCCCCTGAACTTCAGAGGGATAACCAACCTCCTGGCTGCTCCAGGCTTGGGGTCTCTACTCTCTGAGTACAGGAGTCCATCATCCCAATATATCTTATGGGTGCCACTAGCATTCCCAGCAGCCTCAGCAGCAGCCTGCTGTCTGAGGGGTTCAAGAGAGGGGCAGTTCAGCTGCTCCTGGCTCAGATCTGCCCTGGAAGGGCCCCCTGTCCCCAAGAACTCAACCTGATCAGGTTCAAGCTCCTCTGGGACAGTTCCTTCTTCAGGCCTGAGATCAGCTTCCTCAAAAGTCTGATCTTCCTCCTGAGCCAAGGGGGAAGGCACTGCCTTAACCCTACTGCTCCTTTTCTTGGGAGGCACCTGGTCCATTATTCCAGAATCCAGGGCCTGTTCAGCTTTTGACATTTTTTCCTGTGACCTGGTCACAGCAAAGACATGTGCAGGGATCCCTAGCATTTTTGCATGTTTCCTGAGCTCCACCTCTGCCCAAGCTGAGGTTTCAAGATCATTGCCAAGCAAGCATTCAACTGGTAGGTCTGCACTCACCACAACCTTCTTAAGGCCAGTTACCCCTCCCCAAGAGAAGTTAACAACTGCCAGAGAATGGTCTGTTCTGACATTGCTAGCATTGGTCACTTGGTACATTTCACCAAGTATAATCTGCCCAGGATCCACAAGATCTTGTGTCACCATGGTGACACTTGCTCCTGTGTCCCTGAATGCCAAAGCCTCCCTTCCATTAATTAAAGGCTGCTATCTGTATTTGCCCAAATTAGTGGGACTCACAAAGGGGGACATATCCATGCCCCCATCACAGACTAGGACAGCCTGAGTTGGCACTCTGACTAGGCCAGAGTCCATCTCAGTACCCAGGGTCAACCCTACTAAACCCTTATTCTGAGTGTTTCCACCACCACTTGTAGCTGGACTAGGGGAACAGTTGCCTTAGGGGCAATGGTGGCTGGATTGGAGTCTTTGGACTTGGTGCAGTCACTGGTCCAGTGAGTCTTTTGCTTACAGACTTTGCACCATGGTTTCTTTTGGCCTTTTCCTTTATTAGATTGGGAATCCCCACCTGAAGAAGATTTTTGGGGGCCTTGTGAAGACTTCTGGTCTTTACCCTTCTCCCCACCCTTATCAGAGTTTTTGGAATCTTGCTTCTTCTGGTCACCACCTTGGTTCTGTACTTTCTGCTTCACCCTGGTTCTGACCCATTTGTCTGCCTTCTTTCCCAATTCTTGGGGAGAGGTCAGATCAGAGTCAACCAGGTACTGATGTAGCAACTGATTCTGACAGTTATTAAGAATCTGCTCCCTCATGATTAAATTATAAAATCCTTTGAAGTCACACACCTTACTGCCCAGTAACCAGCCTTCCAGAGCCTTGGTAGCACAATCTACAAAGTCCACCCAGTCCTGTGTCTGTGCCTTTTCGGTGTCTCTGAACTTTAACCTGTATTGCTCAGTGGTTAGGCCAAACCCATCTATTAGGGCACTCTTCAGGACTTGATAATCATCAGCATCCTCTTCTCTTACAGTGAGGAGCTTGTCTCTACCTTTGTCTGCAAAGGAGAGCCACAAGATTGCTGCCCACTGCTCTGAGGGACCCTCTGTACTTTACAGGCCCTCTCCAGTGCAGTAATCCATTTGTGGATGTCATCCCCACTCTGGTAGGGAGGGACAATCTTGCTCAGGTTTCTATGGTCATAAGACCTTTCCCTACCACTAGGGAAGTTGCTGCCACCATGGGACTCTAGTCCCAACTTTCTTCTTTGTCTATGAAGCTCTAGGGACTCCCTATCTATAGCCAACTGCTGTTTTCTGATTCTCAACTGAGCTTCCTCATACTTCAGCAGTCTGTCCTTCCTCTCATGAGAGGTTTCCCTCCTAGGAGAGGAAACAGAGGTCCCTACTGAGGTGTCAGAATGGTTAGACTCCTGAGAAGGAGATCTAGGCCTTCTGGGCACACTCACCACTCTTCCTGGTGGGACAAAGGGGAGGTCATTCTGATCCTCCACCTCATCTGCAGGAGGAGCTGCATTTTCCAGGGCAAGGTCATTGTCACCTTCCTGGCCAGTTTCAGAGGTCAGGTCCTGGGGATTTTCACCCCTGGGCCCTTCCTCATTTTCTGCCCCACCCTCTCTGCCTACCCTTGCAGACCCTATAGGTCTTCTGAGGTCATCTAGCAGGAGCATCTCCATGAGAAGTTGGGTGTTGGCACTTTTGCCTGACTTCAGCTTCCTAATTTTGCACAACTCTCTCAATTCCAAGAATGGGAGGTTGTCATATTTGGATGGCAGGAGCCCACTGGTTCCTGGCAGTGAAGACATTACTAGTGAGGTGTGGTGTATGCACTACCTACTCTAGTGTGGCCTACTAAACTCTCTTGAGTTGTAGAAAGGGTGTGCTAGGCCCTTAACACACAACTCCAAGTTCAGTAGAACTTACTGTATTTCTAAGCTTGAATATATATGTACCTTAGGTACCCTTAGTGGTTTTCAGTTGATCAATTCAATTGAGATTATCTGATAAAACAATAGCAAGCTGGAATCCCACACGCTGCACACCAATGTGAGAAGTTGGCCTGGCATATGCTGTCCACTAGTTGTAGTGGGCACCTTGCACCAGTCCAAACAACCCCTTATGGAGATAGGTTAAAGACAACCTTTATGGAAAGCTATCCTAGTGGTAGCTATGGAGAGCAGCCTTCAGGCTAAGTCTTGAAGGAATGTAAAGCAGCTTGTTTTACCAGTCTATAATCTCTTGAGGACCAAATGAAAGAGGACCACACCAGGTATATATATAAAATATATGTATTTAGTCTTAAACACACCCCTCTAGTCTCTTTATGAGGCTAGAGTTCGAAGTACATAGTTTACAAGTCAAATATCAACAGTAATAGCACAAATACACGTTTGAGCCCTAGGGGCGTACCAAACCATATACCAAAAAAGTGGTATAAGAACCACGACTGAGCTAGACACAAGGCCTAGAGCCTGTAGAAGTGCTTGGACCCCAAGGAACCACCCAAGGTAGTGACACAGGGTACCCACAGGGGACGCGTGCAGTGTGAGAACACAGCCGCGAGCCACCGTTGACTTCTATGGGGAAAGTCGCGGTTGTATTTTTAAAAGGGAAGGACACTTAGAAGAGGACTTGGAGCAAACCCCTTTAGAACTAGGCAGTTCTAGAGTCAATACCCATGGGAGCACCGGAGTACTCGAGTTACCTCACCCAGGGAAGCCGGGTGCATAGGTGTCTTTTGGCGTCGGGTTTCGTCGTCGTTTTCAATGGCGATCTGCTGCAGCAGGCTGCTGGCAACCAAGTCGAAAGTGTCCGGGTGGATCCAAGAGTGGATCGAAGATCTGAAGGACCTGAAAGCAGAGGGGAGAGAGTCTGGGTCACTAGCCAGTGACCAGGAAGGCGATGAGCAGATGCCCACCGATGTCGGGTGCTTCAGGTAGGTTGATGGTCGTCTTGACTCTTCAGCCACGAGGTCCAGGAGGCGTCGATGACAACCAGGAGCTGGATGCGAGCTGTCCCACGATGTGTGTCGATTGCTGTGGTGTCGGCGACCGGATTGGACCCAACAAGCCTTGGCAACGGCAAGTCACGAGGAAACAAAGAAAGGACGTTGATGCAGACCAGCAAGGTCTGGGGGACTCACCCAGCAAGGGTAAGTCAGGGCACGTCTGGAGCAACCAGGGAAGCCCAAGCAGAAGAAGAGTTGCCTTCCGGAGGGCCCACTAGCCAACAGACTAGCGACCGAGAAGGAGCCTCAAGTGGACGCACTTGGAGCTGGCTCACAGGACACTCGTGGAGTGGAGGCCAGTGATCTTCGGTGCAGTCAGTGCTGGAGGTAGGGGCTACTGGGAGCCCAAAGCACAACTTTGTGGAAGACCAGGAAGAGGATGCACTTACAAAAGTTCTCGGTGTCCAGGGGTCATGGTTCCACATTACCCACGACAGCTACGTGCCTCAGCTTTGCTGGGGTCTCAGGGCAGCTTCAAGGAAGTCTAGAAATCTACCTCTGGTGTTGCAAAGACTTCGGCGTCCAGTGGGAGCTTCAGCGATGCAGACCAGACAATTGCTTCTTAGGTGCCTGCCAAGCAGGGGAGTCACTCCTTGACCCCAAGGGAGATTCTTCAGTCCTCTAGTCTTGAAGTAGAGCGTCGAAGGTCCAGGATTCGGCTTCAGAGTTTCGTCCAGGGTAATCTAAAGTCCTAAGGACTGGGGTCCCATACTTATACTAAGTTAGGGGGTTGGACATACTCTGGGGACCCACCTATGGGAGGGTCAGGGAAGAGGGGTGGTTACACCCATTCCCTTTGTCCAGTTTCACACCAGAGCAGGGGCAGGTAGCCTCTGCAACCGGTTTGAACTGGACTATGCACAGGGACACCAAATGTGCCCCCAGTGCAGGACTTCAAAGCACCAGAGAGTGCTCCCGCCCAGCCCCAATACACACTATCCTGTCTGGGGAGGTGGTTATACCTCCCTTCGACAGGAAACCTATTGTACAGGCCTCCCCTGCCGGAGTTTCGGTCAGCAGCAGGAGGTCAGACCCGTGTCTGTGGCAGCGGCATCCATTTTGTGATGCCAGGGCTCTGTAAAGTTACTACCGGGTATGCCGGTGGGTACATGTCTCTCCCTCTAGAAGGGTGGAATGCTACCCCCGCCGCCAGAACTGGCGGGGGGGTAGTATTCCAAGATGTTTGACACCAAACACGACATGTTTCCGTGCAGCCATCCCAAAGTTAGCATTTAACACGAGGTTATAATGCACTTAAGAGTATATGGTCAGGCTGCACCACAAACAGCACCAGAGGATTGACTCCGAACGCTGCAGAGGGGCTCTGCTCATGCAGGGGCACCCTCTCACATAAAAACCAAGCACTCTGCCTTCAGGATTGTTAAGGCCTGCCATAGGAGTGACTTATAGGTTTATATGTGTGTGCAATGGTAGTGATATAGGTAGCCTATACCACAGTAAGGGGTGCATGCACCACCTTACCCAGGCTGCAGTAGCAGTCCTGTGGTGTCATTTTGGAGGGCCTTCCAGGGGTGGCACAATACATGCTTCAGCCCCTGGTAGGCCTCTGGGGTGTCTATGCCCTTGGTACATAGTATACCATATACTAGGGACTTATAAGGGCACCCCAGAATCCAATCTGAGATGTACCTAGAGTTCGTGGAATCAATATAGAGAGGAAGCAGCTAGGCTGGGGTCCTGAATAGCAGGGCCCCAGCCAGACTAAAGTCGAAAAACAGTGATACACCAGCAAAAAGTGGGGGTAACCATAGGAGGCAGATCCTACTCTCCTACAGGGTACTCCCCTATAGCCCTACAAAAAGCCTCAGATAAGGCTTTGAGTAGGGAGAAAGTGTTGTTTGAACCTTCAAAAACTGCGGAAAAGAAGGAAAATAGAGAAGAGACAAAATCGCAAAGGTTTATAACAACCTATAATACCAGCCATGGAGAGGTGAGATCAATTCTGAGAAAGCACTGGCACCTTATCAGAGGAGACCCCACTATAGGCCCTCAAGTGAAAAAATACCTAGAAATAACATATAGAAAATCAAAATCCTTGAGAGACCATATAGTTAAAAGTGAGTATCAAGAGAATGTGGGCAATCAAACATGGTTACACTGGAGAGAGGGTTTTAGAAAGTGTTTTAAATGCAAGGCATGCCAACATAGGGAGAACCTCACTGAATTGAAAACAGTTTTTGATAAAACTATAAAGATAAGAGGTTGTTTAAACTGTAAGTCAAGCTTTGTTGTATATATTTTAAAATGCCCTTGTGAGAAAGTCTATATAGGGAGTACAACGTTACCAGCCCATAAAAGAATTCTGCAACATAGGAGGGCAATAATCAACAGAGACAGAAGTTACCCTGTTGCCAGGCATTTTGAGAAAAACCACCAGAGTGACCTGAATTTGATGCGCTATAGCTGCATAGCAGAGATTCCAAGAAAAAGAAGGGGCGGTAATAGAGAAAAAGAACTGCGAAAACTGGAAACTTATTTTATTCTTGAGTTTGATAGCAAAAAGCCTAATGGATTGAATATTGATGAAGATCTATTTACATGCCTGTAATAACAACTGCTGTAGAGTTTGCACGTTCAGGAGAACCATTTTTTATGTGAATTTTAGGAGAAGGACAATGGACACTAGCACTTTATTATAAAGCACTTTAAATATTTATTTTCAAGCACTAGTATCAGCACTAGCACTTTAGAAAAACCTTTATAAAAAAACAATAAAAAAACAAATAAGAACAGAAAGCACTAAGCACTTTATAAAATTTAGGCGGGCAAGTGGAGAGTACACATAGATAGTCTATATGTAAACAGGCAGCTAAGGAGCAGTAGGCATTTGCACTTTATTTTTAAAGAGGAACTTTCCCTTTTAAGTAAAAACATGTCTGTCGTTTTTTCTAAATTCATCAAATAATTTGTAATTGTTGGTTTCAACTATATTTTATTGATGAAATTATGCACTAGCATTAGTAAATGACAAAGTACTATGTAAAACGAATTCTGTTCCAAAATGGCGCCCATATTGACCTGACTGTACTGCCTTGGGCTGCAAGGGTAATTGTACTTTGTCTATGTTAATTTATGTGATCATAGATTGTATGTATTTAAGGCTGAGGCAAATGGTGATCTGTGTTGTGAACAAGGCTGCGTGTAGCAGTCGAAACACGTAGATACTGTCACGAAGGAAAATAATAAAACCGAGTGAAATTCCTTTGGAGTGCTGGTTCGTTTCTGTAAGGAGAAAGGAGTCGTGAATGCATATATATATATATATATATATATATATATATATATATATATATATATATATATATTCAGTTTCCCTTCGCAACATAGCTGCAAGACACACACTCCTTTCCGCAAATAAATAAGGCACAATCCATAAAGTGCTTGGGGTAAATTTATTCCAGGTACCAAGCCGGAAAACCCAACGCGTTTCGGCGCTTGTACGCCTTGATCACGGGTATATATATATATATATATATATATATATATATATATATATATCGAAACGAAATCCCAAAGTATGCCAGCCTCAACGGTGCAACACAAGGGCACAGACTCCAGAAGCAAGGATGTAGATGTGTTTCTTTATTCACACATCAAGGTCCAAATGACGCGTTTCGGCCGCCAGACATGCGGCCTTGATCACACAGCGCGCTGATAGCAAATGAGTGAAATTTATACATGCACAAACAGTAGTATTTTTTGTATGTTAACACCATGAGTAGGCATTTTACCACCTTTCACCGACTTTTACTGTAGCGCTACGTTACTGCTGACCGTAAGTCAGAAGTGAATGACCTCACTGGCTCTACAGACATAGCGAACAGACTCTTCACATAACATCAAACTGACATAGGCCTCAATGTTATAATTGAAATGAAACCTTAGAAATGTTAACAACGTTGAAAGCAGTGACTGCCAATCCTCTAATGCTGCGACAATGTATATTGTGAGCATTACTCAAAAAACGTAAGAAATGAAAAAAAGTAAAAAAAAGTAAAAAAATTTGCAATGTGACTAAATCTCAAGAACATACGGGCCTAATTGGTCAATGGCGAGCATCCGTACTTGTTGCACTGGGGCCCCAGTGAAAATCTGGAGTCGGAGGTAGCAGTCTCCGGGGATAACATTGAATTGGGCTCTACGAATTAAGTTGTGTACTCGACTATGGCTAGTGAAGAGCTGCGGGCAGGGGCGCGTCAGGCTGCCACTGCTAGTAAGTAAAGGAATGCATGGCTCGGATGCTTGGGGATTAAAAATCTGCTAGCCGTGGAGGGGACTATGTTGTTGTGCAGAGTGCCAGATTTAGCGTCAAAAAGTCGGCAGAAGAGTTGACGGTGATGATATAAAATTAGTTAAAAATGCTACTGCTGCGATTAAATGCCTAAGTGAAAATTGTGAGAGGTACGGGAAGTAGTGAAGGGAATGTGAAGCAATAAGTGCGTAATAGTTGACGGTGAGTTAAGTGACAGCAGTGTCATGGAAAAATTAGCTCACATGTACTGCATATATAGTGCAGGATAAAGTACGTGAAAAATTTAAAAATGGAAAAATAGGACAACTACCAAATCCCAATGGCTAAATTCACTTGTCAAAGGATAGGCTCAGACATTTCACAGTGAATACATTGAAACTCAATTGCACAAATGCAGTTAATGTATATACAGAGCAACACAATGGATAGCAGTTATTCATATTTCAGGGCTCAAAAGTGCACACGCAGTTGTTACATATGTTAGGTCCCTAATTGACCCTCCGATGGTTGAGGACTAGTAGTGTATTCATATGCGCAGAGGGATGCTTAGTGTGTTGATATAAGCAGAGGAATAACCTTAGGACAGCAGCATTATGGAATTTGCGGTGCTCAAAGCTACAGAAAGTTATGTAAATCCTCACTCAAAGAATAGGCTCAGATATTTCAGTGAATACATTAAAACTCAGTTGCACAAATGCAGTTAGAGTATATACAGAGCAAAACAAAGGATAGCAGTTATTCATACTTCAGAGCTCGAAAGTGCATAAGTAGTTGTTACATATGTATGGTCCCTATTTCACCATCTGATGGTAGAGAACTTGTAGTGTGTTCATATGAGCAGAGGAATGCGTAGTGTATTTTTGTAAGCAGAGGAATACCCTAAGGAATGCAGCATTATTGAGTTTGCGGTGCTCGAAGTTACAGAAAGTTATGTAAATCCTCACTCGTGTTGAGGCCAGTGGGTGTCTTGGTGTTAAATTCTAGGATGTATCTACTTTCCAACTGGCGTAGTAGTTTCTCTCGATTCCCTCCCCTTCTTAATGCGGGTATGCAGTCAATTACATAGTATTGGAGGTGGTCAAGGTTGTTGTTATGCACTTCCTTAAAATGCCTAGCTACAGGGTAGGAAGAATCATTATTCACAATGGCCCTAAGGTGTTGTAAAATGCGTAGGTGTACTTGTAACTTGGTACTGCCAATGTAGCGCAGACCACATTTACACTCAAGTACGTAAACTTCAAACTCTGTTCTGCAAGTGAGTCGGAGTTTGATGTTAAGAGGTTCTCTCCTGAAGGTGGAATCTAATTGTGTGATGTTTCTACCAAATTTGCAAGCCCGACAGCTGTTACATTTGAAGAATCCCTTCATGTCAGATAGCCAATTCAATTTAATGTTAATTTCAGGACTGTTCCTCACTAGGGCATCATGCATAGAGAATGCACGTCTGAATGTGATATCAGGTCGTCGTGCAACTATTGGACCCAGCGTTGGGTCAGATTTAATGATCCCCCAATGTTTGTTGATCATAGATCGAATAGCACGTTCCTCAGTGTTGTACGTAATTATGAGCCTAGTGCTTACTGTGCATGGACTTTCTGTCATCTCACTAATGGCAGTGTTGGTGTCAGGTGTGGGCTTCCCTGTGAGGAGTTCTTCCCTGGGTATGGCGTTGGCTCTATTGGTGGCTTTCATGATGTTGCTTTTGGAGTAACCTCGTGCCCTGAATCTGTGGAAGGCCTCCTTCTGACATATCTCTAGGTCTTCAACAGAGCTGCATATTCTGCGAAGGCGAAGCATTTCACCACAGGGAATGCTTGCAATTAAGTGTCTGGGGTGAAAGCTGGAGACATGCAAGGTTGAGTTGCCTGCGGTTGGTTTCCTATGTAGCTTTGAGTGTAGTGCCCCATTAGAAATATAGAGCTCGACATCAAGGAACTCAATGGAGGTGTTACTCATGCTAGCATTAAATTCCAAATTGAGATTGTTGGTATTAATCTCTGTGATGAAGGCCCTCGCACTTTCAGCATTGCCCCTCCAAATTACAAAGACGTCGTCTATGTATCTAAGCCATGTGACGATGTTGTTGTTCCATGCATCCGAATGGTTAGCCATGAGAGACCGCTCCTCCCACCAGCCCACATGAAGGCATGCGTAGCTGGGTGAGAAGCAGGCTCCCATGGCCACCCCTCTCAGCTGCTGGTACACAGTTTTGTTGAACATGAAAAAATTATGACTTAGACACCATTCAATGAGGAACAAAATGAATTCGTTATGCTTAAAGCAGTGAATTGGTCTTTTGCCAAGGAAATGTTTGCAGGCCTCTAGGCCATCACTATGGCGGATGCTCGTGTACAGTGAAGTGATGTCAAAAGACATAAGTATGTAGTCCTCACACCATGGAATGTCCTTGATTTTCAATAGAAAGTCACTGGTATCTTTGAGATACGTGGGTAGACTGGTGACCCGATCCCGTAGGAAAAAGTCCACGCATTTGGATATGTTTTCACACATGTTCTTTCTCGCCGAGATGATAGGACGGCCTGGGGTTGGATTGGTGTTCTTGTGGACCTTGGGAAGGAAATATATGATAGGGTGCACTGGTGCATCCGTATTCAGGAAAGAGTGTTCGTCTTTGCTGAGCATTCCTTGCGATCTGAAAGCATTGAGATGTTTTTTGAGTTCCTTGTTGCTGGCAGCCACCTCCTTGTGGCTGGATATTTTGTAACATACAGAGTCAGTCAGATGTTGGTCCGCTTCCTCAAGGTACAACTGTCGTGGCCAAAGCACGATGTTTCCCCCCTTGTCGGATTTATTTATGATCACCTCATTCTCTTTTTGTAATTTTTTCATAAGGTCATAATATATATATATATCACCAGCTCTCGTCACCTCTTCTCCCAAAGAAACGAGTGCAGACGGCAGATAAGTGCAATTTTTCTTTTATTCCATCTGAAGAGTTATTGCTGCCATTACGCGTTTCAGCCGTTCACCGGCCTTGATCACATGACAACGATACAAAAGACAGTTAATCATTTAAAGTGCTCCATGCTTGACATGTGACAAATGAATATAGAGAAAATACTAATTCTGAGAATGATTGTGTATCTTTACGTCATCATCATTGTTCCAATACATTTTTTACTTGTTTTTTACCCTTATTTTTTTCTCTCTCCTATTATTTTTTCTTTTCTCTCTTTTTTTTCCATTTTTTCTATTTTATAATTCTAACAATTGCAATGCAATTACTATATTCAAAGTTTCGTAATCATCACATGTATACATTTTAATTGTGCAAACTAAGTATTAATCACATTGTGTTGGACATTCAATCCTACCCAGCCAGGATTTGTCCTTATATTTTGCTTTTCGAATGAATGCAACATCTCCAATATGGGTAATAATGTGTGTATGTAATGCATTTATCATGCATAAATAACACCGCATGCCTAGTATAAATACTTATTGGTTACCATAAATACATATCCATTATCACCCATATTGTCTCGATTGTATACCTCGAATCTATTAATGTGCTAATTTATAAAGTGAATATGTGCTTCTTAAAAATAAAAAATAAAAAATCCTTCCCAGCCAGGATATGTAAAGTGCTTAATGCATAAAAAGTGCTTAATTGTGCAAAAATAGGTGCAACTGCATATTTAAAATTTCTCACATAATGTATAGGGGGATCACCGCAGGAATCGAATTTAAGGATATTCCCCAATTAAATCATGTATATACATATATATAAAGTGCATATATTACCATATCAGGAATAAATTCCTAAATAATGACTAAGGTTCAAGGTGGCTACAGTGCATAAAAATATAATACCTATATATAAATATATAAATACACACGATAAGTTATGCATATAAAAAAATGTATAAAATACCCAAATTGTACAAGAAATATATATATCTTTCTTTTGATTATACAAAAATTTAAAAAATTCATACAATGTAGCAAAAACCTAAAACCTTGAGATAAATTTTAGATATAAATACACTAAATAATTGAATTATATGAGGAATTATTCTAAAAGACGATTGAAGGGTGATTAAATCATTAATTGAGACATTCAAATTCTAAAATTCATCGGAACTCCTGTTAACATTACAAATATGTATGTAAATCCTCCGTTGTCTTCAAACCCCCTGGCAACTTAGTATCTGATTCCAAGATACACCTAGTTTCCAATCTCCTCAGCTTCTCCTCCCGGTTACCTCCTCTTTTGTGTGCACAAACAGCATCAATTAAAAAAGATTTAAAATGCCTTAAATCGCTATTGTGCATTTCTTTAAAATGTCTTGCCACCGGGTAGCAAGGATCCATGTTGACTATGGCCCTGGTGTGTTGCAGGATCCTTTTGTGCTCCTGTAATTTGGTGCTACATACATATTGGAGGCCACAACTGCACTCCAGTATGTAAACCACATGGTCTGTTTTACACGTGAGATGTTTTCTGATGATCTGCATTTTTTCACTAAAAGCTGTATGGTATGTAGTTTTATTAATACCATATTCGCAGGCCTTACATGTGGCGCATTTGTAAAATTCTTTCCTCGCAACTAACCAGGAGCCTGTTTGTATATCCTCTGGGCTGCTTTTCACTAGTGCATTTCCCATGGAAGCTGTTTTTCTGTATGAGATGGAAGGTTTTTTGGGGAGCAGGTGGCCTATCACTGGATCATGTAATACTATAGGCCAATTTTGCTTGATTATACCCCTGAGTTGTTTTTCCTGCTTGGTATATGTTAGGATTAGTCTTACAGGTTCTTTCTGTGATGTACTCTGTACCTGACTCACTATACTTGTTTCCGTGGCAGTGCATTTGAGGAGATCAGATCTAGATCTTGATTTGCCCTTTCTTATAGCGGCATCTAGACTTTGAGTTTTATAGCCGAGAGCCAAAAACCTCTCCTTACTTAGTTGTTGTTGTATTGCCAAATCTTCCTCATCACTACAGCTCCTCCTGATCCTTAGCATTTCTCTGTAAGGGATACTATGTATAAGGTGTACAGGGTGTGAACTAGTAGCATGCAGCACTGTGTTGCCAGCTGTAGGTTTGCGGTGCAATGATGTTTTAATCAAATTATTCCTTACATACACCTGTACATCTAAAATTTTTACCTGTTCTGAGCTGATGGTGGCTGTAAAATGCAAATTCATATTATTTACATTGATTTGTGAAATGAAATCTAATGCACTCTGCTCAGTTCCATTACAAATTATAAACAAGTCGTCGATAAATCTCAACCAACTTATAACCTTGTCTTTGAGTGTGTGATCATATTGTTGTTTGAGGACCAGCTCCTCCCACCAGCCCATATGCAAACAAGCATAGCTGGGAGAGAAGCTGGCCCCCATTGCCACACCTCGTATCTGCTGGTAGACTTGGTTCTTAAACATAAACAGATTATTTTCCAAACAAAACGTGAGCATATTGATCAGCATTCGATTATGATGTGCAAATTTTAAATCACGAATGTTAAGGAAGTATTCCATTGCTCTAATTCCGTCCTTATGTCCAATACTTGTGCAGAGCGATGTGACATCGAGTGCAATCAGTAGATATCCGGGTTGCCAATGCACCTTCTGAATTTTATTTAAAAAATCACCAGTATCCTGCACATATGATATATATATATTCCTTCTCCACTATTTGCTGACTGCGCTGTGCTCCTGATTGAAGGGCATGTCGTCAGACGGACTCAGCACTGTCTGTAAAGTATAAAGCAATATCCTCTTGCAACAAGGATGACAACGCCGTGTGTGGGCTTAAAGTGTTTAATTGTTGAGCTCCACTGAACGTGTTTTGGCTGCTGAACGGTGAACAAGGCTGTGCAGCAGCCGAAAGGCGGCTATTGGATATTGCTATATATATATATATATATATATATATATATTTATATATGATTAGGCGAAGTCCAGCCTTTCTACCGATCACATCCACCAGGCGGGGTTGGTGCAGACAGGCGGGCGCTGGACGCACTGTAGTATTAACGTATCCTTACTTTCCACGTCCGTAAGAAAGAGTCGCACTCAGGATTTTGAAGAGAAAAGTCTCTTCAAAATCCTGAGTGCGACTCTTTCTTACGGACGTGGAACGTAAGGATACGTTAAAAATAAATAAATAAATAAATAAATATATATATATATATGTGAACAAGGGCACTTGTTGCTCGAAATACGTCATCGTTTGTGAGGAGTGAGGATTAAATAATAACATCTTGCCAAAGAATCCTGGGTCCGTCACTCTCTCTTCGCCGGAAGGAGGTTGTGAGAGTCTGCGAGTCTATATATATATATATATATCTATATATATATATATACACAAATACACACACACACACATATATACATGTTCAATGAAAAAAGCCAAAGGTTACAGTCGTTATAGTTAGGAATTAGACTTCAAAAAACCTTAGAAATTCACTGATAAAACCAAAGGTCACAGGGACATTATTGTTAGGCTCAGATTTCACTCAGACAAAACCAGTGAAATTCAACAGTTATAGTTACCTGAGTTAACTATAACTTACCCCCCGCAATGGACTGCTTATGACCGCACATATTACATCACTCATGAAATGGTTAGTGACATCACTGATGACATCATTCACAGAACCATTCACACCCCATACAACCCCTCATACACCCACTCACACACCCACACAACCACTCACATACCCATTTTTTAATTCTATTTCCTAACTATTACAGCTCTGTAACCTTTGTTTTTTTCAGTGAATTTCTACATTTTTTAAAATTCTATTACCTAACTATAACGTCCTTGTAACCTCTGTTTTTTCCAGTGAATTTCAATGTTTTCTAAAATTTGATATCCTAACTGGAATCTGTAACCTTTGAGAGTGGGTGTGTGAGTGGCTGCATAGGTAGGTGAGTGGGAGTGTGATTTGCTGTATGGGTCTCTGAGTGGGTGTATGAATGGGTTTGTGGGTGTATGAGTGGCTGTATGGGTCTGTGAGTGGTGTGTCGGTGATTGTATGGGTGTGTACATTGCTGTGTTAGTGGGTGTAGGAGTGCCTGTGTGGGTCTGTGAGTGGGTACTTGAGTGGCTGAGTGGGTCTCTGAGTGGGTGTATGAGTGTCTGAGTGGGTCTGTGACTGGATGCGTGAGTGTCTGAGTGGGTCTTTGAGTGGGTGCATGAGTGTCTGAGTGGGTCTGTGAGTCGGTGCGTGTGAGTGTCTTTATAAGTCTGTGAATCGGTGCATGAGTCTCTGAGTGGTTGAGCGGGTAGGTGTGTGAGTGTCTGAGTCTGTTAGTGGGTGTGTGATAAAAAAAAGTAGGGAGCATACAGGAGCAGGTCCTCGTGCCACCTCTCCTTCTGATGGCCCTCCTGTCCAGCTTGCCTGCAGACCGCTACCATCTGCTGCCTTCGGTTTTGTGCCTCCTCTGCTCATTTTCAACTCATTTTTCTGCCTCTTCTCTGCTCGCTCCTTCCCTCTATTTTGCTTCATTGTGCTAATTCTGCCTGTTATTTTGCCTCTTTCTGCTCATTCCTGACTTTATTCTGCCTCTTGCTGCTTGTCTCTGACCTCTATTCTGCCTCTTTCTGCTTGTTTTTGATCTCTATTTTGCCTCCTTCTGCTCATTCTGTCTGTTATTTCCCCTCTTTCTGCTCAATTCTCACCTTTATTTTGCCTCTTGCTGCTCATTTCTCACCTTTATTTTACCTTTTGCTGCTAGTTTCTCACCTCTATTTTGCCTTTTTCTGCTCATTTCTCACCTTTATTTTGCCTCTTTCTGCTCGTTTCTCACATTTATTTTTGGGGTCGGTGGTAAACTCTGCTCTGCAAGCAACAAGGGGACTTCATCCCCCAACCAGTGATGCTAAGAGGGGCATTTGCAGATTGGTTGAGTAAGGGTGTGTGGCCTCTGATGAGGTCCCAGCAATCTCAATGTGTGGCACTTACCGGTGGTAACAGTAAGGGTGCCTGCCCCCAACGACCCTCAGCAGCCAAGGGAACTTCATCCCCCAACCAGTAATGCACCAGGAGGCCCATTTGCAGAGTGGTTGAGAAAGGGGGTGGGGTCTCTGATAAGGTCTCAGCAATCCCGCTGTGTGGGACTTACTGGTGGTAACAGTAGGGGTTCTTGGACCCCAACGGACCTCAGCAGACAAGGGGGCTTCATCCTCCAACGAGCAGTGCACCAGGAGGCTTGTTTGTTATTACTTTCAGGCCCCAGAGACACCACCCCGGGGCCATATTCTTTATGGGGAGGTGGACTGTGTGGTCCCAGTCCCAGAGCCATTAAAGGCCCGGGGGAACCCATCCTGGGGCTGAAATTCGCATGTAAGGGGAAGGGGACAGCACAGCTTCCCTCCCTGAGCCTCCAGAGGCTATCTTCCAGGGCCCATTTCAATAATGAAGGAAAGAGAAGGTCCGGGGAGACCACCCTGGAGCTGAAATTTGCATATATGGGGAGGGGGCTGAGAGGCTCCTTCTCCCCGAGCCTCCAGAGGCCATCCCCCAGGGCTGATTTCAATAAGGAAGGGGAGGGAGGCACAAGGGGACCCAACCCCAAGGCCGTAATTAATGTATATGGGGAGGGGGCTGTGCGGGTCCCCTCTCTGAGCCATCAGAGGCCCCAGGAAGCCCAACACAGGGACCAACATTTTTCAAAATGGGGAGGGGGCCATGCGGTCCCCTCCGAACCTCAACGGTCCCGGGAAGCCCACCCTCAGGCGGCAATTATTCAAAATGGAGAAGGGGGCCAAGCGACACCCCTCCCTAAGCCATTAATGGTCCTGGCGACCCCATCCTTCTGGATCGGCTCACATTGTTTGTCCCGCGGAGCCCACCCCTGGGACATAGCAGGTTCCCTGCCCGCACCGAGCATTTTTGAATCTCCAGCCAAGCGAGAGCAAACACAAAGCCTGCTCCCAGCTTGTGGGAGCTTTAAGAATGCTCCCACCAGCTGGGAGCTGACTTTTGATCTCTTTCCCTGCTCGCACTGATGCGGGCAGGGAAGCAAATCAAAATATTGCTACCGCCCTGAGGGAGCAGCAGTAGTAGCTGTTCTCTCTGGGCAGAAGCAATGCCACCTCTCGCTGCATGCAGCGAGCTGGCTGGGACCGCAGTGACCTTGTGGCTCTACCTGTGGCCCTCAACCGAGTATATGGTGAGCGCCCTGGGTGGGTAACCACCTTTGGCAGAGCGGGTTCTGTAGGATGGGGCCCTCAGGGCCTTTCAAGGCTCAGGGAGGGGGCCATATGGCCCCTGACCCTTTTCATAAAAAAAGGGTCCTGGCGAATGGGGTCAAAAGGGACTAAGGAAGTTTGGGAAGGGGGCACCTTAAATTAAAATCGATCATTTGAGATATCAGCAGCGATGTCATAAATTATTTCATAGAACATGTCATGAGTGATGTAATATGTGAGGTCATAAGCAGTGCATGGCGGGGGAGCAAGTTATAGTTAGCTCTCGAAGTGTTGTAGAGTGGAGCGGTGTAGAGCATAGTGGGGTAGTCTGTAGTGGCATACAGTGTAATAGCATACTCTGGAGTGGCATAGAGTGGAGTGGCATACAGTTGAATAGCGTAGAGTGGGTTAACTTAGAGTAGCGTGGCATAGAATGGAGTAATGTACACTGTAATAACGTACAGTGGATTGTCAAAGAGTGGAGTGACATATAGTAAACTGGCGTACAGTGCAGTGGTGTAGACTGGATTGGCGTGGAGTGGCATAGAGTGGAGTGGTATAAAGTGGAGTGGGGTAGAGTAGAATGGTGTAGAGACGTATAGCATAAAGTAGAGTGTCATGCAGTGGTGTTGCATACAGTAAATAGTGTAGAGTGCATTGGCATACAATGTAGTATCGTACAGTGTGGTGGTGTAGACTGGAGTGTAGTACTGTTGAGCATCATACAGTAGAACAGTGAAGTGGTGTGCAGTGGCATACAGTGGAGTGTATTAGAGTGGAGTGGCGTACAGTGGAATAGCACACGGAAGAGTGGCATAGAGTGGAGTGGCATAGAGTGGAATGGCGTAGAGTGGAGAGTTGTAGGGTACAGTGTAGTGGCGCACATTGGAATAACATAGAGTGGAGTGTGGTTGTTGGACATAGCCCTTCTTAGGGGATTTCCCTAAAACTTTATTTTTTTTCCTCCTGGTTGTTGCTGATTCTTTTGTGGCCTTAGGACTCTGGGCGCTTTCCCACTGTGAGGCAGTGTGAAAGCGTGTGCTCCCTTCCTACACATGCTGGGAAGTTGTGCTTGCTTGATTGGTTTAGGTGTTGTACCTGTGACTGCCCTGTAAAAAGGTACATCACATACCCAGAGCAGGTACTGCACTGGCTAATCTGGGACACAGCACTGATTTTGAGACCCACCAGATTTTGAGGCCTTTCAAACATGTATGAAGCCTGCCATTGCAGGCCTGTGGGTGGGCAGTAGCGCTTATGCTCAGGTTGGCATTTCTAACTTCTTAGGGTAAGCCCTTAGGGGCGGAGCAAGTGGTAGGCGAAAGGCAGGGCAGGTACAAATGAGTGTTTCATGCTCAGGTAGTGAAGAAACCCCATGTGGGTTTACCCTACCTAGGAGGTCGGGTCTTTCCATAGGACAACATTGGGGTTTTGCTGATTCTCTTTTAGTGACCTTAGGGCTCTGCACACTTTTCTACTATAAGTGCAGTGTGAAAGTATGCTTGCACCCTTATGACATATGTTAGGAAGCGGTGCTTACCTGATGTTTTTTAAACATGTCTCAAGCTGCCATTGCAGGCCTGTATGTGCGCACTTGCACGTAAGATATTTTTAAAACAGATCTCAAGCCTGCCATTGCAGGCCTGTGTGTGTGCAATTGCACTTATGCTCATGTTGGCCTTTCTAAACCTTTGGCCACTCCTGAAGGGACATTTTACTACCACTAGTGCACCCCTAGAGTAAGACTTGAGGGGTGAAGCAAGTGGTAGGTGAAAGGCAGGGCAGGTACATGTGTGCTCCCTGCCCAGGTAGTGAAGAATACCCATGTGTGGTTTCACTACCTATGATGATGTTTGCTCTTCCCATTGGTTAATATGGGGTAATGGTTGAAATTACTTCAAGCTGCAATAGTGGCTTGCAGTGGAGCAGTCTCATAATGTTTCCTATCATTGGATTCACATTGACAAAACCTCTCCTGTTGTAAAGGTGGATTTGTGATTAATAGCTTAGAAATGTCACTTCCAGAAAGTGGGCATTTCTCTGCTCTAAAACTCTTTGTGTACCTTTTAGCTTGACTTCCGTCCACACTGGAGGCTGAGGAATATATTGTTGAATAAAAAGCATGTTATTTCAATGGGTAATCGTTGAACCATTGTTTAAAAATAACATGCCAATAATCGTTAATGATTCGTTATCAACTTGCGTGTCCTTAGACTCAAAGTGAGAGGAAACTAAAGAGAGGACGACTGCCATCTTAGAGAGGTGTCATTCATCATTAATCAAAAGGGGAACTCAGTATTGATGAGCCCTATGGACTGAGTTCATGGGGATCAGGTCATCCCTCCCTCAAAGAACAACAACATAAACTGTGCTAAAAATTATATTCACAAGGATTCTCAGTCATCAACAGTCCATAGGGCTCATCAATACTGAGTTCCCCCTGCTGAAGATAACATTCACAAGGGTCTTTAGTCATCTGCAGTCTACAGGGCTCACAAGCACTGAGTTACCCCTTTGACTAATGATGAATAACACCACTTCAAAATGGCCGCCATCTTTCCTTTTAGTTTCCTCTCACTCCGGGGTTGAGGACACGCGAGTTGATGACGTGCCGATAACTAGCATTGGCTGCGACTCGTTCCTTGAAAGAATGATTTAACGATTGCCGGGAAAAACACCTAGCTAAAACCATATATTGATCTACATGGGCTTTTTTTGCAACATCACCACTGACTAAAAATTACGCCGTGCAACACTCACCACGTTTGAAGTAAGCTTGGAAACAGACCCTTACGATTGCCTCACGTGACGATCTCTGACATGCCATATAATCCCCCGACTCCCGCCCCTCTACACCTACAGGCTGGCAGAGGAGGGTAGGTCTGAGGACATTCCCGAAAACGCCATTCACATGAGTAGTACTCTATGCTAGAGTAGACCTGGAAGCAGCTTGCTTCTTGCGTTTTTCTAAAACTGATAGTTCATGATGGTCTGTTCTGCTTGATTTTCATCAGTTTCTCCCGTAGTGATTTGGGAGGACTCTGCCTTACCTAAGGGGTATTCCTTTCCGGATTGTCGGGTAAGAACTCTTGGTAAAAACCAATCACTGTTGCGCATAAATTTTACTTACTGTCACAACAGAAGTCCTCCTTAAGAAAAATAGGCCGTCTCTATTGGTTATCTACCTTCGACCACCTGCAATTAAATGTTTTTGTTTGATATGTATTAACGATATGCTTCATAAGAAATTTTAATGTGTTATTTTCCACTTTTGTTCACTTCTATTTTGCACCCCTGTCTACACCATTGAATATACTTGGCTACTGAGAAATGCGATTTGTGATGTGTGGCCTAATGTTTTTTATTGTTTGCAACTCTAATTAGGAGAATATGCTCCACTAAACTAGGGGGCACGCTGACATGTAGACCATGATTTGCAGTGGGTCAGCTATTGTTGGAAGGCCTGAGGTAACTCTCCCTCTAGAACATTACATGACTTTCCACTTTCATTCTTGTTTTCTTTAGGTGGAATTAACTCCCACTGCATCGATTCAGGTGCAGTATGTATTGCTCATACATGAGACCCTGACCCCTAGCGGGGTCCACATATCTATATAGGGTAGGATTTAGTTAATCTAGGTCCTGATTAAACACTGCTTGACCCTCCAGCGACCCCATCTTACTCATAACACTTTAGCTACCAGGGTACATTGTGGCCCTTCATTTTTACTGGGCCCAGGGACCATTACTCCAATAAACTTCCCTTTGGTTCCCTTAGACTCTTTTATTCTTCCCAAACACTATTTTCACCACCCTATTTTTTGTGACCCCCACTTGCATTCACCAGAATGGCATTACAGATCAAAAGATCTCCGACAAAGAGCCCCCAGGCCCGTCAAGCATTGCAGCACCGGTTTGACGAGGAGTGCCCTATGATGAAGCACTAGTGTGAGGGCACTATGATCTGATAATTCAGATACCCGGGAAGCCCTTGCCCCGGTTCAGGATTCCATCAGGATTAGGGCCCTTCCCTTTTCTCATAGGGAACTACTCCAGTCTATGTTTTGAAGCATGAGGAAATGTCACCAGTGACCTTGTGTGTGTTTTGTTAATGTTATTGTTCCTCATGCATGAATCTTCCTAAAGAGAAGACGATGGAAGTACAAAGAGGTTATTCTCCACAAAACAAGGGTCCTTCTTCTTAAGTATATGAAGTAAGTGCTTCTTTCTTTGGTGGAGATATCCTCATATTCCTCAGCATCAAGAATGCGTCACCAAAATCAGCTGGAAATGCGTTGAGGGGCCTTTTAGTAAGCTGTCCCTCATCCTGGCAAAAGGCGGGAAGCCCTTTGCATACTCCAAGTAATTTTAAAGGGAGAACCATGGACTTTGCTCTCACCAGGGGAGGATAAGAAAGAACCCACTCATCACAGTCACACACAGATTGTGCGCCAATAGATCAATGATGCATTCATCCCCACAAAGGATTTCACATCATCTTTCAATGTGGAATTGCTGAGAAAACACACTTGATTTGTCTTCGCCAAGCCCAGGATTTAGGATCATCTGTCCTTTAGAGAAGTGGAGCTTCATCTGGGGCACCTGCTATGTTTATATTTGTAAGTGCTTCCTGTTGAGGTTTAATTTCTGTGAAATGAGCACCATGGCCAGAACGGAAGCTCACCTGCCTGTTTTTCCAACAAGATTCCACAGTTATGCACAAAATGTCTACCCAATTGGAGTACTTTCTACTGGTTACTTAGTAAATGCTACCTCATTGGGTAAATGTCCAGTGTCTATTATACAATACAGCTGTGTAATGCACCACAAGGAAATGTTTCCAACAACTTTGTGTGTGTTTGGCAATGTGACTGTTCTTTGGTCGTCTTAATCTCCCGGGGCCTCAATTCAATGGGAGGTGAGCCGCACGACCCCCCCACTCTGGGCCTGTTTCAGCCCC
Organism: Calotriton arnoldi; assembly: GCA_963921515.1. NCBI lineage: Eukaryota > Metazoa > Chordata > Amphibia > Caudata > Salamandridae > Calotriton > Calotriton arnoldi. The sequence continues at coordinate 725,701 of CAWUFW010002205.1, read as the reverse complement.
GGGGACCCCATTGCCGGGGGCCTGCCACAATTCAATTGGAGAGGGAACCACAAGGCCTGTGCCTGGAGTGGTAAAAGGCTTTTGTCATTTTACAGCTCAGCATGGATGGCACTGTGCTAGTCCTATGCTTAAAAACTTTGCTGTAGAATTGGCAAATGACTTTGTCCCTTTCTATCTCGGTGTGGATGGCAATGTTCTAATCCTTTGCTTAAAAACTTTAATAGAAAAGCAGATATTTAAGGTGAGCAAATTCTAAGTGTTGCTGGTGTTGTAGGATGCTCTATACAGGAACTGCTCTCTGCCTAAACTTGGGAACTTCCCAGAGTTCTCTGCTTCTTTTTTTGCATATATGTATATATATTGAAAAAAAGGTTGAAGTAACATTATAATTAGGAGAATTTTTCAGTGACAACGTTACCTAAAAAAACACAAATTCAGCAGATACAGTTAGCAGCACTAACTTTAACTTGCACCCCTGCCATGCACTGCTTATGACCTCATATATGACTTCATTTATGACATCACTGATGACATCTCAAATGACATCATTGACAAATCGGACTCCCAGCACTAACGCTAGTGGGTGTCTTGTCAGTCCACTTATAAATTGCACAGTTCTCCATTCCACCCTGGTCCGGAAGGAGCGAGCCACACTGGAGCATTATGCTTTGAAATATACTTATTGCTGGCAAGAAGTCATGGCTCGCAAGGGTTGAAACAAGCACAGTGTAAATATCATGTATCATGCCATGTGGCATCAGCCAACATGAGGCATTTCGGTAAGTAACATCTTGCGGTGTGACACATGCTCTATACAATTAGTGAAGAGGTTGGGATTGCCCGAACCACCTTTCACATACTGAGGAAGTCAGTGATCACTGCGCAAGAACACTCTGGTATAGGGTAATTTCAGGAACGCTAGCTAGAGATTTTGGCTACCATACAATGTCAGCGGCTCTGCAAAACACCCAAAACTACAGAAAGGCAGCCCAGAAGGAGGTGTACGACACACCAAGCACAAGCAAAGATAGGCCAATCACCATAGAAAAATGCCAGCTACAAGGAACACTCCCATCTCCAGTCAATGCCTACAGGTAGGTGCCAATAAGGTATCAGCCAATGCCTATAAGTAGGCATTCATCATGGCGGTACATAAAGAGACAACAGGGGTGCAGAAAGAAGCAAGACAGGTGCAGAAAGAAGCATGGAAAGTGCAGAATGAAGCAACAGGGGTGCAGGAAGAGGCAAGAGAAGTGTAGAAAGGAGCAAGTGAGGTGCAGAAAGAGCCAACAGAGGTGCAAAAAGAGGCAAGAGAGGTGCAGAAACAGGCAAGAGAAGTGCACAAAGAGGCAAGAGAATTGCTGAAAGAAGCAACAGAGGTGTAGAAAGAAGCAAGAAGTGTGCAGAAAGAGGAAAGTGAGATGCAAAAACAGGCAGGAAAGGTACAGAAAGAGGGAAGACGAGTGCAGAAAGAGACAACAGGGGTGCAGAAAGAAGCAAATGAGGTGCAGAATGAGGCAACAGACGTGCAGAATGAGGCAAAATAGGTACATAAAGAGACAACAGGGGTGCAGAAAGAAGCAAGACAGGTGCAGAAAGAAGCATGGAAAGTGCAGAATGAAGCGACAGGGGTGCAGAAAGAGGCAAGAGAAGTGCAGAAACAGGCAAGAGAAGTGCACAAAGAGGCAAGAGAATTGCTGAAAGAAGCAACAGAGGTGTAGAAAGAAGCAAGAAAAGTGCAGAAAGAGGGAAGTGAGATACAAAAACAGACAGGAAAGGTACAGAAAGAGGGAAGACGAGTGCATAAAGAGACAACAGGGGTGCAGAAAGAAGCACATGAGGTGCAGAAAGAGGCAACAGACGTGCAGAAAGAGGGAAGAGAACTGCAGAAAAAGGCAAGAAAAGTGCAGAAAGAGGCAAAAGAGGTACATAAAGAGACAACAGGGGTGCAGAAAGAAGCAAGACAGGTGCAGAAAGACGCATGGAAAGTGCAGAATGAAGCAACAGGGGTGCAGAAAGAGGCAAGAGAAGTGTAGAAAGGAGCAAGTGAGGTGCAGAAAGAGCCAACAGAGGTGCAAAAAGAGGCAAGAGAGGTGCAGAAACAGGCAAGAGAAGTGCACAAAGAGGCAAGAGAATTGCTGAAAGAAGCAACAGAGGTGTAGAAAGAAGCAAGAAATGTGCAGAAAGAGGAAAGTGAGATGCAAAAACAGGCAGGAAAGGTACAGAAAGAGGGAAGACGAGTGCAGAAAGAGACAACAGGGGTGCAGAAAGAAGCAAATGAGGTGCAGAAAGAGGCAACAGACGTGCAGAAAGAGGCAAAAGAGGTACATAAAGAGACAACAGGGGTGCAGAAAGAAGCAAGACAGGTGCAGAAAGAAGCATGGAAAGTGCAGAATGAAGCAACAGGGGTGCAGAAAGAGGCAAGAGAAGTGCAGAAACAGGCAAGAGAAGTGCACAAAGAGGCAAGAGAATTTTATTTATTTATTTATTTTATTAAATAAATTAAATGCACAAAAAAACGGAATTCCTATTAATATCACCGCCAAAGAACCCCGCAAATGTGAAGGAATGGACTAAACTGATCACAGCGCTAAACTGAACCCCTACCCTAGTTGACTCGACCAAATCACTAGGAATCACGCTTGATAAGAACCTAGACATGAAAGCCCACATCAAAGCAATGGCAAAAAGTGCACGGTTTCACCTGAACTATATTAGAAAAATGAAACCACTCATTACTAGGGCGGACCTCAAACTGGCAGTTCAGTCCTTAGTTATATCAAGGATTGAATATGGATGTACAACACTAACAGGTCTACCTAAAATCTCCACAGCACCACTAAAAGCCTGTCTCAATGCGGCCGCAAGACTCATTACAGGCTCTAGAAAATACGACCACATTTCCCCACACCTGAAAGCATTAAACTGGCTACCATACGAAGCCAGAATTCAACTTAAACTGACATGTATTACCCACAAAGCGCTCCACTACAAAACACCAATGTACTTAGCCCAGAAAATTGAGCTATCAGGGGGAAGCAGACCTTTCAGGAGTGCCGGAGACCTGTTGCTGAAACCGCCCATCTTTCAGAAGAAGAAAACGTATGACAGAGCATTCTCCGGAGCGGCCCCCAGAATCTGGAATTCACTCCCTCCAAACATTAGAAAAATTCCGAACACGGCAACCTTCAAGAGGGAAACGAAGATCTTCCTAATGAGCAAGTTCCTTCCCTAGACAAGACGGGTCATCATCTGCATCGTGGCAAATAGACTGACGTAACACAGTCCTGTCATATAGGGATGCATCCTGCACATAAAGACCACAAAAGACACCAAAACTAACCAAAGACAAATGTAAAGATAAACTCATCAGTTAGCTGCAAAGACTTCTTAGACTGTACAGTACTACAATTAATGGATCTTGTAGTAGTGATGTTAAACAATACGAAAGGACACATCGGAACCACTGTTATACCTTTGGTACATTAAGCTGATCCTAAACGTGTTATTGTTGAAAATGTTAAGAAAGACATGTACAGGAATCATATATATATTAATGCTACTATACCTACTGTATTCTAAACTATTTACCTCATGTAACTGTGAAGCGCTCTGATACCCTTGGGTCACGTTCGCGCTATATAAAACTCTATAAATAAATAAATAAAAAGCTAGTAATTTTAATCTTCTTCCTTCAAATTGAGTACAGACTAACAGCATCCTAAAATAAAATAGTGAAAGGAATAAAGCCATCAAATACTAAAGCGTAAGCAGTTGAGGATAGGAGAAAAATAGATATGACCTATTAAAAATAAATGGATAATTTTAAATCTTCATCTCATATGCTTAGTACAAACACTGAGAGTTAAAGGAATTGTCAGAAAAACTAAAATTGAATTTCAGAAACACAGTACTAGTCATGATCATTTATAGATGGTTTTCAAACACTATGAGTGAAATGAAATAGTTTTCAAGAGTCTTGGACCTTAAAACTTAACAGTGACCCTGGAATAAGGCCAGAAGATACTAAAGCCAGGGTTCCAGCTGGTGTTTAAAGCAGAGAAGATTTGTTTCTATCAGAAAAGTCAAAGGGAGAGGGTTTTACAGTTTGGCTGCTACTGTTAAAAAACATGGTCTCTATAAAGTACCTTTCTAGTCTTTGTGATGGCAAGCAAAAATTGGTTTGCCAATCTCAGGGAGCATGATTGATGATAGAAGGAAAATGTATTTGACAGAAAGGAGGGTGATCTAAGGTGTAGGCTGCTACATGAAAACATCAACAGGCATCGGATTGAATGGCCCCCTTGGTGCGCACTGATGGGATCACCCTGTTGAGTGTCGCGCACACCCCTCGACATCAATCAGTGACCGCTCTTGTGGATAGAATATCCTTTCATAGTAACTCATAGGGCTTGTGTCTGGCCCCCTGCACTGCCCCTACCTCGACTGAGCACAATGGGCAGGGGAGACCCCAAACAGCAGAAACTCCCCTTTGAGAGGGAGAGGTTGGCTGACAGGAACAGGACCGCTTCCGACAACGAGGAACATGAGACTGAGCATGGAATACAAGAACAAACATCTGGGACGGATGCCATCATGGCAGAGCTAAGGGCAGGTTTTCGATCCATAGATGGCCGGTTCAATACACTAAACACCTGACTGGACCGCATGGGAGAAAGACTTGAACATCATAACAAGTTCCTGGATGACACAGAGGAGCTGATCTCGAGCCTCAAAGATGGTACTACTTCCTTTACTAAGCACCTGGACAAAATTAAACATCTCCTCTGGTCAGTTGCAGTCAAGAATGAGGATCTAGAAGCGAGGTAAAAAAAGGAACAATATCCGTATAGTGGGCATTGCAGAGACCACCAGCATGGTTAGACCAGACCAGTTTGTGGAGCAACTACTCACTGACCTGTTTGACCGTGCAAGCTTCACTGTCACGTTCGCCGTAGAAACGGCACACAGATCGCTTGGGCACAGGCCGCCTCCTGGTGCACCACCATGTCCCATAAGTGCCTGGCTACTAACCTTCAGGGATAGGGACACAGCGCTTCACCTTGCCCTGGAAAAGGGGCAGACACAACATCAAGGGGCCGTCGTCTCTATCTACCCGGACTTCACATCCATGGTGCAGGAAGCACGACGTAAATTCCAGGAGGTCAAGGCCATTCTACACAAGTGAGGTGTTAACTGTGGGATGTTATTCCCTGCCAGGCTCTGGATGGAGGTAGATGGCATGGCCCGCATTTTTGACCCCCCTGCTGAGGCGCTCTCCTTTTGTAAGAAGCTCCCACCTGGTGCAGACTCCTCTCCTCGTGAGGCCCAGGACTGGCTTTTCCCTCCGGGCTATGGTGCTGAGACCTGAAATCCTGTCGACTTGAACTACCTGGAACTTATCAGAGGGGTAGATTGCACCCTTATTCATGTCCGCTACAAGCTGTTAGGATAATGGCAGCTGCCTATAGTCAGATTTTCAACTGTTTTGTGATGACTGTCATAAAGGGTCTTCTGTTGCCGTAGTGTTGCCCACCCTAATGGTGTTTATCACGTTCTGCTTTTTGTATCTTGATTTCTCTGTTGGTTATGTGGGATTCATTGTGCAATTTCTTGCTCTGTGTGGGTGGAGAGGGGTCTGTGTGCAAAAGGAGAATTGTTGCAGTTTTGGTTCTTTCATATGTAATATTTACTGAAGAGGTACTGAACTTGACACACTGCGTGCTATGCAGATTGCATATCAATTATTATTTACATGACATCTCGAGGCCAGGCCACCTATGCTGACATAACGTTCCTGACATGGAACATTAGAGGTTTAAATAACCTGCGTAAGAGTAAGCAGGTATTGGCTTACCTCAATAGACATGAGGTTAAAATTGCCTTCCTACAGGAAACGCATTTGCTCCCGCTAGATACTCCCTCATTTGCTAAAACATGGGGTACCCATAGATACTTCTCCAATTATAGCACATATCACATATTCACGTGGGGTGTGCATACTCATCCACAAAAGTGTCCCGTTTCATCTACTGAGCTATATTGATACCGAAGGCCGATATGTCATACTGGAAGGGCGACTGGCAGATACTCATGTTCTGCTGGTGAACATATATGCACCTAATGTTGATGATCCTAATTTCTTTTTGGGCATCTCAGCATTGTTAGACTGGCTACCCACCACCAACATTACACTAGGCGGGGACTTGAATATGGTACATGATCCACTGATAGACACTACTGGTTTCCCCACTATCAGTAAACCGCAACTGACAGGATATTTTGTGACATTTGTGACACATATTGTTTAACAGACGCATGGCACCATACTTACCCATCCACGACAGAATACGCATTATATTCTGCGCCTCACAATGTAAGGACATGCATTGATTACTGGTACACATCACCCTTAGCCTTTGTATGGTTGTGTGATATACTTCATCTACCCCGGACACTTTCAGACCACTCACCAGTAAAGATGTCCCTGCATATCCCGTTTGGAGGTGGACTGGGAAGGAGATGGTGCTTCCCTAACAACTTTCTCCTCGATACAGTATTTCACTCAGAACTCAGAGATGCCATAGTGGACTACTTTGATTTAAATGTGGGCTCTGTCCCAGTCACTCCACCCTGTGGGAGGCATTTAATGTATACATACGGAGAATAAGTATATCTAAACACTCAGGCATCCTCCAAGACATCCAAAATAGTATAACACGAATAGAAGAGCAACTGAAGGAACTGGATGAGACGGCGGTTCGAGGTGGAGGGAGGTCTAGTTTGGTCCAGTGATCCAGATTACTAGACAAATTCTGATCGCTTGCAGAGAGGGAGACTTCGTTCCTGGGCAAAAATGCCTGAGCCCGTCAATATGGATAGGTTGAACGTCCTGGCTACACCTTAGCAAGACTCCTACGCCCGACTCGACACCCTGAATTCATATCTGAATTATTACTGGAAACTGAAGAACAGGTCACTTGCACCACTAATGTGACAGGCGCCCTTCTCCGTTATTATGAGCAATTATATACCGCTAGACTTACTGATGGAGAGGATGCCAGAAAGGTTTACCTTGAAGAGGTGGCTATGGTGTGGCTCACTGATGCACAAATACAATTTTTAAGCAAGCCCATCTCTGCTGAAGAAGTCGCACAGGCCATCGAAGCCTTGGATGGCTAGAAGGCCCTTGTCCTAAACCCTTGTCCTAGACGGCCTGCCAGGCGCTTTCTACAAAACATACAAACAGATCCTTATTCCCCATCCCATAGATAAGTACTCCGAAAGCCTCGAAATGGGCACGTTACCATATACACTTTGAGAAGCAGTGATTACTTTGCTTTTAAAACCTGGAAAAGACCCCCAACTTTGTTACTCTTATCACCCACTGTCCCTCCTAAATTTTGACAACAAAATTTTGCCCAAAATACTGGCTACCTGGTTGACATTATTGATGGAACAGATTATCTCACCTGTCCAGACGGGATTCGTCCCAAACCGGTCTGCTTCTTATAATATACGAACAGTATTCGCTGCCCTCAACAGAATTTCCCCTGACATACCCGCCGCCATAGCGTTGCTTGATGAAGAGAAAGGCTTTGACTCCTTGGAGTGGCCCTTTCTTCAAGCTGTGCTGCGTAAACTCGGCCTTCCCTCTGGCTTCATAGCACTAATCATGTTACTCTACTCAGAACCACTGGCACGACTCCGGGTTAATGGAACACTTATGGACGCATTAGGAGTTACGTGAAGCACGAGACGGGGTTGCCCCCTGTCTCCCCTTCTCTTCATCATCGCCATGGACCTCTTAGTGTGCCACTTGCAGGAAAAACATGTACACCGCGGCCTTAGATTTAGATCTGGCCCTCTCCTCATATCTATGTATGTGGATGATATTTTATCATTCATTCAGACCCAATCAGTAATCTTACACCCATTATCCGTGAAATTGTCCTATTCGGGGGGGTTCTCTGGTCTCTTTATTAATTGGGCAAAGTCGGAGGTGTTCCCTTTCACTGATGTCACCACGCAGTGGCCCTGTCACTTCCCAATACAGTGGTGTAGAGTCTACCAAATACCTTGGCATTACCATCCATAGGGATAAGGAGTAAGTGATCCATTCAAATTACGGTCCGGCAATCGAGATGTTTAAGATACATGTCAAGAGATGGGTCCACCTCCCGCTCTCCATGGCTGGATGCATCGCCATCCTTAAGATGGTAGTGTTACCTAAATTCTTGTATATGTTTTTGAACATTCCTATCCCACTTACTCAATGTCTTCTCCCACACTCTTCGGAGATTGTGCTTATGGCTCATTTGGGCCGGGCGAAGGCCCCGGATACAATGGGACACTCTTATCCTCCCATATGAAACGGACAGATTTAGGGTCCCAGACTTTCAAATATACTACTTAACAGCGCAATGCCAATTTGAATCTTATTGGTACCACCCTGACGGCATGTTACCCTACTCAATACCATAGCGCGATCAGGCAGACGACCTCCCTCTTTCATCTATATTACCCTCCGGAATTAAACTTGATCCCACGGATGTACAAACGTTAGCTACGACAAGCTGGGCTTGGCGGAAGAGTAATCGTCTACTGAGGAAGGGACCCTTAAACCTCCCCCTAATCCCATTAATCAACAACCCATGGATAACACCAACAACAGAACTTGTAGTGCAATGCACACTGAGGAAGTTTGAGTTGTACACTCTGGGTGATCTTTTCCCTAATGGGCATGTTCTCTCCCACACCGAGGATAAATGATACACTACTCGATCATTTTATACTGCGACGTATACACGCTGCTCTTCGCGCATGTATCCCTACATATCCTATTGCACCAGCCGATTTTCCTCCATTGACACTGCTAATATCTGACACAGACGGGGTCAGGTTGATATATAAACCCCACAAATCTTATTTAGCTCTTAAACCTACCAATGACGGAAGAACACAGGCTAACTGAGAGGCTGTTATGGGCTGGACTATATCGGACAAGGAGTGGCACTATTGTTGTGAACAGATTAAATTAGTGTCACCTAATCACCGCCACAAACTATACAATTTAAATTCATACATAGGGCATACGTTACCCCCAGTGCACTCACTAGAATAGATCCCGATAGATCGTCTGACAGCCCCAAATGTAGCACGCCCGATGCAGACTTCGCACACCTGACATGGACATGCTTGCATATACACAAGTATTGGGGAAAAATATTTCAAAATATCTCACAGATGATTGACACTGAATTACTCCCAGATCCCCTCATGGCCTTCCTGGGCTACATAGCGAATGTTCCAAAATCGATGCGCAGATACACAGCTATGGCGCTATTGCTAGCCAAAAGAGAGATGGTGTTGCATTCGGGTAATGGAATCAAACCAACATTTAAAGCAAGGATCACAAGTTTAGCCACCTGCAATTCTATGAGCGACATCTATGCTACACTCCAACAACCCACCTCTATGCCAAAGGATATCTGGCAACCTTTGAAAGATTACCTATTGACAAACAACATAGACGCAATTTCTTAGACCCAATGTACAGCGAATAATTGTAAACCTTGACAATTTTTCTTTAATGCTTATATTTGAAAATACCTCACTGTATTGTTGAAACATTGTAAGTTATTGGTCACCCCTGTGTCTTTTATATACATGATGATTCTGCAAGATAATAAATTAACAGTACCCTCGAACTATTCATATATTCAGAATGTTATAACCCACGAGTGAGGGCAGTCTTTATCATTTGTTTTGTTTTCGAAAATCAATTACAAAAAATTACAAAAAAAAACAAACAGAACGGGCAAGAGGATTGACCCTTGTGGACCTCACACTTGATGCTGCGTATCTTCAAAGAGTAAGGGGTAAAAGTGACTACCATCTTATCTACTTCAGGACCATATAGGTGACACCCGCTTCTTCCAAAGTCTTAAGCAGGATGTTGTGGTCAATGGTATCAAATGCAGCTGACAAGTCTAATAAAAGTAGCATTCCAGGTCCACCTTCATCGATGAAGTTGCAAAGATTATTGAGGGATGTTAGGACCCCCAATATGTGAGGAGGATTAGGATAACAAGTTGCTTTCCTGTAGTGTTTCATTCCACATGTGTGTCATTTCTAAGCACTGTAAATAACAGGTATTACTATTGCTCAATTTAATGGTATGAATAAGAATAGAGATGATTTCATGGTTGAGACGTGAGATATGGTTCTATAGAGTCTTGAGAAAGAAGTGAAATAGCATATGAGTGAGTGAATTTATTTAAGGAAAATGGAAGGAAGAGATAAGAAATGAAAATAAAATGTAAGATGCTGGGTGAGTAAATAGAGATTTTTGGGGTACGCTACTCAAAGCTGAGAGTCATTATGCCTGGGTATAAATATTAGTCAACTCCTTTTTCATTTGGGATGTCATCTTTCATCCTGGTAAAAATACTACTGCATTTTGTTGGGTTTATTTATTTTATGTGCACTCAATACAGCTTTGTTTTATTTATTTGTGCCATTTTTTTAAGGCTACATACCCCTCCTATGAAATTATTCATTTGAGGAAGTTGGCTGTCAAAGGGACACCTACATTCATTTTAACTTTCGTACCAGCTAAATCTGATACTAAATCCCAGTCGGAGGACAGTGAAACAATCAGCATCAAAACATACTTTTCTCTGCATGATTTAGCACTTTGTGTGGCAACAATGAGCACAGCACGTTCAATTTAACGTCGTTATGGTTACTATACAGACTGTGTCTCATTAAAGACAAACACAAGCATGGTCGCTTGCATTATGGAAGCCATTTTAGCATACGGACTTGTTCCAGTAGCGGACGTCAGGCTCAAATGTGAATTATTACGTAAACAAGAGTAAATCATTATAAGTCTATACATGACCTCACCATGACCGTCCATTAAAAAGCAAGCAATAGTTGGTACAACGACTTCTCAAATGCTTTCCTCAAACAAATTTAATTTCAGGAAATTTTTTGAAAAATATGATTCAGTTATATCAATTGAAATCCTTTGCAAACCTTGCTTTGAGAAACTTACGAGTACGTTAATTACAGATGTAAAAATTTGAGACAACGCTTGAGTAAAAGAGAAAAGGAAAAGGAATACACAACCACAAGTATTCCTCCATCGATAGAGGACACCAGGAATAATGGATACCCTGCCTAGCAAAATTGCCAGACCACAAATATAAATATACATATTTTATAATGGTGTAAATTCTCTGTACAAAAAGAATACATTATAATCGTTTCATTATAATAGTTTCACACAAAATGTCACCATGGGCAATCGATCACTAATTGTACATGGTGTCTTTGGTTAAATAAGCATTGTCATCCAAATATTGAAAACAAAAATCAAACGAAAAAGAAAATATATCTACAATGCAAGTTCAATTTCGCCAAAACGCAGAGAGCATCAATAAGAATATACAAAGTATTATGAAAATTCCCTGGAGGTTGAGACAAATGTATGCAGCACTTATTGAGTTTGGGACATTCATTCCTCTTCAGGGTACACTAACTTTCTAGTAGCATCCATGCGCAAATGTGGGATGTGTAGAATCGTCACTTATGTGGCAAATACATATTAACATTCTCAGCACACGCTCCATTCCTGGTGTGCGAAATAATGGAAAAATACCAAAACAATCTTTAGAAATGTTTAATCAAATTGGCTGCTGGGCGAAAGAAAGGCCTTTTAGGAGCGATGAGGGAGATTATGTTTGCTTTCATTTCTTGTTTTCAGATGCTAACAAAAAAAGGTGTCACAACAACCAATCCTCTCTCCATGTGTTATAAGTTTAAACTTCCACTTTTGCTTATAATAAGTTATTTTACCTCTCCTACTCTTACTAAGGAGACCCTGGTCACGAAGGATCCCTTCAACCAATCCCGGTGTTAGCCTACACAACTTTACACTGATGGAGCCAAGGATGGTGAAGCGCCTAATTTATCTCTGTAATCTTCCTGACCTGGGCCAAACTATCTCGAGATGGAGGGACTGCGGCAAATCCAAATTTCTCAAAAATGTTTCTTCCCACCATTCGGAGGTTTTAAAAGTCCAGTTACTGTTATTTTTGCTTAAGGATGCAATGTATGATGGGAATTTTAGACTCACATAAACGATAGATGAATTCTTCAGCTCTAACAGATTATTGCTGACATATTTATTGGGACAGCTTAGGCACCAGCACCTGGTGGTTGGGTCAGTGCAGTTTATTTTAGTTTCATATTCGGCTGTCTTGTGTATCTTCTCCTCTCTCTTGCATTTGAGGCAGACAGGGAATAAGCACTGCTTGTTAAATAATGACAAACTGAAGACCACATTGGGTGTATTATTTGAGTGTTTAATTTGATTTTCAGTGTATTTTTATAATTTCAATTTTTATTATTGTTGGACTGACACAATGTCTGTTTAGCATGAATATAATTTTAAATTTTAAATGCCACAAACAATAAATCAGCGATGTAACAGTTATTATAAGGGAGCGAACACATTGATAGTGAGAAACATCAAGGATTTGGCAGTACAACTAGCCAAAATTCAAAGTATTTTTTGAAAACATGGAAATATTTGGATGAACATTTAAAATGCTTAGCTTCCTACAAGTCGGCATAGCATGAAACCATTTACCACTCTTGTCAATTTAGGCTCAAGTGAAACAAGGCAGGTTTATACAGAAGGGAACAGTACAATATCTTAATAGCGCACTTTGAAATGAACAAGGGCTTCAATTGGTCAGAATTTTATGGCCCACGCATGCTTAGGAAGGCAGAGGGTGGAGGTGCAAACAAGTTCATTATGACCACTAGAGTGAGCTGAAATCCCGGGGGAATATCAGAAAGTGGTGTCCAGTTGATTATCTGCTTCATGTATCAGCCCCAGAATCAAAGAGCGACACATGCAGAGTGGCTGGTGAAAAACATAACTTTAGCAGCTGATGGTGGTCTGATACCACCAGCAGACAATGTGTACTTACAGAGATGAGATGAGGAGCATTGGGCTTGAAAGTATGGAAACTGCCAATTCATGACCATACAAAAGCAAAATACTTTATTTTGGCACACAGTAGCAGTGTCAGTCAAAATATATCTAAGAAGTTCAGATGAACCCAACCCACTACTGCGCCCTAGCTAATTAAATAGTTCTCTTCATCCAGGGCTTGTGAAGCATAATCAGTACTTAATTTATAAAAAAAAAAATAAGTGCAGTGGCCAAAGAATTTTCTAAGACGCCCAGCCGCAGGCACTGCAGGTAAGAGCGGTGGGGCCAAGTGGGGGCGGATTTCGATGGACGATGACAAGAGAAAATTAATTATTTATTTAAATTTCCCTCGTCATTGTCCCTCGAAATACCCCCTCACCCGGCCCCACCGCCCTTACCTGCATAGGCCGTGGCTGTAGACGCCCACCACTGGTGCTACCAAAAGCCAGGTTTGCTGAATGCCATAGTTACCCATCCTTCATTCTATCTCATGCCTATGACTTCCACCAACATAGACTTTCTTTCCTTTCTCTTTTTCTTAGTCTTCCAAATTCTATTTCATCCATTCATTCTCCTGATCTTACAGCTTTCCTGTCTTTCTCTGCCTTCATCTACTTCATTTTCTGTCTTTTTCTCTCTTTCTCTGAATCAAAGTCTGATGATGAAAAATAAGTCCCGTCTTCAGAAATGAGTGTCAGTATCCACCACCTGTAACACTGACACAAATTAAGCAGATGCTTATCTTGACCCAGTTATCCACTGCATTCAACTATCATGGAAAGAGAGCTTCAGTAGCATCAATTATGGGCATCAAAAAGTGAAAAGAGACCTCTATTGGAATATAATCAACATGGGGTAAAAAGAAACGGCACGTTTGCTTCTTGAAATAATCATTAGCAAGGCCAATAGGTTTTTCTCGTGCAGTGCGATTGGTATTGCCAATAACTGTTTATTTTGGTAAACGTTATGGCCAAAACCTCTAACACAGCCATCATTCACATACATTCAGGCAGACATCAGATGGTCTCTTTAAAATGTTCTTTCTAAGTATGAAAAAAATAATTTCAAGGTGGCCGCAGGTGCAACTGCATGCATGCACATGTTTCGGGGGCCATCTTGGAATGTTTTTAGTTATACTTTGAAAAAAAAATCCCAAGCTGGTTGCTCAGGTGTGTTCATTCCAGAGAATGCATACTCACTATTGTGGTCTGCTTGGAATATTTTTTTAAAAGTAGAAAAAAACTCATTCAAAGATGGCTGCTGATGTGTATGCATACATGTGCATTCGTGCTTATGTGAGGTGGCCATCTTGGAATGATTTATTTTACACCTTATTCTTAATTTACTGCTCCAAGATGGCAGGTGGCCATTTTGAAAGAGTAAATTAAGAAATGTAGGGCATTATTATTATGGCGGTCGGACTAGCATCTGACCGCCATCATTGGGGGATAGATGCCGGCCGACATGTCGTTGGCGGGTCCATCCTCCAAATTATGATCCGACCACCCTGCAGGCGGTCGGAAACATGCTGTGTTCTATTGCAGCTTGTGCAGTGGCCCCGAAGAGGGCCTCAGCACAAGCCACAATAGAAATAGGCATTTTTTTAAACATCCATGCACTGTGTGCTAGGCACCATGAGGTGCCTGGCACAGGGTCCATGGATGTTTGTGGGGGCACCATATGTGCCTCCCTAGCCCCTTAGCGGAGGCCAACAGGAGACCTGCTAGGGGGCCCCAAAGTCCCTGTCCTTCTGCCTGTACATGGCAGTCGGACCGTCATGTACAGGCTGTGGGAAAAGGACATCGTAATCCCTAAGGTGGTGCCTGAGTAGGCACCACCCCTATTATAGGGATTACGGTGCAACCACTGGCCCGACGGGCTCCTTGAGGCCGTCGGAAAAGCAGCGGTCTGTCCCTACAACCGATGCCTCCGACCGCCTGATCATAATCTGGCGGTCAGACTGCTTCTATGGATGGCGGTGGGACCGCCACCGATGCGCTGTCGGTGGCAGTCTCACCGCCATCGTAATGAGGCCCTAACTTATGCACCAAGATGTTGTGCAAAAAGACAAAAGGAAGCTGCCCGGGAGCAGTATGTAATTGCAGTGACCTCGCAAAAGCAATAAAAAAATATGAAGCAGAAAGGGGAGGGGTGGGGAGCAACTTTCATGTGAGTGGTCATAGGCAGCAAGAAGAGAGTGGATGGGGCTGAAGAAAGAAAAATCATGTGCTCTTGTGGAGTGCTAAAATAGTAATGAAAAATAGTTCCCTGGTGTCAGACATGGAAGGGTACAAGCCATCTAATCAATATGATGGCAAAGTGGCTTTGCTTTAGGGCGGGACAAACACTAGAATAGGAAGGAAATCCATTGAATCTAGAGCATAGAACTGGGATAGACATGAACATTATCCACTTATGAGCAAGGGGCTGACCCAAAGCCCACTCTATTTATCATATTGTAGACAATAGATCTTCCATTACAGAAAGCTAAAGCTTCCAGTAGGCGACTCCAAAAAAGCATTATTTTCAGTCTTTGTCGAATGTGGTGGAATGTTAATGATGTTAGAGCCTGTATACATCCACCACAATATTAATGACTTTCATTTTTTTCGGATCAGACTCTGCCAGGCCCCATGGCAGTGAGGAGACAAAGGGGGGCAAACTGCAGGCCCACAACTCTCAGCTCTTTACTTGCTGCTAAAGAAGAAAGAAAGAGAAAAAGCAGCATGCAAAGCCCTGGGTATGGGCAAGCTGCCATATTAGTTTGGTATTCCTCGAGGAGGAAGGATTGAGCCATTATTAGACGAGGACACAGCTAAAACATACCCTCCCAGAATCAGACCAATAGATGACCTGACATTTTTCCATTGGGCATCTCTCTTCTGCTTTAAACCAATTACAATCTCACAGAAAACAAAGGGGGTGGAGACAATTCAAAGTTACCTCTTTATTAACCGCCCAATAATGTGGGAAACAGCCACTACAACGCGGCCGTTTCCATGCATACACTTAACCACGCATGCTTTACAACGCATGCGTGGTTACCACGAATAGCCTTTACCACGCATTCCTTCACTACGAGATACGTAGTAAAGGCATGTGTGTTAAAGGTAAAATTAAAAAAGGGGGCTTGGGGGTCTCCCCCAAAAAAGCGTGGGTTAAAAAGGGGCTTGGGGGTCTCCCCCCAAAAAACGCACCTGTTTCCGTCGTTTCGGATTCTGAAGAAAAAGATGTGGAGGCAATCGGCGTCGTTAGAGGAAACGGAAAGACACTTCCGCTTCCTCTTTACGACGTGCAACGCAAATCGGAAGTGCTTGGAGTGGAGAGAGCGTGTAGAGGTAAGGAGGATCTTAGTTAAATAAATAAATAAATAAATAAATAAATAAATAAATAAAGGAATGAGGGGGTGGTGTCGCGCAGGGGTAAATATTTAGGGTTCATGGAAGGGGTATTTGATAGAAGGGTTTGTGGGTGGGGGAATCGCGCGGGGCAAGATTTTTAGTGTTACGGGCCGGGGTAATTCATAGAAGGAATGGGGGCGGAGGGTCGCACAGGGGTACAGTGAAGGGGTGTTATAAAAAAGGAGGGCGCAAGAGAACATGTAAGGAATTGGGGCAGGGATCGGAGAAAACCTTTACCATGAAAATACCATTATCATGCATAGTTTTACAACGAAAATCGTTGTAAAGGTATGCGTGGTAAAGGCATTTTCGTGGTAAAGGATATGCGTGGTAATGGCATTCGCGTTGTAATGCATGCGTGGAAAAGGCATGCGTTGCAACGGAATGCGTTGTAACGTCATACAACCCAGTAATGTTAGTCAGGGAGAACACACATACTACATGGACGGACTACCAACTAGTTCCTTTCTGTCTCTCATCAAGCATGTGGGGCCGTTTTGAGAGAAGGGGTGGTCAGTGAAATGTTTTTAAAGATAATGAAGGGAAGAGCTCATAAGCACAAATCCTTTTCTGTTCTCTCCAGGAGTCTTGGGAATCCTCAGAGGAATTCGAATAAGGGTCTGCTGTTCAGAATTTTTTTTTAAAGATTGAAGATTGTATGGACAATTCTTCCTTCAGATTAACTGCACAATATAGAAATGTTCTAAAGGACCGGGCTCTTTACAATTATACAGAGTGAAACACCTTGCAACTTATAGTGAGTCTGAGTGTAGTTTGACTGTTTCACCCCAGTGCGGAACTTACTTCACCATAAGTCAATGCTACTGGCAGGTAAGGATTTAGGGGCCGATTCCGATCTCGGCCGGTAGGGCTCCGAATCGGATTCGGCTTTACCGGATCCGATTCGGAGCCCTGTTTCCCGACCGAACCGTACGCGGGTCCGGCCGAGCGAGTACGATGCGAAATCGCCGACCGACTCGTCCGGGCGTCCCGACCGCTCCGACCGACTCGCTCGGACTCGACTCGCACCGCGCAATGGAGACGTTTCCCGGCCGGGTAAGTACGATGCGCGCCGCGAGCAGTCCGACCGAGCCGCGCACTCCGGCTCGTAAGAGCTGTCGGAGCCGTACTTTGGGGGTCCGTGTCGGACCCCCCTGTACGCGTAGCCGCGCGAGTCGCACACAGGGGGGACCCATGGGTCCCCCCTACCTGTGCATGTACGGCGCGAATCGCTTCGCCGCGTACCCGCTGTAGGGGCGCCCTTGTCCGACTTCGCACCCATTGAGTCAATGGGAGCCCGCGTACGCGTTGTACGACCGGCTCCCATTGACTTCAATGGGAGTCCGACCGACTCGAGTCCGATAACATACGGACGCATCGTACTCGTTCGGTCGGACTGCACGGGTCCGATTCGGTCGGAAATCTCTCCGGGTCCGGCTCGGTCGGAGAAATTTCCGGCCCGAATCGGAATCGACCCCTTAGTGTAAAGGTAAAATTCTCTGCCTGCATAAAATCTAGACTCTTAACTTGGAAAGCAATGCAAAGTACGGAACACTTTCATAGAAACAATTTCATACGCTTGGGGCTGAACTAATATGGTATTATAAACTTGAAAACTACAAGGTCCTTTTATGGTCATACAACATCACCACAGGGCAAGTCTTGCACTCTGTGGTGTCCCAACACTTGCTTTTTTTTCTGCTGCTGGCGAATGTATTTAGGCTCTGCTCATTTGACAATGAGTAATTAAAGGTCAAGGTTCTCTTTTTTAATGGGATAGTTTCAGGTTGCTTATGCTGGGTACACAATAGAACATTTGCAATCCCAGAGCAACTGTGAGCATTATTTAACAATTGTTAAAAAGAACTATAATGAATTGGGCTAACAAGATGCATGATCATGGGGTGAATAGACTATTATAACATGACATGTACAGGCCTTCCAAAAATTCATTAACAATCGCCAAAGACTTTAAAACCAAGTTTCCCAGATGTGCTTCAGTCTGCGAACATGTGAGCATGCCAAACCAGCCCTGAAAACACTCGACTTGTTTCTTGTGGGTGCCAGAATCAAATGTAAGTCATCCTGCTTTATAATAAGACCTAGTGCTAGTGGAGCCAAGGCCCATGATATCTACACAAGCTGGTGCCACATTGCAATCCCACCAGGAACCTTTATTCCATTTGTCAACACCGCATCCTACAATACCCATTCATCTAATGGTTAAATTATACTAGCTGATCCTTATGAATATTAGACATCAAACTGTGGAAAACCCCAGACCCTCATGTCAGAGCTGAACCAAACTACCTCAGATTCAGGAAACTCCTTAAAACTGATCTCTTCAAAAAAGCATTTGCCCGAATGCATTTGAACAATGTGGATTGTATTTGAACAATGCGGGTTGATGGTTGCACTTCAGCCTTCTGGACTCTCTGTCTAGTATGTACTGGTATCCTATAGTTTTGAAATATGTACATAAACACTTTGAAGTTATCAAAAACAGTGGACCAACAATACTTTGCAAAACATCAACATAAATATTTGGTGATAGGAACTATAAAGAGTTGCAGGAGAATCTGCAATAATGTTTAGCATGATTCTTTTTGGCTTGATGATCACCACATGGTGTCCTTAATAACACAGGCTAGATCTTTCATACGCTAGTCACCTTGAGCTCAGAAAACAGGAGCTTATGCAGGCACTGTCCTGACAACCACTAAACACAAGATCAGGCTAAATATCCAGGATAAGGAACCTAAGTTCAGGTTTTGGAGGTTGGGCATGGTTGAAAACATGAATAGAAGGTGACTTTTAAGCCATGAAATGTTGCAGTATTCCTAATGTAAATATAAAAGTACAATTTTTTCAGTACAATTTTAGGACACCCATTACGGACCATTCACGGTATTCTTCCCCTTTATAGTCAAATCTACTGAAATTTAACAAAGGAAAAGGTACAAAATCACCATTCACAAATTCCACATCCTACAGTTTTAGATTTTATTGGGTATGATAATTATCCCCTGCCCTCCAGGTCACTCATAATTGAAGTCTACTGCTGCAGTTGACGTGGGAAGGAGAATTATATAAATATTTAGCTAAACATTGGTCCTAACTAGAAGATCTTGCTGTGTAAATAGTAAAATATGGTGCTTGAGAGGCACATTAACCTAATGGACAGGAAAAGGAGGAACAGTTGCATTGTAGTCATATTGGACCTAGGTGGAGGAGTTGGCCTAACGGCTAGGGCGGTCGACCTTGAATGTGGGGAACTGGATTCGAGTCTCGGCAATGACGCTGAACATCCTGTGATTCTGGGCAAATCACTTAATCTCCCCGTGCCTAACAAAAATGAATGTGTCCTCATGTAATGCAACTGGTGCTATGTAAAGCGCTCTGATACCCGATTCGGGTCAAGTTCGCGCTATATAAAACTATGTAAGTAAGTCATGAAAGGGAGGGCCCGATTCACAAAGATCCTCTGCAGTAGTGTCGGAATCTCCATAATGAGAACTGCAGTGTGAATCGGGCCCAGAGTATGTATGCAAACCAGGTTAATGCGATTCCTAGTGATCTCGATTTGATCATAAGCTAATAAAACACACAGCGCTTCACTTAGGAGCTGATGTTTTGTAGTTTTAGACAGGAAATAAATATAAAAGCAGTTTTGGTTCAATCAACGTTCAAATTTCCCTTTACAACAACCTTATGAACGTGGGTCACAGTCTTTTGCAAGGATTTGCTGTAGTTCTCTAACATTTTGAAAGGCACAGCAGTCTGTTGTCCATCCATGAAGACATGGGGGGGGGGGGCTTTATGCAATTTCTATTAGGTATGTTTCCTTTTCCAGACACCTGATATTCAATCTCAATAGGTTGTTGCCTGTGCAGAGGTGGATGATAATCTATGTCCTTTGTCACTGTTCATATCTGAGAGGTCTTCACACTATATACTTATATGCAATAACAAACAAAACGAGTGAAGCAGACAGTGTGCCAAAAGTGATTTTAGTTTGAGGCAAGTATATGATATCCTGCTCGCTCCTGGTCAAGGGGTAAAGGGTGCATCTCAAAAGAGATGGCCATTATTGTGGTTTTCATACAGCTATGCTGCCATCGTGAGCTCGTCATATCAAGTAGACCTATTAAGAAATGTAACTTGTGCACGCTATAGATTGCTGTGCAAAAGCTTTAAATAATTTGATACACCAATTAAAACCTGTAGCTATCTGTGTTATCCAAACAGCAGCATCTGTATCAAGGATTGCATTGTGGGGGCAGCACGATTGGGAAGAATGAGCTGTGAATATGAGGAATATGGGGATATTTTGAACATAGGACTTTGAGAACGTGGTTTTGCAGGTCAAACCCCTTGTTGCACTAGTAATCTCAATTCGATCTGTCAGGGGTTCTATTCTGCACTCCATGGTCACAAGAGAGTTCACAATGTTGTGTTCAAATTTGATTTTGCTCATTTTAGCTCAACATTTCTAAACTGAATATTTGCACTGTTTTTTTCAGAATCACATACCGACACGTATTTCAGATCCAGTACTGAGTTGGTGACAAGTTGGTGAGATTGCCTTGCCCCAGAAGAGGAAGTTAACCCTGAGGGGATGAGAGGAGAAGGAGATCGCCTCTTGCTTTCGCAGTCAGAGCTCAGTCGGAGTGCCGTCAGAGCTGCAGTCGTAATACGTCCAGGGCCCAGACCTGCAGCTGAGAAGGAGATTCGGCCAGAGGTGAGCGGTTTCTGCCGACTACCTATCTCCTGCTGCTGAGCGCCATTCAACTGCCGGAAGATATACAAGTGAGTATCGGTACACCGGCACCTCAGCCACGGCTGTGGGTGGAGGAGCGGAGAAGGTTCGGCCCGAATCAAGGAGGCGGCGCGGGGCAATGAAGAGGTCAGAGGTGGAAGGGAGCAGAGAGGGCAGCTGCAAGTGTTGTGTGAGGAGCCGCAGAAACACCTGAATGTGCTAGTGCCCTCCCAGGGACAGATCACAGCCTTGCTGGTAGCTGGTGGTCTGGCTATGCCAGAGGGCAGCGTCAGGGCTCAGTGGCTCTGGTTTTGTAGTGAGGCAAGGAGAAGGTGGCGGCCATTGCGGCTGATAAGCTCTAAAAGGCTTCAGAAGGCCTTTAACTTTGCCTCCCGGTAGCCTTAGAAGTCGCTGCATCTTTGCTATACTCAGCGCAACAGTCACCAGCTTATCAGTCCTCCGCTACCCAGCCTCCCAACCCCGAGCCCAGGAGCAACACAGGCTGAGGAGAGGTGTCCTGGGCCTTCTCTGTCCAACACCCAGAGGTCGAGGCAGACGCAGTTTACCTCTGAGGAGCCCTCGATGTGGCAACGCTGAGCAGAGCCGTCTCACCTGCTGACTGCAAAAGACAACATAAGAGCAACTGGAAGTGTTTGGCAGCACCTGAGGTTCCAATACCTGACACCTGGACATCTGGGCAGTGGTAAGCACCAAGGAAGGGGACATGTAAGTGGGGAGTACAGTGGGGGGTGCAGTGGGACTAGATCTCACTGCTCTTGTTAGAGCTCCACACACACTGATTCGGCCCAGCTAGGTCTGGGTGTGTCTTGCGGTCTCCCGCCCTTCCCAACCCTCCTGTTCCCGCAACTCTGTTATTACAATTCTCTGCCACCCCGCTACAACGTTACCTCACCATCAATTTCATTAGTGGGCTACAAGACATACAACCTTATTTGGAGAGTGCGCCATCCCTCAACAACTCTGAGCGCCCTGGTGCCCTCGTGCAGCAGGGTCGTGCCCCCCCCAGTCTTAATAATTTTGCCTTATTATTAGGGGGGTGAAGCAGTGCTGGAGAAAGAACCAGGACATTGGTCACCAGTGGCAAAATGACTCACTACCACACACTGCAATAGTCTGCAGATATCTGCACACACCTGATCCCAGCTCCAGCCTCCCCGACCCTGCTCAACCAGTCATATAATAACAGGCTCAGGGAAAACCCGGCGGTAGGCCATCACACTGCCAACAAGAAGAGGGGCAAAAATACAGCTGCTAAGTAGTCCGTAAGAGAGATGGGTCTACCACTACTGAGGGTGTGATAGGTGATACTATGATTTTCCAAGTATCATCTCCACCAGACACTTTGCACACCTCCATATCGCTCTCGAACTCTCCACTACCAAATCGCCCCAGGATCATGGACTACTTAATTTCAAATGAAGCCATCTCCAGCAGCGGGGTTAGGAAAACCTTACAACCTGCACCTTGCCCCGCAGCTAGCAATTCCCTCGTGCCGTCAAGCGATGTACAAAGAAACGCTCATGCCGCCGACGGCACTCTGGACACGTGCCGCACAAAGCTAACTA
The DNA here is from genome assembly GCA_963921515.1 of Calotriton arnoldi. Lineage (NCBI taxonomy): Eukaryota > Metazoa > Chordata > Amphibia > Caudata > Salamandridae > Calotriton > Calotriton arnoldi. The sequence goes on along the minus strand of CAWUFW010002205.1, from coordinate 702,943 downwards.
TTTCAGCTCAGGTTCACGCCACCGACCATCAGGAGGGAAATATATAATTCATGGAGACAGTATTTGACCATTCCATCTCTTCTGGAACAGACACCTACATTGTAAACATAGCAAATATGGGTGAGGCAAAAGGAGCAATCCTTTAGATGATGACACCAGCCTAGCATTGCTAAATCCATGTGTCCAATCAACCGACTGGAACAACACAAACAAGCAACTTTGCGGGCCATTTGATTTCCTCTACCCCTCTAAGTCCCATCAAGCTAAACCTGTTAACCTCAAAAGTTTCGGCCACTTGCCCGACGACAGGAGCATCCAGTCGTACTCCCCCTCTTTTGGAATCCATGACTTTGATTCATCAGGCCACTCTGACATAATGTTGTTATGGGAAGAATGCAACCTGCAATATAAATCGCTCAGTAGCCAGACTGATGGGACACAGCAGCATATGTCCAGCACTAACCTCTGGAATGCTTTGCTCAACAATTTAGATGCAGTCTCAGCATCCCTGTGTTACTACTCCGGCAATCCTAAGTTGACATCCTAAGTGCCCTTGCAAATCATATTGTGTGAATCGACACCAAACTGTCAGCTCTGAATAATATGATTACAAGGGTCCAGTCGGATCCGGTTGCCGTGTATCATTCTTGCCCTTGCACCACCATGATTAACGCCTTTGCTAGGATACCTCAATAGCTGAATGCTATTCTTGAGTGGATTTCATCACCCGCCCAACAGAAAGGTTCAACTCTGAAGCAACAGGACAATATAAACCCTAGCAAGGCCCCTTTAGTCTCCAAGGGCACTTTCGAACATCCAGCGTATGCTCCCTGTTCTGCCCATGCTAAGGCACCCGCAGGCCTGCATTTGAGCAACCCAAATAGTCGGAAACCGAGCTATCAGGTGCCATAACCACCAAAGAGGGCACCCTTGGAGCTGTTTTTCTCAATCCACGAGATGGTAACAATGGTTCATCCAATGAGAGGGCGGCACCCATCCCCCATCCCCCATCCCCCTGCCAGCAAAAGCAGCAAGGCCACAGACAAAAAGGGAGAGCAAAAGGCTTCAAAAAACAAGACGCAAGCGTAGTGCTAGCTGCTCTCTGCTTCCCTGCACTCCATCTGCCCCGCAGGCTGCCTCTGGCAATGATCACCCAGCTGGTCAGTTAGCCACTCCCTTGTCTCCAGGCAAGCAGTCTTCCAGCGAAGCTAAAAGCAAAACGAACCTCTTGTTTAATGGCAGTCCAGTACAAAAGTTAGATCACAAAGAGGATAATGCCCCGAGCAGGAAGATCCAAACTGCTTCACCAGCATGCATTTGCAGCACCTGTACCTCCATCATGTGCACTTATGTCATTGACTGGGAAGCCTGATATTAGCAACATACACTCTGTAAACTCTGCCACCGCTACTGACGGACCTATTACGCTTCCCACGAGGAGTGATGACCCCATATCTCCTTGGCCTTGCTCATCCACGGATATGACAGCTGATCCAACGGCATTGCATGAATCTGATTATCAGCCCTTCATCTGCAAATCAGCTCTTGAGCGCCATCATCTTCGCACAGAATATTCTTGTACAGACCATCAAAGGTCTATTGTCGCCACCACCCATCATTTCTCTTCTGCAAGGACTTCACTAGCTGCGCAAACTAATTGGACTAACAACTCCAAGTTATTAGAAGGGGCAATGCAGATGGTGGCATGCACCCACAATTTTACAACAAACAAACTCGAGTGCATCCCACACTACGACTCCAGAAGCAAACATGACACAATCAACAGGAGTGCATTTCTGAAACTTGGACTACCTTAACTCTCGAGGTGGCAAGGAGCTGGGCATGATTGGGGGAGGTGATTTCAATGCTCATTTCTGCCCCCCTGCTTTCAAAGAGGCTTGCGGCATAATTGATTGTAAAGGGAACTCTTTACTTCATTTTTACCATTATGCATTTGGCAACAATATTATCTATTTGATGATGAAATTTAATATGTGTTTCACGAATGAATACAGTTCCATGAATGTTTTTTTACGTTTAACTTTTGTGGGTAGGGGGCCGGGCTATGGAATTGATTTTATCTTACTATCTCCCAATCTAGTTGCCAAGGCGAGGGAGCAGCTAGTACATAAACTTGCCTTAAGCAACCATCTTCCCCAAGGGAACTACTCACAATATCGAAAAAAAATATCGACTGGACAGAATATCGAGTTTTTGATATCGAATGGACAGAATATCGAATTGCAAAAATATAGTGGTGCAGAATATTAAAATGCAGGTAAGAAATATCGAGTTCCACAATATCGAAGTTAGTAATATCGAATTTTTTGTGTGTGTTTTAAGTGTTAGTATATGTGTTAAAAGTATGTATTATTTTTGTACTGTATGTTAATTAATTTTTTTGTAATTTAATTCTGTAGCGGGTTGTGGGTTTATAGGGAATAGGGTGGGAAGTAATTTAATTATAATATATATTTTTAGCATTATTTAGAATGAATTAATTATATGTTAATTTTTTTTGGCGTAATTTAATTCTGTAGCGGGTTGTGGGTTTATAGGGGAATAGGGTGGGAAGTAATTTAATTATAATATATATTTTTAGCATTATTTAGAATTAATTAATTATATGTTAATTTTTTTGCGTAATTTAATTCTGTAGCGGGTTGTGGGTTTATAGGGGAATAGGGTGGGAAGTAATTTAACTGAAATTAATAAATTTATTATTTTATTACTTAATAAATTAATATTTAATAATTTAAATTGTTAATTAAGTTAATTAATTTATTATTAATTAGTTATTACTTGATTAATAACAATTAATAATTAATTTGTAATTATGTTAATTGTGTATTTTTTATTAATTAGTAATTAATTAGATATTAATTATTAACAATTATTTTGTAAGTATGTTAATTAATTATATTGTTAGTTGTAATTAGTTAATTAATTAATTGTTAAATAACTATGTTAATTTATTAATATGTTACAATATTGTAGGTGATGTTTATAGGGGAAAATGGTGGGAGGTAAATTAATTTTTTCAAAATAATTGTTAATTAATGTTAATTATATTGCAGGAGTGGGTATATTAAATAATTCCCCTACGCTATTCAACACTTTCCTTACTGTTGCACTCACTGGAGTGGGAATAGTAATTTTTACCCTCCCGCTATCCAACACTTTCCCTACTGTTGCACTCACTGGAGTGGGAATAGTAATTTTTACCCTCCCGCTATCCAACACTTTCCCTACTGTTGCATTCACTGGAGTGGGAATAGTAATTTTTACCCACCCGCTATCCAACACTTTCCCTACTGTTGTACTCACTGGAGTGGGAATATGAATTTTTACCCTCCCGCTAGACAACGCTTTCCCTACTGTTGCACTCACTGGAGTGGGAATAGTACTTTTTACCCACCCGCTATCCAACACTTTCCCTACTGTTGCACTCACTGGAGTGGGAATAGTAATTTTTACCTACCTGCTATCCAACACTTTCCCTTCTGTTGCACTCACTGGAGTGTCAATAGTAATTTTTACCCTCCCGCTATCCAACACTTTCCCTACTGTTACACTTGGTGGAGTGGGAATAGTACATTATTCACACCCGCTATCCAACACTTTCCCTACTTTTGCACTCACTGGAGTGGGAATAGTAATTTTTACCCACCCGCTATCCAACACTTTCCCTACTGTTGCACTCACTGGAGTGGGAATAGTAATTTTTACCCTCCCGCTATCCAACACTTTCCCTACTGTACCACTTGTTGGAGTGGAAATAGTTATTTTATCCCCTACGCTATGCAATGTTTCCAGTAATGTTATATTTAATGTAGTGTAAAATATTATCTTTTTAAAAATATTTATTTTAATGTTTTAACTTACTATATATAATTTATTTTTATATTTATAATATAGGTTTATTTATATATATGTAATTATATTTTAAATTATGTTTTAAACATTTTATAATTAAAAATATTAATTATTTTTAATATTATTAAGTTATTATATATAATAAAAAATAAAAATGCATGTTTATTGTTTTTTTACATTATATTTATTATTTATTAATTTTAACGTTTTTCAATTATATTTAAGTATGTTTTACTTAATTATATTGATTATTTAATTAATTTTATATTACTTTTAAGACATTTAAAAAAGTCGATATTTTAGCAAACTATATTATTGACAACGATATTTAGGATTCAATATTTTTGTACTTACCTGTTTGTAGATAGGAAGTCGATATTCTGTAATTCTATATTTTTTCATTGATATTCTGGCATGTCGATATTCTGCTCCTCGATATTCTGTCAGTGATCCCTTCCCCAAAGTCTTGTTGTAGACATCAGTAGCTGGCAGGAGATGGTAGGTAGCTCTAGGAGAATTACTGGCATCACTACACATAGGAGTAAGGGCACTTGCATTAAGTGAGAGTTTATTAAAGTTGAAACTTTTACCTTTCAACTGGTTACTGGCAATTGTGCCTTGTTTGAGACCTGCCTAGATGCTGAACTTGATGCAAACAGTATAAAAAATGCATTCATCGCCCTTTCAGAAGCAGTGTCATGTGCACTACACAGGGTGACCCATGCGGGGCCTCGTAGGATAAGGGGTTGGTTTGATGCATCATGTTCCAAGTCCTGCAAAGAGTTGATGGTCTCGCTTCACAACCAGCCTAGGTCTGCTGCTGAGGTCGCGCGCTGTAGGAAGACTGTTAGAAATGGGATTTCTGGTTGGCTAGGGCAAGTGCCTAAGCCAGGCAGAAACCACCACTCTAGTCAGGGCAAGGGAGTTACACACCGAAGATAACCCCTGCTCACACCCTTGGTAGCTTGGCACGAGCAGTCAGGCTTATCCCACAGGCAATGTGTAAAGCGTTTACGCAACACACTCACACAGCAGCGACACACTAGGCACACCACAAAAGAAACTCCACACAAGGTTATATCAAAAATATCCTTTGTATTATCATAAACACATTAGAACATAATCACAAATATACACTGTGCAATCTGGCACTTAGGTGTAACTTTACAGGGGATTATATACAGGACAGGGCCAATCGGGCCACTGTCAGAACCATCAGAACAGGTGAGTAGTAAACAACCAGTGACTACTGGTACAGACACTTTGCATAAATCACACTAGGCATAAATCACATTATGCATAAATCATATTAGCAATGCACCTCAGTAACACTCCCCAGGTGCATACATCACCTTAGGGCCTTGCACCCTACCAGCACACCAGGTGCTCACAGGCCAACTGGCCTTCCTCGGGGGGCCCTGCCATCAAAAGTCAGGGCTCTAGGGGTAGGTGGCTTCTGTCTGCCACCAGGCTGCCACTGAAGCAGGGTACAGGCCCAACAGGTCGGTACCTGAAATAGGTGTGTGAGGGTGCAACTCACCGCTGTCTCTCCTGAGACACAAAATGCCCCCCCAACGTTGCAGCTGCCGCAAACTGGTGGTACAGCTGAGTGTAAAACACTAGGCACCAACAGTGCCTTGGGAGCCCCTCCTTCCCGGGGCTCCTCTCTCAGGGAAATCGCGCTAGTGCTCCCTTGCAGGTCCCACTCATTAAGGGGGGAGAGAAACCGGCACCTGGCTCCCCCTCCTCACTCCTCGAAAGAATGCCCCCAATGCTATGCCTCTCTTTAGGGGCAGCTGCCCACTGCCACCCGGGGCAACTGCCCTGCACGTAGGGAGATGTCACCACGGACCCTCGCCGGGCCTCTTACCGGTTCCGCCGCCTCAGGAACTGTGGAGCCTTTCACCACTGCGGCCCGGGTTTAAAGAGGTACCTGGCCGCTCCTCTTCTTGTTGCCTGGGGAGCTCACGAGGCTCCGTCTCACTCTCCTGCCACCAACAGACTTGGTAACACGCGGGGCTCTCTCTGGCCACGGGAGCCCCGCCTACAAACAGGCACAGGCTGTGCCTGACTTCCAGCCGTCGTTCTCGGCTGTTTTGCGATTGGGCCTCTCCTCACCAGCCAGCCACGCCCACCATCAGGCAACGGGCACCTGACTTCCGGTAATTTTTAGCGAAGCGCTCACAAGGCGCTGGGCATCAGAGCCCCCTCCTTGAACTCAGGGGGAGGGGGGGCAAAAGTAAAGCACTCACAATGCGCATGCAGCGGGCAGGACCCCTCTCTTTAGGGGAACTGGAGTGCAGCGTTCTCCACTTATTTGCCCCATTGCTCCTGCCGGCTCCGCTCACAGTCAGGCCACTGTAGCCTGACTTCCGGTTCCAATGGGAGCGAAGTCTCCGTGGATTCTGCAGCCCCCTCTCCTCGGGCTCCGGCAATGTCAGAAAAGTGCCGATCACGTGCTTTAGATGAGTGGCTTAGCGCTGAGGGGCCCAACCACAGCAAAGGTGCTCCTCACGCTCCAAGTTTCAAGTCACCCCGGGCAGAGCTGGGCACAGGCAGGCCAGCACGTAGGGACCCCCAGGAGACAGCAGCTGGGTCCCACAGCGGTTCCTCCTGACGCCCAGCAGTCCTTCAGCCCCAAACAGGTCCAAGTAAGCACAAAGTAGCCCAGTTCATGGGGTCACAGCCCCAATACTTATACCCCTTAGTGCCTTTGTTCTCCCCCTGCCACAGGGCTCTGCGCCCGGTCCAAACCAGTTCTGGGGGCACTCACACCTTTCTCTAAAGGTGCACCACCACCCCCTTTGTCAGTGTAGGCTCTGGCCCCAGACACACCACAGGGGGTGGAGCCAGCATTGTGGAAGGCAGGCACAGTCCCATTCAGTCCCAGGTACTACTCCTCCCACCACTCCAAATGCAGTTTGGCCTATTCAGCCTAGTGCTGACTCACAAAGCCCCTGTCACTCCAGAGCCAGACATGCAATACACATCAGGTAGGCACAAAGACACATAGCACACATAAATGCCCACTTCTAAAAGTGGCATTTCTAAAATAGTGATAATAAATCTGCGAACACCATTGCGCAGCATTTATTATCATTATTCCAAACATACCAAACTTGACCACTCTACTCCTCTCAGATCAGGAATTACCACTGAAGAACATATCAGGGAATCCCCAATGCATTCCTATGAGAGGGCAGCCTCACAGTAGTGAGAAATTAAAATGGCTGTTTGTCACTACCAGGACATGCCACACAGTTAAGGCACATGTCCTACCTTTTACCTACAATGCACCCTGCCCATAGGGCTTGCTAGGGCCTACCTTAGGGGTGACTGATATGTAGTAAAAGGGGAGTCACAGACGTGGCACCCACTTTATGTGCCACGTCACAGTGGCAGTAAACTGCGCTCGCAGGCCCTGCAATGGCAGAGGCCTGAGACAGGTTTGAAAGGCTACTTTGGTGGGTGGCGCAAGCAGCGCTGCAAGCCCACCAGTAGTATTTAATTTACTGGCCCTGGGTATATGAGATACCACATTTACTGGGGACTGATAGGAAAATTTAATTAGCCAAACAGGTGTAGACCAATCTTACCACGTTTTACCATAGAGAGCACATGCACTTTACACTGGACAGCAGTGATAAAGTGCCCAGAGTCCTAAAACCACCAACACCAGGTCAGAAAAAATACTAGGAGGAAGGCAAAAAGTTCAGGGATGACCCTGCAAAAAGGGCCAAGTCCAACAAAGACATACAAAAAGGCAATTGTAGCAAGGAAGAATACCCTCAGAATAAAAGCCTGGGAGTTGCTTCAGGAAGCATGCTTTAGGAATGACCAGAAGGCCTTCTGGACCATCCTCAATCAACCATTTCATAAAGATAACTACACACCTCTGATGAATTCTGCCATATCTGGCCACGAATAGGCCACTTTCTTTGGGGGGTGGGGGTTACGAACCAGGCAATGTCAGAGAATCCCCAGCTGCTGCAAAGGAGTGCTTCCTCCCCAAGTATTGATCCTCGCTGGAAGAGATTATCGCTGCCATTAAAGACAGACCTAGTGGAAAAGCACCTGGACCGGACCCTTTGGACCTATTTAAGAGCAACCTGGATCCGTGGGCTCCTTTGGTAGGCAACTCCCTCAGTGCAGTGAATTCTTCCACCAAGATTCCTTCTTGGTTCACCTTGCTCATCATCCTGATTTTTAAGAAGGGCAACTAGGAGGGCCACAGTTGTTATCATCTAATTTCCCTCTTGGACTCGACTGTGAAGGTGTTGGGCCGCATCCTAGTCTCCTGTTTGGAGGCTTAGGTAAAGGAGAGTGACTCTCTCTCGGACATTCAGTATGGGTTGAGGAGAGGAATGGAGATGGAAGACCAATGTATTAACTTCTGTCTCTTCCTGGGGAAATACACAATTGCTAAGTGCGGTGAGCTCCACTTGGGCTTCATGGACCTGTCCAGTGTCTTTGACTGTGTACCCCACTCGAAATTGTGCGGCATCATGGATTGTTTGGGCATTGATAGACCAGTCATCAATACCATTAGGGAAATCTACTGCGACTCAAGTGCTGCTGTAAGGTTCGGGATGGGGTAAATGTTCTGAAACATTCGGGGTGCGCAGGCGCGTCAGGCAAGGGTGTGTTCTTGTGCCTTTTTTATTCTCTCTCTATATTAATCACTTAGGTGGGAACTAGTTCTAAGGTGTGGGGGCATGCCCCAGATTGGAAAGCGTCCAATACCAGCCCTACTGTATGCCAGTGATGCTGTCATTATCTGTCATACAGCCGTAGTAATGGAGCGTCTTTTGGATGCCTTTACATCCTTCATGGAGGGGCTACAGATGAAGATCAGCACCAGCCAATCCTTTATAATGCCCTGTGGTTGTAGGGTGGAACCGAGACCTGTCTTCCAGCTTCAAGCCAAGCCTGTCAAACACATGAATAACTATAACTATCTGGGGGTAACCTTTAATTGTAGTGTTTTCTGGCACCCACAGATAGAAAATAGAAATAATCAGCTAGCAAGGAGTATCAAGGCAGTATTTTCCTTTGCCACTAGACTGGGTAAAAGGTCTCTTGCCCTCATGTTAGCTATTTATCGTGCAAAATGTGTTGACTTAGCTACCTATGGATCGGGAGTCTGAGGGTCACAGACACTCTTGCCATTACAGACCACAGGAAACAAATTCACATGTTGTCTACTGCTCTTAAAATCATCCAACACCTCTTTCATCACTCATAGGGAGCTAGGGCTGACCCATCTTGAGGACATTTTAACCCCTTAAGTGCGCCCGTCGGCCAACGGCCGTCGCGAGCACTACCTCGGTAGTGCTGCGCACGTCCGTTGGCCGACGCCGCCCCGCCCACATAATGGAAGGCCCCGCACTGCGGCGAAATTATCGCCGCGGTAAACGGGTTAAGAACACATCCACTGTTGTCATAGCAAAGGATTCAGGTTAATGAGGCCCTCTCCTTAAACAGACTGCTAATCGAGGACTGCCTGTCCCTCTCACGGTCCCTAGAAATTCTCTGGTTAAGGAATGCCATGGACAAGATAGTGGCCCTGGTTTGGCGGGATCTATTCGAAGACCCTGCACACTCCTTGCCCACAATGCCGAAAAAAATACCTAGGGATACATGCTATACATTTTGGGAGGAAGAGAGATGGGCAAAGGTGTCTGCACACCCTTCTGTTGCCCATTATTCGCAGTTTGACCCCTAAGGAGCTTTCAACCATTCCTGTTGTATGATGCAGAGCACTATCAGCACTTTATTTTGCTCAGGTTTCACCTTAACCTATTTTATAGACTGGTTACTTTTCCTCAGTGTAATGGCTGGTTGTGCAATCTCGTGCCCTGTCCATCTGATCATATGTTAGAACAAAGCACTTTACACATAATGTTTGCTGTGCATTTTACTCTGCTTACAGGTCCATGGTTCTAAAATCCCTTTTAATTAAGTACTCCTTGCGTCACTGTACAAAAGCTTTGCACTTTCTACAATCTCTGGGATCAAAGGAGATTATATGTGCTGTTTATGCCTGCTTGAAGCTGGTGCTGAAGACAAGGAAAGCGTATGGAAAGTTCTGTACATAATGATGACACCCCTGTGCATTTTGGCCTTAGATCCATTTTAGTCCTGCTATTTTTATCCATCAAATAATTTTATTGTCATGTTGTATCTTAATATTTGTATCTCTAGTACTTTAACGGCAGATGTTTTATTCTTGCATCGATATATGCCACGAGTTGCAACATGCTCTTTTATAGGTCGAGCATTCGAGACCTCTTGTATATACTATAGTATATACTTATATGTGTATGTACTTTGTGGGCTCTGGAGATCAGCCCTAGGACTTGTCTGCTTCCGCTTAGGGACTTTTTTTCTGTTCAACTGCCTCTATTTAACTGTCTTGATAGAATACGACCAGTAGAGGTCAGTAAAATACCAGAATTGCTTTCTGCTGAAGGACTTTCTATTTTTTTTCTGGCAACTGCCTCTATTTAACTTTCTTGATAAAAAACGACCAGCAGAGGTCAGTAAAATACCAGAATCACTTTAGCATTCTCTAGATTCCAGTTCATAGAAATTGTCTTCCACGAGCACCCGTAGACAATAATATTTTTTGCAAATCTTGTATTTTCAGTGATATGACCACCGAAGGCCCTGATTTTATCTTAAAAACAGAGCTTTGGACTATACCATTTCCCGCTGAAAGGCAATATTTCTCTCCATGTGTTCCCATACCTGGTGTGTCACGCAGTTTGGTGCTTACTTTCCCTCCATGTTAAAGAACAGTAGATGTTTCAGCACCCAAGCTAATGTGCTGCATAGCTAAATACATATAAGGTCCCAAAGGTGAGACCGATTGAATTGCAAATGCTTGTTTAGGTCTTGTGGCACAATTTCCAACACAGAAGCCATATACAGGTTTCAATTTACCATTGCTATTTACACTGAACTCTGCAATTATATTCTGTTTCTTGATTTTATCTTTGAGGGCTTCGCCTGAATCTGGCATGTACTGAACTTGCAGATTGCACTCTGATGTAATCTCTGTGGGCTCTGTTTGAATTTGCTTTGTTTTATCTCATTATGTATATTTTTTTTGTATTTAACTTTTGTTGTCTAGTTTAATAGGACCAAATAAAGTGGATTTTGACTTTGAGAAGCCAGAGATATGTGCCCACGCAAAGCAGCATCACGGGGGACAAGTTATATTGCTATTTCTGACTACAATTAACATTATGCTGCAATCGTACCTACCAAATATACCACACTTTAGGAGCTGGTGACAAGAGTGAAGCAACAAAATGCATAAATTAGTACTAGATTAGTCAACAATAAGTGACAATTTACATTAATATGTGGTTGGTTCTTTCTCTACTAGTTCTTTGTGCACTTGACTTACCTGAAGCTGATGAAAGTCAACAGATTGTATAATAGTACAGACAATAATTTTGAAAATGTAATTAAAATATGAAACGCACTGCAAGTATTGTTGCAAGCTTGGTTTGGGTTAGTTGAGCCACATACTTATTTGAGAAAAACAGAAAACTGCCAATTTTATCGGCTTCTTTGGCCATATTACATAAAGCGAGCACTGTAAGTGCTGATTTAAGACGTGACCAGTGCCACAGTATTAGTCTGACTCGTGTCTAATACAGTGTTGGAGCTGTGGTATTTTGCCACAATGGACTGTGATAAATGGTGATTTTTGCTCGAACTCCAAAGACATTGTGAGATAATGCCTCTTTTGCATGGTTAGCCCCCCACTTTTTGCCTGGTTTTGATGTGGTTTCAAATGTAGTCCCTGCCAACCAGGTCTCCTGTGCCAGTGCTCCTTCCTTAAAAACAAACCCTCAATTGGTACTTCTGTCCTCTGTAAGTCCCTAATAAATGGTACCAGGGTGCCAAGGGCCTGGGAGCTGAAGAGGGTCCCTTGGGACCACCCTCACTGGGACCATGCCATTGCCCTTGCAGCCTGCATGCCCCTATGAGGGAGAAAACGACAAAGTTGACATGGCACCCTGCCTTGGTGCTGTTCTAGCTAGCACTTCCTGACAGCATAGGTAAGCCAGCCCTCTAGCCCACAGCCCTAAGGCAGGGTGCACTATACTACAGGTGAGGGCATATCTGCATGAGCAGATATGCCCCTACCATATTGGGCACCGTTTCCTAATATTGTGAGAAGCCATAGAGAGTACATGGGCTGGGAACTCGACAACTCGAGTTCCACAGCTCCAGGACAGCTTCACTGAATACAGGAGAGTTTGGTACCAAACTACTCCTTTCAATAAATCCACACTGATGCCATTGTGGGATTTATTGTACAATGTACTCAGAGGACACCTCAGAGGTGCCCCCTGAATCCCTACCAACCCTGGTGTGGTCTCTGCCCGGCTGTAGGCAGTCAGCCACCACCAGACATGCTTCTAGCCCCTGGGTGGAGAGCCCCTGCTCTCTGGGACCAGAAACAATGCACATCCTGGGCGGAGGTGTCATGCCTCCTCCCCCAGGATGGGCCAGTGCTCCAAGAGGGAAGATTCAAAGGCATGTCGCCTTTGTAATGCGACCCCCAGCCTCTGCTGCTAGCAGCAGACGACAGCCACTGGTTTACACCCCCACTTTGGGCGGGAAAACCAGCAGGAAAATTAAAAAAGATAGGAGGTGTGTCCACGATTGGCAACCCCACCCCTAAGGTGGGGAAGCGAGGTGAAGCACAACTTTTAGTCCCTGCCACCTTGAAGATGGGGGGGGCTCTAATCAGGGCTAGGTCTATGCACCCTCCCACAGGAGGGTGGCATAATAGAAGGTGTAGTCACCCCAGGTAAGGTGCCCATTGGCCCTATCTGCCACTCCCTTAAAATGCCGCCTTAATTTAGTATTTAGGTGGCTCCTCCAAACCTGGCCCTCAGTTTCGACGAGCCAAAGAAGAAGACGGAAGGCGACCGCTGCCAGACCAGGAACTGAACCACTGCAGACAAAACCCGGCAAGAACCCCACCACCTGCAACTGGTTCAACTACTGGACCTGCTGTTGGTCCAGAAACTCTGCAAGGCTTTCAAGCAACCCAGGAGACCTTTCAACCTTCACCAAAGTACCAAGAACTTCCCTTCAAACTACAGGCTCTAGTCCCTGGCATCCGCCGGTACCAGAACCACAGTGGTGAGGACCGACCCTTGGAGCGACGTGACTCACTGCTACCAAAGAACTCCAGAACCGCCGTCGTGAGGACCAACCCTTGGGTTGATGCAACACACTGCTATCAAAGAACACTCCTACTGAGGTGGTAGAGGACTGGCACTTGTGTTGACGAGACTCTATCCGGTGAGAAAAACACTTTGCAGCAGCGCGGCCCCTATGACCTCAAGGCTCATCTCTGCCCCACGACCTGAGCTGTGCCCAGCCCGATGCCCGAGAGCCCGTACCCTCCTGCAAGTGGCCCTGCCAGCCTCCTTTGGCCCCTCTTGTACGCCCTGCCCAGACCGCGACCTCCCCGTGACAATCGGACGATGGCGGAGCTTTTCCATTAGATCGACAGCAGACAGCCGCCGGTGACCATGACAGTAACCAAGTTGGTGGTCTTCTGAAAACAAACCTGCTACATTACTCTTCGCGGACCGTGAGGGTAAATATCATTGCCGGTATCGACCGATGCAGTGTAGATACTGAATACCGCAACTCTGGGTGCCGCCAGTACCCCACGACGGACATAGCCCACAGTGTTGGCCTGAGACACCCAAAGAATGGACTAGAACTGTACGTGGTATAAGTACCTGTTACACCGCACAATTGTTTTCCTCCACAGGCTAAAATTGATCTGCTCTGAAATTTGCACTGTCAAACTTCTGAAACCTGAAAAGTATTATTAATGAGAATCGTACTTACCGTACCGACCCTGGTCTTAAAATAAAATATAAACAAAGTATAATTTTCTTAAATTGGTCTGGATCTCATTCTTGAGTCGTGTGTCCATTATAGATCACTGTTGTGCAATAAATGGTATACACTACTCTGTGTTAGGCATAAGGCTGCTCGACAACACTACCACAAATAGTGCACTTTTGGTTGTACATTGATCCCTGTACACTTTTGGGGAACCCCTGGACTCTGTGCACGGTATTACCCCCTGGTGACAATATCATATACAGAGCCAGCGTCCTACAGGCATATGCTTCTTTTGGCTGCAAAAGTGGCAGCATTTGTTGCCATCTCTAATGTAATTACAGAACACAAAATAATAACATAAAGAAAAATCACAAGAGCAACCTAAGAAGGCACAACACAACAAAGCAGTAAAAACAGAACACAGCACAACAACCAAATTACAAAACAACAACACATATAGAATTCTAAGTGGGTAACAGTGAATAACACTAAGGGGCCAATTACGTAGTTGGGCGGACTTGTGTCCGCCCGACAACGTCTCGGAAACTGGACTGACTGACCTCCGGTCGGCGGTCCCGACTACCAGATTAGGATGCGACTGAACACTGTTCGGTCACATTCCAACATTTCCCTATGGAAACATGTGTTACGGCCATAAACTGGCTGTAGAACATGCTCCCATAGGGAAATGGGAGGCTGTGTTGATCACCTCAAGGTGCCTGCCACGGGGTGCAGGGATTAACAGGGGGGCACCATAGGTGCCCCCTCAGCCCCCAACCGGAGACCGCAAGGGAAAGGTGGAGTTGCTAGGGGTTTCCATGTCGGAAAGGCCGGCATGGAAACCCTGCCGGAAACCATGCATCTTAATCCGAATGGCGGAAACCGTCGTCCATTTGGATTAAGTGCCGGTTCCGACTGGCTGACGGGCTCCATGAGCCCATCGGAAGCCAGCCGGAATGACCGGCCGGTTTCAGTTCCAATCGGCTGAATCAAAATCAGCCTGTCGGAATTGAAACCGACGATGTCGGTCGTAAGGCCTCCGACCTGAGGTCGGAGGTCTTATGACCAACATCGTAATAGGCCCCTAAATGTTTTTCAGTAAGGGCTCAGAATTACATCAAATAAACAACAAGAGTGAGGCTTGAGTTGTCTATGATGTCACTCACAATCCGAGGTGAGAAACATCCGTTATTCACTTTTTACCCAAGTATAATTTTATGTTATGTATAGCGCCAAAATCATCTACTCCTGTTTTCAAATATTATGGAGGGCCAGAGGAGTAAAAGACAGCAATAACATGGCTGTGCCTCCTTAACCCGAGTGCAAAAAAAAATAATTATTGGCCCTGGTCACTCAGTCCATCACACTCTGTGACATCCCACCCTCTCCAATCCTGAAGCTCCGCCTTCTGCCCTCTATCAGAGCAGAAGGCCTGTGCTGTGCTAACAGACTCGGGGGAGAGGCCTGTTAGATCAGCCTGGAATGCCTCTAAGACATAGCAACAGTGGGAAGCAAGTTTCGTTACCCCCAGTTGTTACATAATAGAGAGAAATAGGCAGATTTATTATCTGGTGTTCAGCCTAGTGGTTCTCAGTGAGAGCCATACATAACATATAGGATTATAGATGGGGAACAGTGAATTATGGGGATGTTTCTCACAAAGGGGTTCTGAGTGACCTCAAATAGACAAGAGAGAAAATCGAGTTGTCTATAATGTCACCCAGAACCCTGAGATGAAAAACATTCCTGTACTTCACTTTTTGGCCAGGCTATGATTTTATGTTATGTATGGCCCCCCAAAATAATCTGTGCCTACTTTCAACTGCTATGCAGAGGAGTAGTGGGAGTGCCATACATAATATGACCTCTCCTCATGTGCCAAATGTAAGGACAAAATACATGGCCTCCTGCCACCCACCCCCACCTGTTTTCACTCCCTCTCTTCCCTCCCATAGCTGTGCTCTCTGCTCTTCAGCGCTGCTCTGACAGGTTGTCACAGAGCCTAACCCAAGGAAACAGGACTGGGCGTTGAACCTAGGCCGGCCTGGAGTTCACCAACTCCGGCTTTGGCCAGCACCGACCAGAACTCCTAAGAAAAACGTTGGCCTTTGCACTTATTTTTCACAAATTAAGCACTGTAAAATATGGCTCTATTTTGTCCACAAGTCAGGTCAAAGTCCTTCCCCTTTTTTGGGCGTCAGAGTTATGGGGAGCAAGTCTGCGTCGGCCTGGGGGAAACCGGGGGCCTGCCGTTCAATTGCAGATGCATTCGGTTGTCTGCATAATCTCTCATTTGAGACCAGATATTCCTTCTGTTCCTTACTTAACCTTGCTCCTTTCGGTATTCCCTATTTCCCCTGTATTCACCTTGCACTTGGACCTCATTTTGTCTGTAGTAGTTCCCTCTATTTTTCCTTGACTCTACCAAGTGCTCTACATTGTTTATTCAACTTATTACAATGGTTTGGTGCAGTAGCCAGTCCCGTGTCTAGCTTGTTTCTCACGGTTTCTAGCCACTGTGGAGTCTCACTAATATCTGAACATTGTGTGGCTCTCTGTTCAGCGGGTGCTGCACATTGCACACATAACGCTGGCCGACGACCTCAACCCTAATGTATCTTTCTTCTCTCACCTGCCGTCCCCTTAGCTTTCAGGTTACTCAAAACATTCAAGTCACCAGATGCCCCTTATGGGGACTCCTCTCTGGAACTCATTCACACACTCCAATCCTACGCCATCTTTTTTGCTCCCCTTCTTGACATGTCACTGCTTTCCATGGCCCAGCCTGATAGGGAATTTGAGTTTTAGAAGGTGGAGACCAGCTTCACCCCCATTTCGATGTGCCCCAGCTCTATTTACCACATAGCAAGCAAAAAAAAAAAATCTAGACTGTCCTCTCCTTTTCCCATCCATCAACAGAGGTGTTTCAGGTTTGTATTTGGTGGAGTGGGCGATCCCAGCTGACGCGCACCAGCACTTGCCGGTCATACACTGTGTTCCTACTCTAAATACATAGACAGCATTGTGCTGCTACAGTTAGCTGCACTAACTCATGACTTTTTAGCTTCAGTTACACCTGCTTCTTTCATTGTTTCAGTAAGTTATAATATTTATATTCGCAAATGTAAATAACTTTTACCGTCATTTTATGGAAATATGTTGCTGTTTTTTTAAATTAGTAACTTTAATAATATTTTTCAGACATTGCGCTTGTAATTACTTTAATAATATGAATGCCCTGATCAGATGTATGTTTTTACTTTGAGTCAAATAAATACGTTATAAAAGAAAATTTAAAAAACCACTGCACTCTCACGTTCCGTCGGCGCGCAGTACGTTTCCCGCCATTAGAATGATGCAGTAGAGAGCATCCCTTCAGCTCATTCATCAATGACAACTGTTCTCAGAGAAAATACTTTGTTATGTAATATGTAACATGTGCCCTATTGTTCGTCACGGGAGAAGAGCGGCACATGGAGCCTTGAAAGGGCAGGGGCTGCATATCTTCAAGATTAGGGGTAGTGAAGTGACATGTTTATTTCTTCAGCCAACTTTGAAACAGGTGGTTCAAAAGTACTCAGCTACTGCGCACACAGATACCTGTCCCGTTTACTGGAAGTACTTCCAGATACTTCTAGTTTCAATATTCAAAGTGGGCTGCTCTCTTCAAGTCCGCTTAATCGGCTCCATGCCCCATAAACATGTAGGTCATACATTCTGGCTTACTGATCTTTTGCACTGTCACTTTGTGACGTTGTCATCAATGAAACTTAAAGGTATGGAATGCCATATGCATTGTGGCGGTAAACAACTGGCGAGCGCGGTCTTAAGCTAGGTCAGGAGCTTTCTCAGTGAGGACTAAAGGCAATTCGAGGCTAGAACTACACTCTCGCACTGGAGCATGGGAAAAAGGGTATGAACTTGAGTGGGATCAGCCAACGAGATGGTGGAAAACGCATGGAAAAGATTGGAAAGTATGGGCCATATTACATCTAAAACAAGGGAAATGAATGAGTTGGTGGCCTTAGTCTTCATTATGAATGTGCAGGTGTTCACTGCCATCAAGGTGCCTCCCCACCCCTTCGTCCCCTGGCAACGCTTGGCACTCTTGTTGGTAGACCAGTCAGGAAGGTTAGTGATGAAAGACGAAATGGGCAGGTAAGCTCTCCAAATACAGTTTATTGTAGGTTCCAACAAGATAAGGAGAAACGAAAGACAACGGTCAGCAGAACCTCCTCCTCAGCCCGCTGCGGCCAGCTGGCAAAACACAGCGCTATCTGGAAACCTGCTCACAAACATTTCTGAACAGAACCTTCCTGAGCATGGGTCCAACACAACAGTTAGCAAGGAGGTGGCCCCGCCACTTCATAAGTTGAAGGGGACTGAGGGTCAGTTCAGAAAAGCAGCCAGTGCCACCGGAGGGGCTTTCCATGTTTTCTTATCAGATCAAGATTTGTTTCAAGGTTCTTTGCTGGACAATTCCACACGACAGTAGGGACCTCACTTCTGCCTTCAGAAGAAATGTGTTCCTTACACACTAGCCCGGGTTCTCCGCTCACCATCTCGTATCATGACCACATAAAATCAGACCTGCAATGTTAACTTCTGTTCGCAGTAATCAGCATTGACAGGTCTTATTTTTTTATCTACTGTATCACGAAGCCATTTTCGGAGGATTAATTTTGTGCTTTTCCGATGCCCTGCCGGGTTGGAATTATCACCGGCTTTTAGGCGAGGTTCTTACCTTTCCAACGTGACCTCTCGTTACCTGCACTCTAAGCCTCTTTATTTTATTTAGCAGTAACAGGTCAAATTTATATTCCCAGATTGACAGAGTCTTTACTACAAAGATCCATTTGGTTCTGCCTATAACCAGCCGGGTTGGAATTAACACCGGCTTTTAGGTGAGGTTTTACCTCTCGGGCACTACTCTTTAGTACATTTTTTCACTTAGTATTTTTTCAGCTGATTAATTAGCCTCTTTGTATCTAATTTCCCCAGGACTTAGTTATTTGTTCACTTGACAGGTATGCATCCTCTTTTCCTTCTACGGTCCCTTTTCACTCGGTTTTAGTTTGTCTTTAACGTTTAGGTTATCACGCTACTGTTGCATCCTTTGCATGTTCTTTCAACTATTTTGACTCAAAAGCATTCAGTCCTGTTTCCACGGTTAAATTTACTTTCTACCTGCTATCAATGATTTAGGAGCACGCATGGCTTGATATGTAGGCACTAGCATACACACATTATGTACGCATGCTCACACGACACCAGCGCTGCGTCGTAAACACACATTGCAAATTATCTTTTCCTTCTCTCACGCCAATCACCTGGCATTTTCCGCTCACGCCATCTCTCAATGTCTGTGCAATGAAGGTTTCCCCACGTGGTGAAGACGTCTGCCACGTTTACTGTACTGTGACATATCAACACACATTTTGTCACCTAATCTTTTGTGTATGGTCTTGTTCATTCCCTTGTTACACACACAACGTTTCTGACATCAATGTAAAGTGAGCTTGTTTTGTATTACTTCCAGCCCTGAAGAAGTCCAGGGTCACTACCCTTAGGACGAAACACGTGTTGGCTGGACCCTGTGTTTTCTCATTGAATTAAAACAAGAAGAACATCTTACAAGACTTCATTTGCTTGCATCTTTTCATATGTACACATTTGAACTTTCACTTAACACTGTACCATGTGCATAGGCTTTGTTTGCTGTTGTCAGGACATCGGTCCGCATTTAGGGGGTTTTTAGTGGTTTTCCCTCAACTTGTGCACCACAAAGATTCTGGATTCTTTACTGAACGACACTTAGCACGCGCCATCAAACTTCCTGTGTTTATTAAACTGCCACCTCTGCTATAGTTACGATTGAGTCAGGATAGGCAGCCGCTACGTTATTACATCTCTAAACATGGACAGAGACAGAGTAGCAGAAGAACTTTTTGATAACCTGGCTAAGGGTAATACCATTAGCGTGGGTCCCAGTAGTGGGAACCTTCAAAGAAAGGAAGGCCTCAGAGAAATTCCTGAGGCTTGAAAGACTAAAGAAAAATGAGAACTCCAAGTGGTGGGATGGAGCTACCCTGAAACAATATCTGAGACTCAACAGAGTACCAAGAGGTCTGAGATCTCAGATATTCCCCACATACGACGATCTAGAAGATGACCTCCTCAAACAATGAGAGGAGGCACTTACGGCAAATTCAAATACACTAATGAACATCCTTATTGAGAATGCTGACCGCAAGGTCTCAAAGTTACAGGTTGAGATCTCACTCCTTGAGAAAGAAATCAGGGACTTAGACCTGAAGGAAGCAACCGAGAAGAACTACGTAATACTAAATGACATTCTCTTGAAGCATCAGAATAATATAAAAGAAAGGAAAGCCAGAAAATTGAGACGCGACGAGATAGACTATAAAGAGGGTAGAATTTTCACCTTCGCGAAAAAGTATGACCAATTGCTCCAAGAGGGCCATGACAAAAATAGATCTAACAGAACTGAGACAATCTCTATCTCATCCAGCTCTACCTCTTTGAGCGCCCCTCCTACCAGCGATAGTGACATTGAGAACAATGCAGGTACCTCTGGGGAAACTAGACCAGGCAATTTTTCTTTTTTAAGGGAGGTGCAGAGAATCAGAAAGGGCAACAGAGCACAGCCCAGAAGAACGGATCAGGACGCAAGACCCGTAGAGGAAAGAGAGCAGGACAAAAAAGAATACAGAAGGAACCTAAGATCAGGAGACAACAGGAAGTGATGGACAGTGCTGAGAAAGGTGTTGATGTTATCAACCTCTCCTCCAAGACACTGACCAATGACATGATCTCCCTTTTAGAAAAAGGTTTGAGCTTTAACCCAAAGGTAGAGGGGGATATTTGAAATCTTAAAATTGATTTGTTTAAGTTTGTGCGAAATCTCAAATTGAAGAAGTTTTTCACTAATAATCCTATGCCGAATAAAAGAAACACAAATATTCCGACTGGTTTTTTATCAGATGCACTAAGCATACAGGATGTGCATGATACACACTTACTGCTATCACTCACAGACATGGAACATACACCATACCGGATGGAGACAGTCCTAGAAGAATTAGAGGTGGAGCCAGAGTACACACTGACTAGTGGTTCGAGGAACAAGTCCAAATGGACACCCACCCTACCAGGGGGCAATTCAATTGATACTTTCTACCAACTGGTCCTAGAAGACATAAACAAATATAGTGACTCAAGCTGCCACAACAGAACTAGACACCGTGACAATCTCCTCCCAGGTGAGCGTCAGGCTCTCAACACACTAGCCACTGATGACGAGATCATAATAAGAGAAGCTGACAAGGGGGGCAACGTAGTCGTGATGAACAGACTAGATTACAACAGGGAGATCATGACACAACTCAATGATGTGACTTGTTACGAGAGTCTTCATCAGAACCCCATAGGACCATCAACATTCAGAATCAACAAACATCTTACTGACTGGCACAGTGCCGGTCTGATCGACGATGATGAGCTAATGTACCTTAAGGTCTTCAGACCAACATTCCCGTGCCTTTACACCCTCCCTAAGGTACATAAACACTTGCCTTTTCCGCCATGTAGACCTATTGTATCTGGAATAGGGGGACCAACAGAACGGCTTGCCGAATACGTTGACTTGTTTCTTGGTCCTCTAGTGCAGAATCTCACTTCCTACATTAGGGACACCAAGCACATTCTCAGCATCCTCACAGATTTGAATTGGGAGCCAGGCATGATCCTAGCCACACTTGACGTCGTGTCCTTATACACAAGCATTAAACCAGAACTCGGTCTTAAGGCAATACAAATACATCTTCACAAGAGAGCAGCAACACAGTGGCAGCACACCAACATGCTGATGTCAATGATGGAACTCATTCTAGAGAATAATGTCTTCCGAATTGAACAACATTGGTACAGACAGAAAAGGGGGGTAGCTATGGGCTCCAAATTTTCGCCATCCTTTGCGAACCTCTTCATGGGCGGTCTAGAGGAAGATTGGATCTGGGGCAGCAAAGGTAGCTCATACATTGACTCCATTATTTTCTGGGGGCGCTACATTGACTATTGTCTCTTAATCTGGTCTGGCACTCAGGAGAAACTCGTCCAATTTTGCGCATACCTTAACACCAACTCCTATGACATAAAGTTCACTCACACAATCAGCGAGGTCAGTGTCACTTTCTTAGATGTAGAACTATATGCGAGGGAGAATGTACTACATACCCGCCTTTTCCACAAAGACACCGCCTGAAACGCCATCCTCCATGCCACAAGTGCACACCCGCCACATCAGATCCTAGCCATCCCATTTGGCGAATTCACCAGGGCCAGAAGGAACTGTAGTAACGATGATGACTTCAAGTCCTGCCTTGCAAGCATGAAAGCAAGGTTCAAGAATAGGGGATACACACAACCCAACCTAGCAAGAGCAGAGAGTAGGATCAAGAAAATATGTAGGAATGACACACTCAAAAACAGAGAACAGAAGGTTACGGACAAGCATCCAGTCAGGCTAATCACAGACTTCAGCAACCTCAGTGTTGGACTTGGCCCTTTTTGCAGGGTCATCCCTGAACTTTTTGCCTTCCTCCTGTATTGTTTCTGACCTGTTTTTGTTGGTTTTAGGACTCTGGGCACTTTACTACTGCTGATCAGTGCTAAAGTGCATATGCTCTCTGTATAAAGTGTTATGGTAATTGGTTGTCCATAATTGGTATGTTTGCCTTTCTAGTAAAGTCCCTAGTAAAGTGCACTATGTGTGCCAGGGCTGGTAATGCAAATGCTACTAGTGGGCCTGCAGCACTAATTGTGCCACCCACACAAGTAGCCCTAAGAAGAGATCTCAGGCCTGCCACTGCAGTGCCTCCGCGCAGTTTGTTAACTGCCTTGTTGTCCTGGCAATTGCACCCACTTGCCAGGCCTTACCTTCCCTTTTTATGCACATCAGACACCCCTATAGTAGGCCCAAGGTACCCCACTGGGCAGGGTGCAGTGTATGTGAAAGGTAGGACATGTACTGAGGTGAGTACCATGTCCTGACAGTGAAATACTGCCAAATTCGTTTTTCACTGTTGCAAGGCCATCTTGCCCATAGGACAGAATAGGGAATGCTGAGTCCCATGTTTCCAGCATATCTTCCCATAGGCATAAGATGGAGAGATGGAGTTTAGTGTGCCTGAACTCAGAATTTAATAACACATCTTTTTGTGAAGATGGTTTTTGAATTGTGTGTTTAGAAACCACGCTTTTAGAAGTGGCTGGTTTCTTGTCTTAAACCATCCTGTGTGCCTCTGCCTGGTTGTGTATTGCCTGTCTGGGTTTGGATGTGACAGGGTCTGGGAAGTGTCCTGACCCCAGGGAGGAGTAGGTGAGACAGCAACAGGCTGGCCTGCGTTTGATGTGGGGGGAGGAGTAGCCCCCTGCATGTGAAGCGGGCTGTGTTGCTGCCCCCAGAGGATGGCTCCACCTCCTTCTGAGCGTCTGGGCCCCAGACCCTGACTATCAAAGGAAGAGGGTGTGCACTGGCAGGAAGACACCCAGGTCTGGTTTGGACCGGGGACAGAGCCCCCTGAACACAAAGACTTCAAAGGCATTTAGGGGTATAAATGTAAGAGCTGAAACCCCTGAACTCAAGACTGAAATCCCTACTGAAAAAGGATTGAAACTACTTCGTGATCAAGAGGAACCTCTGCCAAAGAAGAACAGCTGAAGAGACTGAAGAGAAGGACTGCCCTTGCTGTGTGTTCTGGGGCTGGCCTGCAGTTTGCTGATATGACTGAGGAGAGGACAAGGGACTTTGCTGTGTGCTGTGTCCCCCTGCTTGAGAGGACTTTGCTGTGTGCTGTGTCTGAAGTAACTTGTCTCCAAGGGCCCGAGGAGAGCTGGTCCCCTGTTGTGGAAACTCAGGAACATAAAAGTTTCCAGGTGTGTCTCAGCGACGCTGTGTGCGTGTGCTTTTTGCATGCCTGAGACTGCCGTGTGGTCCGTGGTGCTGTTTACGAGGTGCCCCGTGACCGCATTGCCCCCGCAGCGTGAAACATCGTCCACGCTGCTGCATTGCTGTTTGTGGCCCGAGCCGTCATCGTAACTGAGGCTGTGAGTAAAGATCGCCGCCGCTGGCCCGAGCCGCCACGTGCTAAAGGATTTCTTGAAGCTAAGGAAGCTACAAGGTGAAAGGGATCGTGATCCTTGTTCATCGAAAGGAATCTGCCCAAGATCGTCAACGAAGGAGAAGGCAGCGCCGTAACCCGTTCGGCTACAGCGTCGCCTAGCAACAGAGCTGCAACGTGATCGGGATCGCCCAGCAGGACCTCCGACGAGCGGAGAGAGAGAGCGAGGCAGCGCACCCCCCCAGGTAAGGCTTGGACTCCGGTCAGGAGCCGCAAGCGTGTGTGGCCTGGGGAGGCGTGCAGGAGGAGTACAGGAGTGCTCCGAGCTCTCTCCCGCTGCACCGCGTTAGACGCGCTGAGTCCCCGAGCTGCCCGTACCTGCCCAGCAGTACCGGGGCCGCCCCTGTAAGCTTACGACCGTTGACTCTGTTGTTGGGGCCTAGGGGTGCCCGAGTTGACCGCGCAGATTGGCTAACCGCATTGTTCTAGCATTACGAACTGCCTGATTCTTGCATTACGAACCGCATTATTCTTGCATTACAAACTGCCTGATTCTTGCATTACGAACCGCATTATTCTTGCATTACGAACTGCCTGATTCTTGCATTAAGGACTGTCTTATTACTACATTACGAACTGCATTACGAACTGCATAGCATTGCATTAGGACTGCATTAGAGATCGTGAATTGCTCATTAATACCGCCAGAACCTACAAGTGATTGCTGGCCTAATAACCGGCAAAGCGAAATATTACGAATACGCATATGCTGAATTTCTATCGTTTGGTCTCATCGTATTCCTTTTTATAAAGATACCGCTATTTTTATGAAACCAGTGTGGTGTCCATTTGTGGGGTTATCACTGTGTTACTGGGAGTGTGGTTGCAAATACTTTACACATTGCCTTGGAGATAAGCCTGGCTGCTCGTGCCAAGCTGCCAGGGGGTGAGCAGGGGTTATCTAAGCGTGTGTCCCTCCTTACCCTGACTAGAAGCAAGGGTCCCTATTTGGACTAAGGTACATACCTCAGCCAACTAGAGACCCCCAGTTCTAACACTCAGTATTGTCTTAAGCAAGAGCCTCAATAAACACTGGAGGTTACTCACAGCTGATAGCTCTCTTAAAGACCACATCACCAAGCGACCGCAGATTACATACAGACGAGGTAGGACACTAAGAACGAGACTGAGCCCTAGTTTCCCCACAGAAAGGAAGACCACGACTTGGCTAACACAGAAATCACTAGGCTTTTACAAATGCGGTTCCTGCGGTGTATGCAGGTGGGCCAAGAGCAACTTGAAAGATTTTGCTGGACCGAATAAGAACTATACTATCAGATCTAACATCAACTGTGGTACCAAATATGTGATTTACATACTAGAGTGTGCGTGCAAACATCTCTACGTAGGCAGTACCATCAGAACACTTAGGGAAAGAATTAGCGAACATGTGAGAGCCATTAAACAGCAAGATCCCAGGTACCCCATGGCACAACACGCAGCAGTCTGCCCCGCTCAAGGAACACACAAATGTTTCACGTTTTATGGAATTGAAACCATTGCACCTTCTGATTAGGTGGGAATAGGGAATTGCATCTCAGGCGTACTGAGGCTACATGGATCATGCGTTTAAGAGCGGTTGAGCTAGGACTCAACAGCGACCACGAGCTGCATTATTTTTTAGGTGATTAATATGTATGCTCATAATGCATCCGCTATTTGTTCCCTTGTTTGGTACATTTCCAACTGTCAACTGATTGCGGCATGTCACTCCACCCCATTGATCCCTGATTACAGTCATGACAACGGGTGTGGGGTTTTTGTATATGTCATGTGCACCAACTCTATACGTATCATGCACATCCTAGTCGTATCCTGCTGTGAATCTTCTGTCTGGTATGAGTAATTAAACATGTTGCTATTCACCTTGCGGATCCAGTTGGGCCAACTGTTGGCCATCCGAATATCAGCCCTGCTGTCGCTACACAGAGTGTTGTCTGTTTTTCTGTTTAATCTCATATAATTTTGTGTAATTTTATATTTGCATGTCCCTCCGCTCTACGCTGACACCAAGGCCTATATCTTGTGTCACGTATCATCTCGCAAATGTCGCTGTATACACATGATTTTCCTAGGATTGGGAATTTTCTGCTAAACACATGTCCCTTTGTGTATCGCTGTCCCTAATTCCTACTGGCTTTCACCTCCCATTTTCAATGTTATGATACATTTGGTTAACTTGATTGCACATTCCACTATAACTGACTGTTTTACTGTATTGACCCTCATGTTATAATATGCCCACTGTGAGTTTCATTACATGTTACTTTGTGCGCATCGTGAACCATTACTAATGTACAATTTATGCATGTGCGCTTTTGAAACCATAGTGTGATATCTGTTACTGGTGGCGTTCCGTCTCTCTCCTTTTCTTTTCCTCACTGCCACGCACTCATCATGATGAGTTAACACCACAGTTACAACTTGTACACAAATAACGTTAGAACGGTCCTATACTACTATTTCCAATTTCACTTATTGTGTGAACTTTACTGATCAAATTTCCTCATTTACACGTACTCCATTCGTGTTCCACGGTTCCTGTAGGCACAACTTCGCCTTGCGTTCTAGCTCTTTATGAGATGGACATTATTTAAACACTTCTGGGTCGTTTCCCAAACAGCATCTGGTTTCTACGCGTTCCTGGGAGTGCTTGGATTATGGTTGCAGCGTACTCGCTCGAAGGTATTTATTCTCCCGTTTCCCACGTTTTGCAGCCTTTTTCAGATAGTGGCTTTGGCTTTTCCTTTTTGTAATACTTTAGTTTAATACTATTGTTTGTCCATTCCTACAGAATGACAGACTTCTGAGGCATATTCCGGCCTATATACACTTGCGCCTTACTTTTGAGACTCAACCTACATCGGGACGCATCAAACTAGACGAGGCCCTTTACATTCCAAGGTAAGGGAACACAGGGCTTTTACTCTCGTATCATGACCACATAAAATCAGACCTGGTTTGTTAACTTCTGTTCGCAGTAATCAGCATTGAAGGTCTTATTTTTTTATCTACAGTATCACGAAGCCATTTTCGGAGGATTCATTTTGAGCTTTTCCGATGCCCTGCCGGGTTGGAATTATCACCGGCTTTTAGCTGAGGTTCTTACCTTTCCAATGGGACCTCTCGTTACCTGCACTCTAAGCCTCTTTATTTTATTTAGCAGTAACAGGTCAAATTTATATTCCCAGATTGACGGAGTCTTTACTACAAAGATCCATTTGGTTCTGCCTATGACCAGCCGGGTTGGAATTAACACCGGCTTTTAGGTGAGGTTTTACCTCTCTGGCACTACTCTTTAGTACATTTTTTCACTTAGTATTTTTTCAGCTTATTAATTAGCCTCTTTGTATCTAATTTCCCCAGGTCTTAGTTATTTGTTCACTTGACAGGTATGCGTCCTCTTTTCCTTCTACAGTCCCTTTTCACTCGGTTTTAGTTTGTCTTTAACGTTTAGGTTATCACGCTACTATTGCTTCCTTTGCATGTTCTTTCAACTATTTTGACTCGACAGCATTCAGTCCTGTATCCACGGTTAAATTTACTTTCTACCTGCTATCAATGATTTAGGAGCACGCATGGCTTGATATGTAGGCACTAGCATACACACATTATGTACGCATGCTCCCACGACACCAGCGCTGCGTCGTAAACACACATTGCAATTTTTTCTTTTCCTTCTTTCATGCCAATCACCTGGCATTTTCCGCTCACGCCATCTCTCAATGTCTGTGCAATGAAGGTTTCCCCACGTGGTGACGACGTCTGCCACGTTTACTGCATGCTCCCACGACACCAGCGCTGCGTCGTAAACACACATTGCAATTTTTTCTTTTCCTTCTTTCACGCCAATCACCTGGCATTTTCCGCTCACGCCATCTCTCAATGTCTGTGCAATGAAGGTTTCCCCACGTGGTGACGACGTCTGCCACGTTTACTGTACTGTGACATATCAACACACGTTTTGTCACCTAATATTTCGTGTATGGTCTTGTTCATTCCCTTGTTACACACATGACGTTTCTGACATCAATGTAAAGTGAGCTTGTTTTGTATTACTTCCAGCCCTGAAGAAGTCCAGGGTCACTACCCTTAGGGCGAAACACGTGTTGGCTGGACCCTGTGTTTTCTCATTGAATTAAAACAAGAAGAACATCTTACAGGACTTCATTTGCTTGCATCTTTTCATATGTACACATTTGAACTTTCACTTAACACTGTAGCGTGTGCATAGGCTTTGTTTGCAGTTGTCAGGACCTCGGTCCATATTTAGGGGGTTTTTAGTGGTTTTCCCTCACCTTGTGCACCGCAAAGATTCTGGATTCTTTACTGAACGACACTTAGCGCGCGCCATCAAACTTCCTGTGTTTATTAAACTGCCACCTCTGCTCTATCTCCTAATGGTGGCTCCAAGAGGTATGTTTCAGTGGGAGTTGGCATTTTCTTGTCTATCTGCCTAAACTCTACAACTCATCACATCTCTCATGTATTAGGCCCCCTCCCTTGTTACTATCATTCTGCAACACTCTAAAAACACATGGTACTTGCTATTGACATGCCCTCTTGGTGACTTCTGTCAGTACTCTGTGCCTCACAGTTAGTTTTCAACCACTTAGGTGCAGCACAAACAGGGTGCAGAAGCAAACGCCTTTTATTACCACTTTTGAGGGCACTCATTTTATGCATCTTGGGGTTGGTCAACTGAAATGCTACCTCACTTAGCTCACATGTAAGTAGAAAGGCCAGAGTGAATTACCTAGGATTCTCTTTCGTTGTGGTGATTTTTTTGTCTATTTTCAGTTTCTCTTCAAGAAATAAACTTTCATTAGATGAGGTGTTGGGAGTGGGGACTCAGGTGCCATGATCAGAGGTCTAGGTGGTTTTCTACTTGTAAAGGGCACCCCCTTAAATGACAGCAGTATGACCCTTCCATGCTCTCCTTCCATGCTAAAAGACCCCCGATTGTGGTTATAGATTCTGGGCTTCTTTTCTTTATGTACAGTTGTTTCAGACTACTGAAAATTTCTGAGTCCACCAACAATTATTTTTGACGTTCCGTTATTCCTTGCACCTACATTTTGCGTAAGAACTGCACAATTTCTACGTTAATTATTGAGAAATGCAAAGTAACTGTAAAAACACAACCTAACCCAGTACAGTATAGAAACAGCCAGTGGATGTACATTACTTATATCAGAATGCATATGTACAAGTTAAGATCACCATTTTGTGAGCATGCGTGCCCACAAATACACTTAATCACAACTTTCAATCAAGTAGAGTTGGCCCTTGAATTGGCACGCTCCAACTCTTGAATTCTAGGAATGGGGCACATGCAAGCTTTTTCATGAGGATTAGAAAATACTCTACAGTTATGCTTTGCTTTGAGGATGAAGACTCATAGAGGGATATTCACAAGGAAGTGGCAGCAAGAGGCGTTAGCCTTCTTGGATTAACGCCTCTCTCCGCCACTTCAGAAACGCAAGGCTGTACCATATTCACAAGGATATGGTGCAGCCTTGCGTTTCCCCCTGCGATGGCGCTAAGTTTCACAACTTAGCGCCAATGCAGGCACCCTTGCGCCAGAGTGCAAGGGTGTCTGCAAGCAGGGAGGTTTGTTTATGTACACGAAGGTGTCCCTTCCTACACATAAACAAACCGAAAATGCCAGTTTGTAACTTACACGTGTGCTGCTTCATGCAGCACACATGGAAGCTACAAAACGGCATTTTAAAAAATGGTTTGTTTATGTACAGAAAGGGACACCTTCCTGCACATAAACATACCATGGCATTTTGCTTTTTCCACAAGGCAGCACACATGGAAAAAGCAAAAACAAGGAGAAATAAAGCATTTCTCCTCGTTTTGCCAACTTAAGAACAGGGTTTTCCTGGTCTTCATTTTGGCGCTACCTCCTATTTACGCTACCCTTGTGAATAGGAGGCCCATTACAATATAATGGGGTGACCCATACTAGTCCATGGACCTGGGTAATGCTCGGTATAGAAAACAATGGTCCTAGACTGATTTCCTTAGGAAGGTATTCGTTAAGTCAAAATCTATGAACATGGTACACATAGAGCTCAAGTTGCATCATATGTATACCCCAGTAGTTTCTCAATTCAATTAAGTATATCCTCAAAATGACACACAAGCACCATAGATAGCTTCAATAGTGACTGTTTAATCTCACAGTTATTATCACAGATCACTGTAGAGAGCAGCTTCAGGACAGAAAGAGGGTTGCTCCAAGGGGAGTGTGGAAAAAGGATTGTGCTCGTGAGAATAGAACAGATATATAGGGAGGGAAATCAGAGAGTAGTTGAAACAATCAATTACACATAGTAATGTCTTTAGTAAACTGGTAGTGGTTTGCAGTAGCACCAATTTTACAGTGGGGCCTGTCTCACATGAAATTTGAAAGTACTTTTCTGGTTCTTGATGTAGAACAGAGTGTGATCATCTGTAAAGAGGCAGGGATGGGGTGAAATAGGTACAGACCCACTAGGGGAAGATGTCGACGTTTCGACCATGGCGCATAGAGGGTGGTTTGTATCCTCTGCGGGCCGGTCTTCCTCAGGACGGGGAGAGGGGGGGGAACAACCTGTATCAAGGCGAAGTCAGGATTACAGCCCCTCAGGTGGCGGTCCGCATAATTGCAGCGGTGAAAGGGTATTGAAAAATCCAATGTGCATAAATCAGGGCAGCAGTGTCGAATGAATCCTAACACTGGTGGATTAAGGCATCTCAGTAAAGCCTCGGTGGCGCAGTCCCGGTGATCAGCGCTGTACGCCTTGATACAGGTTGTCCCCCCCCTCTCCCCGTCCTGAGGAAGACCTGCCTGCAGAGGATACAAACCACCCTCTATGCGCCAGGGTCGAAACGTCTACATCTTCCCCTAGTGGGCCAGTACCTACTTCACCCCATCCCTGCCTCTTTACAGATGATCACACTCTGTACTACATCAAGAACCAGAAAAGTACTTTCAAATTTCATGTGAGACAGGCCCCACTGTAAAACTGGTGCTACTGCAAACCACGACCAGTTTACTAAAGACATTACTATGTGTAATTGATTGTTTCAACTACTCTCTGATTTCCCTCCCTATATATCTGTTCTATTCTCACGAGCACAATCCTTTTTCCACACTCCCCTTGGAGCAACCCTCTTTCTGTCCTGAAGCGTTCTCTACAGTGATCTGTGATAATAACTGTGAGATTAAACAGTCACTATTGAAGCTATCTATGGTGCTTGTGTGTCATTTTGAGGATATACTTAATTGAATTGAGAAACTACTGGGGTACACTTATGATGCAACTTGAGCTCTATGTGTACCATGTTCATAGATTTTGACTTAACGAATACCTTCCTAAGGAAATCAGTCTAGGACCATTGTTTTCTATACCTTGTGAATAGGAGGCAGCATCAAAATCAATGGGTGTTGGGGTGGAACGCCCACCACAACACCCACTGCACACCCCTTTCACGCTAAACACAGCGTGAAAGGGGGTCTTATTCACAAGGCAGCGTTAAGCCACGTTATGTGGCTTAATGCTGCCTTGTGAATAAGGCGCGGCCCCTATCGCCACCACAACGTCACTGAAAGTGACGTTGTGGTGGCGATAGGGGCTTGTGAATATGCCCCATAGTTTTATGTTTGTTTGGGAAATGTTCGCTCAGTATGAGAGAACTACTAAGAGATGGACATTTACGTTGTGAATTCCCCTTTCTACTCTTGCATTTATTCCTAGTGAATATCCACAGGTTCTTTTAGTAGGATGGGATTCAACTCCTGTTTGTAGTGCCTATTATTTCTCATCTTTATTATCATTCAATCTATGTTTCATGCTGTTTTCTTGCAATCACATTTCCCTCTGTTCACACTTCTAGAGTTACTACTGATCCTCTCGCCAGTCTCATTCCAATTTGGCATTTCCTTTTTGTGTGGCATAGCAACCTCCTGTCCTGACTGCTTTTTTAAGTTGGTTGGTCAGGGTTGGTCTGTTTCTATGGGTAATTTGGTCAAGTGAGGATGCGCAAAGTCAAACACTGTTCTTCGGATGCCACTTTCAACAAGTGACTCATGAGGTGACATTTGGAGGTGTGGTTACAGTAGGCAGTGAAGCTATGGGAGTACCCACCTTGGTGAATATGTCCAAAGTGATGGAATTCTAGCCACCTTATTCATTACTGCCTATATTTAATATGTTTCAAAGCACTCTGAATGATAGTAGGAAACAGAACTGAGATTTGGTGAAGAAGTGATTTGCCCGAAGGGAGGTGTTTTGTTCAAGTACAGAAGCCTAGATCAGAATTTGCATCACCTGGTTTCAAGGCTGACACATAGCCTATTAGATCACTTCTTAGTTGGGATACGAGGTCAGTGCTGAGGTTGTCTTCTCTGGAATAATGCACAATGTATTGACGGTCGTGCTCAGCTATGTTTTATAAAGCTTACTACCAGCATATATTCTATCCCCAACAGCTGCCAATTCACGTAGCTAAGTATAAATTAGCCCAATGACAAAAATGAATTTGCCTAGGACAGCAAGGGTTGTTGGAGTGAATTATCTGGGATTAAAATGTAGCTATCCCTCTTCTAAAATTAACAAATCATTTACTAAAAGACATCTGAGATGTCAGGGGCTGGACAGCAAAACAAAAATTTTCAGCTCTGGTGACATGTTGAGCATGTTGCCAGTCTTGGTCAGTTTCTTCATATACCACTCAGTACCGTTTTGGGGTGGAGGACAGAAGGAGATAGTGTACTGCCTATGAAGACGAAGTGTGAAAGTCCAGAGGTTTTTACTACTTTAAGTCTTTTTGTAAGTTTTCCCAATTTTTGGAAGTTAAGGGACATGGGGAAATGGAGGCCAGAATGTGCCAAAGGGTCGCACAATTCGACAAGAAGAGGAAACCTATAATAAAATGCAGGTGTCTTTCCAATTCTGAAAATGTACCCACTAGATTACATTTAGGGGACGATATACATGAGTGAAACTTGTGGCTCTCTAAAGATAAATTCCACCCTGTTGGGGGCGTTTTTAAAACGTTCATATTTTGGGCTTCTTTTAAGATGTGCTCCCACTAGTTAATAAAGTGTTTGCCTTAACTGACACAATTGTGCAGGCAATTTAAACCTGGGTAGTAAAATAGTTTCCACTACTCACAATATTTGGTCAAACAAGGAATAGCTGCAAAGGGATTTCAGGTTGTTCAATTGATGAGAATTGATTAAAACTCTCTTGTGCTTCCAGTGCTTTGACAGAAGGACGTTGTGCCTAAACAGGGAAAGGGTACAAAATAACAGGGCAGTTTTCGTGGATAGATCTTGCAAAAAGCATTTGGCATGTTCCAACTTGCTTTCAATTT
The DNA here is from genome assembly GCA_963921515.1 of Calotriton arnoldi. Taxonomy (NCBI): domain Eukaryota; kingdom Metazoa; phylum Chordata; class Amphibia; order Caudata; family Salamandridae; genus Calotriton; species Calotriton arnoldi. The sequence continues at coordinate 669,599 of CAWUFW010002205.1, read as the reverse complement.
TGGGAATAGTGGGGCCTGCTTCGGTTCTGCTATGCTGATTTGTTGAAAATCACACATTTGGTCAACTAAGAAAACCGTAATTAGAACCAGCTCTTCCGGATCATCTGTTGACAATGCACCCTCTGGGGACATCTTTGGGCGTGGCAGCCAGCAAGTATGGGAGCTGCTGCCTTGAGGAAATGGCCATCCTGCTCGGATTCATGTCCTCTTTTTCAAATATAAAGATTACTAGATGTGTTTAGCCTGTCTCAAAGCACTCCCAATTTAAAAAGATGTGGACACAGAAGCGATGGTGCAAAAAGGCGATTTGTCTCATTTGGACGGACTGGCAACATTTACATTTGATGACGTCGTGGGGGAGTGCTGGCAGATAAACTTGCTGGGTTATGCTCCCTTGGGACCCGACGTGCTCCCACTCTCCGCCTATGCTGAAAGAAAGGGCTGCGGATGACGTCTTAAGGCAATCTCGTTCACATTGTTTGCATCTTATAACTAAGCTATAAGTCCCAAAAAACTATCAGAAAGTCTCAAATGCCATAAGCTCCATCCTCTTAAGGTTCACTATCGGCTGCATGCATGCTCAATCACTCATTCACTTTCTAGTATTGTTAAGAAAAAGGGCGTAAATTTAAGAGTTTTACGGTGTGGAAATTATGAGTGTAACAAATTACAAATATTCAAAATGGAATATTGTATGGGACTGTATGTATTTTTATTTTATTATGAATGACAACTTGCTTGTGGCACCCCTGGCGCAACCCCTTGTTCGTCATACGTTACACTGCTCGAAGAACACCAAACAAATTCACCTGCCTCTTCAATGCAACCTCGCTTGGCAGACAAGTCTGGTTATGCAATTACAGTACCGATTTTTAAGTGTGGTGTGCCATTTACTCCACACTGCAAAGACGCTGATCAATAGTTCATGTACTGCTGACCTCTCTGTCTTTGGCGACGAGGCACTCCCAGGATGGCATGATATCTATCTATCTACAAGGCGGCCATGTGACCACCTCGAGCCCAACATGTCACTAACCACCAAATTCACGGATTTAATAAATGCGCAGACTGCGGCTCAAGGGTGGGGGCGCTAAAAGACATTGTGATAAAAGCTGGGCTGCACCGGAAGCCTGTGTTGCTACAACAGGTGCTCCCAGGTAGGAAGCAGTCGCTAACAGGTGAATTGGCACACTCGAGCCCCACACAGACAGGTGAGTTTCAAGGCCGTTACCAGTCCCACCCCTCCCACCCATGCCCAGAAGTGGTTTACCTTCAGGATGAGGTCAGTGTGGTGCTGGTCCAGCATGTTGGCCCTTCTGGAGGAGGTGATGATGACCCGGCCGTACCGACCCGGCGTCTGCAGGTCGGAGTACAGGCGGTGCTTGGAGCGGTTCACCGGGAAGAGGCTGTCCACCAGGTTGCGCTCAATCTTGGCCAGGCTGTGCTGCGGGGCTAACAGGTACTCCACGTTGTCCTCTATCCGGTAGCGGCTGAAGCTGGCGCCCAGCAGGATGGAGATGAGAACCGGAGCCGAGGCGAAGAACACCGGGTGGCTGGCGATGAAGTGGCCGAGTCTGGAGAAAGACGTCCTCAGTCCCCTGTGCAGAACCTGCCGCAACATCCTAGTGCAAAGGGAGCTCAGGAGAAGGAGGCGCGCGCAGAGGGGTCTGAGGCTCTCCCGGACCCTGGCCAACACCATCGGGGAGGCCAGGCTTGCGGGGATCCCGCCAGGCTCGGATATCCGCTCATAGACCTCGAGGCGACACCCCGTGAACGCGCGCACCGGGGCTCTGGGGTGGGTCCCAAGACGGCTCTGTTGGGGAGGGGGCGGTAGGGAGAGGCTCGGTAGCGTCGGGCCGGCTCAAATAGAGTGTAAATGATAGCAAAATATCACGAGAGGACTGGAGAAATCAATACCAAGTGTATACGATGAAGGAAAACAATGAGCGCCCGCTCTTCATCAGAACGAAAAACCTGTTGAAAACCATGAGGAGTTTGTTTGACAGGCCAGCTTGCAATGACGGATCCGCCTCAGCAACTTAGAGCCGCGGAGCACGAGAGCAGCGATTTCGTCCATCCGCCCGGGAGAGGGAAAGGAGCTTAGTAAAAATATACAAAAAGAAAAGCCTCAGTAGAGGACCCTACGAGAGGACATGCCTGCATCTAACGCAGATCCACCAACGATCAACTTGGAGCCGAAGTGAATTGGCGATGCTGTGTGTTCTTCAAAAAACCTGCGTATTTTTAGCCCAGAAGGCTCCTCTTCCAGCGGTGTAAGTGAAGAGTTTCGGCGTCAGAATCTATCAGTCTGCTCTTTTTCCCAATGGTTGTTCTAAGCTGAAAGCAAGGGGATTAGTCAGAGTTCCTTAACTGCTCAGAGCATCTGGCCCTTGGGAGTGCCACCGGTTTAAAGCCATGCTCTAGGAGGCTGGTGGTTGGCGCACCAGCAGCGACGTTGCTGGATTTTAAGCCGTGCCATCTCAGTGTGTCCTTTAAAAAAGGCCCGTGCTTGGACGAGAATATCGGGCTGTGCAGTGCTCATAAAATCACTCGAAATGTCTGCTCGAAGATTGTCAAAGAAGGTGAATCAGGGTGAAAATAAGTGGCAAGAGGCACTGTCTTATAGGGCTGCCCTCTATCCACAGTCCCCATCTGCCATCCCCGTGGCCAGCTCTCAGTTCCCAAAGTTTCCAGCAGCCTGTCTGTGGTTTAACCGCACCTTGCGGTTTGGTGAGGTCTCAGCCACAGGCAGCAAACCCCAGGTCCCATGGTGGCAGTGCGGTGCTCATCGCAGAGGAACAGCTTTGTGTATTTCATTGGTTTCAAGCAGTCGCCTCCGCTTGTCCACACATCACCGCATCAAGATCCAGGGGGTCCTTGTATGCCCCACCCCCGCAGTCCGCTGCTTTCACTCTCAGCATGCAGCTGCATAGGATTTTTCGATTCTCTTTACCCAGGCGATTCTCTGTGCGCTCCTGCCCTATGCCTCGTCGCCAGTGATAGTGTGCCGAAAATGCTGTAGTGCCAGTTGAGGGAGGGGTTGGCATGGAGGCTCCCTCCCCCGCCCTCAGACACCTGTCCGTGCCTCTGCCATCAGAAACATGCTGTCATTGAACTTGGAAACTTGCAGAGGGAAAACAAACATACAGTCACGACGACGCTTCTTCCTTCCACGTTAAGTCAACAGTGGATAAAAATGCACAAAGCGCGGTATTCCACTCTGTTTGTCTTTCCTGCGGCTGAGGAAACCGTCTTCTTTCGCAGCTCCTCCCTGTGCTGGCTGCCACCGAGACTGCCCCTCCTACCAGCAAGAGAGAAATAAATACACCCGGGGACGGGGGCACACAATTACCCACACGCACCTCAGAAGCTGGTACTCTCCAGTGAATGACATTCACTTTTTCCCTTTAAGGTGTGGATCCTACGTGACTGCAGCGCGAAAACACACAGCGATAGTTTTGCTATTGTTTTAAATATCCAACATCGTAAAAAGGGCAGTGCCGTACGCGGCTTAGGAAAAGCGGCTTCGTGGTCTGTCCGCGAGACGCTCCATTAGCCTCGTCCTCCTCCTGACAGGCAGCGATTCTAAGATGGCATTTGAAGCCCCCTATTGGACAATTAGCCTTAGAGGACTGGGCGAAATGACACGTTTGCTGGGGATGCCAGTGCCCGTGCGATGGGGGTGGGTGAAGGTCTTACGTATGTATGTCTTTTAAGCTTTGTCATGCCAGGAGAGCGTGGTGAAAGGAATTCAATTTCTAGCACGTTGTCACAGCAAAACATGGCAAAGGTTGCGTGAAACCACTGCCGGGTTTCATCGGGAGCTTCTTAGAATATTAACAGGACTCCGTCTGGATTCTCTGCTCACTATCAGCAGCCGAGGGCGGCTTTGCTGCGGCTGCAGATCCCTGCAAAGCTGGGGGAGGGGGCTTCGTACAGAAACGGCGCTGGGAACCAAAGGCAAAGAGGAAAAAAATACATCAAATGCCCCCGCCAACAGCCTTCGTGCAGCTTTCGTGCATTTGGATGTCAGCAGACGCGGGGACAGCGCGCCATCTAATTTGTTTGAGCGATGGCGCAAAGAGCACCGGGTGAAGGGAGCTGTTAGGTTGCAATGGGAAATGTACCTCGCAATTTGGCTCTGTGAGGCGATGTAAATGTAACAGGTAATAGTAGGGGACCCGTCTCTTGGCTGCGCCCTTGCTGTGTCTATTGGTTAAACATAGCAAAAACGCCTTTACTTTTAAGCTAAGGTGCATTTCCATAAGGGGCATGTGCCTTGGGCTTTGACGTATGGCGACATGCAGCACCATGAACAAGTTTTGCACCTGTTAGATGTTCTAGGCCACCTCCACCACTATTCACGTTAACGTGTAGCGGGAAGACGCCCCAGTCACTGTGTGCTCCCCCACCCCACCAAAGTGGGCTGTCCTGGCTAGGCAACCTGCCATTGAACCAGCAGGCTGCAGTTGTAATACAGACTTCCGCAATTGACCCAATAGCATGAATTTGAGATAATCGTAACCGCCTTGGTTCACCTATTTAAAGAGTTCCTGTGATTCTTCCTAGACGATGCTGTTTAGTAGGTAGGGTATTAGTCAGAACAGATGAGTTTAAATCCTCCTGTCTCCAAATCGCCTGATCTTTGCCAACACACTAAAGCCCACCTTCCCAGCACCAAATATTGTCACCTCTGCTCCTGTAAATGCTAACACTGGGAGTATTTAAAAACACACCAATTGTTGGGAATAAGGACTATAAAAGAATCACTGCACCAGAGTCCCAATAGGGTGAACAATTCCCGACGGTGAGCATCCCCATGCCGCTTTGCTTTCCCTGCCCCACATGTGATGTAATGAGCCCTGTGTTGACCATGGTGCCCTTCATAGGCCTCGCCTACTAGACAGCTCAAGTACTGTCTGTTGAGAAACATACTGTGGACCTACCATGAACATACAGGGACTTGGAGCCCACCCGTTGCTTACCAATAGTTGACTTTCCTGTCACTGCCACTTGCCTGCTTATTAGTCGATCCCCAGTTGTGAATATTATGTTTGTCTCTCCCATGGAGAATAGCCTCTTTACCATGTCTTTTGTTTAGGTGGCTTCTATGCTTCCCCTGCTTGCTTTTCTAGCACAATTATTGTCTTTTTTAGGTAAGCACTCCATGGGAGTGTATATGTTTTCCAGCAGTCTCCCTCGTGTACTTCTCTCTCCCTGCACTCTACCTTGCTGTCTGTTGCACATTTTCGTCTCCCTGTCCCTTCCACGTTTCGCTCACCCTTGTATACTCTCCATGTTGCATTGTCACCCATGTGCTGCTCCCCTCCCACTCCACCTTGCTCTCTCACCCACTGCTTCTCCTCCTCTAATCACTGCCCTTCGTGTTGCTTAACTCCTCCCGCGCCCTCCTTCGCTCTCATCTGTTGCTTCTCCTCACCACCCGCCCTGCATGTTGCTTCCCCCACTTGTGTCCTCTTTCTCTGTCACTTGTTGCTTTTCCTCTCCCGCCATCTGTTCTGCTTTCACCCCCACATATTGATTCCCCCACCTCTGCTCTCTGTGTTGCTTTCACCACCCCTGTATATATATATTTTTTTATTTAAAAAAAAAAAATGTTGTCCTCATTTTACGAAAGGATGCTCTGATTTCAAAGAAGATAAAGCCAGTCAAACAAATAAGAAGCAGAAAGGCACCCGGTCACTCCATATCAGAGGATGGGTAGATTTTACCCCCGGGGTCTATTATCTGAATAAGCCTCATTGTGTTGACCATGGCCTCTATACTTTTACAAGCCGGTGTGGTCTGGCTTAACCAGACCACCATCATGACGGCCGATAGAGCAAGTTAGTAATCATTGGACCATTAAATTCTCAAATTATATTTCTTACAAAACCTACCTAGATGAAATGTCAATAGGTGAAAACCTATAAAAGAAAGTAGTGAGAATAATATTCTAAGAAAGGCTAGAAACATAATTTAAAAACCAGGTATCCCAGATATCCTAAAATTTTGTTTTCTTGACCCGCTTATTTGCACGATCAAGTTGAGCAATTTTCTGTACTGAACCAATCCATTCAATTTTAATAGTGGGAGAAGGGAGGATCCATTTTATACAAATCTCCCTTCATGCCAGAAGTATCAAAACAAGAAAAAGCACCTTCTGATTTTTAGAAAAAGTGGAGTTTTCTAATCCACCTGGGATCACCCCAAAAATAACTGAGGAACCAGTCAACCCAATTTCTCTGCCCATAATATCGGAAATGATCTTACCCACATGATTCCAAAAGGGCTGGATTGAAGGACACTGCCAAAACATATGAAGCTCATTCGCGTTGTTCTCATCACATTTCGGGCACTTCTTTGTCACACCATTCCCCATCTTTGACAGTTTCAGCGGCGTCCAGTATGCTTTATGGATAGTGAAAAGATGGTTTCTCTTTAAGGGTGCGGCTTTCACATATGACCACAATATAGACAGAGATACTTGCCCTAAGGTTTCGAGGTCTTCACCCGGCAGGTCCTTCTTCCAGCTCTCTGTAAATGGGCTCAGAGTGTCCTCCCCAGTCTCAATTATCAACCAGTACCATGCTGCTACCTCTTTCCGCGTTGTAGATCTTGTAGATATCCTATGCACCAAGTCCCGATTGCCCTCTATCTCTTTTCCTAATGATTTTTTCCAACTCAAAATCTGATAATATTTGAATTTTGAGACCGAGTTATTTGATAAATCGGAAAAGCATTGCCAAGGAATCAGCTCATTGTCCACAATTAATTGCCCCCACTTAAGTATCTCAGATTTACGAAGAGGGAGTGCAAGTGCGTCCAATAGACATGCTGGAGTGCCTGGGGAATCCCATAAAGGTGTTTCATCATTATAATAAGGTATATGCAGCATTGCCCTTACCTGCGACCAAACTCTAGTTGCGGCTAAGAGAATCTTCAGCCTAACTTTTAAAAAAAATTTGGGATGCCCAAACTTTAAGAGAAAAAAGTCTGCTTGATTCCTGTATATCATTGTTAAAGCCTTGAAGAGTGGGGAGAAAGCCGAGCTGTCCTTTAAAAGTTGGCGTGAGTTTTTCAAATGGAAGGCACATTAGTATATATAAAGATCCGGGGTGGCTATGCCACCATGGATTTTGTTCCTCCTGAGCTTCCTTTGAGAAATTCTTGGGTTTTTCCTGCCCCAGATAAAAGAAGAAAAAAGTCCTTGCACTTTCCTGAACCAAATTTTTGAGAATTCTAGTGGTATGGAGTCAAATAGGAACGTGAACTTAGGTAAAATTGACATTTTAAGCAGGTTAGATCTACCCAAAATAGAAAGTGGAAGGGTCTCCCATGCCTGTAACTGTTGTCTCACGCTGGCAGTTGTTTTATCAAAATTTACCTGTGCTATCTTATCTGTGTCATTTACTATTTGAACCCCTAAATATCTTATTTGATGTTTTAAGAGATCACTCTTATAGTGAGTATTCCATGTCATTAGCTCTGTCTTCTGCTGGTTAATTAAGTAGCCAGATACCCTCCCAAAATTCTCCAAATGCTTCCAAATCTCAGGGGTGAGCGCTCTGGGTCCCCCGTCAAGATCATGAGGTCATCGGCATACAGGCCTAACTTCTTTTCCCAGCCATCACAATTAAAAGAAAAGATGCCCTGACAAGATCTAAGTTTGCATGCTAGTGGTTCAATATACATATTGAACAAAAGGGGCGAAAGGGGACATCCCTGTCTAGTACCTCTAGAGATTTTTATTTGTTTTGTTAGGTTACCATTAACCAGTACCCTGGCAGAAGGATCTTTATAAAGAGCCCTCACTGCTGCTAAATAGGTTTCTCCTAGGTTAAAACGTTGGATCACTTGGAGTAAATAGGGCCAATTGACCCTATCAAAAGCTTTTGCAGCATCAAAAGTCATAATCGCCAATGGGGTCTCATATAAATTCACCAGGTCAATTGCACCGATTAAATCATGAGTTAATTCATGGAGCTGCCTCCCCTTCATAAATCCCTTCTGATCAGGATGAATTATAGACCCCGCTACCTTATCTAATCTTTTCGTTAGGATTTGAGTATAAATTTTGTGATCACTGTTCAAAAGAGAGATAGGCCTGTACGATTCGCAGACCCGTGGATTTTTGTTTGGTTTCAGGATAATAGTAATAGTGGCTTCATTCCAAGACGGGGGGAGATCTTGAGAAGATAAAAAAGCAGAGTTAAAAAGTTGAAGCAAAATTGGAGCTAACTCTTCTATAAGAATATTATATAATTCATTCGGGATGGCATCAGGACCTGCGGCTTTTCCTTTCTTCAGGGTTTTAATAGTGTGTAGAACTTCTTCTAAAGTGATTGGGTTACTCAAGTTGTCTCTATCAAGGTCAGAGAGTATGGGAAATTGCAAGCCTGTGAAGAAATTTTCAATAAGTTCTTTACTCGGGGTTAAATCTTCCGCATAGAGATCTTGGAAGAAAAGAGCAAATGCCTCCCCAATCTCTATATCCTCTGAAATGATTCTTCCAGAAGTCGGGCACTTAAGATCTTTCACTGTGTTTCTGGAATAGTCCGCCTTGGCTTTCCACGCAAGAAATTTACATCACCCCTCTCCATATTCGTGATGGGATAACTTACTTGCTTCCCATTTCCTTTTAGTTATTGCCTCTAAATAAACCACTAGCTCATTTTTGGCCATGGAAAGTTTTTGTATGTTATTTGCGTCGTTCGGCGCATGTTCTAACACCGCCTGCTTTAAGTGTATTGTTGCTTCTAACGTTTTAATTTCCTCCCCTAATTTTTGTTTTGGGCTATTGAGAGAGATGTAAGTAAACCTCTCAGAAAGGCCTTATATGTATCCCAAACTATGTGAGGAGATGCGAAGTTTGTATTAAATAAAAAAAATTAATTGGTGTCTTTTTTTAGCCTGTCAATAATTAGTGGTTCAAGAAGTATTGAACGGTTTAATGTCCATCTACGCGAGGGGGAGCTCTTTGGTAAAACAATTTCCAGAAAGACAGCTGAATGGTCGGACAAATGTTCTGGAAGATGAGTGATTTTTACCACATTTTTACTGATGGTATGGTCAACCAAAAAGAAGTCGATCCTTGATCGGTGACCGCATTTTTTGTTGTGGAAAGTAAACTTTCCCCCTAATGTCCGCGGGTCATGTCTCTTTATTCCCCATATATCTAGAAGACTCATATCTGACATCAGTTGTTTCAGGATTTTTCGTGTGCTTTGTGTGGCCCCTGCAGCTCTTTTAGACGTGGAGTCATGCCTTGGATCCAACACTACATTGAAATCCCCCCCCCCCATTATGATGGGATCATTGACGTCAACTAAATGGAGAAACAAAGATTGTAAATGGGTCGGATCGTCCAGATTAGGACCATAATATCCCACGAAAGTAAACCAAGAACTGTTAATTTTTGCCCTGGCAATTATCCATCTACCATGCGAGACTACTGTAACATTTCCTAAAATTGCTTGTGAAGTTTTTTTGAAAATAATGGCGACTCCTTTCGTGGGAACGGTCTGTGTTGTGTAAACACAATGTTCTATCCATTTTTGGTTTTTGAGTATCCCTACCCAATCTTCTTTACAGAGATGTGACTCCTGAATAATCATCACATCATAGTTCCCAAGGCGCAGGTATTCTAAAATTTTTCTTCTTCTTTGGGAAAACCTAAGCCCATTCACGTTCCAGGATAAAATGTTCAAATTTTTTGATCTACCCAGATCTGTCAAGGGAAAGTAAGTTGTTTAAGTACCCCTGTATATTTTACATTAAAAAAGAATCACTTGCTTATTTTGTAGGTGTGAATATGTATGCTGAGCATGGCTACAAAATTACAGTCATGTGCACATCATATTGCCTTTTTTAAACTTTATTTTCCGTAGTCATGCTGCACAACATTGACAATGCTGAACAACATGACCAAATTCCATTGTCCCAAAGTCGAGACCTATTGGCTTAGCCAGTGCTTGTTTCTCAAAGCAGTCCATCTTTATTGCCCTTTGTCTGGCAGAAATACTTTTTTGTATATAGTATTAAGAAAGGTAGAGTCAAACACGTATTTCTGTCCTGTTTCGGGGGTGGGTTTGCCACATTTCTCAGTAAAAAATACCAGCTAGTTATTTACATTTTGCTATACTGGAAGCCAATTGCTGGGAGGTGGAAAATAATTGGCATACACGTCTCAGTATTCTTTTATAACATGACAAGTTACCCTCTTTTTTAATAACCATTTAAAGATTATTTAGACACTATCAAACAATTTTAAATGATATCCTCATTTCTTTGCTGTTTTAAGTTTAGGTTTCAAAACATTAAAAAAATAAAAGGATTTTATTCCATTTTCCAGTTTTTTTGTGTAGTATGTTCTTGGTTAAGTGTGTTGTCTATTTAACGCAGAATTGTAACATCATCTAGAATGTCACTTGTTGCCAAGTGACATGGGAATGTATTGAGTGGAGGTTTGGATGGATCAGGTGGAGCCGTGATGTTCCCTGGCTCCACAACCATGTAGCTAAGGAATAAATCTTCTTCAAGCTTAACAAGTCTTGAGCTTGTTTACTACATACATTTGGCGACAATTTTGCTACATGGTGAGACCCTGCGCGCTTGGCGATTCTGCTGCATTTCTGCTGTATTTCACTGACTCGTCACTACTACGAGGAACGTGCCGACTTTTCAAGCAGACAACTAGTCTACTGGCATTTACAAGGTACTATTTTACTTATGGTGTTCAATACTGCCTACATACATGTTGCGTATTCGCTGAGGCAGTTTCAAATACTTTTAAACTGGCATATCGTGCCTTGTGCTGCTGCACTGATACCTCACAACCAAGTTCTTCCTCGTGACTCAGCACCAACATTCCGTTTACTTCTTTGCAGCGTCTCTTCGTTCTGATGTGCATTTCACCTGATGTCACGGCAAGTGCCCAGCTGACTTAGCACCAGTGGCGGTGCGTCCATTGGGGCGCTGGGGCGTTGCCCCACTAATGCCATGGGCCGGCGGCACCCATTCTTTTCAATTAAAATCAATAAATTCTTCGTTCCCGGCCCGTTCGTAAAATAAATTCTTTGTGAATCGTTCGTGACGACACACTAATATCCAATCAGGACGCTGAAGGGGGTGGAGCTGCAGAAGCACAGAGGGTTTGATTGACAGCGCACTGCCACTAATGGTGCGCATGTTCGGGTTTGGGCTGGTCATTTTTATGACCAACCCAAACATGCGCACTAGCCTTTCCCCCTTAGGAGAGTGAGGGTTGCCATGCCGCAGCCTCGGTCTCCTCATGGGCGGGGAATACCCCTGCTCAAGCCAATCCTGGCGCTGCTGGAGCAGCGCCATGATTGGCTGAGAGGCACGCGCATTTCTAAGTTTCCGGGCTGCGCCTCAAAACGGCTCACAGATTTCCCCCAAAGCTTTCCCCCAAAGCAGTAGTAAGCACCCAACCCCTGCCCGCATCCTGATTGCGTTGGTTTCCACGGGGCTGGAGAGTCAGTCGGTCCGACTCATTGCGGCTACCGTAGCATACGCAGAGCTGTGTGGCGATCGCAGTGTCGGCACAGCAGTAAGGATTGAGGTACATTGAAGGAGCGGCGGCGCTAATCTGATACTGCAGCATTGCTTGGAGACTGGCGTGATGATTTGCAGACCAGCCTGGAGTGACGTTCTGCTACAGCGGTGCTTAACTGCTATGCTTCGGGATTGAGGTACATTGAACGAGCAGCGGTGCTAATCTGACACTGACACAGCAGCATTGCTTGCAGACTGGTGTGAGTTGCAGGCAAGAGTGTGAGTGGCGTGCTGCTTCTGTGGTGGCTGGCTGCTATGAGTAAAACTGTTCATGCAAATAGGGGCACACCGTGAAGTCTCCGGGAAGTCTCCGGGACCAGACTTATCACAATACAATGAGAGTCGGCTATGTGGCTGGCTTAAAGGTTAGGCGACCCTAGGGTCAATCTGAAACCCTCACAGACAGTGATAATATCCTGTGTTTTAGGGTATCTCCAGTGATGGCATGAAGTATTGCCCATTTTCAGTGCATGGGGAGTACTCCAAGCAAGCGCTGAATCTCCTTGCATCGCAGCCGCATCCCTGGGAGGATACCACTCTGGGCAGCTACAGGTTTCCCAGTGTCTCCAGGTCTGCAAATTCCGTGCTGGATAATTCTGGTCCCAGAGACTTCAGACTTGGACCATTATGCAGATAGATGATGAAGGGGTAGAGAAGAGGGGGGGGGTGGCTTCTATAGTTAGATAAATAACTAGCTAGTTAATGCAGATAGACAAATGGACGGATAGCCGCAAGGAGGGAGGACCGACTGAAGGACTGAAGAAAGGATATGAAGCGAGTGACAAAAGAGAGAGTGTGACTACGGAGGACTAAGAGAGAACAAATAGAGTCAGTGCTAGAGACAGTAGAGAGAAATCAAGAGACAGACACAGAGAGTGAAAGAGGGTGCAAAGAAGAGAAAGACAGACCTAAAGAAATATGGATGTAGATAGAGATAAAACAACAGAAAGAGATACAGGCCTAGAAAGAGAGAAAACAGATACTTGGAGATAAAGTCAATGGAAAGCAAAGAGAAAAGAGACACAGAACGCACCTGTAAACCAAAATGTCATGCCTGGTGTGTAATGGAACTAAACTGGATGTAATTGATAACATAAGAGAGAATAGATTGATAAATAAAGCAAGAGAGATGAAGCGAAATTGAAAGAAAGATGAAGAGCCAGAATGAAAGAGAGGAGAGAGTGAGAGTGTGTGGGAGAGAGAAGCGATGGATTGTTAGAGAGAACGAGAGAGAGGGGGTGAAACAGAGAGAGATGGATCTAAGCAGAGCCAGAATGAGAGAGTGTGGCAGAAAGAGAGAGGGGTATAACGAGTATGTTGAGCTAGAGAGAGAAAAAGAGGGACATAGGAAGTAAGACAGATATAGGTATGAGCATACATACACAGTTATCTCTACTATAATCAGACACTGGAACAGACCATTGAATGTTGGAATGTAAAATCTTGTCCCGCTTTGGGGTAACTTAAAATTTTGTGTGCTACAGGAATTTTTAAATATGAGAGAATGTTAATTTGCTTTGGCAAGTCATGCATTGTAGACTGCACTTAGCCCACATGAAATGACACGTGGGAGGCCTGCTTTGGCAGTGAATTGGATCTGGAATTTCTGAGTTTGAGTTGCATGGTCAATATTTATGTGTCACTTTCATAGTTATTTAGACTGTGTTTCTGTTTTATACTGTTTCTGCCAATATGTAACCTTGAGCCACAGTTTTGGTTGATTTTGATTGCAGTGGCTCAGTTTATTTGGTGAATCACAATTCCAATCATGGGTAAAACATGGCTTGTTGAACATAGATGAGATGTACTTGCAAATTGTTGGATTGCGTATTGCATTTCAGGATTTCAATTTGACCAATCTTTTGACTTCTTACCAACGAAATATGAGTGTCATCCTGGTCGAGGACCACACTGCTTTTTCTCTTATCTGTCTTGTATCAAGACCCTGCTGGACTATGGGGTGAAAGAAAGCTTGAATAAGCAGCTACCTATGTTATTTGACATCTCTTTATTAATGTAATAACTGCACTTTCACAATTGCTTTATTAACCTTCCTGCTTTCTCAAATTTGCTTGGAAATGCACCATTTGTCCACTCTTTTTTTCAAAAGTTTCTCGGGGGGAGAACCACCCCGAAGACCCCTTAGGTTGTTCGGGCTCGCTCGCTACGCTCACTCGCTGCGATGCAGTATGACAATCATTTTACGTCTCACCACTTTCAAATGTCACCAGCCGCCACTGCTTAGCACACCACGCAGCACGCCGACACAGGGGCCATCTTAACACTTTGGGAACTTCTTCCTTTTTCTTTGTGGTTCATAGCATTTTAGTGGTTCAGTTCTGGAAATGCCTCTTTCAGTGCTCATCATCTGTGCGCTACGGAAAGCGGTGATGGGCACACCTGACAAAAGAAGATTTCTCCAACGCTTGTAAATGTTAACAGTATTGTGGTGACATGCACACCTCTACATCATTTTCTTACTTCCTGCAATTTAGTGTGTGTCACGTGCGCAACGCAGTGATATGCACACCTGACAAGAAGATTTGTCCTCCGTTCACAAACAATAGTTTTCCTGGTTCCTGCAATTTAGTGTGTGTACTCGGTGATAAGTGTTACAGCAAACAAATGATGGACGGAATGCTGACAATGCAAACATTCTCCCCCAGTCAAAAGATCTGGGTTAAATCCATCGTTCTTTTGCCCACTACGCCACCCCAGTTTGGACCCAGCCATATGCAAATCAGTCTTGACCCTGGAGTCTTGATGACGGGGGGAGAATGTTTGCATTGTCAGCATTCCGTCCATCATTTGTTTGCTGTAACACTTTTCGCCCTAAGTGGGATGGGTATGCCCAGACGTGGGTCCCTTGCTCACAGTGCCACTGGATTCAAGCTAGCCTGCCTGAAGAAGGGTGACATACCCTGAAACCGGTCCCAGGATGCTTGTTTCCGGTCCAGGGAGGACCTGGCCTGGCAGTTCGGTCTGGACTGTTCCCATGGGGCACAGGGTCAAGACTGATTTGCATATGGCTGGGTCCAAACTGGGGCGGCGTAGTGGGCAAAAGAACAATGGATTTAACCCAGATCTTTTGACTGGGGGAGAATGTTTGCATTGTCAGCATTCCGTCCATCATTTGTTTGCTGTGTCACTCGGTGATACGCACACCACATCTCAAATATCTGGTATATTTGTTTTTTCCCTCTTTTCATTGAATCCCAATACCTAGAAATCTGCAAGGACAATTAGAGCATGATCTTCAAATTATTGTATATTTGCTTTACCACTGTATTTTCTCTCATATAATTTTTTTAGTTTCAAACACCTCATAAAATGTGTACAATGCAAGCTGTAACAACACCACCCGCTTTCTTTGATACCCTAGGAGAAACACCGGTAGAGTGGGAGATATGGCACAATGCTTTTGAAACATACCAAGGAGCTATAGGTGCCTTAAGATTTAGTGCGGATACGAAGAAATGTTTGTTATTACACTCTTTGGGGTTTGAAGGTAGGTCTACCTTCAAACATCTACCGGATCTATCACAAGAAGAGAGTGTTGGGATTGATGAATATCGGGAGACAGTCCTTAAGCTCAAAAACAGGTTTGATAAGCAACCCAATCATATGGTTCTCAGGCATAAGTTTTTTAAGAGGATACAGAGCGAAACGGAGGATGTTGATTCCTACATCACTGTTTTATGCAGACTAGCAGCTGATTGCAGAACTGAGATTTGAAAAATTTACTGACCAACTGTTTGTATGCCATTGCAAGGACAAAAATATAAGACAGAAACTCTTAAGCATGGGTGACCCATCATTAGATGAGACAATTAAGGTAGCCAAGAGCATATACATTTCATTGGTTTCCTTAAAGGAATTGGATGACAGGGTGATTGATCCTGTTAATGTCGTGCATGTTAGCAATGTTGGGAAGTTGCAAGCAAAATCAGGGGGGGGTTCAAATATGTTGTTTCCAAACCCACTAAGTCTGAAGTTGTGAATACCAATAGTGCAAGCATGTGTTTCAGGTGTGGCAAACCTCTGCGTTCTAAGGGAGTTAGGTGTCCGGCTATGAACATAATGTATAATTACTGCAAGAAAATGGGCCACTTTGCCAAAGTCTGTTTAAAAAAGAAAAGTTAGAAGAAACCTATTGTGTGTGTTGTTGAGTCGGATGAAGAGCCTGATGCCGAAATTATATCTGTGGTCAGGAGTAATGTTTATTGTGCTGAGAATGAACACATGGTCAAGGATGTCTCTGTTCGAGATCTTGTTGAAGGTGATCCCGCATCTTGTGTTGATCCTAATGTGGATATTGAGGTGGGGAATAAGACTGTCACACTTCTTGTTGACTCGGGGGCCAGGATATCGGTGCCGGTGATATTCATGACCTCTGGCGTATCCATACCATCCATTGTGGGTCGAGGAGATGAGGAAATGAGTATGTATTTATAGGATATTCAGAGCTTTTCCATTTTACACTGACGCCTAAGAGTATTCAGATGCACTGGTATTGGACCTGCCAGCTCTAGTCTTCCCTAGTCAACTGTATTGTTTTGAATTAAAACAACTTTGGAGGATCCAGATGGGACTGAATGCTTTTTAAGCATCCTTTGAGTCATTTCTTCGGCTCCATTCTCCTAAAACTTTATGAAATGAGAAGACGACTATTCAAGGAAAATCAAGTATTGTGCTTTCATTGGTAGTCCCCTTACCCCCCGTTTTCTTACAAAATTGAAATAAACTATTGTGCCCTGAGGAAGGTTTTGGCCCCACTACCGGCCCCTACCGAAACACGCATCAGCAGTTTCATGGTGCAACAGGAATATTTGTAATTTTTTTGAGGAATCAAATATTAAATAATGTCTGATGAATATACAAATGAACATATAAAACAGTGCTATTCCTACCAGAGTTAACTGTCTTGAGACCAAATATACACAAGACCTCTGGTCTGACTGCTTGGACTGATGTAAATATTTTCCTTTATGCAAATCTTTCACAGCTATATGTACCATTACTGTTCTTGCTCCTGTTGACCTTCTCACCGATGCAAAACCAGACATACTATTCCTAACTGAATCATGGTTGGGAGATGATATGGCTCCAGTCCTGCATGAAGCCGTTCCTCTAGGCTATCAAACGATCACTCAAAATCGTATAGGCAAAAAAGGAGGTGGTCTAGCTGTTGTGTTCAGGCAAACATTACATATCACTAAAGTTGACGACATCACCATAAAGAATTGTGAGGCTCTTCTCACCAGATGCAATCCTACACCATCTTCCTCCTGTAACTTCCTGCTCCTTTACAGACCTCCACCTAGCAAGGCGACATTCCCAGATGCGCTTCTAGACACAGTTTCAAACCTGATAACAATACACTCCAACCTATGCGTTCTGGGTGACCTCAACATTTGGTTTGACAAACCCAATATGACCCACCCAAAAACAATAATCACTGGCCTAGACGCACTAAACCTGCATCAGATTGTCCACAAACCCACACACATCGCTGGACATATCCTAGATGTCATTTTTGCTAATACCGAACTAATTACCTTTCAAACTATAATTCCAGTCACATGGTCAGACCACCACTTGCTTGCTTTCCAACATAAAACAACACTAAGCGACTCACCTAAAACTACCTTACATCCATCCACCTATCGACCGTGGAACAAACTCAATTTGGAACACTTAGAAACACAACTAACATCCAGTACAAATCTGTAAACAATAAATTCTGTTCAAAAACTGTATGAGTGGTTACAGGAAGCTTTTGACACCCTGATACCACTCAAAACCACACAACAGAACAAAAGAAAAAAAGCGCCTTGGAGAAACATAGAGATAAAAGACATAAAGAAACAAATTAGAAAGCTGCAACGTACCTGGCTCAAAACAAACGCCAAACAAGACAAACTTCACCTACAGAAAATTAACAGATTATACAAGTCAGCTATCAAAAAAGCTCTGAAAAGGTACTATTCAGACAGAATTCAAAATGCTAAATGTGCAAATAAAGAATTCTATAAAATACTCAATGAATTTCGCAAACCAAATTGCTTAGAAGGAACTCATCCTGTTACTCAAGATTTCACAGACAAACTGGCAAATCATTACACTGACAAAGCAGAAACGTTGGACTCATACTTAAAACAGAGACAAAGCACCAGCACTAACCCTTTGACAAAACAACAATCCAAGAATACTCTAACCCAGCCTCTCCGTTCCTTCCACCACATCTCACACAATGAATTTATGGACCTGGTCAAAGCAAGCAGGCCTGCCGGCAGCCCTTCTGACCCATGTCCACCACAAACTTTCAAGACAATTTTTTTAACAACCTCTGCTGCCACTTCAGTAAGAAGAATCATCAACGATTCCTTAACTACCGGAATATTTCCAGAAGAACTCAAAAAGTCATACATACGCCCTTTACTGAAGAAAACAAACTTGAACCTGCTGAACCCTGACAACTACAGACCCATTACAAATGGAGCTTCCCTGGGTAAACTGATAGAAAGAGCAGCATTCGCCCCGATATCACAATTCATTGAAGAGAATGACATACTTTCAGACTTCCAAACAGGTTTCCGTCCGGGAAGAGGCACAGAATCTGCCCTCCTTGCCATCTGGGATGACCTGAAGAACACAGTAGACCGCAACGGGGTTGCTGCGCTTCTCCTCTTGGACCTCTCGGCTGCCTTTGACACGGTTCACCATGACACTCTGAAACAAAGACTCTATGAAGCCGGCAAAGAGGGGACTGCTCTAGACTGGATTGTGTCCTACCTTCGAAACAGAACTAATGTCATCCATACCCCACCTTTCTCATCCAAACCATACTCCACAAAAGCAGGGGTCCCTCAAGGCTCTATCATCTCGCCCATGCTTTTCAACATCTACATGAAGTCATTACCAGTACTGATCAATCAATTTCACCTCACGTGCTATAACTATGCAGATGACACACAAATACTCCTTCAACTGGAATGCCCCAAAGATATTGGAAACTCTCCAATTTTCAGTTGTCTCAGAGCCGTGGATCAGTGGATGACTTGGAGCCACCTCAAAATGAATGCTTTCAAAACGGAAATACTCACGTGTGGCGATTGGAAACATTATGACCCGCTTGCCGCCTGGCCTGATGAACTGGGATCACCACCTAAAGTATTGAAGAAAGTAAGAAACCTCGGAATGACCATGGACTCCAAGCTGTCGATGAATGCCCAAGTGGACAAACTAGCAAGATCAAGCTTTGAAACTATAAAAACGCTGCAACGAATTTTCCCTCATTTGGGATTTCCACACAAGGTCCAAGCTACCATCTCCCTTGTTCTGTCCAAACTAGATTACGCCAATAGCCTCTATCACGGATCACCTTTAACGACCATGAAAAGACTACAACGGATTCAGAACTCGGCTGCCAGACTACTCTTGCATATCAAACCGTGAGAACACATCTCACCTGCCTTGAAAGACCTGCATTGGTAACCGGTTGCCAGAAGATCCACGTTCAAGCTGCTTTGTATCACCCACAAAGCAATACATGGAATGGACCCGCTCTTCATCAGGAATAAAATCACCAAACACATTCAACAAAGGAACCTCCGCTCTAAAATGGCATCCCGCCTCAAAATCCCAAGATACAAGAAAAAAACCATGGCACATCCTTCTCTGTTCAAGCAGCCAAACTATGGAACTCTTTACCCCCCAACATAAGATCCACGGACAGCCACCTTATCTTCAGAAAACTGCTCAAGAATCGGCTCTTCCCCACATAAGCACCATAAGCAAACAGAAATTTACAGCATATCCCTCTGTATATAATCATTTATTTTTAGTATAAATATGTACCTATCTTTGTGTATTGCTTTGTATAAACATGTAGAATAATTATGTAAAAATTAAAGTACAATAACACTTGAAAACCGGAGTTTATCTGGTGCATCTTTGGTCTACATGTACTTCTTCCATTATGCATCTATGTACCTTCCATGTATTTGGATCTGTGTGTTTGTTACTTTCCTCCTGAAAAGCATATCCAATGCACTACCCTATTTTTCATCCTGTACCTCTATCAATATCTTTAATCTACATATACCTACCTCCTCTATGCATCTATATACTTTCAATGTACTTATTGATCTATATATTTATCACTTTCTTCTAATTCAGCATATCCAATGCACTACCCTATTTCTCACCCTATACTTCTCTCAATATATCTTCTAACCCAACTTTCAGACTCATCTCAAACTTCTTTCTACTGCTCTTTCCAATGCACTACCCTATTTCTCACCCTATACATCTATCAATATATCCTTTACACCCACTCTCTCATTTATCCCAAACCCCATACCACTACAATGATCCCCAAAATAACCCTTTCTAGACTCTCCCTTACTCTACCCCTCCTTGCATCATCTGACACCTCTTTTACTATACCGATCTCCAAAACAAACCTTTCTAAACTCTTCCCTCTGACTCTTCCCCTCCACAACCCCTTTTTACCCATCGAGAAGCCTCCTCCTACTGCTATGACCTCCCAAAAAAATAAAATCAAAATCCTTCACTCTCCTATCCCTCCACTATCTTTTTCAATCAAAATAACAGACTAACATGTTCACTTCTCAAATTTCATATTCCACCATACTAATTCACCACTAATCCTTTATGGGTTCCGGAGTAGCGTGCTACTCGCCAATAAAGCGCTTCAACAACCCATCAGGGTTACAAGCGCTATATACATGCAAACCTTTTCCCTTTTCTACCCCTCCCCAACTCTTCTCAATCCAAATAACTGACTAACATATTCACCACTCAAATTACTTTGATATTTCACTATACTAATTCAACACTAATCCTTATGGGTTCCAGAGTAGCGTGCTACTCACCAAAAAAAGCGCTTCAAACCCCATCAGGGGCAGCAAGCTCTATATAAATACAAACCTCTTTTCCCTCTTCTATCCTGCCGCCACCCTTCTCTATCCAAATAACTGAATAACGTATATTGAGGGCATGCAGGACATTGTTGGCGAATCTAGCCACTCAATAGACCACCA
Source organism: Calotriton arnoldi (assembly GCA_963921515.1). Taxonomy (NCBI): domain Eukaryota; kingdom Metazoa; phylum Chordata; class Amphibia; order Caudata; family Salamandridae; genus Calotriton; species Calotriton arnoldi. The sequence goes on along the minus strand of CAWUFW010002205.1, from coordinate 648,954 downwards.
CCCGTCCCTGCCCTTGCCCCTCTCTCCAGTTGTTTTGTTAAGTAACAAGGAGGGTACTGAAGCTCCTTTAACACAACCGAACCCGGTTATTATAGTCAGTACGCAACCGGAAATTTCCATAGCTACTAGGAATCCGGACTTATCTCTGGCCGAGAAGGGGGGGCCACGGTCAGGCGTAGGTACAAAAAGGAAATATCAGGTAACCGGGGGCAAAGCTAAGAAATCGAAATTCGATAAGGCTCTTAAATCTTCGGCAACCCCTCCATTACCCTCTATTTCGGACTTGACGGGTGTATTGGAATCCTTCCAGGCAGCGATGGTAAGCTTGCTGGACTCAAAATTGGGCACGATAATTGATCGTTGACACTGATAGAGAAAAGCTTATCAGCCCTTAAACATAATGTTTCACCCTCTGTACCAGGAGGGATAAGCGTCCAACCGGGACAGAGTATTGTAATGGATCCCCTCACCCTGGCAAACCCGCCTAATAACAACATGGAACAACCACAGTTACAGCCGCAAGTACTCGGGGGGCAAGTCACAACGAGTCATGGCCTAACTAATAGTGGGGAGTCGTCTATGCAGGCTCGGGCTCCAGATCAGAATCAATCTTTAGGCAGTTGGATTCAGGGGGGAAGTGAGGTCTAGTTGCAGCGCCTACCAGTCATCCATTTACCACCAGAATCCACCCATTATGTAGTGGTTTTGGGGAATGTTCCACCTCTCCCACAGGGTACCAAAGAGGATTTTTTCCAGCTGAAGAATAAAGTCCTTCATTGGCTATCGAATAACACCACATTGGGACTAAGGGTGGAAAGAAATATTAATATGGTACGCAGAGTAAGCTGGATAGGCAGTACTCGTAAATAGGCTCGGGTGATTGTGTTATTGTTAATTTTAACAGACCTCATCTAGCTGAAAGGATCCTGTTTACGGACCCATATTCCGCTCCTTCCGGCTTTAGGTCGTCTGTTATGGCCTTTCCACTTGGGTACTTTTATAAACCAGATCTACCAGGGTACACTTATAGGAACATCAACATCGCGGCCCATCCTGTTAGGTAGATTTTTACCTACAGTTCACCCAAATCAGTTGCCCCCTGGTCGACAGTACCCGTCCCTCCCTCTTTGGAGTTACCCAATAGATTTTCCCCACTAGAAACGATGGAGGCATGCGATTGACTCATCAGCCCACCATTGAGGGACCTAGAGATAGTGTTAACCCAGCAGGATCACCCAGTGCAAAATAAGGGGGGCCCTTGTGTATCCGATAACAATATATTATCCTGGAACATTGCAGGTCTGGCTAACAAGTTTACTGATCCTACCTGGACGCAATTTGTGAAACAATATTGGGTGATCTGCTTTCAGGAAACGTGGTTGGTGGACTGTAGCCTATTTCTTGAAGGCTATAAGGCTTTCTTTGTTCCAGCCTCCCCTTCTACGGCTGGCAGACCCAAGGGCGGTCTTGTTATTTATATTTCGCTCGCAGTAGACTGCCAGATACAGGTCTTGCCGTCATCAAGTCCAGGCTTACAATCTCTGGTCTTAAGACGGGGGGCTAGCAAACTGGGTCTTATACATTTTTATAACTCTGTAGCAAGTCCCCCAGGTAGCTGCAACATCACACTGTTGGGTTCTTTCATAAGGCAGTACTGCACTGCAGAACTACAAAATCTCATGGTCTTGGGGGATTTTAATGTCCACCCTTGTGGAGACCCAAGGATTACTAGCACTGCTGATCTAGGCTGCCCTCGGGTGAGCGGGGTCCATTTTGAACATTCTGTACAGGGAGAAGTATTGAATAACCTATTACAGGAATTCGATTTACTGTCTCTCATGTCTTTATCTGACCCTCCCAGTAAGGCATCTGTCCCCTCCTTTAAAGGGAGAGGCAGTGGCTCTTTTATAGATTTTATCTTAATTTCATCCTCCTTACAATCTTTTTTCCGTAGATTTACCATATTGGAAAGTGTTTACAGTGACCATAACCCACTCTATGTCCAAATGTGTGGTCCGCTTATGACAAATAAAAGAAGAGTGGAGCATAATGGGACGATAAGACCAACAGATGGTAGACGTTGGCTTAGATGGACACAGATTTCCCCAGACGCCTTTTACCTAATAATTAAAGAATCCTGTGCCCCTGATCTAGCGCTGTGTACCTCTTCAGGTACATCCCCGGGGGAGGTTATCAGCGCTTTTAACATTATATCAACTAAAGTAGGTGATCTTTTAAGTGCCCCGGCACGTAGAACAGCCATCCCGACCCCTAGATGGTTTGACTCGACCTGTTCTCAGGCGGCGTGAAAGTTGAGGGAAGCCCTTAAAGGTAACCCGAGAAATTTAACCTTGGTTAGAGCTTGCCGCAAAGAGTATAAACTGACACTGGCAAAACGCAAGTCTGTCCTGAAGGAGGAGGCTTGGCGGGAGTTGATTGAGACAAGCACCCTGAAGAATAGCTCTAGGTTCTGGAGTATCATCAACAGACCATTTTTAGAGCATGAAGTAGGTAGTGAAGCGGGCACGCCTATTACCGAGGATGAATGGGTGCTTCACTTTACAACCATGTTTGAAATTCTGCCTGAGCACATCTCGCAGTTAGACCGAGAGGTAGATGCCCCCGTATTAGTCTTTGAACAGGGGGAGGTTGAGGTGGGCATTGCTGGACTAACTAGAAACAAAGCACCGGGACCGGATGGCATCCCTCCGGATCTTTTTAAATCTGACCTACCGTTTTGGGCTCCGGTACTTGTGGCGGTACTCAACGCGGCGGTCAGGAAAGGATGCCCTGAGTCCTGGGCCACCTCGACCATAGTACCCGTCTTTAAAAAGGGGGATTGTAACAGCACACATTGCTATAGGCCGATCTCTCTGCTGGACTCAGTGGTTAAGGTGGTGGGCCGAGTATTACTGGGAAGATTGTCCACCTGGGCAGAGAAACATAATATAATCTCAGACGTCCAGTTTGGGTTCCGACCAGGCCGGTCAACCGTGGCCCAATGCCTTAACCTAACCATGTTACTTAGTAAATATACGTTTGCACGTTCTGGCACTATCTACCTAGCCTTCATGGACTTGTCCTCTACGTTTGATCGCGTGAATAGGGCAAAACTGTGGCAGTCCATGAAGGACATTGGGGTCGATAGTAACATCGTCAACTTCCTAGAGGACCTTCATAAGGCAACTAAGGCTAATTGTAGTAATTGATAGGAGTCGTTTGATGATAAATTACTACTTTAATGGCTACATCAACAGCGGAGCAGGGGAGAGCTCCGCCAACAGCTCCAAGCAGAATCCTTCAGTCGTTCGCATACTAACATTCCAGAACACATTGCAGTACTATGCTTAAAGGCATAGTACAAACTAACAAGATACAACATATCCTCTTTTCTTCTTAAAAAAAAATAAAAAAAATAAAAAAAACACAACAAAAAAACAATAATAACTTATACCTAGCAGGTTTGACAATACATCTTGAACTTAATTATAACCTATACCTAGCAGGTTTGACTAAACATCTTGAACTTTTCCTAGGCAAAGTTAGACTGGTGGGCAGAGGAACCACCTCCTCAGGAACACCAGTCACAGTATTGTTGACAGAAACAGGAACTAAGTTCTTATTGGTAACAGATTCTCTTCTAATCCGAACTTTCACAACCCTGTTAAGGTTCCACCAGAAACCATTTGCAAGTTTCACAGCATTTCCAACAATCTTGATGACTTCAACCGGCTCACTAAATTTACAATCCCCTTTCCTAGAGTGAACAGCAGTTTTGATCTTAACGAAGTCACCCACTTCAAGTGGGGCAACCTTCACACCTTTTTTTGAATCATACCAACGTTTCTGTTTCAATTGAGTATTAGACATATTTTCAGAAGCTAGAGACATCAATTTAGCAACATCCGATTCAAACTTGACCCACTTCCTCATCCATGCAGGTCTAAAACTAGAGTTGGGCTTCCGTCCCCTCAGGAGTTCGAAAGGAGAAATCTTCGTAGAAGAGTGCGGCGTAGTCCTATAGAACCAAATCATGGCATCAAGCGATTTGGAAATATCATGACTACCTGCTCTAGACCATCTGATACACTCACCCACAACCCGGTTCATCCTTTCCACTAAACCATTGGTTTGTGGGTGGTAAAGTGAGCTCTTAAGATGTTTCACACCAGACTCAACCAGGAAAGATTCAAATTCAGAACTGACAAACTGTTTCCCATTGTCAGAAACCAAAAATTCTGGAAATCCCTCTCTAAGCCACACGCTTTTAAGAAACTCCATCACAGTTTTGGTGTTGGCTTCCCTAACCATCTTGATCTCAGGCCATCTTGAAGTATAATCCATAAGAACCAAAATAAATCGGCATCCACCTGGCAGAACTTCGAAAGGTCCCATGACATCAATTCCAAGTTTCAACCAAGGACCCTTAGGATACTCGATAGGCATTAATGGAGGCACCGACACCTTCAAACTCTTATCTGCGGCACAACAAACAACGCAATTGGCAACAACTAAATCAATGTCAGCATCCATCCCAGGCCACCAATAGGTGTCCCGAATACGCCGTTTCGTGAGGGTAGAACCAAGATGACCCTCATGAGCTCTTCCAATAATGGTTCTCCAGAACAAACAAGGAGGCACAAACTTGTCACCCCTAAGTAACAAACCATCCTCAATGGAAAGTTCACCCTCAACCTTCCAAAAAGGTTGGAGAGAAACAGGAAGAGCCTTTTCTCTAGGCGTGACAAGTTTGTGCCTCCCTCGCGCTAATTTGACACCCGCCTTATCCTGCGGTTCTGGTGCGTCAACAATTGCTTGAAGTAAACCTGGCCTAGACCAGGTTTACTTCAACAATTGCTTGAAGTAAACCTGGTCTAGGCTTGACTCCGTCTTGTGAGATGATGTGTCCTAAGTATTCCACCTCAGAACATTGAAATTGACACTTCCCTTCTTTTAATACCACTCCACGCTTCTTGAACAAAGTCAAGACTTTTTCCAACACACGATCATGGGCAACCACATCCTTCCCAAAAACAAGAACATCATCTTGAAACACAAGAACTCCCTCCACATCTCTAAGAATGTTGCTCATTATTCTTTGGAACACTGACGCCGCTGACGCCAGCCCAAAAGGCATGCGGCAGTAGCGGAATGTTCCCAAAGGCGATACAAATGCAGTGAGATGTTTTGACTCGGGATCGAGCTCCACCTGGTGGTATGCACATGCCAAATCTAACTCTGAAAATATGTCTAATACTCAATTGAAACAGAAACGTTGGTATGATTCAAAAAAAGGTGTGAAGGTTGCCAATACCAATGTCTGCAATGGGATCAACGCAATTGGAAGGATCCCCAACAATAACCCTTTCATCAGAAGATGAACTGTGTACATTAGAATTATCTTCGATAGAGACTACAGAGACAACCTCAAGGTCTGACTCAGAATCAGACTCAACAGAACAAATGACTGGTTTCTTAGGATTTTTTTTCTTTAAACAAACTTTTGCAAAATGGCCGATCCTTTTGCAATAATTGGCATGTTAGATTTTCTCAGGACCTTCGCGTGTCACGGAATTTCGATATAAAGAGGGGTGTACGCCAAGGATGTATCATGGCCCCATTCTTGTTTAATCTTTACATAAACGACTTAGATAGAGTTTTAGTAGCTACAGGGGTAGATTATCCGTATGCAGGGCGACAAGTTCTTCCCGTCTTACTATACGAGGATGACGCAGTTCTTATATCGAGGACTGCTAGGGGCCCTCAAACCCTGCTAGACGCTTTTTCCAACTTTATGTTGGAACGAGATTTATCTATCAACAACTCTAAATCATACATAATGCAGGTGGGGATACGCCCGAAAAAAACTTTCAGTTTAGAGTAGGCCTTGCTAAAGTTCCCTGCACAGATGTTTATTCTTACTTGGGGGTCATACTGGACGATCAAATGAGATGGGGGCCCCTAAAACAAAGAAAAAAGGGGGACTTGGCTCGGGTGAATGCGGCCATTTTCAACTTCGCCTCAAAATTAGGAAATAGACCTATTGCCGCCCTGCTGAAAGTCTACCAAGCAAAGAGTGTAGCTTTAGCCTCCTACGGGTGTGAAATATGGGGGCATGTCCCCACAGATGTTTTACAGGTGTCTGGAAATACATTCTTGAAGCGCCTGTTGGGCGTTCCTCATGGTACGTCTAATATGGTGGTACATGAGGAACTGGGGGTGCCCTATTTAAGTGATACTTTGGCACTTCGTCCCCTCACGTTCTGGTTAAGCAGCTGGCTGAACAAGGAATTAATACTAAGCCACCTGATTTTAAAAGAGTGTATGTCCCTTGATAATGCACTCAGCATACCCTGGCTAAGATATATAAAGAGTAGCTTTGTAAAGCTCGGACGGGCTGACCTATTTACTAATCCCGAAATAATCACAAAAAAGGATGTGTGGACAACCAGGGAATCCTTCCACAGTTTAAGGAAATTGGAAAGGGAAGAGCTGGAATTGCGGAAACCTAGTGTCCGCAAATTTTTATTGCTAAAGACAACTCCATTAGCCGAAACTTACCTCTTGGGGTTTTTATCCATTTATGAGCGGTTTTTATTGACCAGCTTTCGCCTGGGTCTTTTTCACCTCCTGCTTGCCTTTCCTAGAGGAAGCAGTAGAGGTCAGTTGTTAGCATCCTGTGGCTGCGACGGAGTGTCTCCACAGGACTTGCTACACTTTATGTTTTTTTGTAAATTTTATGAGGTTCCCGGGAATATTTCCTGGCTTCTATTTTAAAGAAAATGAATGTTAAGCAGGCTCGTCCAGCTCTCCTGTACCTCCAACTGCTGAAGGATGATTGTACTTTTTTTATTGTGGGCTATTTGAAATCCACGATGAAGTCTAGGGCTTGTCTTGACTAGTAGTCTTTTAGGATACAGATTTTAGACCACATTGATGATATGTATGTTTTGTGGGTCAGGATAATTTTTAATGGAAATTGTCGACTGAAGGGGGATACCATCTGAATTTGAACCTTGCATTTTTATCACCGGAGATCGTCCTGGGAGGATGCGTTATGTATTTTAACCATGTGTAAATTTGATTTGTCAGTCTATGGAATTATGTATTTTGATGTAATCTGGATGTTTTCTTTTTTTGTAACTTTTATGGTTTTATATTTGTAAAACCGAATAAAGTTTATTTGATTTGATTTGAATAACATATCCACCACTCAAATTACTTCATATTTCACTATACTAATTTTCAACACTAATCCTTTTATGGGTTCCGGAGTAGGGTGCTACTGCCCAAAAAAAAAGGTGCTTCAACACCCCATCAGGGGTAACAAGCGCTATATAAATACAAACCTTTTTTTCCTCTTCTATCCTTCCGCTATCCTTCCGAATCCTAATAACTGACTAACTTATCCACCACTTTAATTACTTTCATATTTCACTATACTAATTCAACACTAATCCTTTATGGGTCCCGGAGTAGCATGCTACTCGCCGAAAAAGCACTTCGACGCCTCGTCAGGGGTAGTAAGCGCTATATAAATGCAATTACAATTCAATACAATATTGGTGTACATATGTATTTTTGCCTTAAGTGGTATGAATAGAGATGTGGGATGAGTGAGATTGTTGGTTGAGGTTTGAGTGATTGAGTATGAATGTTGTGGGGTGAGAGGGAAGAATATTAAGGGGGAAAAAAGAGAAAAAAAGAAAAAAGAAAAAAAGAAGAAATTTAATATATATTTTTGGCACACTTACTGTTTTATACATTATTTATAATATAGTGTAGTTTTGATATGATATTTGAATGATCTAACAAACTGTAAAAGGATTAATAGCATGATGAAGTGTATTTTTTGAATTCTCGATCCATACCTGGTTTTGTTCAATTCTTTATATTGTAGCAAGATATTTTCGCTCTTATAATAGTAAAGGGAGGTGGCGATCTGTCCCCCTTTCTAGGTGGCTTTTCTAGTTTCGGGGGCCAGGATAACCATGATCACACAGAGGGTGTTTGAAGAGACCTGGCGTGGTTCTCAACCTTGGTCTCCGCCTGACCATTCTCCTGTGTCCTATGAAGGTCGCAAGATAGATTTAATGTTTTGTTTTTGAAGAAGAGATGAGATTCAAGGGAAGGAGAATCAAGGGAAAGGTTTATGTAGCAGTAAAAGTGTTAAACATCCTGGGATGGTTTCATCAGGGGTTGTTCGGGATGACTTTGAAGCCAGGTGTCAAGGAACAAGTTTTGGTTGTGAGCCGTGTTGACGATGGACAAGGTTGGAGAGACAAGTTCCCATCAATGTTTGGGAGTGACTTGGGTAAAATCCAAGGTTTTAAGCACAAAATCATTGTGAAAGAAGTGGTGATTCCGATCAGACATAAGCTCTATAGTGTCAGAGATGATTTGGAAAAAGAATTGAAAGAACTTTGTGTGAAGGGTATCATTGAGCCCACAGAATCCTCTCTGTGGCTCTCTCCCTTGGTTGTTGCCCGCAAGAGGTGTGGCCAGCTTAGGATTTGTGTTGATTTGAGATCACTTAACAACGAGATTTGGGTGGACTCACATCCCGTACCCAAAATAAATTATATGTTTGCGTTCACAAAAGGGGCCAAATTTTTCTCCAAATTGGACCTGGCCAGTGTGAGAAAGGGCCATCTTTCTTGCATGGTATGCCCCCACTTTTTGCTGAATTGCTGATGTACTTTGACTGAGTGTGCCCTGGGCTCCTGCCAATCAGGTGCCCAGGGCCTGTGTTCCTTCCCTAAAAATGCATTGTAGCCTAAACCCAATTGGCATCTCTGGCCACATGTCAGCCCCTGGTAAATGGTACCCTAGGTACCCAGGGCACTGTGCCCAGAGAAGGCCTCTAGGGGCTGCAGCACTTATTGTGCCACCCTTAGAGGCCCTGTACCCTGACACACACACACTGCCCTTGCAGGCTGAGTGCCTTGGTGCAGAACAAAACAGAGAGTCGACATGGCACACATCCCTGTGTGCTATGCCCACAGACACACTACCCTGGCATACCTCAGTCACCCCTCTAGCTGGGTGCACTATGCCAGTGGTGAGGGTACAGGTGCTTGAGCCCTGTACCCCTACAGTACCCAGGTCCATTCCTGGGCACTGTAAGTGTAGTGCTGCCATTAAGAGTATATGGTGCTGGGAGGTCGTCATCACGAACTCCACAGCACCATGATGGCTACACTGAAGACTGAGAAGTTTGGTATCAAACTTCTCAGCACATTAAACCCACACTGATGCCAGTGTGGGATTTAATGTCAGATGCACGACAGAGGGCAACTTAGAGTTGCCCCCTGAACCTAACCTACAATCCACGTCCTGCCTGAGAGACTGCCTAGGCTGCCACCCAGCAGACATGTTGCTGGACCCCTGGGTAGAGAGCCATCCGCTCTCCTGGGCCTGCAACAACGCATGTCCTGGGCGAGGTGCTAGGTCTCTTCCCCCAGGATGGGCAGGGGGAAGCTTCAATGCATGCCGCCTTGGTGAGCCTCCCCAGACCACTTGCTCTACTCAGCAACTGGTACCCACCGGTTCTAGCCCCCACTCTGGCGGGAAGACTGGCGGGAAACCACAAGTGAGGAAAGGGGGTGTGCCAGCCGCTGCCAACCCCAACCCTCAGGTGGGGGAGGCGAGGTGAAGCACATCTCTGGGCTCTCGCCATCTTGAAGATGGGGAGCCCTACCCAATCAGGACTAGGCTCCTGCAACCCTCCCACTGGAGAGTGGCAGGATAGGGGGTGTACCCACCCCAGTGAAGGGACCCATTGGTCCCTGCCCTTTACCTACCTGTAACGCCCCTATATCTAGTATTTAGGGGCACCCTGAACCTTCCTTCCTCAGATCCCGAATTCGAAACAAGCAAGAAGAGCAAGAAGAAAGAAGACCTGCCGTGCAGCTGCTCTCAAGAGGACGACACCAACTGACTTGGCCCCAGCCCTACAGGCCTGTCGACCCTCGAACCTGCTCCTGCTAAACCCCGGCGTCTCCAGTGGTCAGCAACCTCGAAAACCCCGGAGGACCTGACTGCCTTGTGACTCTAAAAGAACTGGGACTCCCACGAGCAGTGGTACTGCTCAAAAGCAAGTAACAAACCCCTGGTGCCAGCCAGGAACCGCGACTCCTGCACCCTCTGCACCCGCCAAGCCCGGCCTGTGCCTGAGTGGACAAAGACCACGAGGACGTCCCCCCGGTGACTGTGACCCAGAATCCAGCACCCAAGGACCGTCCTCGACGCTCCTGATGACGCCTGCAGCCTCAGAACCAGGGACCCCTCCAACTGCGACCAGCAGAGGGTAAGATTTCCCAATGCGAAAAGACACCCCTGCACCCGGCGCCCTTCGGCCTCCTGTGCCCAACTCCGGGGTGCCTACCTATCCTCCAACTACCCAACTTACCTCTCGAAGTGGTGGTCGCACCTGAAGAATCTCCGTCCCCGAGCTTGCAGCCTTTGTTCAACTTCCAGCTTCTCCATTGAAATACATAGAGCGCCCGACGGCTCAAAAGCACCCTGCACCCAGCCGCCCGAGTGCCCCTGGGAGTGCAACACCTATCCTATTTTTCTTCCCCACTTGCCTTGGGTAAGTGACCAGGAAACCAGCTCCCACAGCCGCGTGGCCTGCCTGCCAGCAGCCACCAACCAAGGGCCCCCTGCCCGCCATAGGCTAACATTGGGCCTAACTCACTCTGCACCCGGCCGCCCCTGTGCCGCTGAGGGTGTACCAACTGTACCTACCTGACCCTGGGAGACCCCTGAGTCTATGCCCAGAACCTTAACTCTGCCAGCCGAGTACTTACCTGAAAACCGATAACCTACATTTTCTCCATAGGGTAACATTGACTGGTTTACACTGAAATTTCTTCTAAGTGTCGAGTTTTGAAACTTTAAAATATTTACTAAAAATCGTCCGATCAACGAAAACAAAATTACTCCCCTGTTATCAGGAGAGATCCCAGTGCTGGATCTTGGTGCCCAGCACTGACCCTGAAAAGCAATTACAACTGTACTTACCGATAACTTGATTTTCCTCCAAAGGATAACATTGCCTGGTTTTCTCCAGAAATTCTTCTAAGTGTCGATTTTTGAAACAAACAAATATTCCTTAAAAATCGCCTGTGTAACAAAAACGATTTCTTTCAACTGTTTACAGGAAATGCACCAGGGTTGAATCCAGGATCCAACCCTGAGTAAGAAAATCTTACGTAAAGTAACTGAAACTGCTTTTACTTAAAAACTCCCATTGAGCTCAATGTTATAATTGTGTTTGAATTGTGTTGCCTATTGCAACAACTCTAGCTATTGCATTCAACAGTCTATTGTGTATTGAAAGTATATAACTAAAGCATCTCATTCTGAGAAAGTATTTTTATACCTACCTGTGGTTCTAAAATAAAACAACAATATATTTTTATATACAAAACAATTGGCCTAGAGTTCAGTTCTTGAGTGTGTGAGACCATTTGCTGACTGAGTGTGTACAACAAATGCTTTACACTGTCCTCTGATACTGCCTTACTGCTCGACCAAGCTACCACTTTAGAGAGTAAGGTTATATCTAACTTTAGCCTCTGCCAAACCTCTGGGGACTGTGGACTCTGTGCACACTGAACCTTACTTTGGTTCAGTATATACAGAACCAGTTTCTTACAGCCAGTGCCTACCACCAAGTAGAACTGCATCCTGATTCACGCCATCTGACTGCTTTTGTGTTGCCTCTGGGCACTTTTCAAGATTGCCGTATGCCTTTTCGGTTAGCACCAGCGGCTTCTGTGTTTTAGAGGGTCATGAGCAATATTCTCAAAGGGGTGCATGGAGTCCTAGTATTTCAGGATGATGTTCTCATTTTCGCTAAGGATGCCAGTTCTCATGATCATATTCTTCAAAAGGTGTTAAAGTTATTTCAAGAATATGGAGTGGTATTGAAGGCAGAGAAGTGCAAGTATTTGGCACAGAAGTAGAATATCTGGGACACATGATTATGCAAGATGTGGTCAGTCCTAGAGCTGGTTTGCTGGAAGCCATTCTTAATGCTCCTCCACCCAAGGTTAAGACTGGTGTGAAATCTTTACTTGGGTTGTGTGAGTACTACTCCAGATGTGTTCCAAATTTTGCAAGCATTGTGCGACCTATCAGTAACCTTCTTAAAAAAGGTTTAAAGTTTGAATGGTGCAATGATTGTGTATGTGCCCTGGACCAAGTTAAGTTGTTGTTGGAGAATAGTACTGCTCTCAAACCTTTTGATTCCAGTCTCTCTTGTTGTGTCACAATGAACGCCAGTCAAGTGGGATTGGAAGCCATTTTGACACAGGTAGAGGATGATGTTGAAAATACCATTGAGTTTGCCTCCAGAGTGTTAAGGTCCACTGAGCTGCAGTATTCTGTGATTGATAAAGAACTCATTGCTTGTTGGGCGACTGAGAAATTCCGTCTGTATATTTGGGGAAAACATTTTCTCCTGCTTACTGATCACAAACCCCTCATGAGTATTCTGGGTGGCAGCGTGAGAAAGTGCTGCACACCCAGGATATTAAGGATGGTCACTAAACTTTTACAATATCAATTTGAGGTGAGACACATTTCAGGAGGGTAAAATGGGAGAGACATGTTCTTTCCCGCTTTCCTATTGAGATCAATGAGGATGATCAAATCAAGGTTGGGGACCTCAATGACGAAGATTGCGAGGATTGTTTGGTTGCGGCCTTGGAAATGCCAGAGTTGAGATTGTGTTCTGAAGATGAGTGGAGAGCTGCATTTCAGAATGATTGTGTCTTACAAGATGTCTGCACCTTAGTAAGGAGGGGATGGCCCAGAAAAAAAGCATTATCTTCCTTGCTACAACTGTTTTGGAAGGTGGAGAGTGAGATATTTCTGGAAGATGGTCTGCTTTTGCGAGCTGACAAACTTATTCCTCTGCATGTTTTTCAGAGTGGCATTATCAAAAGGGCTCACGAGGGACATATGGGATCCACATTTACCAAACAGCGTATTCGTGATACCTTTTGGTGGCCTGGGATGGACACTGAAATTGACGATATGTTTGCAAACTGTTGTGTGTGTGCTGCTTCTGACAAATGTCATAAGGTAGCCACTCCCCCTCTACCACCTACTGAATGTCCGCATGGCACTTGGGTGAAGCTTGGAATTGACATTATGGGTCCTTACGTTATCCTTTCAGGGGGTTGCAAGTATATCTTGGTACTCATGGATTATGCTTCTAGATGTCCAGAAGTTAAGTTAGTGAGAGAACCAAATGCTAAGAACATTATTGAGTTTTTGAGGGAGATTTGGTCGAGAGAAGGGTTTCCTTGAGGTGATGGTGTCTGACAATGGGAAGCAGTTTGTTAGTGCTGAATTTCAATCATTTCTTGATGTTGCTGGTGTGAGGCATGTGAGGAGTTCTTTGTATCATTCTCAAACCAATGGAGTGGTCGAGAGGATGAACCAAGTGGTCGGGGAATGTTTCAAGTGGGCCAGAGCAGGGAACCATGATGTATATAAGCCTTTAAGTAGCATGATTTGGTTTAATAGGACAACACCCCATTCCTGTACAAAAGTTTCACAGTTTGAACATTTGAGAGGTAGAAAAGCCAACACTAGTTTCAGACCTGGATGGTTGTCAAAATGGATTAAATCAGAGTCTGATGTTTCAAAATTGATGTCTATTGTCAAGGAAAATATGTCTCTTACTCAAGTTAAACAGAAAGAGTGGCATGATTCCAAGAAAGGAGTCAAAATGGCTCCACTAGAAGTTCGGGATTTTATCAGGATAAAAACCTCAGTCTATGTTAAGAAGGGGGAGAGTAGATTTGGTGAGCCTGTCAAAGTTGTGAAAATTGTGGGTAATGCTGTGCAAGTTGTAGGGGTCATTGGTGGAACTTAAGTAAAATTGTTAAAGTTCGCGCAAAGGGGTTGTAACGTTCAAAGAATTAAGAAAAGCACTCCAAATTCAAGTAAGTTCGTTTTATGTTTATTTGGACACCTCATCCATCATCTCCTTTCCAGTAACTGACCTTCTTTTCCAAACCTTAACCCTAGAGTTCCATATTCTTAATTCCATGGAACTATTACTCTCAATGGGATTCCAAGCACAATATCACACTTCTCCCTTCTTATATAAACAATTATACATACATTTTTCTAAAGTACATTAAGGAACAAACAAATTGATAATGGAATAAACTATGACTTTGTTCTGAATACTTTGACAAGATACATACAATCAAACCAGAAGGGTACTTCTAAATGGTGACACTTATTTAACATAGTCTTTAAAATAGAACGGGGCAACACTTTTATGTCCACTTCTTCTTGTCTTCTGATCTATAAACTTCTCATGAGAACTTTGATCTTCCTTTCCATTTGCTTTTGATTGAAATTTGCCTGAGAGACGTTTATCCTCTTCTACATTTTATCTAAGTAATGCCACACGATTCAAGTTCCAGATCCGACCATCTTTCACCTTTATGGCATTCTTAAAACATTTTATTACCTGAGTGGGTCTCGAATATTTGGACCAAGTCATGGCACCTACTGGGGCTTTAATTCAAACCCAATCTCCTACATTAACTGTAACCTGCTTGGACCTTTTCCTTCCATCATAATGTTTTTTATTCCTTTTCTGTAACCTCTCCTCATGGTTTCTCCAACTCCCAATTCCACTAAACTTAACGCCTTTAGCCCATATAATCCAGCCTGGACATAAAGTAGTATTCAGTGCTCTACCTTTAAACAGTTCAAATGGTGACTTGTGAGTTGAAGTATGAGGTGTCATGCGGTGAGCTGTGATACATTTTTGCAACTCTTCTTTCCAATTTAGCACATTCACCCTAGACAACTTAATATTCCCTTTTATAACTCTATTAAACCTTTCTACTGCTCCATTTGTCTCAGGGTGATATATCGCACACTTTTTATGTTCTATTCCACATGCAATTAAAAACTCTTCCATTTGTTTCGAACAAAACTGTGGCCCATATTCAGTTAATAGTGATCTTGGAAAACTCTCTCTCTTAAACAACTCTTGTAAAAATCTTATCACACTATCTGATGTTACCTCCCTCACACTCTTAACTTCTACCCACCTGGAGTATAAATCCATCAGAACAATTAAATATGGGGTGCCATGCTCGCCAGTTAATTGCCCTACAATATCCATGGCAACTTCTTCCCATGGACTTCCTGGTAACTGATGACAAACCATGGGCATTGTGTGTGATGTCAAAATTTTGTCACTTAACTTGCACTATAAACATTCTCTAACCACTCGTTCAATCTCCAAATCCATTCCTGGCCACCAGAAATTTGCTCTCAATCTCTCTTTAGTTTTAACAATTCCTAAATGTCCCTGATGAGCTTCCCCTATCAATTTGCTCCTCAAGGTGATGGGTGGAATTAACCTTGTCCCTCTCAACAAAATACCTCTAATCACCTGCCAATTCATTAGACACCATGTGCCATTTATTAGTTATCGTTTTCGCTTGAGGCATTCCAGACTGCATATTATTCATTAATTCAATTAGCTCTTGGTCATTCAAGATCTCTTCCTTCCATTCTTCCTCTTTAATGAATCCTAAAGTAATTTCACATACATTGACTTCTTCTTCTAAAATTTCATCAACCAAATTTTCATTTTCTTCTTTATAAACCAAGCGCGACAAACAATCAGCTGACACATTTGAGACACCTGGTAAGTGTTCAACTGAGAAATGGAAATCTTGTAGAGCAACTACCCAACGTCTTATCCTTGCTGATATCAAATCTAGACCTTTTTTTAAAAAAATTCCTTAAGAGGTTTGTGATCAGTGCAAACTTTAAAATTGCTTCCCCATATAAAATTTCGAAACTTGTTCAAAGCCCAGTAAATAGCTAACGCCTCTCTTTCTACCACTGAATAATTAAACTCTGCTCCTCTTAAACTCCTTAAAGCATATGCTATTAATTGCTCTTCACCATTTCTCTTTTGTTTTATGATTGCTCCCAACCCTTTAGAGCTGGCATCAGTCACCACTATTGTTTCACCACCAGGAACAAATGCTTGTAGTTTGGGTGCATTATTTAATTCATTCTTTAAACACTCGAATTCTTGCTGACATTCCTGAGTCCATTTAAACTCCTTATTTTTGCCTAAAAGAAATCTCAAATTAATAGATTTACTTGCTAAATTTGTTATGAACTTCCCATAATATTCTACCATACCCAGGAAAGGAACAACGTCCTCCTTCGATTCTGGAGTTGATAATTTAACAATGTTATCTACCAATTCCTTCTTTGGAGCAACACCTGTTCCAGTGATAAGATGACCTAAATAATTAACCTCATGTACAGAAAATTTACATTTCTCTTTCTTTAATGTTAGACCAGCATTAAGCAACTTCTGTAACACCATTCTCACTCTAACATCATGTTCATTTTGTGAACCACCAAATATCAGCAAATCATCTTGATAACACTTTACACCTCTGATACCTTTAAGAATTGACGCCATCATTCTCTGAAAGACAGAGGCTGCCGATACCAAGCCAAATGGCATCCTCCTGAACTTGTATGCACCCATTGGGGTTATGAAAGCTGTGAACTCTCGTGAACCTTCAGTTAGTTCTACCTGATGATAAGCTTGAGTGAGATCTAACGTTGTGAATATCTTTGCTCCAGCCAATGATGAAACTATTTCATCTATATTTGGAAGTGGAAACTTGTCTACCACTACTTCCTTATTTCATGATCTGAGGTCCACACATAACCTAATATCTCCATTGGCCTTGTTAGCAACAACAATCAGCGCCAACCATTCTGTTGCTTCTACTGGTGTTATAATCTGTTGACTTATAAGTTTGTCTAGTTCTTGTTCCACCTTGTTTTGTAAAGCAACCAGTATTCTCCTTACTTTAGCAGAAACTGGTACAGCTCCTTTTTTTAAAATCTTAATACAGTGTTTGTATCCCTTTAAACATCCTAAGCTTTCTTTAAACAATGCTGGAAACTCTGATACAAAATCACATGACTTAGTTTCAACTTCCTGTATTTGCACCTGTGGTTCTGCATTTGGATCTAACTTGACACCCAACATGCGTTGTTTCGGCCACCCCAGCAAATCATCTCCTCTTTTGGACACATAAACTTTCCCAACCATAACCTTATTTCCCAATTCAATGCATGCATTAAAGTATCCTAGCATGCTTATTGGTTGTCCTCCATACCCCCCAGGATATGCATCCATGCTTTGTAACTTGTTCTTCTTTACAAACCACCTGCTATATGTTTCCTTTGAGACAATAGATAAATGTGAGCATGAGTCAAACTTCATATTTAAATCAACCCCATCTATTTTCACTGTACCAATAGGATGATCTTGTTTTCCGGAACCCTTGACTTAACATATGATATCACGTGAGATTTCTTTTACATCCTTGTTCTGATCTCCCCTTTGGGCCTGATTCACCGAACTAACGTAAGTCAAAAACGTAAACGTAAACGTAAACGTAAAGTTAGTACTTTTTAGGTATTCACAGAATACAGAAGTTAGGACTACTAACTTCTGTGAATACCGAAATGAGTAAGTTCACTCTGTGAATCCCAAAATGAGTAAGTGTATTCTGTGAATACCTAAAAAGTACTAACTTTACGTTTACGTTTACGTTTTTGACGTAAGTTAGTTCTGTGAATCAGGCCCTTTGTTTATTCCTACAACATTTTAAAAAATGACCCCTTTTTCCACACCCATGGCAGATCACACTCAAAGCTGGACATGTTCTTGCATTTGCTTTATGGCCACTTCTCCCACAGCGATAACACTCGAACATCAATTTCCGCCGATCTTCTCTGAAAGCTTCCTTTTGCGGTGCCTTATCACCTTTTATCACACAAACATTTTCCTCAATTTTCTCTGTACTAGATACATTTTTACTTTTTTCACATTTTAGTTCTGTTACACATTTTAACATATGCTCCACCCTTTTTGCTCTAGAGATGACTTCTTCGAACCGAGGTTAATCTTTTAGCCATAGTTCCTCTCTTAATTTATCATCGCTACACCTTAAAACAAATTGATCCCTTATTCTTTCTTCAGTGGATCCCTCAAACTTACAAGTTGATGCTAACTTCATAAGACTAGCAATATATTCCTCTGCTGTCTCATCTTTTCCTTGCTCTCTCAATCCAAAATGATACCGTTCCATAATCGTACTTACTTTTGGTAAGTAGTGATGGTCAAGCTGTACTATACAAATTTCATATTCATTTAAACCTCTTTGTTCTTCAGCAGTTAAATTAGGAAGACTCTCTAACACCTCTTGTCCCTCCCCTCCTAGACAGTGCATTAACAACGAAAACTTTCTCTCAGCACTTAAATTTGTACCACACACCCTTGCATAGTTCCCAAATATTTTTTTCCATTTGCTCCATTTTATCGTAGGTTCACCTGGAGTGCTCAAAAAAAGGAGGCGCTGTAACATTCTGCATTATGAACAAAATTACACTAAAATTCACTTACTAATTATTATTATTTTTTTAAATATTAACCTACAGCAAATTTCATTTCTTCCCTTTTTTTTTACATGGAAGATAAAAATATCTTCTCTTTAGCGTAAATAGTAAAATAAATTAATTTAAAAAAAAAATAAAGTGAACTGGAACTGTTCCCAATACCAAAATTCCTTTCTGAGTATAGTCTCTCTTTTTATTTTTATATCTGGTGTGCCTGTCACCGTATTTGGTGTGCCTGTCACCGTTAGGAAAAATAGGCTCCACTTATGCCCCAAATTATGGCAACAGTCACTTGTATTATGAAATGAGCCACTATTTGATCCTCACAGCTGTCAACAACTTTCACTTTTGGTATGCGTATCACCGTTTATTGCCTATAAACATAAGGCATTCACAGAGTACGCGACAATCTTTATTTAAAATTGACAGATTCACTTCTTCCGGCACCCGATGGTGACTCACTGGCACCGCACGTCACATTGCGTGCTGCGTACGTTTCTTACGGATCAAACAACTCACGAGCGCAGAGCGCGTGCAAAGTTTCTCCTCCCAGCTCGCGCCTCTGACCGCGTGCAGCGTTTCTCATCTGAGCTCGCGCCTCTCACCAAACTCAGCTCGCGCACAATCTTCTCTACGGACTCCAAACTGAACGAAGTCCAAGAGAAAGTCAAATAAAGAATAAACAATACCGCCGCGGGTCCGATCCACCCGCCTCTCAGGTTTGTGGATAACTGGCGTGACAGCAGTGAATACGGCATGACGAAATCAGCACAGCCAGCGTGAATGTTCCTTCACCTTTTTACAGCACGCACCTCCAGACGGCAAATTTTTTGATGTTGAGGTGTCCTTCCTTCCACGTCCCTCACTCGTCGCCAGTGTAACGTTCAAAGAATTAAGGACAGCACTCCAAATTCAAGTAAGTTCGTTTTATGATTATTTGGACACCTCATCCATCATCTCCTTTCCAGTAACTGACCTTCTTTTCCAAACCTTAACCCCAGAGTTCCATATTCTTAATTCCATGGAACTATTACTCTCAATGGGATTCCAAGCACAATATCACAAGGGTCTGTTTTTGAGAGTGAAGACAAAGGTGCTATTCGGAGCGATAAGGTTATCCAACAGTCTGATCTCAGGAGAAGTGTCAGAGTCATTGTTAAGCCTGCTAAATACAGATTGTGATTTAATTTGTGTGTATCATTCTTGCCATATGCTTATGGTAATTTATATGTGTTTGTTTTACTTATCTTTTTACTTATTATTATTTTTTTTATTTTATATTTTTTTGGGGAAGATATATAGCATGTTCCTGGTTATGTGTGTGAAGTAACAAAGCTGTAGACAATATAGTAGTAAGTGTCTTCTTTATTCTGACAACCCCTCAGCATGGCCCAGGCAAGCAGAGTATAAGGCAGCAGACTGGCACAACATTCTAATGAGCAGAAATAAGTGAACAGAACACTCTAATTGTTCTGATTCTTAATTCCTAAGAATCAGAACAATTCCAACAAGGAATGACAAGTAAAATACATAACCATTAAGTAAGAAACCCCAATACTACACATACTCCTTCTTACAGAAACAAAAAAAAAAAAAATAAACAGAAGAAAAATGTACAGAAGGAAAGAATTAGGATTCACATACATAGTCTTCCAGACGCTTAGGTTTAACAATGTTTCTACCAAAGGTACTAACTCTCTTCTCCGAAGACTCACAATGACCAGTGTCAAGGCTAGATTCAGAGCAAATTCCAGTCGGAAGGCCTTCAATAGGAAGGCCACTCAGACCATCCCCTCTCTGAACACAAAATTCTGACCTGGTATTTGAAGATGAAGAATTCTCAGGGTGAATGCTAATCCACCAATAATTGCGTGAAGGAACAGGTAGTTTGGAGTCTTTAGATGTGAGATCTTGGATATTTTTGACTAATGATAAATGGCTCATCTGACGCACATTGCCATCAGATAATTTCACAGTGTTATTCATCACTTTTACAATCTGCATAGGAGAACTAACCTTGCTTTGACCTTTAGCAACCTTCTTACTTGACTTAACCCAAACCCATTGACCAACAGTCAACTTAACATCACGAACACCGTGTTTCTTATCAAAATATTCTTTGTTTTTACGTTGAGTAGCTAAAATACAGTTCCTGATTTTTTCTGCATCCCATACTACCTGTTTGCTCCTACCCATCCAGCCAGGATGGACCTTGGAATAAGGAATGCTACCTCTCATAACCCCAAAATGAGTCTCACCAATGGAATCATGACTAGTGACTCTATAGGTCCAGAGCATTTTCATAAGTTCATAATCTAAATTTTTCTTACCATGGATGGCCAATTGCAAAACCCCTTTGATGACGCGGTTTACCCTCTCCACAGCACCATTTCCCCTGGGATGATAAAGTGCAGAAAATGTATGCGAAATGCCAGCAACTTCAAGAAATTCCTTCATCTCAACAGACTTAAATTGAACGCCATTATCAGTGAGAATGTTTTTTGGAAAACCCTCACGTACAAAAACACTGCCTAAAAACTCAATGACATTAGTGGTATCAGCTTTACTAACAACTTTGAGTTCAAACCATTTAGAAAATAAGTCTACAAGTACAAGGATATATCTGGAAGAACCATCACTCGATACGATTGGACCCATAATGTCCAATGCTAACTCATCCCAAGGAAGAGAAGTACAACATAAGGAACTCAAAGGGGGGTTGAGGGTTTTTGTGACTTATCAGCACATTCACATTCACTACAAGATCTTACAAATCTTTCCATTTCTAAGTCAATTTTAGGCCACCAATACAATGATTTAACATTTTTTTTAGTACGTGTAATGCCACTATGGCCCTCATGACACAGAGAAATTATCTTATTCCTTAAACTAAGTGGAGGGATAATTTTATCTCCTCTCACGACAAACATCCCATCCTTATCGCCAAATTCTTGAAATAACAAAGCTGTAGACGATATAGTTGTAAGTGTCTTCTTTATTCTGACAACCCCTCAGCGTGGCCCAGGCAAGCAGAGTATAAGGCAGCAGACTGGCACAACATTCTAATGAACAGAAATAAGTACAGAGAACACTCTAATTGTTCTGATTCTTAATTCCTAAGAATCAGAACAATTCCAACAAGGAATGGCAAGTAAAATACATAACCATTAAGTAAGAAACCCCAATACTACAGTGTGTTGCCTCTTTAATGCAGAATTGTAACATCATATAGAATGTTACTGGTTGCCAAGTGACATTATCTAGAATGTCAATTGTTGCCAAGTGACATGGAAATGTATTGAGTGGAGGTTTGGACGGATCAGGTGGAGCGGTGATGTTCCCTGGCTCCACAACCATGTAGCTAAGGAATAAACCTTATTCAAGCTTAACCAGTCTCAAGCTTGTTTACTACATTTTGTTTATTGACAGGGTGAAAAAAAAGGCAGACTACTATGGGCAACCCTATTAGCAGTGGGCGGGGATATAAGGCATGGATTGTGCAGCAGTTGTAATATTCTTATCATTTGTATTATGATGTCCTTCATTGTCAGAAATGTCGAGATATCTGAGTTGCTTTCTGTCACTAGAAAGTTTGAGAATGCTTATATTTGAAAACTACTGTTGCTCAAATGGGGAATGCTTAGCCAGCGTTAATGTCTAGAAAGGCATCATACTCGTGTTTAAGGAAAGCTCTTAACATTTTTGCAGGTATGAGGTGATGTGAAGCAGTTGACAGTGGCAGAACATGGGGATGTGGATTACTACCAGTACCCCAATTGATCAAAATTGTGAGACCCTGAGTAGATAACTTTAATTTTCACAGTGCACCACTGTTACCCTATCTACCAATCTTAGTAGCCCATAAAAACAGGTCTTTTTTTTAACATTAAACACCACATAAGCAAAAGTTGATGCAGTGCTTATTTTTTTTTTTTAAGTGGAAGTGCCCCAATTTTTTTTAGGAGCCCGCTGTTGGAGCTGCAAATGCCAGTGTTTCTGAGTTCAAGGTAGCCTACTTATGAATCCACCTCACCCCTCTTTTTTCCACCTCGATACTTTCTATGACTATATTTTACTCTTGCAGCTTTTTTATCCATAATTTCTTTCTTTGTCATATTTTTTCTTCATCTCCCTCCTTTCTGCCTTTCACTGTTTTGATGTTATAACCTGTACCCAAAATCCAGCGCCACTATTCAGGACCTGCAATCACCAGCACAAATTAGCCTTGAGGACAGCACAAAGAAGCAGACACCCAAATGTACAGCACACTTTTACATGAGCGGCCACGCAGATTAACAGGCCTACAAACATCTGTTCACCCAGACCAAAAAATAGGGATGGGCGGAACCTGCATAATTCTGTGTAATGTAATCATGTTAAATTACAGCAAAGTTACACATAATTATGCAAAATGCATTTCATGCTCCAAAATTTACCCAAACAGTCCATTTGGGTAAAAAGTAAACTGTAAAATGTAACTTTGAGTTGATTTCCAGTTGCGTGCATTCAAAACACTGGCGCTTGTATTCCGATTTGTAGTTTTGTTCCTTAAAAATTGCACAAATGGTCAGCTCGAGTAAAAAAATCAAACAGAAATGTTTGTTGACCACCCACGTTACAGGATATGCAGCTCATGTTCAAAACACTGCAGATCGTGTTAGCAGTTGCACTTTCATACTAAAAAATAACCCGAATTGTCCACTTGAGAAACACATCTACCTGAAATGCCTCCCGCATTCAAAAATGACCAGAATGCTACATCTAGTGTTAAAACATCCACCCAAAATCACGCAATGTGTTGTAATGGCATTACCTTGATCATTTCTTGTAATTTTTGTTATGTGAAATTACCAAAATTACCAAATTTCGCCCAGGTCTACCAAAAAGCATTCATGCATACAGGCACACTTATACACACATACAGGTAAACATGCATGCATTCATGCATTGAGACCAAGAGATAAACATGCTACCCTTGTAGACAGATCAATAGACATACAGGTACTCAAGCACATGGGCTATATACAAGGACCATGAACACTGATAAACTGACAAACATACAACTGCAAAGAAGTGAGCACAAGCTAAAGTGCATTGGGGAAAAGAAGGTGATTTGTTGGAGGAGGCACTGAGTGATGCACAGTAGAGGAGCACAATGTTTTGCTAATTAGATCAGCACAGTTTGATATGTTCCAGGGTAGCACAGAGTGATGTGTGCCTGTGGAAGACAAGATAATGTGCAATAAAGGAGCCCAGGTTGATGTTCACCTGCAAAGCAAAGCGTGATGTTCATCAAGGCAGCACACAGTGATGTGTATCATGGCACCACAGCGTGTTATGCCAAAAGGGGATACAGAAAGATGTGCATCAGTGGAGCACTAGTTGGTGTGTCTGAGGGAAACCACTTGGTGATGTGACTTTGGGAAGCAGTGGAATCTTCGCCTATGGGGCTGTATTATATAAAACGCTCCGGGGTGCAATGGGTATGTGCATTCATGTTTTACACTCCTGGGGACCTTTGGTATTACAGAAGGAGCTGCAGAGGCTTGCACAGCCCTTTCTGTAACATTGATCAACAGGCACTAAATGTGCACCAGCACAATCCCAAGGGAACATGCCCTCATTTGCATCATGGCATGGTCCCATGCAAAGGAAGGAATCCTTTGCCTTTGAGTCTATTCAAAAATGCAGTACGAGAGAGACATATAGGCAATCGGGAGGTACAATGACAGTGCACTATGTAGAGGTGGCCCACAGTCAGTGCGCCACTCAACGGTGTCCATTGCGAAGTGGCATGGTCTCCCAGAGATTCCCTGAGCATCTCCTGCAGCCAGGTGTAGCCACTCACTGCACCAGCTTGCAGAGGGATTTCTGCCCCCGTTCAAATGCAGTCTGGTGTGCCCTGCAGTGAAAAAGACAGTTTCCAGAGCAGGTGAGGGATCAAGATTGCATTGGGAGCAGCTCATTTGTTGTGATAGGGTGTACTGTCCCGGGCGCACCCAGTTGAAGGTGAACTGCAGCACAGACTATCGCAGTGCATCCTATGTCTAATACAGACCCAGCCAGGAGAGCATCATGTTGCACATCAGAGAAGCAACAGGTGATGTGCTTCATACAGCACAGGGTATTGTTCATTAGTGGAACACTCAGCTTTACATAGTTCGAATGTACACTTTGCCTTTCAGAATGGTTTTCAGAGCAATGTGCAGTATGCCACAGGGTTATGTGTAAGGGGGCAATTACTCTTGTAGGTGATTGCAGTTAAAACAATGTTCTAATTTGTTAGCCTCCCATTCAGTTCCCAAGGAATTTTTGGTGCTAACTCCAGATGTTTGTTACCCAACTTAATGATGCTCATTTTATCCACCCCAAAATGACAAAAGGGTCAGTAACTCTTTGATTGATCTGTGAACACATGGTAATACACCAGCCCTTGTAGAGGATGCATTAGTCGAGACAGACTATTGTGCTGTTGGGACACATGCCTACTGCTGTTTACAACACTTTGTCAACATAGCCATGCATGTTTATGACTCTGATAATTTTACTTTTTTTTAGTTTCATCCTTTCAAAGGATAATAAAGTTTACTGATGACAGTTTTCAAAAGTGTAGATAAAAAAGAAAGCTTGTTACACAAGACCCATAGTGTACTTGGCTCTCTAGCATTTTCATAGCCCTGTGTTTCAATTTTTCCTGCAGATATGAATGATTTTGTGCCAAAATCCTTCTAATAGGACATTCAGGAACATAAGGCCAACTGAAGTATTTTAAAGATGATAACTGTGGGTAATGACCATCTTTTTCATGATATTCCCCCAGATTTTTGCCTTCTTTAACTAAACCTGGGTTTTGTTGGCCATAGTACTCTACAAACTTGTGTCCTGCTAACTGCTGGCAAAGCGCTTGTGTTCTTCCTTTTAAAGATGGTAGAATTGTCATACACCTAATTGTCACTTTTAATTTACTACTATCAGGCACATGCATCAACGGTTTTTGCGAGCGCAAATGGTGCGATTCGCAAAAATCGGCCGTTTGCGCCCGCAAAAAGGCCTTTTGCGATGCAGCAAAGTGAAAGGCACTCACAATTTAAGAATTCGCAATTTATTACGATTTCTTAAATTGCGATTGCATTTAAGGAATCGCAATTTGCGATTCCTTAAATGCAATGCATGTACCCCTTAGAAATAGCGAATTCGCTATTTGGGGCCGCAAAATACAGAGAAATTACTCTGGTGTGTATTTTGCAAAAACCTTGAAAAATGCACTAAAGTGCATTTTTCAAGTGTCAGGTTACACACACACATGGCCTTGGGGCATGTGTGTGCGCAACATGGGTGCACATCACAATTTCAGGGGTGCAACAGGGTGTCATTTTGACACCTTTGCACCCTTGAAATTGCATGCGTAATTTGCAGAGTACCTATTGGTACTCGCAAATTGCGCATGCTATTCCCATTCATTCCTATGGGCCTGTAGGCCCATAGGAATGAATGGGAAGCCATTCCTTAATTGCGATTCGCAATTTGCGAGTCGCAATTAAGGAATGTTTAGAAATCGCTTTTTTAATAGCGATTTCTACATGCATAGGCTTTTGACAGTCCCTAATTGCGATTCCTTAATAATCGCAATTAAGGACTCGCAAAAGCATTTCATGATGCATGTGCCCCTAAGTGCCTAGTGCATAGCATTCTGTGGACTGGACCAGCAAATTAAATGCTACAAGTGGGCTCCAGCGCTCATTGTGCCACCTACTAAAATAGCACTGGAAAACATGTCTTGTGCCTGCCATTTCAGCCTGTAATTCAGTTTAGTTTTAAATTGCCATTTCGACCTGGTAAAATAAACCCTTCGCCATGCCTAAACCTCCCTGTTTAATATGTATAAGTCACCCCTAGGTTAGACCCTAAATGCTCATATGGCTGGGTGCATGGTATTCAAAAAGTAAGCCATACTTAAGTTTTACATATCCTGGCAGTGATAACCCGCCCAAAGATGTTTTTCACAGTGGCAAGGCTGGCCTCCTATAGGCTAACATTGGTTTACCTTATTACACTTATGAGAGGTAAATTCAGTCTTCCAAGAGGCTCTCCTGCTTCACCCCACATTCATCAATTGTTCCTTTGTGCCCTCAGTGAGGCGGATCAACTGCCCTCTCCTCACCGGGCCTGACGAATTTGTGTTGTCAGGAAGTATTGCCCAGATCAGGTCTGGGTGGTAAGAGTAATTGACTGGGCTGAGGAACGCTTCCAAAAGCTATCGGTAGCGGTTTAAGAGACTGCATTACCCCTCCTGTGCTTCGCAGAACTGGGCTGGTGTCGGAAGGCCAATTGTGGAACCCTTTGATTAAACGACTTCTGCTCTGCATACCATGGGTGAACTTCCCAAGTGGTGTCCAAACCCCATTTGTCATCTGCTGTCTAATTAGCTCTGCTATCTACCCCTACCTTCTTCCTTGGGACCTTGACTAAGTGTGACTCCGGCCGCAATCAGCCTAGTAACAGGGGGAGGGTTTTTTATCTCCAACCCATGCGCATAGAGTAGTCAGGGTTAGCTGAAAGGTGGAGGTGGACTTGGGCCACGGGGTCCGCATTTGTATTATCCATTGACCTACCAGATATCAGTTGCACCGCATTATGGTGCTGTGTGCGTGTGTGTGCGAGTGCGCTCCATACAGACCTGCCTGATATCCAATGCACAGCGTAGAAGGCTGAGTGAGTGTGTGGGAGTGACTGCGTGAGGACCACCTGTCATTAATTACACCGCACGACGGTGTTGCTTTACATGTTGATTGCTTGCCAAAAGAATACTGAGTTTGACATATTTTTACCCGTGCGGCCTTGGCCCATGGTGCTGTTTAAAATTGTTGTAATTATCTTTGTGCCCACATTTTTTATATTGTCATGATCTGGGGTGCACCCTATAACTGTGTGGTATTGAATTGTAATAATTGCCAGGGTGGGCCTAGTTCTGACAATGTTTAGCACTGCATAGAGGTACTGGGCCATAAAGTAGGATCTTTCACAAGTGTGCATACTACTGATGTCATTTTAACACGGTTGGGCCTGGTACGGCTAGTGATATTTCCAAATGTGATTTATGCCCAGAAATGCATGATATTCATGTTGTGTTTATTAATGTGTGTGTTGAATACAAACGTTATTTACATACACCGTGAGTGTAACTCTTTTGTGAGGCTTAGTGGTTTGTTTATTGTGTGAGATTGCTGTGCCAATGCTTTACACATTGTCTCTGTGATAGGCCTGAGTGCTCAGTGTCAAGATACCCAAGGGTGAGTACAGGTTATACAGTGAGTGTAATCACCTACACCTGATAGGAGTGGCAAGTTCTGCCTGGTTTGGGCACAGACTCAGCCAACCAGAAAGGGCCAGTTTCAACAGGGGGAGACCTTAGAGGTAACTTATATGTATTAAACAGGGTTAAGTTGCCAGGTCGACATGGCAGTATGAAACTGCACACACAGGCTCTGCAGTGACAGGCCTGAGACATATTTAACTGGTTACTTAAATGGGTGGCACAATCAGAACTGCAGGCCACTAGTAGCATTTAATTTACAGGCCATGGGCACATGTAGTGCACTTTACTAGGGACTTATAAGTGAATTACATATGCCAATTGTCGAGAAGCCAATGTTACCATGTTTTAAGCAGAGAGCATGTGCACTTTAGCACTGGTTAGCAGTGGTAAAGTGCCCCAAGTCCTAAAGCCAACAAAAACAAATTCAGCAAAAACGGGAGGAGGAAGGCAACAAGTTTGGGGGTTGCCCTGCAGAAAGGGGCATTTCCAACAACTTATAATTCCGGTTTTACTCGTTTGATTTTTGTCATTTTTGTGTCATTTTATTTATCAAAGTTTATTCTATTTCACTAAATAGGTTTGGGATTTTTCTTGTGGCGTGTTCTTACTTTATTACTGTTTGAATATTGCCTAAATACTTAACACATTGCCTCTAAATTAAGCTTGACTGCTTTTGTGCCAAGCTACCATAGGATTAAGCACAGGTTTATTTACTCACTGTTGTGGTGCACTGAACAAGGATTGTGATTATTATTTGAAGAGGGTTCTCACTCCCTTCAACCAATAATCCAATATCTTACAATAACTTATTATAGTAAAGCAATGCAATGATACTCATATTACAAAACTAATGTATGAAATGCCTGGCACTGGAAATGTGTTCTTTAAAGACATCATTATTTGTAAGGTCAGAACAAAAGATGCTACATTTTGCATGGTGCAGCATTTGAGCTTGATTGATGAAGCATGAACTTTGCATATCTCTGGTCAACCAATCAAAAAGTCAGCAGTTTGACATAGACATAGCACATCCTGGTATCTCTTACTTACAGCTCCAAAATATTAGGTAAAAGTAACTGCTGCAGGCTGCACATATTTAGCCAAGCTTATACCGTAGAAGGCTTTTGTTCAGCTAGTACAGGAAGAATAATGAGGCAATGGTTGCTCCTGAAGCCTCCCTCAAGGCTTAGGCTGTCACAGGGACATACACCTAAACTGGTGTTAGCCTTTGAAAGATTTTAGGAATATGTCTCCAAAATAAAAAAAACGCTAGCGGAATGCCAAATAGGTAAAGAATGTTTTCCCCAGTGGTGTAACTCAGGCCCCTGCATAGCAGATGGAACCCCATCCTTTAGGGGGCCGAAAGCAATCTAAAGTTTATGAATATCTGTCATTTATGTATTTTCTGTCATTCAGCTTGATGGGCAGGAAGGCATCCTTTTAGAGACAGCAAGCAATCTATAGCTTAGAAATACCTGTGAATTATGTAGTCTCTGACATTCTGCTGGGGCCCCATCACCTTTTGTTATGCCATTGCTTTTTCCCTCAACAAGGGGGTTAAACAGAATATTGGCAGCAGTTGATCAATAATGAAATTGAAAATATATATATATATATATATTACCTACTGGCGGTTGCCAGTAGGTAGTTATAGTTAGGATGTAGTTTTTCATTTGCCAATAACTTTGGCATCATTTGAAGAATCCTTGCGAAATTTTCAAAACTAGTTTGACCCTCACTTCAGCTGCTGTCTTGAAAATTTTGGGGTGATCCATCAAGCGGGGGCCAAGGAAAAGGGGGGTCCCAAAACACGTTTTCCCCATGTTAACTTCCATAGGAACTTTAGACATGGCTACAGCCCAAACTGCTGAACAGAATCACACCAAATTTGACAGAAAGGTAGCTGTTGGTGCAGAAAGCGACCTTTTTGTTAATTGGTGTGAATCCGTTCAGTAGTTGCTGAGTAATTTAAAGAAATCTCCAGTTATATATATATATATATATGGGGACATGGAGGATCCGCTACCCCTTCCGATCTCGTGCTGACATCTGATTGGCTGCCAACACTTCAAACCAGGAAGTGTTGGCAGCCACCTTGTGCCCCTCCTTAAACCGAGTCACAGAAAAAAACATTAAAAAAAGAAAAGAGGGTAGAGTAGAAACACCCTGACCTCCTAGGCCTTTTGGGGGAGGGTGCCACAAATACCCTGCAGGGCCAAACAAGCATTTTTTAAAAAACTTTTCGGCAGGAGTGGCGCTGGATCCACCAATCCTGTTGAAAATTAAAAAACAAAATGAAGCGTAGGCTCCTGCACTTCATTTTTAATTGGCCCCCGGGAGGGCCAAGTCCTGGGAGCATTTTAATAAAGGAAGGGGTACACCCTCCCTCCTGGGACTGATTGATGCCCCTGGGACCCCCACCTCCCCTGGGCTTGTTTAATAAAAAATGCAGGAGAGACCTGTATGGCCTCCCCCACTGCCCGAGGACCACCACCTCCCTAGGGATTATTAATCTGTCAATGGAAGGGCCTCTTGCCCCCCCAACCCCAGGGACTGCTACCTTCCTGGGGCTTTTTGTTCAAAGAATGCAGGGGGGCCACACAGACCACCCCTCAGCCCCGGGGCGGCACCTCCCCGGGGCTTTCCTTTTCATTAATGAGGGGGGTGCATGGACCCCCCTCAGCCTCAGGGACTGCCACCCCCGAGGCTTTTGTCAATTTCAATATGGGGGAGTCGTGTGGCGCCCTCAGCCCCGGGGACCACCACCTCCCGGGGCAAATTGTAAGAAAGTGGGAGCACAAGGCCCCCATCCTGGAGCCAAAGATGGCTCTGGGGACCGCCACTCCCCAGGGTTGGCTCCTGCTATGTCCTAGGGTGCCCAACCCTGGAACATAGCTGTTTGCTATGTCTTCGCGGGAGCTTCACCCCTCCCACCAAGCCATAGCACACTGGGCTCCACTTTCAGCAAGCGAGAGCATTAAGAATGCTCTCCCTTGCTGAAAGCAGAGCACAATTCCTTTTAAAGAGAGGTCCCTCGCTGTAAAAGCAATGCCAACTCCAGCAGGAACCTTTTAGCTTCCCCTGCAGTCCCCAACAGAGTGGGTGCCTTGGGTGGGACCAGGGCACCCACAATTGAGTTAGGCTCCTGGGATGGGGTCGTCGGGGCCGAAATCACCCTAGGCGGAGGGTCGCTCAGACCCCCCTCTTTATTTTAAAATGTAAAATAAAAAAAGGCTGGGGGATGGGGTACCTAGGGCCAAAATCAGCCTGGGGAAGGGGGCCACACAGCCCCCTCCCCTAATTAATAAAAAAGAAAAGAAAAAAAAACAATGGCAAGTCGCCAGAGGCCCTGCCCCCTTTCACCACCACTATGCAAACACGCCTCCTGGCACACAACTGGTTGGGGAGTGAAGTCCCCTTAGATGCTGAGGGTCCTTGGGGTCCAACACGCCCTCTTGTTACCTCCAGTATGTCCCACAGAGCGTGATTGATGATAGGACTTCAGAGGCCACACCCTCTTTCTCCATCACTGTCCAAACGAGCCTCCTGGCGCCCTGCTGGTTGGGGGATGAAGTCCCATTGGCTCTAAAGTGTCCTTGGTGGCCAACAAGCCCTCCTGTTATCTACAGTAATTCCCATACAGCTGGATTGCAGCGAGGTCTTCAGAGGCAGCGCCCCATTTCTCTACCACTCTGCAAACGTGTCTCCTGGTGCACAGCTGGTTGGGGGATGAAGTCCTCTTGGACGCTGAGGGTCCTTGGGGGCCAACAAGCCCTCCTGTTACCTGCGGTAATTCCCACACTGTCGAATTGCCGACAGGTCTTCGGAGGCCACGCCCCCCTTTCTCCACCGCTCTGCAAATGCGCCTCCAGGAGCACTGATGATTGGGGGATGACGTCCTCTTGGATGCTGAGGGTTCTTGGGGGCCCAGAAGCCCTCCTGTTTCCTCCAATAAGTCTGACACAGCATGATTCCTGAGAGCTGGTCGGAGGCCGCGCCCCCTTTCTCCACCACTCTGCAAATGCACCGCCTGGTGCACAATCGGTTGTGAAGGAACTCCTCTTGACTGCTGAGGGTCCTTGGGGGCCAACAAGTCCTCCTGTTTTCTCCTGTAAGTCCCACAGAGCAATTGCTGAGAGGACTTCAGAGGCCACACCCCCTTTCTCCATCACTGTGCAAACCTGCCTCCTGGTGCACTGCTGGTTGGGGGATGAAGTCCCCTTGGCTCTAGAGTGTCCTTTAGGGCCAACAACCCTTCTGTTACCTACATTAAGTCCCACACAGCAGAATTGCCAAGAGGTCTTCGGAGGCCACACCCCATTTCTCCACCACTCTGTAAACGCACCTCCTGGCACACTGCTGATTGGGGGATGGCGTCCGCTTGGATGCAGAGGGTTCTTGGGGGCCCAGAAGCCCTTCTGTTTCCTCCAGTGAATCTGACACAGCAGGATTCCTGAGAGCTGGTCATAGACCCCGCCCCCTTTCTCCACCACTCTGCAAACGTGACTACTAGTTAAAAAACCATAGAAATTCACATAAAAAAAACAAAGGTTACAGGGATGTTATAGTTAGGAAATAGAATTTCAAAAACCTTAGAATTTGTTTAAAAACCAAAGTTTACAGGGTCATTGTAGTTAAGAAATAGAATTTTAAAGTGTAGAAATTCACTGGAAAAAACAAAGGTTACAGGGACATTAAAGCTAGGCTCAGATTTCACTTGTACAAAACCAGTGAAATTCATCACTCGTGCGGAGATTCGCCCGGAAGTCAGGCAAGAGCACTGAAGTCAGGCAGGAGCAAGCGATTGGCTGTGCGGTCAGCTGTGTGAAGCCGCAAACCGCGAGTCACCGCGAGTCACCGGGAATCGAGGGACAGCCGTGATGGAGTCTGGTCCTGGGGCTGTCGGCTAGTGGCTGGCTGCGGTTGCAGTTGCAGTGAGGCGGTTCCTACACCCGGGGCTGTCAGCTGCAAGGAGCTACATGTGTGCAAGGCAGGAGCAACGTGTGAGAGGAGCTCTCAGGGGGCTGTCAACAGTGGCAGGTGTCGCAAAAGTCCGGCCCCCGGTCCAGGGGGGCCACCAGCTACAGCTACAGCCCGCGGTCTGACGAGTTGTTGGGCTGACAGCTGTGGAGAAGCGGAAGGAAAGGTGAGCCGCAGCAGCTGTGCGCAGCCATTACACCTTCAATACCTTCACCTTCACCTTCACCTTGAGGGTCTTTTTAGTAGGCCCTCATTGAGTGGGAGCCCGGGTACCCGCAGAAGCGGCCCAGCTAGGTCTGGGTGCGGATTGCGGGCACCTGGCAGCTCCTGGCCGCTACTCGCCACTACTCACCTGATATCTGCGAGATACCCAGTCCGTTACCAGCTTAATATCGGTCTGAAATCGGCCTGATACCAGCAGGAGATCGGGACCCACTCTGTCATACCCCTGTGACGCCACAGGTTGTGGTTGTTACTAACCATCGTCTCAAACATTATTGCCATTTGTCAGCCCTCCACCCCGTACTTAGCATCACGACCTAAGTGGCGGCAGAATTCAGTTGGAATTCTTTTGCAATCCAAACAAAAAATAATAAATCCCCGCGCAGTTAACGCAATGAGGTCAGGCAGGCTGGGTGATACATTGGCACGACCTCAAACAAATCGGCGGAGAGAGAATGGAGAGAATGGAGAGAATGGGGATGGAATTCTGCATAGCAGTTTGAGTATTCCAACAGGAGATATAGACCAAGAGTCAGACAATTTAGCAGCACTATCTTTAACTTCTCCTGAAGATGCCCAATACTCAAGAGTTCGTAGTAGGATTAGCCAACCAACTATCGCAGGATATTTCAAAAAGAAACCTGAAATCGCAAACAAAGACTATGGAAAAGGACCATTAGCCTGCGGGGCAGATGGAGATCAAATATCTATGAATAAAGCGGAAATAACGCAAAACCTTGGACCTAATCCGGGGTGTTTGCGTGAAACCGTTCTACTTATTCCAGGGAATAAGGAAGAGTGCAGCAACTGCTCATTAGTCAATAACAGTCCCTGTATTTTACCAACAGTTGATATTGTGGCCCCCTCACCAGCAACATCACAATCCAATGGCCGACTCTTGATAAAAGCTCAGGTTCACACCCCCAGCATAAAAGGAGGTGGATCATAACAATCATGTTCTTCCAGTGGGTTTGGAGGTGCAACAAATCCCGACCTTTTAGCATCATCTACCTTGGAGATAAAGACAAAGTCAGCTCCAAAAGCAGGCACAATTTCTCGAACACACCAGGTTTTTAGTCAAAATTTGAACAACTCTGTGATTTATATATCTTCTGGCCCAGACCAAAATACAAGTGACGAGGTTTTTATGCCCTCCTCCATCCAGATACCATCTTTTACTCAGCTCAATCCAGAGGTGATCGGCGGATGCCAACATATGATTCCCGAGGCCTCCTCAAGCCCAATGGCTGTAGGAATGTAATTAAAATGGATCCTTCCAGCCTTATTTTGGAAACCAGTATCATTGATAAGGATCACAAGCCGACCCTGGTCCTGAGTAAATTTTCTATAGAGAATGTGCTCTCTTCGAACGGACAAAGCAAGGTTGCGCAAGCTGACTCTTTGATCAATCCTCTTAACTCGGCGGATTTATCATTGTTAGCCAAATATGATGAATTTACTCAGGATGGCACTCGTGTTCCTGAGGTGAAATTAAAAGATCCCGAAAAACGGAATATGGGGTAGTTTGCTTAACACAATGGACAATATCACTAATGCTCTTAATTACCACTCAGTCAAGTTGAACATTCAGGTGGACTTATTAAATACACTGGCTCTCTATGTATCTGGAATAGACACTAAGCTACTCCACCTATCAAACTTGGTAGTTAAGGCTCAATCTGACAAAGACAATCAACTGATCACATGTACTTGCGCTCATATTATCGAAAAAATTTCAGAGCTACCAACTATAGTAAGGTCCATGGTGGCAGAGGTCAAGACAATGTCGGATAAAATTGCTAAAGTCAAAGTAGGCGCAATTGAACAAGATCACGGCCATCACCCAGATACCAAAGCTCTAACTATGGGAACACTAGGCGAAACTGGGAATTCACAGGAAAAAAACGGGATCAGAAGAAATCCTAGAAAAAACACCAATAGTTCTCATACCCATAAAGTTCAGCAACAGAACACACTCTCATCAATTAGCAAGAATGAAAGTGAAAATCAAGCACCAAGGGATGAGACTACACAAAGCAATCCTCAGAAATCCCAGGACTCGACGGAAGGAAACGAACCCATGGAACAACTCTCAGTATCTGTTGCCAATGCTTCCCAAGCCACCTCTAACCTGGTCCCAACCACCAATACAATACAAGAAGGATTAACTAAAAGAGCAAGAAAAAGGTTAAGAAAAGCCCATAACAAATCAAAGAAACTAAAGAAATCTAGAAACGCTAGCTCGCCTTCTAATCCCAATACAAAAGAAATGTACCCAATATTTAGATTTTTAGAATCTCGTCAGTGTGAAACAACGGCAGGGCTAACCCCATGCCCAAATGAACTAGCCGTATCCTCCTCTTCCGCTGAAGCGACTCATGAACTTATAATGTCACATCCAACAGCAGTATCTTATTCTCAAGCGCTCGGACAAGATCTGGTCCAAAGAGGATGTGACCGGCAGAGTGCAGTGCAAAAAGTGGTCAGAGGTGAGCATGATAACAATGTTGCCCTATGGGAAAATATTCCAACTAACATCAAGCCTACGGTATCTACAGGACCACCAGACGTGGAAGACATCGGACCAGGCGATAGGAATACCCAAGGTATGCAGCAGTCACCTGAGTCGAGTGGTAACATAAAAAAGCGAAAGTTAGTGAACAACAAGTATCCAGTTTCTACTACGAAATTAATATTTACCCCATGGTATACCTCAAGGGGCCCTCACGATATAATGAATCGTGGTAATATTCTGAAACTGTTAAACTCAATCCCAGAGCTTACAGATTTAACATCAGAAGACTTACATTCGGTTGAATTTAAACAAGATCCTAATAATCACACTAAAGAGGTGTCTCTTACAACTTGGTACTGTGATGAGACCGTTTCTAAAATTTTAGAAAACAACTCACAATTTGAGAAATGGGGCATCAATATATGGAAAAGCAATGAAAATCAATATCCAACTTTACTGATCCCAAAGTTAATAACCAATAGTCCTGCTTCAAAAGATCCCTCTACAACCATAAGATCAGGAGGTCATACTAGGGTATTAAAAGGAGCCATAGGGCCATTATTTAATCCAGATCTGTCATCCGGAATCAAAATTGCAAGCTTCAACTCGGGTTCTCGAGTTTGCGAGGAGTTAAAGAAAAATAGAGCACTTAGTGATGACTGGAGCTGGCTTCCGAATATACTAACAAAAGGGAACACTGGAACGCACGAATGACGCTCAAAAAGTTCAATCAAGGAAATAAAACTTTTTAACATTTGCTCATGGAACCCCAACAGCCTTAAAACTCTAATAGAGGACCAAGATACTTTAACTTTTTAAAGGGATTTTGATGTTTTAATGTTTAAGGAAACATGGAATATGACAAAGGAACCCCTTATTGGATATTACGAGTATTCGAATTTTGCATCACACACGTTTGTTTTTTGTCGCGCTAGTGGCGCCTTATCAATTTACGTGTCATTGACCCTGGATGTCAAACACCATGAAATTGACTTTCAAGTAGCATTGCTTCTGTGCATTAAATTAGACCTCAAACAACCAATAATATTTATAAATGTTTACCTAAGTTCAAAAAATACTGTCAAGTCATCCCAATTTACTACACTATGGGAAGTAGTCAAAATTTTGCACCATGAATATCCAGCCACCTTGCTAATTATCTCAGGAGACTTTAATATGCATTTGCTCGCCAAAAAACGCGCTAACAAACCAAGCAGAGCGCTGACACAGATGTGCTGTTCTCAGCTCAACATAATCTTATGATACTACAGGAAAATGCTCAAAATCCCAATAAGAGCGTTCCTACTTTTAAAATATCAGGTCAAATTTCCATTATTGATTATTCCATCATTTCAATGGAGTTGAAATCCTCCTTTCACAATTATCAAGTGATTCCTAGGATAGAAAGTGATCACAATCCTCAATCAATCTCCCTGGTATTATCAGTCGCCCACCTGCATGAAGCAAGATCTATGGTAACCGGGCCAACAGCCTTTAGCCTGAAAAGGCTAGTGTGGAACTCGAGTAACCAGTAGGAAATATGGGAATTTTTAGAACCTGCAATTGCTAAGGCGCTAATTGAGAAAAGTCAAGGGAAGTCTATGGTTGATATCTGGTCCTGTCTGTGTGCTTCACTTTTGGATCTCTTTCCTTCTTCAACTTCATTAAAAGGGTCCATTATGAGGCCTAAAAAATCAGGATGGTATACAAATAGATTACTTCACCAAAAAAGAGAACTTAACAAAGCAATAAGGGCCACATTTAGAAAAACGAATGGAGCTCTAAAAACTTCAGAACTCTGCAAATTAAAATGGCTTTGAAGGTCCTATAAAAAAGAAATATGGAAAGCCAAACATACGTATTATGAAGGAATATGGACTAAGCTGCATTTTTCCTGCAAAACAAACAACTTGAAAGTATTCTGGGGCATAATAAACAATCTCGAAAATGGTAGCAAAAGAGCAAATAGTGCCAATATAGCCGAATCCTGTTGGGCGTCTTTTTTTCCAATATTTATGGGGCATCCCCAGATGTAATGTCTAACAATATTGCCGTTCATCAAAAGTCAGGCCCGCTGAGCAGCGAAGACGGTGGAATTTCCAGGAATGATGAGTATCGCATTCAAGCTGAGCTACAAGTCAATGAGATATGGCAACTCGAACAAGTAAAAATGGCAATAAGCAGGATTAGATTGAATGGTGCACCAGGCCCCAACGGATCCCGAATTCAATATTTAAAGCTAAGCTTGATCTTTGGTCAGAGATTTTAACAACTTTGTTCAATTATGTTATTAAAACTAAAATGGTCCCCGAGTCATGGCATAATACAGCCGAATTATAAAAGTGGCGCACAAGACAACCCAGCAAATTATAGGCTAATCACCCTAACAGATGTGGAGGCAAAAATATTCTCAAACTGTTTGCTGGATGACCTGGAAGAATGGGCCTCTAAAGAAAATTTAATTCCAACATTCCAAACTTGGTTTCGAAGGGGCGAGTCAACGACCACGAACTTGACCCTACTGACTCTATTGGCCGAAAGAGCTAAGTATAGAAAGCAAAAGCTATTTATTTGTTTCGTTGACCTTAAGGAATGGCAGACATACTCAGAACCACAAACGAGCACATTTGTCGGGGGTTGATATGGCTTGCTTCGTTCTCAGAGTCAACATTGCTTTGCTAACACCAGTAGGTCTGCCATTGACCATCAGCACGTTGGCTTTCTCAATTCTTATTTTGTCATGGTGTTTACTAAACTTTATTGTTGGGGAAAGTGGCGGCTCCTCGTCAATATAAACGAAAAATTCCTACAAGAAAAAAAATGTGCTTTGCCTCAAAAACATACTTTTCCATGGACGACCCCAGGACTTGATGGAACTACTTTGTGTGTGGATGTGTTCCTGATGAAAGGGCAACATGCGTCACTCACAGTGAAGTTATCGAATAGCTGAAGTGGGCTGGCAAGGGGCCCCATGCTGCAGTGACTGGAAAACGAAATACAAATTGTACAATAACAGACGAATGAAGAGGGGTGGATAAAAGGCGCTATAAATATAAGGAAGCATATATTGCTGTTTCGGAGCGGAATTGGGGTGAGAAGGTGGAAATCCTTATTCGATATCGTCCTTTCTCCCAGTGACGTCTGAAACGGGATACCGGGATTCTGCAGCCAGGGATGCTGACGCAGGGCTCTAGCAGGTCTCCCCACTGATGACACGGTTGGAAATTAGCATTCCGGCTCTGCTCAAAATGCAGCGATGACGCCTCTGATGCAGCGCCACCGCTCCTCGCTCCGCCCCGCTTCACAGGTGAGTCTCTCACCAGGGGGCACCGGGGCCTGCGGGGTTGTCTCGCTGCACCGCTTAGAGCTCATTAGCAGCTCGCCGAGAGCGGAATAAAATTTCCCATTCACCCAGGGGAACGAGGAGGGCAGGGCTTCCCGGCAGGCTTATGTGATGCTGTGTGCTGGGGATTTCCTGGGGATCCCGCCACAGTTGGCTGCTGGCACAGTGCTCGATGGATACGCGTCAGGGTAGTGTATGTGGTGCGTAAGAGCACGCGAACAAGAGGAACTGCACAGAGAGGGGGGGGGGAGGGGGTATTTTGGGCTGAAGCCCTTTGAGCCCAATGGGCGTTGCGCGCCTGCATCCTACCATTACATTTTTCTTCTTAGAATCTACATTGATGGGCACCATGCTTTTTACACAATTGTACAATGAAAGTTTGATTTTTAGTTTGATCGAATGTATTTCACAGTATATTGGTTTCATTGTTTATTTGGAAAGATATTACATCAACGATATCGACTACCATCATATTGTTACAGTAAGTACATACAGGAGATTATTGATTTAGTATTCTAAATTCCACATCTACTTACATAGATGATAGGTTGATAGCTGGCATTGTGGATACAATATATTTGCAAGTCAATGCTAAAACAACGACATAGGCCCCAATTTCGAGTTTAGCGGAATTCCGTGCACAGATTCCCAGCAGCCTGAATTATCACTGCCTGCCAATTTCTCACCATGCTCATTATGAGCTCGAGCCCTTGGAATGAGGAATAACTGTGAATGCAGAAAATTACTCTGTACAATTCTGCATCCTGTTACCTTTTCTTAGTGGTTTAAGGCTTTGAGAAAATGATAAATAGAAGCATTGGCTTCCCTGTGACTCGAGGGGTGGCAGGATGGGGGTTGGAGCAATTGGAGAAGAACTCTGGGCCATTTGTGATCAAGTGGAGCAATATCCCATCAGGGAATAACACCATGCACGCAATGCCCATAGGGCTGAAAGGGCTTTAGTGCCCCCCCCCCCCCCAGCTTGTGTCTCAGCCCGGGATCCTGCAGCTCGAATTGCTCTGGCATCGGCTGGACAGTGTCTGGAGTCTTATCTCAGCCCAACTAGAGTTTTACAAAGGTCTTTAAAAGACCATTTAGATATTTACATGCCTGTGTGAACTGGTTATGGAGGCTTTGTTTTTTCCCCCCACTGGTTCCAGTTCTCCTTGGGTCCCCACTATGCCAATTCCTTACATTTGTATTTTATTTTTACTGCCACAGTGGGAAAATGGATTTAGTGAAAAGGCATCTCATGAGTATGGATGCCACCTTTTCAAAAGAAAAATACTGGCTATTTGTTATTGTTTAAAGAGTCTTCAAAGGCCTCGCCTTGACACTAAATAGGGTTGTAAATAAAATGGTATGTATTCATTGGTAACATTACTTTTCTGTGTTTGTTTCCTTTAATTATTAATCATTGATCATTAGTGCAGCCCGAGAACACATTTAAAAGTGCTTTCTATTTATATTTGCTATTTGAAGTATGCACAGATAAGTGCTAAAAATACCAGTTTTAGGCGATTTTGATTATTTTTGTACTGGATGGGACATCAAAATACCAGTGGTGCCAGTAGAAATCCAGTCAGCTGGCAACCCTAATCACAAGACTGAAAGTTTATTGCAGGATCAGCAACTTATCTTTTCCTCCACCCACCATTCCTGATTGATGGCATCATAGCAATAGTTTAACTTGTATCTGAAACCCTACGCCAGCCGTCAATACAATGACAAGTTATTCCAGGTGTCTGGGAATACATCCTCCATTCAGACAACTTACTCCTCATTCGCCTGCTCACCCTTCACTTTCATGCTCACCCTGCACTCACAGCGATCACACTGCACTCCCACTGCTCACTGTGCATTCACACCATTCACCCGCCTTCGCCCCAGCTAAAAACAACAAAACCACGATTATGACCAGAAATCTTAAACAAATCCCTCCTGGCGCACTTGAGTCCAATCTCCAAACCCAACTTCGTCTCACCCCACCCTCTCCCAATACAAATGAACTCACAGAGCACTTTAATAAAACTGTCTCTGAGGTTTTAGACCAACTTGCCCCTCCCAAACTTAAAACTCTAAAAAATATCCCCTTCAAATCATGGTTTACCTCAGACCTCAACAATGAAAGACGCTCACTTAGACTCGCCGAAAGAACATGGAGACGACACCCTTCCCCCTCCCATCTCGCCCTCCTTAGAACCGCTAGATCTACCTACAAAAAACACTATTTCTCTGAAAAGGCATCTTTCTTCCGCTCGCAACTCGCCCGGGCCAAGAACCGACCCAGAGAACTGTTCAACATTGTTAGAAACCAAACCTCCCCGGCCCCCCTCAACTTGTTGGCCTCCACTAACAAATGTGGAGAAATTGCTAACTTTTTCACCGAAAAAATTGCCAAAATTGATCAATCCTTCCAGGTAACTCAGCCCCCCCACCCCCCAATGTCCTCTTGATGCTACCCTCAATACCACACTCCCCCTAACTCTACCCCCTATTCCGTCCCCATACCTTCCTTCATCTACCCTGCCTGAATCCTGCCTCTCTAAACCTCTGCTTAAAAATAATGCCTCCTGGCATAATTTCAACCCCGTTTCAGAACTAGAAGTCTTTAACATCTTATCCAAATTAAAGCCAACCTCTCACACTAAAGACCCGCTTCCATCTTCCCTCGTCCAAGATCTAAAGCACATCATCGTCCCTTACTGGACTTATATCATTAACTCCTCCGTTTCTACGGGGTGCGTCCCTGTCTCCCTCCAACTGGTTCGCCTCCTACTTCCAACACAGATCCCAACAAATTAAAATTCAAAACTACCTCTCTTGCCCCACACCTGTCGCCCTCGGTGTCCCACAAGGATCTATCCTCTCTCCCGCTCTCTTCAACCTCTTTATGGAACCCCTTACCCTCATACTCAAACAAGCTGGAATTAACTATCACCTGTATGCTGATGACACCCAACTGTACTATAAAATTAAATCCCACTCCGATATCTTACACCTCAACACTGCCCTAACCAAGATTCAATCCTGGTTCTACTCCAATCATCTCAAACTCAATCCAAACAAAACTGAAATCATTCTTTTCTCTCCTAAAAACAACCCTCTCCCCATTCAAACTTGGATCGCTGACCTTAATGCCCTAAACTGTTCTCTCTCCCTCGCCGAATCAGTAAAATCTCTTGGCATCACCATCAACAGTAAGTTAACGCTCAATTCCCATATAAAAAATTCGGCAAAGGGAGCACTCTTTAGACTCCGACATCTCCAAAAAATCAAACCTTTTATTCCAGCGGAAGATTTCAAATCGGTTGTCCAATCTCTAGTCCTCTCGAAAATTGACTACGGAAACGCTTTACCTCCGGAACTCCCAAAGTTCACCTTGCCCCCTCAAATCTGTTCTCAACCTAGCGGCAAGGCTAACAACGGACTGTAAACGCTTCGACCACATCTCACCTGCCCTCAAGGACCTTAAATGGCTTCCTATCGAAGGCA
This sequence comes from Calotriton arnoldi, assembly GCA_963921515.1. Classification (NCBI taxonomy): domain Eukaryota; kingdom Metazoa; phylum Chordata; class Amphibia; order Caudata; family Salamandridae; genus Calotriton; species Calotriton arnoldi. Next base: position 606,588 of record CAWUFW010002205.1, on the reverse strand, counting down.
GATCCTCCTACAAAATTACCTGCATAACGCACAAAACCCTTTACCAAAATACCCCGCCTTACCTCTCAAATAAACTCAACAAAGCGGGTTGCGCATGCCTGCTGAGAAGCACCAACTCTCTTCTCCTCATCCCCCCTCTTCTGAAAAAACAAGCAACTCAATCCCGCTCCTTCTCTGGAAAGGCCCCCAGCATCTGGAATGCCCTACCTAAAGATCTACGAGAAAACCCCTCTTATGTCAATTTAAAAAAAGACCTTAAAATACACCTGCTCAACAAATATTGGGGTACATAATCCCTCTCTTACTGCACTTGCTATACTCTCCCTACTCCCAAATACCCTCACCCTCTCCCCTCTCACCAGACATCCCCCTCCCGCCCCCTCATCCCCCCTGCCTCCATCCTCTCCTCATCCTAACAGCCACCATCCCACCCTTCTCACGCGCCCTACCCGCCAGCTTGATTCTGACCACTGAGCCTACCATATGTATACAGTATTATTATTTGTTACGCCATCCTTTTTTAATGCTATTTCTTCTTAAACTGCCCTTTCTTTCTCTCTCTCACCAATTACTCTATAGCACTCAATATGCTATTTTTGTTTACCATGTATGATTGCTGCATTTGAAACAATTGTTCTGTATTTTTCTGAACATCATCCGAACAATGTTAAGCGCTCTGATACCCATGGGTGGAGCCAGCGCTATATAAAACTTATAAAATAAATAAATAAATAAATAATACCCTGCACTCACACAAACACACCGCTCACCCTGCACGCACATGACACTCTACTCACTTGTAACTTTCACAGTTCACCCTTGTTGGAAAGTGGATTATTGGTAGGGGCAAATGTAGGTCTGCCACTGGCAATAAGGCCACTAATCATTGGTAGGACTCAGCATAGGTCTTAGAAAATTATTCCTATGCTCAACCCTTGGTAATGTGGCTGCGAGCAGACAGGCTTAACTTCAAAGAAAGGTATGTAAAGCATTTAAAAACACCAATTCAGTAAATAATTAAGACACAACACATAATAAAAATCCAACACCAATTTATAAAAATAGGAAATATGTTTATCTTTAAAATGACACCAAAACGACAAAAATCCAATGTAGGGAACCGGAGATATGAATTTTCAAAGATTTAGCAAAATATAGAACTTAGAAGCTTATAGCACCATATTGGGATACAGGCTCGCGATAGACCGACCCAAAGTCAAAGTTTTAGGCCGATCGCGATGGAGCCCTGAGCGGATACCCCATGCAGAAGGTCCCGGTCACAGTTTTTACCTTCGGACTTAGAAACTTTTCTGGAGCTTTTCTCCCAGAGGTCCCTCGAAGCTTTCAGCCAGTCCGGATTCGGTGAGGGTTCGCCGGCTTGCCTTGCGATGAGCTCCCGGTCACTTTCCTACATTCGGACTTAGAAACTTTTGCGGTACGACCTCTGGAGCATTCCAGCGGAGCGAACCCAGGATCCAGGCCGACACGCGGTTGAAGGCAAGCGGCTTGGCTTTCGCGGTTGCTCCCGGTCACCTTTTCTACGAGCGGACTAAGAAACTTTTCTGGAGCTTTTTCTCGCGGGGTCCCTCGATGCTCTTCACCAGGCCGGATTCGGTGAGGGTTCGCCGGCCTCGGATTTCTTCTACTCCCGGTGAAACTCTGGAAGTTGGACCGTCGGAGCTTTTAGCGGGACAAACCTGGATGGCTTGGCCGGCTCGCGGTTGAAGGCCGGCGGCTTGGCTGACCAGGTTGAGTCGGTCCCTCTATGGAGCTTTTTTTCAAAGTTCCTCCAAAGTTCTCCAAACTTCTTGAACTTCTTCCTGAAGTTCCTCAAAGGGTCCCAAAGTGTCTCAAACTCACTGCCAAGGGTCTGGAAGCTCCAAGATGGTCCTTGAAAGTTGAGGACTTCAGTTCCCACAATCCACTTGGACGTCACCCTTACAAATCCACTGGTAGTTCCCCAGGTTGATGATCCTTGGTGATGAGGGTCCAGGTGAGCTCTGTTAACCTGTAGCTTGCAGGGAGTCCACTCTTTACTTCTTTTTCAGCAAGGTAGTCCACAGGGCTGTAGTTTCTGATGGTGCAGGCTTCAGAGGTCAGGCCTTAAAATTTGCACAGCAAAACTTCTCAGCTTGGCACAATGTCCTGCTTTCTTCAGTTTCAAGCAGCAGATCTGGAGGGCTCTGCCCCTCTCAGATACGTATTCCAAGTTCTCTGGGTCAAGCAGGAGGTCACTTCCCGACCAATGGGAGCAGGGTAACTCCTCAAAGATATGACCACATCCTGTAGAGTGTGGCATTATTTTGTCCCAGAGTGCATCAAATCTTCCAAATCCATAATGGCTGATTTTCCAGCAAGGAGGTAAGAGCTGGCTAAACACACACCTAGGATGGCTAATTTACTTAGACTCTCCCCTCTGCATCTGCTCATACCTTCCTTAATCCTACCATCTGCCTAAGGTGGAAAGTTCAGAGTTGTAAATGACACTGTTCTCTGCTCTCCTCTTTGAAGAGCATAGTTTACGACTCCGCCCCCTGGCCTGGCATTCCTATGGAACAGCACACTGCCCTGCCAGCAGAGCTGGTTGACCCCAGGGGCTCTTTATCACCTCTTCAAGGCAGCCTGGCTAATCCACTTAACTCTGACCAATCAGGGCAGACCACTGGAAGGCTGAATCTGGACTTACAAACAAGAAAGTCTTATAACTTCTTGTATGTACACTTTAGGAGAAATTCAACAATATCATATTGTTGAATTTATTAATACCATTCGGGAAGTCTTTGAATGGCACTTCTAGCCCTCTCCTATCAAGAGTTATTAGTTAATAACTTTCTACCATGTTAACCTATGTAACAGGATTTGCAATGGGAAAAATGACTTGGGCCATTTTTCCAGCACCAGGACTTACAAAAACATATTTTATAAGTATTTTGCTTATATCTACAGGACCCCCACCCCATGGGACAACTAGGGGAGACTTTAAGGGTTCTGAATCTGTAGAAATATTGCAGATCCTCACTTCACAGTGCTCCTAGCATCAAAGTCGAATTTGGGCAGCACTTGATCACAATGTGGGGAGTGAAATGTGAAATTTCACTTAACCCAGGGCATATAAAACTCATTTTATAAGGGTCTACCTTATAGATACCTGACCCCCCACCCCTGGGACACCTAGGGGAGACCCTGGGGGTCCCTAATATGCCATAACATTGTAGATTATCCATTTTAAGTGCCCCAAACACCAAAGTCGAGTTTGGGCACAATTTACTTTTTAAAAGCAGTCCTAGCACCCAGGGCTGCTTTTAAAACTGACCTCAGGCCTCAGCAGTGCACACATGCAAGTGCAGAAAGCTGCTGGCCTCTAAACTGCCATGCCCTACTACATACTAGGGACTGATAGGTAATTTCAATTCCCCTGCCCTATTATATACTAGGGGCTTATAGGGTAGGTCATGCAATCACAGGGGTACCCCAACCCATAGTGTACCCTAGTGTATGTAGGTGTTTTCACTGCATCTAAGTGTTTTCAGCATAGCACGGGCCCTGGGCCTGGTTAGGCAAAGCCCAGGGTCATTCAGAGTCAGTTACCACCAGTACCAGTCAGCAAAAAGGAGGGGGGTGCCCAGGGCACAGGATGACTTTGCAACTTAGCCCCCCCCCCAAACGAAAGGTGATGGGTTACTAACCTACACACTGGTAGTCCTCATCAGCTAAGTGGAAATCCTGGAAAGTCCATCTGCATTTGCATGGGCAACCCCAGGTCTGTGTTCCACTGTAAAGTCCATTCCCTGTAGGGAAATGGACCACCTTAACAGCTTGGGATTCTCCCCTCTCATCTGCATGAGCCATCTGAGAGGCCTGTGGTCTATTTGAACACGAAAGTGAGTCCCAAACAAATATGGTCTCAACTTCTTCAGGGACCAAACCACAGCAAAAGCCTCTCTCTCAATGGCACTCCACCTCTGCTCTCTGGGAAGAAGCCTCCTGCTAATAAAGGCAACTGGCTGATCAAGGCCCTCTTCATTTAGCTGTGACAACACTGCCCCAATCCCTTGCTCTGAAGCATCTGTCTGAAACACAAATTCTTTTGTGTAGTCAGGGGCCAGTAGCACTGGTGCTGAACACATAGCAGCTTTCAGAGTGTCAAAAGCCTTCTGACACTCTGGGGTCCAATCCACCTTCTTGGGCCTCTTTTAAGAAGTGAGTTCTGTTAGGGGCCCCACAATGGTCCCATCATTTTGAACAAACCTTCTTTAGTACCCTGTCAGTCCAAGGAATGCCCTGACCTGAGTCTGGGTAACAGGAGCTGTCCAATCCAAAATAGATTGGATTTTAGCTTGGAGAGGCTGTACATGGCCCCCACCTACCAGGTGGCCCAGGTACACCACAGAACTCTGCCCTATTTGGCACTTGCTTGCCTTAATAGTCAGGCCTGCCTGCTGCATGGCTTTAAGCACTTCCCTTAGGTGGCTTAAGTGATCCTGCCAGGTAGAACTGTATACAGCTATATCATCCAGGTAAGCTGCACTGAACTGTTCCAACCCAGACAAGACCCTGTTCACCAACCTTTGGAAGGTGGCAGGTGCATTCTTTAAGCCAAAGAGCATTACCTTGAACTGATAATGTCCCTCTGGTGTGGAAAATGCTGACCTCTCCTTTGCTCCATCAGTGAGGGCAATCTGCCAGTAACCTGAAGTCAAATCAAAAGTACTCAGGTACTTAGCAGCCCCTAACCTGTCAATGAGCTCATCAGCTCTAGGTATAGGGTGAGCGTCAGTCTTTGTGACTGCATTCAATCCTCTGTAGTCCACATAGAACATTAACTCCTTGGGTCCCCCCTGAGGATTAGGTTTAGGCACCAGCACCACTGGACTGGCCCATCATGGACTCTCAAACGGTTCAATTACCCCCAATTCCAGCATCATAGCAACCTCAGCTTTAATGCTGGCTCTGACATGGTCAGATAACCTGTACAGTTTATTTTTGACAGGTAGGCTGTCACCAGTGTCAATGTGGTGCACACACCACTCAGTGATGCCTGGGGTCAAAGAGAGCAGGCCAGCAAACTGCTCCAGCACTTGCTTACAGTCTCTGTGCTGCTGGTCTGTCAACTTGGGAGAAAGTATCACCCCCTCCACTGACCCATCTTGCACATTAGTGGAGAGGAGGTCGGGCACAGGCTCAGTTTCCTCCTCCACACCCTCATCAGTGACCAGTAACATGGTCATGTCTGCCCTGTCATGGTGGGGTTTCAATCTATTCACATGCAGGACCCTATGAGGGTTCCTGGGGGTGCCAAGGTCAACCAAATAGGTAACCTCACCCTTCTTTTCTAAGATTGGATAGGGCCCACTCCACTTGTCATGGAGGGCCCTGGGAGCCACAGGCTCCAACACCCACACCAATTGTCCTGGAGTATACTCAGGCATAGTAGCCTTTTGATCATACCAGTGCTTCATGAGCTCCTGGCTGGCCTCCAGTTTCCTGTTTGCCTTGTACATGTACTCTGCCATTCTAGATCTCAGGCCTAGCACATAGTCAAGCACATTGTCCTTTGCTCCTTTAAGAGGCTTCTCTAAAAACTCTCTCAGCAGGCTCAATGGCCCCCTCACAGGGTGTCCAAACAACAACTCAAAGGGACTGAAACCAACCCCTTTCTGTGGCACCTCCCTGTAGGCAAACAGTAAGCATGGGAGGAGAACACCCCATCTCCTCCTCAGTTTCTCTGACAACCCATTTATCATGCCCTTCAGGGTTTTGTTGAATCTCTTAACAAGACCATTTGCTTGTGGGTGATAGGGGGTGGTGAACTTGTAGTTGACACCACACTCATCCCACATAGCACTCAGATAGCTGGACAGGAAATGTGTGCCCCTATCTGACACCACCTCTTTTGGAAAACCCACTCTGGTGAACACACCAAGCAGTGCTCTAGCCACTGCAGGAGCATCAATGGTTCTAAGAGGGATTGCTTCAGGGTACCTAGTGGCATGGTCCACTACCACTAAGATATACCTATTCCCTGATGCAGTAGGTGGGTCCAGGGGACCAACAATGTCCATCCCCACCCTTTCAAATGGAACCCCAACCACTGGTAGTGGTATTAGGGGAGCCTTTGTCTTGCCCCCTGCCTTGCCACTGGCCTGACAGGTGACACAGGAGCTGCAAAACTCCTTTACCTTTTCAGACATATGGGGCCAGTAGAAATGGTTCAGCAACCGGTTCCATGTCTTTGTCTGTCCCAAATGTCCTGCCAAGGGGATATCATGACCCAAAGTCAGGATGAACTCTCTATACTTCTGGGGCACCACCAACCTCCTGGTGGCCCCCTCCTTGAGGTTTCTGGCCTCAGTATAAAGCAGTCCATCTTCCCAGTAGATTCTATGAAACCCACTGTCATCCCCTTCCTCTTGCTTGGAAGCAATCCGCCTCAAGCTCTCAAGGGTGGGACAGTCACGCTGTCCCTTACTGAACTCCTCTCTGGAGGGTCCACCTGTTCCTGTCAGTTCTGCCAAATCTGACAGCTCTGGCAGGGATGGAGTCCCTCCCTCAGAGGCCAGATCCTCCCCATTAGGGTTAGATTCTTCCTGTACCTCTGGAGTTCCCTGGGCTGGCTCACCAGGCCCAGTGCCCTTGTCCTTGGATGCTTGGCCCTTTGTTCCAGGGTCCAAGTGTCCAGCCCCTCACTTCTGGCTAGTCTGTGACCTAGTCACAGCACATACCCACTCAGGGAGTTCCAATATTTTCATATGGAGTCCTCTCTCTACCTCTGACCACACAGAGGCTTCAAGATCATTGCCCAGTAAACACTGGACTGGGAGCACCTTTGACACAGCTGCCTTCATAGGGCCTGTCACACCTCCCCATTCCAAATCCACCACAGCCATAGGCTGGAGTTTGATAGTGCTGTCTGCATAAGTCACCTGGTGAAACTAACCAGGTAACAACCTCTCTGGAGACACCAGCTCATCCAGGACCGTAGTTACACTAGCCCCAGTGTCTCTGATAGCCTCAACCTCAGTCCCATTCACTTTAGGCCTCTGCCTGTACTTGTCCATGTTTGGAGGTAAGGCAGCAAGGGTTGCAATATTCACCCCACCCAGGGACAGTAAGGTTGCTTCCACCACCTGACTACTCCTCACTGGGGCACCACTCTCCACCCCTACACTGACACTGGCAATCCCTGTGGATGGCCCCTTAGGGGGGAGCTTCTTGGCGCAGACAGCATCTCCTTGTTTGTGCCCTGGCTGGTTACAGTCAAAGCACTTACCCACTTTTGAGGGATAAAAGAACCTACCATTCTTTGCCTGATTCCACCTCCCTTTGGATTTTGGTTGGCTCGGGGCCCCCCTCCTTGTGCAGGTTTTTGTGGGTCTTTGGAGGACTCCTTCTGGTTTTGACCTTCTTTCCCTTGGGCTTTCCCCTGGGGAGGGACCTGTCCTCCTTTCTTCTGGTCACCCCCCCTGGTGCTGTATGGAAACCCGGGTTCTCACCCACTCATCAGCTGCTTCACCCAGCTCTCTGGGGTCTGTCAGCTTAGAGTCCACTAGATCCTGGCGTAGCTTCTCTTCTGCACAATGAGTCAAAATATGTTCTTTCAAAAACAAATTATACAATCCCTCATATGTGACAACTTTGTTACCAATAATCCAGTCTTCCAGTGCCTTCACTGAAACGTCCACAAAGTCTACCCAAGACTTTGAACTCAATTTCTGGGTGCCTCTAAACTTCACCCTGTACTGCTCTGGAGTCAGACCAAACCTCTTGACTAAGCATGCCTTCATCTGCTGGTATGATTCTGCACCCTCTCCCTTCAGGGTCAGGAGCCTATCCCTCCCAGCTAATGGAATCAACTCCCACAGGAGTGCACCCCAATACCTAAAGTGGACCCTACTCATTCTAAGGGCCCTCTCAAAAGCTGCTAGCCACTTGTCAATGTCACCCCCCTCAGTGTACTTGGGTACTATACCCTTGGGAAGTTTGTGATCAAATGCACCACCCCTGGACATTTCAAAATCTTCATCATTTTCACTGCCACCATTTCTTTTCAATGCCTCCTCCCTCTCCCATCTCTTCTCAGCCAATTTCAGTTTCCTCTGCTCCAAAGCTATCAAAGCTAATTGAGCCTTAAGCTGTCTCTCTGCAAGGGGCGGTGGGGGTCCCTGAGTAAGGGACCCTTCCCCACTCCCACCATCTGGATTCATATGGCTCACACTAGAGAAAATGGAAGCTGCATCATCCTCACCCTCCTTTTAGATGAGGTTGGGGGGACACCCTCTATCCCCCCTTGACTCTCCTCAGCTGCCCCTGCCCAGGCCTTTAGGGACTCAAGCAACCCTGCCATCTTAAGCTTCCTGAAAGCAGGCAGCCCCCTAAGCCTGCACTGTTCACTAAGATCAGCCATCTTAAACTGGGACAGTTTAGCCAGGTCCAGCTCCATGGTTCCCTAGTTTTGGGTCACAAAAACTAGGCACAACAGACTTAGAACAATTTGGAAAAATCAAAACAATGGATTAAAAACAGTTTAGTCCAAATTCCAAAAATCAAACTCAAAAGTTTTGTTCTAAGGCAATTTAGAGGATTTTTATAATCTTAATTCACTTTACTGAAAGGTGTACTTTTAAACACAAGTCCTCATCCACACCGCTGAGCACCAAATGTTAGAAAGTGGATTATTGGTAGGGGTAAATGTAGGTCTGCCACTGGCAATAAGGCCACTGATCATTGGTAGGACTCAGCATAGGTCTTAGAAAATTATGCCTATGCTCAACCCTTGGTAACGTGGCTGCGAGCAGACAGGCTTAACTTCAAAGACAGGTATGTAAAGCATTTAAAAACACCAATTCAGTAAATAATTAAGACACAACACATAATAAAATCCAACACCAATTTATAAAAATAGGAAATATTTTTATCTTTAAAATGACAGCAAAACGACAAACATCCAAATGTAGGGAACCGGAGATATGAATTTTCAAAGATTTAGCAAAATATAGCACTTAGAAGCTTTTAGCACCATATTGGGATACAGGCTCGCGATAGACCGACCCAAAGTCAAAGTTTCAGGCCGACCGCGATGGAGCCCTGAGCGGATACCCCACGCGGAAGGTCCCGGTCACAGTTTTTACATTCGGACTTAGAAACTTTTCTGGAGCTTTTCTCCCCGAGGTCCCTCGAAGCTCTCAGCCAGTCCGGATTCGGTGAGGGTTCGCCGGCTTGCCTTGCGATGAGCTCCCGGTCACCTTCCTACGTTCGGACTTAGAAACTTTTGCGGTTCGACCTCTGGAGCGTTCCAGCGGAGCAAACCCAGGATCCAGGCCGACACGCGGTTGAAGGCAAGCGGCTTGGCTTTCGCGGTTGCTCCCGGTCACCTTTTCTACGAGCGGACTTAGAAATTTTTCTGGAGCTTTTTCTCGCGGGGTCCCTCGATGCTCTTCACCAGGCCGGATTCGGTGAGGGTTCGCTGGCCTCGAATTTCTTCTACTCCCGGTCAAACTCTGGAAGTTGGACCGACGGAGCTTTTAGTGGGACGAACCTGGATGGCTTGGCCGGCTCGCGGTTGAAGGCAGGTGGCTTGGCTGACCAGGTTGAGTCGGTCCCTCTATGGAGCTTTTTTATAAAGTTCCTCCAAAGTTCTCCAAACTTCTTGAACTTCTTCCTGAAATTCCTCAAAGGGTCCCAAAGTGTCTCAAACTCACTCCAAGGGTCTGGAAGCTCCAAGATGGTCCTTGAAAGTTGAGGACCTCAGTTCCCACAATCCACTTGGACGTCACCCTTACAAATACACTGGTAGTTCCCCAGGTTGATGATCCTTGGTGGTGAGGGACCAGGTGAGCTCTGTTAACCTGTAGCTTGCAGGGAGTCCACTCTTTACTTCTTTTTCAGCAAGGTAGTCCACAGGGCTGTAGTTTCTGATGGTGCAGGCCTCAGAGGTCAGGCCCTAAAATTTGCACAGCAAAACTTCTCAGCTTGGCACAATGTCTTGCTTTCTTCAGTTTCAAGCAGCAGATCTGGAAGGCTCTGCCCCTCTCAGATACTTATTCCAAGTTCTCTGGGTCAAGCAGGAGGTCACTTCCTGACCAATGGGAGCAGGGTAACTCCTCAAAGATATGACCACATCCTGTAGAGTGTGGCATTATTTTGTCCCAGAGTGCATCAAATCTTCCAAATCCATAATGGCTGATTTTCCAGCAAGGAGGTAAGAGCTGGCTAAACACACCCCTAGGATGGCTAATTTACTTAGACTCTCCCCCCTGCATCTGCTCATACCTTCCTTAATCCTACCATCTGCCTAAGGTGGAATGTTCAGAGTTGAAAATGACACTGTTCTCTGCTCTCCTCTTTGAAGAACATGGTTTACGACTCCTCCCCCTGGCCTGGCATTCCTATGGAACAGCACACTGCCCTGCCAGCAGAGCTGGTTGACCCCAGGGGCTCTTTATCACCTCTTCAAGGCAGCCTGGTTAATCCACTTAACTCTGACCAATCAGGGCAAACCACTGGAAGGCTGAATTTGGACTTACAAACAAGAAAGTCTTATAACTTCTTGTATGTACACTTTAGGAGAATTTCAACAATATCATATTGTTGAATTTATTAATACCATTCGGGCAAGTCTTTGAATGGCACTTCTAGCCCTCTCCTATCAAGAGTTATTAGTTAATAACTTTCTACCATGTTAACCTATGTAACAGGGGATTTGCAATGGGAAAAATGACTTGGGCCATTTTTCCAGCACCAGGACTTACAAAAACATATTTTATAAGTACTTTGCTTATATCTACAGGACCCCCACCCCATGGGACAACTAGGGAAGACTTTAGGGGTTCTGAATCTGAAGAAATGTTGCAGATCCTCACTTCACAGTGCTCCTAGCATCAAAGTTGAATTTGGGCAGCACTTGATCACAATGTGGGGAGTGAAATGTGAAATTTCACTTAATCCAGGGCATATAAAACTCATTTTATAAGGGTCTACCTTATAGATACCTGACCCCCCACCCCTGGGACACCTAGGGGAGACCCTGGGGGTCCCTAATATGCCATAACATTGTAGGTAATCCATTTTTAAGTGCCCCAAACACCAAAGTCGAGTTTGGGCACAATTTACTTTTTAAAAGCAGTCCTGGCACCCAGGGCTGCTTTTAAAACTGACCTCAGGCCTCAGCAGTGCACACATGCAAGTGCAGAAAGCTGCTGGCCTCTAAACTGACATGCCCTACTACATACTAGGGACTGATAGGTAGTTTCAATTCCCCTGCTCTATTATATACAAGGGGCTTATAGGGTATGTCATTCCAATCACAGGGGTACCCCAACCCATAGTGTACCCTAGTGTATGTATGTGTTTTCACTGCATCTAAGTGTTTTCAGCATAGCACTTGCCCTGGGCCTGGTTAGGCAAAGCCCCGGGTCAGTCAGAGCCAGTTACCACCAGTACCAGTCAGCAAAAAGTTAGTGGGTGCCCAGGGCACAGGATGACTTTGCAACAGCCCTACACTCACAGCGATCACACTGCACTCATGCTGTTACTCTGCACTCACACGCTCATCCTTCTCTTACCCTGAGGTCACATGAGCACACCACTCACTCTGAACTCACAGTGATCACACTGCACTCACACCACTCACTATGCACTCATGCTTCTCACCCTGCACTTATACGAGCACACTACTCACCCTGTACTCATGTGACACTTCACTCACCTGTCACTTCCACGTCTCACTCTGCAATCTCACTCAAACAAGCACATCACTCACCAAGCATTTGTTCCTCCCACTCTGCGCTTTCACCCACACCTAAACTCATCTGTCACATCACTCACCCTGCAGTCACTCAACCCCCCCTACTCTCACACTGTCACATCGCTCACTGTGCTCTCATAGGCACTCCTGTCACTCACAGAGCTCACCCTTCACTCACATGGGCACAGCACTCATCCTACACCCACACCACGCAGACAAGCACAGCACTCACCCTGGAGACATACCACTCAACCTGCACTTCCTCCTGTCACCCTGCAATCACACAAACAAACCTCTCAGTCTGCATTCATATAGGCACTCTGTTCATCCTGCCTGCACACAGGGACAATAGTCTGCCGGAACTTATAGGGACACACCACTCAATCTCCACTAACGCCTCTCACCCTGCACTCACCAGTCACTCTAAGAGATGACCCTTCACTTTCGCCCCTCTCCCTGCACCACACACAGGTACACCACTCACCCTGCATTTACACCACTCACACCACCCTGCACTCACTCCACTCACTCTGCATGCACTCCTCTCATGCCACACTCACATGGGCCCTCTTCTTACATTGCATTCATGCAGCTCACCCAACACTCACATCAGCACATTTTTCACCCTACACTAGCACCACTCATGCTGCACTCACTCGCACTATTCACCATCACCCAGCACTTACATGAGCACACCTCTTACTCTGCACATATACAAATTACACAACTCTCATGAACATACACATATTTCTACAAAGGCACCCACAGAATACCTGCTCTTTCCATAGTACTAGATGCCTACTTAATTGCATCTGCAACAACGGGGCTGGTGCAAGAGGGGAGAGTGGACTGAGAATGTGGAATGGCACAAGGGAATGGCACACAATCCTCAATACATACCCCAAAGCCTCAGCCCTAGGGCTGAGGCTTTGGAGTACGATTGAGGATCGTGTGACACCTTCAGCCATTCCTGGCTTTCCATTCACAATGCTTCATTTCGGGATAAGTAGTTTTATTTTCATTGTAAGTTGGGTCTCAAAAACCCCAAACCACAAAGTGTTACTGGATAAAATCCATGGTTGCCGATGAAGTCAGGCATTTCATAAGATCAGTTGGATGCTGTGATATTATGCTAGAACATGGATTAGTTATTTTCCAATGATGTAACTGCTTGATCCACACATGAAACCAAATATAAGCCCCATGCAGCTATTTTAAGGAAATGTACTTTTCATTCACATCATACTTGTAACAAACATTGACAAGGCAATATATTATTATTTTTGAATGGTTTATAGAAAATATGTTTTTATTAAGCTTCACTAAAAGGAAAGGCAGGTATAGCAGAAGCAGCAGGGCAAGAGTTTTGAACACAGTAAAAGCAGATTGACTAATGAAAGTGTGAGTGGCAGTGGGTCTGAGTGTGAGGGTAACAGAGTACAAATGTACGAAAGAGTGCAAACAATATAGAGAGAATGTGTGTGAGAGAGAATGTGTGTGTGTGAGTGTGTGTGTGTGTTATGCATGCAAGTGTGCTGCTGTTCTGGCATTCTAGAGGTTATTCTTGTCTTATGGACAAGGACACTAATAGCATATGAATGGGAGGTGTTACCTATGGCAAACTGCAGGCCCTGACATGCTTCTATTAAGACACCATCATTGGCTGTGGGGACTTGAACTGTCTAACTGAGGAAGACGCTATCCCAGTCATACCCAGCGGCAGGGACACAGAACACACGCCACCACATCTGGTCGAAGGCCCTGACATGATGCTTGTTAGACCTGGCATCATTGGCGCGGGTCTCCCTTCCTCTTTTCGCTTCTTACCTTTTATGTTGGCTGGATTTAGATGCTCTGGGCGCTGTGCCACTGCCAATCAGTGACACAGCGCGAATGCGCCCTGTGTAAAGATAACTGTATGAATTGGGATGATCATAATTGGCTCGTTTGGTTTACCTGTCAGTCCCTAGTATCAGTGCACTGTGTGTGCCCAGGGCTGGTAGACCAAATACTGCTGGTGGGCCGGCAGCGCTGATTTGCGCTACCCACCGAAGCAGCTTTTAAAGTATGTCCGTGTAGCATGTTCTAATAGCGAGTTACCCTCCATTTCACTGTTTACTATTGTGAGGCTATCCGTTCTCATAGGCCGGAATGGGCAGACTGAGTATTACATGCCCTAATCCTACCTGCCCCTTGGAACCTGATAGGAACGTCGAATTTGATATGTTTAAGCTCAGGACATTGAGATACATCTTTTAGTAAGGAGTATTTGCGTAGCCCGTGTTCGAAAATGCCTCTGCTAGAAACGAGGTATTTTCTGGCCTCAGCTTTCCTGTAGGCTTTGCTAGCGTGTGTATTGGCCGTCTGGTTTTGGAGCCAGCAGGGCCAGCTGGGTCAGACCTGGCTGGAGAGAGAGATCGGCATTTAGAGTATGGAGAGGGGTGACTCTTTGATCTGAGCAGGGCCCTGCCTGGCAAGGTGAATGATGGCTCCACCTCCCACTGGGTGTCTGATAGCAGAACCCCAGATTCTCAAAGGGCAGGAGGTCGCCTCGTAAACCAAGTGCTCCCCGACCCCACCGAACTGGTTCTGGCTGGATGCAGTGATTTGTGACTGCAGAGAACAAAGACTTTTAGGTATAAAACGCTGCGCTGAAACCTGTTTCAAGTGTGTTCCTTCTGGATGTCAAGACGAAACTCTGTCCGAGTGGACAGAGGAAAGGACTTTGAAACTTTCACCAAGCTTGCCGAAGAAACTACCCGAGGGCCTGAATTGAGAGCGCCTCCTGCTGAAGTCTCAGGGACATTAGACTTCACCCCGTCAGCCATCTGAATTCCTGTGCTAGGGATTCTACTTGCAGGTGAGGCCTCCGTCGAGTAATCCGGAACCTCTAGTTCTACTGTGAGGAACGCGGACTGGTAACCCTTGTTAACTCTGTGTGTGGGCCGCCGCAGCTAAGAGAGAGCTGCCGCCGCTGAGCGCCCGCCTTAATTTGAATCTCCGGAACGTTCGCTGAATCTGTGTGGGCCGCCGCAGCTAAGAGAGAGCTGCCGCCGCTGAGCGCCCGCCTTAAGTTGAACCTTCGGAACCTTCGCTGAATCAGTGTGGGCCGCCGCAGCTAAGAGAGAGCTGCAGCCGCTGAGTGCCCGCTGTTGTGCCAGCCTGGTCGAGATCATCGTGATTTGTCCTGTGGGCAGCCGCAGCTAAGAGAGAGCTGCTGCCGCTGAGTGCCCGCACCCTTGCCAAACTCGGCATCATCGTGATTTGTCCTGTGGGCCACCGCACCTAAGAGAGAGCTGCTGCCGCTGAGTTCTCGCACCTTTGCCAACTTTGCCTCATCGTGATTTGTCTTGTGAGCCGCCGCAGCTAACAGAGAGCTGCTGCCGCTCAGTGCTCGCACCTTTGCCAACTTTGCATCATCGTGAATCGTCCTGTGGGCCGCCGCAGCTAGGAGAGAGCTGCTGCCGCTGTGAGCCCACCACGGAGCTGCACGACGAGAGTCGTCGCCACCACCAGCCCGGGCCGCCGCAGCCGCGTGCTGCTGAGGGCCCGCCTGTCCCCGAGTGCCCGAATCATTGTGAGTGCACGTTGCGGACCACTGCAGTCGAGAACTGTGGTCGCTGGGAGTCCGCCTGTCACCGTCTCCGCTTCTTCGATAAGCTACGTGCTGTGTCCCCGTCCAACGGCAGGTATCTGGTGCGCAACGGGTCGCGTAGACCCAGGCCTTGAACTCAGTCAGTGCCACGTTCTGGTGAACAAGTTATTGCCTTTTTAAGTCCCTACTGATTTACGTGCATTGTGACTGATTAAAACGCTTTTGAGAGTCTCGTACTAAACCTTAGATAAAGATATTATTTTTCTATACCTACTTGAGTTGTGTCCTTTTGTGGTGTCATTACTGCCTTATTGTGCATGGTCATAAATGCTTCACACACTGCCCTGAGATAGGCCTAACTGTTCGTACTACGTTACCACAGGGTTGAGCAGGGGTTATCAAAGGGGGTAGCCCACTTGCCCTGAATTAGGAAGAAGGGTCCCTATTTGGACATTGGCGCCAGCCATGGCCAACTAGAGACCCCCATTTCTAACATTGGCGGTCAGCGGTGAGGATCAGGACATGCATTTATGATCCACGTATAATAACTGGTAGACACCACTAATGGGTACAGACCAAAGCGCAGACATGCGCAGATTTTTTTTTTCCTCTTCGAATTTTTTTTGGTTGGTTGTTTTAGTATTGAATTGTTGATCGCAGCCATGAGTACTGCTAATATGGGAAGGCCAACATCCAATGCTTCGGAGGATCTCGCCTTTGAGGAGGAAAGATTAGATACCTATACTGCCAAACAGCTGAAGTCATTTTGTAAGCAATTTGCAGTCCCCATGACAGGTCTCTCTAGGAAGGAGGAGTACCACAAGGCGCTGAAGGCCTGGTGGGGAGCAAGAGAGTCCGCTGGGGATGAGGAAGAGAATGCTGGAGGGCAGCAGGATGATGCAGTAGAGGGGGGGAGATAGAACACCCTCCAATCCAGGTACTAGTGTATCCCAAAGGAGCCTGACCCCAGAAGAGCTGGAGGACAGGGAGAGAGGTAGGAGGCATAGTTTGGAGATGGCTAAATTGGAAGGTCAGAAGGACCTTGAGAGTAAGAAGTTAGACATTGAGAAGAACCGATTGTCAATTGAACTTGAGAAAATGAGAATGGAGCATGAGAGAATGTTGAGGGAGATAGAGATCAGGGCGAGGAGTGTCCCGGTCTCCCCCTCTGGTGGCAGCATACCTTTAGTAACTCCTGAGAGTAGAGTTTATATTCCTAAGGATGTCATTAAGGATTTTCACAAGAGTGAGGATATTGGGCAATGGTTTGCCGAATATGAGATAGCAATGGTGTCCCACCGGGTCCCTGAGCAGGATTGGGGAGCGGGATTGTGGGGGCGCTTTGTGAGTGATGGTAGGGATACCCCGTTGGACCTGCCTGAGGAGAGCAGGATGGTGTATGCCCATATGAAAGAAGCTTTGATGACCCGTTATGGTTTGACCCCAGAGATGTACAGGCAGAGGTTTAGGACCTGTAAGAAGTTAGAGGGTACCACGTGGGTTGAATATGTGTCTTTTTTCTGCAGAGCAATGGATCACTGGGTAAAGGGTAGCAAAGTGGAAACTTTCGAGCAATTGTATGATTTGTTTGCGTGGGAGCATTTTTCTAGTAACTGTTTTCCAGAGCTACGCCAGCACCTGATTGATAGCAAGCTGACTAACCCTAGGAAGCTTGCTGAGGAGGCGGACCGCTGGGTGAACACCCGGGTCCGCAAAGGTTTTGTGGGAGACTTCGCCAGAGGTGGGCAGGGTCCCCTGCAGAGAAGTGGGGGGGACAAAGGTAAGCCGATGGAGTTCCAGAGAGGGCCCCAAAGTAATTCCCAAAGGAACCAAGCAGTGGTGTCCCAGCCTCTCCCTGAGAAGAAGCCAGTGTCCCCGACAGGTAGGCCTGTTCAGAGGGGACCACTCACTTGTTTCAAGTGTGGTCAAGTGGGCCACCGGTATTATGATCCCCAGTGTCCCCAGAGGGACCCCAATGCATCCCCTCGTGCACTACCCCGTGCACCATCCCGCCAGATTGCCAGTGTAGCCCTGGGGGGGAGGAGGTAGAAGTCCAAGGTGGGTGGGATCCCGTATAGTTAACCCTTGTCTCGGTAGGAGACTTTGAGAAGGTCTCTAACTCCACACTGCCGAATAACACTCAGAAGTACCGGCAGTGGGTGACCATCAATGGCCATAGGGTGGAGGCTCTCAGGGACACCGGAGCTAGTGTGACTGCTGTCAGCTCCCGGTTGGTGTCCAAAGAGCAGGTTGTCCCCCATGCATTCTGCACCGTAGTGTCAGCAGACAACTCAGAGAGCCAGGGTGAAGTGGCTCAGGTTCCCTTCGAGTGGGGGGGGGTCTCAGGAACTCCTCAAGTGGCTGTGAGGCCCGCCATGCCTGTAGACTGTCTGTTGGGCAATGATCTAGAGAACTCCCCGTGGGCTACGGTGGAGAGAAAGTCTCATTTGGAAATGTTGGGTCTGCCTGAGTGGACGTGTGTGACCACTCGGTCCATGACAGCTCAGAAGGATGTTCAAGAGGGTCTGGAGCCTGAAAGTATGGCCCAGGCCCCTGCCTTAAAGAGAAGGGGTAGGGGGTGCGGGAAACCGCCCCCGCGGTTCCCACGGTCCCGGAGGGAGCAGACCTTGAGGGGGATGCCCTGGAACCTACAGGGGAACAAGTGGCCGAACTGGGGGACCTACCGGAGCTGACCCAGTGGCAGCAGGAAGGGGAGCCCTCCAGGGAGGACTTTTGCGAGCAACAGAGAACCTGCCCTTCTCTTGAGGGGGTGCGGCAACAAGCCGCCACCCAGGCAGCAGGTGATCAGACAGGGTCACATTGGATCTATTGGGAGAACGACCTCCTTTACAGCGAGCCTAAGGTTGCTGAGCCTGGGTCAGCCCGTCTGCTGGTGGTACCCCAGCACTTCAGGACCTTCCTACTGGGGTTGGCTCATGATGTGCCACTGGCCGGACATCTGGGGCAGACCAAGACCTTTGAGAGGCTGGTCACCCACTTTTATTGGTCCCAGATGCGCAGGAGCTCAGATGCTCACTGCCGGACGTGTGAGACTTGCCAGGAAGAGTGGGGGGAAGATTAAGGCCCCACTACAGCCCTTTCCCGTTGTGAGCACCCCATTCGAGAGAGTGGGCATTGATATTGTGGGGCCTCTGGATCCCAAGACAGCCATGGGCAACAGGTTCATCCTGGTCTTGGTGGACCATGCCACCCGGTACCCTGAGGCCATCCCGCTCAGGACAGTGACGGCCCCCGTGGTGGGACGGGCACTGATGGGGATTTTCTCCCGTGTGGGATTCCCCAGAGAGGTGGTGTCCGATAGGGGAACTAACTTCATCTCCAAGTACATGAAGTCTCTGCGGGAGGAGTGTGGGGTAACATATAAGTTCACCACTCCTTACCACCCCCAGGGTAATGGGCTGGTTGAGAGATTCAACCGGACCCTCAAGGGCATGATTATGGGCCTAGGTGAGCCCATGAGGCATAAGTGGGACGTCCTCTTGCCATGCCTGTTGTTTGCTTACCGTGAGGTGCCACAGAAGTCCTTAGGGTTCAGTCCCTTTGAGCTGCTCTATGGGCACCCGGTAAGAGGGCCTCTGGGTCTGGTCAAGGAAAGCTGGGAGCAATCTCCCAGGAAACCTCCCCAGGATGTGTTTAGTTACATGCTGGCCTTCAGGAACCAGACTCGGCGCTTCAGGAAACTTGCTGAGGAAAACCTGGAAGCCAGCCAGGAAGAGATGAAACGCTGGCACGATCAGAATGCCACTCTGATCGAGTTTCAGCCTGGACAGAAGGTTTGGGTCATGGCCCCGGTGGAGCCCTGTGCGCTCCAGGATAAGTGGACCGGCCCCTTTGAGGTGGTGGAGCGCAAGAGTCCTGTTACCTACGTGGTGGACTTGCAGTCTCCCAGGAACCCCTTGTGGGTCCTGCATGTTAACCGCCTGAAGCCCCACTTTGAGAGGTCTGTAGTGGGCATGCTTCTGGCCACAGATGCTGGGATGGAGGAGGAGAGCGAGCCCCTTCCTGACCTCCTGTGTGCAGGGGAGCGAGATGGGTCAGTGGAGGGTGTGGTCCTCTCCACCACACTGACCCCGGAGCAGCAGGGTGATTGTCGCCAACTGTTGGGGCAATTCAGTGATCTGTTCTCCCTAGTACCTAGTGTCACTGATTGGTGTGTCCATGACGTGGACACCGGGGACAGTCCTCCCATTAAGCACAAGGCTTACCGAGTGACTGACCGGGTAAGGGCCTACATTAAGGATGAGGTTACCAAAATGTTTGCCCTTGGGGTGATTGAGTCCTCTAGCAGCCCGTGGTCCAGCCCAGTGGTCCTGGTACCAAAAGCTGCAGCGCCTGGTACCACCCCAGAACTTCGGTTCTGCGTGGACTATCTGGGCCTCAATTCAGTCATGAAGACTGACGCGCACCCTATCCCCAGAGCTGATGAGCTCATAGATCGGTTAGGGGCTGCAAAATACCTCAGCACATTTGATTTGACGTCTGGGTATTGGCAGATCGCCTTGACCGAGGGAGAAAAGGAGCGGTCAGCCTTCTCTACACCCGATGGGCACTACCAGTTCCGGGTGATGCCCTTTGGAATGAAGAATGCCCCTGCCACCTTTCAGAGGCTGGTCAACAGGGTGTTGGTTGGGCTGGAAGACTTCAGTGCCGCCTACCTGGATGACATTGCGGTGTTTAGCTCCTCTTGGGAGGACCACCTGCTCCACCTCTGGGAAGTATTGATGGCACTGCGGAAGGCAGGCCTCACAATCAAAGCCAGTAAGTGCCAGATTGGGCAGGGTTCTGTAGTGTATTTGGGGCACCAGGTGGGGAGCGGCCAGGTGGCGCCCCTTCAGCCCAAAATTGAAACTATCCTGGCGTGGGAACCCCTCAAGACTCAGACGCATGTGAGAGCCTTCTTAGGACTCACGGGGTACTACAGGAGGTTTGTCAAGGGATATGGCAACATTGTTGCACCCTTGATTGAGCTGACTTCTAAGAAGCAGCCAAAGAAGGTAAACTGGACTGATACCTGTCAGAACGCTTTTGATGCCCTGAAGACTGTCATGTGCACCGCACCCGTGCTTCAGGCACCCGACTTTTCAAAGGAATTTGTTGTCCAGACAGACGCCTCAGAGCATGGTATAGGGGCTGTTCTGTCACAGATCAATGAGGAGGGACTAGACCAACCGGTAGCCTTCCTAAGCAGGAGGTTACTTCCCCGGGAACAGAGGTGGAGTGCAATTGAGCGTGAGGCATTTGCTGTGGTCTGGGCGCTGAAGAAGCTGAGACCATATCTGTTTGGGACTCACTTCCGGGTTCAGACAGACCACAGGCCCCTTAGATGGTTGATGCATATGAGGGGTGAGAATCCCAAGTTGTTGAGGTGGTCCATTTCCCTACAGGGTATGGATTTCACGGTGGAACACCGCCCTGGTACAGAACACGCCAATGCTGACGGTCTGCCCAGGTTTTTCCGCCTTAGTGATGAGATCTCCCAAGGGAATGGTTAGTTCTCCCCACATTTCAGCTGGAGGGGACGTGTGTTAGACCTGGCATCATTGGCGCGGGTCTCCCTTCCTCTTTTCGCTTCTTACCTTTTATGTTGGCTGGATTTAGATGCTCTGGGCGCTGTGCCACTGCCAATCAGTGACACAGCGCGAATGCGCCCTGTGTAAAGATAACTGTATGAATTGGGATAATTATAATTGGCTTGTTTGGTTTACCTGTCAGTCCCTAGTATCAGTGCACTGTGTGTGCCCAGGGCTGGTAGACCAAATACTGCTGGTGGGCCGGCAGCGCTGATTTGCGCTACCCACCGAAGCAGCTTTTAAAGTATGTCCGTGTAGCATGTTCTAATAACGAGTTACCCTCCATTTCACTGTTTACTATTGTGAGGCTATCCGTTCTCATAGGCCGGAATGGGCAGGCTGAGTATTACATGCCCTAATCCTACCTGCCCCTAGGAACCTGAAAGGAACATCGAATTTGATATGTTTAAGCTCAGGACATTGAGATAGATCTTTTAGTAAGGATTATTTGCGTAGCCCGTGTTTGAAAATGCCTCTGCTAGAAGCGAGGTATTTTCTGGCCTCAGCTTTCCTGTAGGCTTTGCTAGCGTGTGTATTGGCTGTCTGGTTTTGGAGCAGCAGGGCCAGCTGGGTCAGACCTGGCTGGAGAGAGAGATCGGCATTTAGAGTATGGAGAGGGGTGACTCTTTGATCTGAGCAGGGCCCTGCCTGGCAAGGTGAATGATGGCTCCACCTCCCACTGGGCGTCTGATAGCAGACCCCCAGATTCTCAAAGGGTAGGATGTCGCCTCGTAAACCAAGTGCTCCCCGACCCCACCGAACTGGTTCTGGCTGGATGCAGTGATTTGTGACTGCAGAGAACAAAGACTTTTTAGGTATAAAACGCTGCACTGAAACCTGTTTCAAGTGTGTTCCTTCTGTATGTCAAGACGAAACTCTGTCCGAGTGGACGGAGGAAAGGACTTTGAAACTTTCACCAAGCTTGCCGAAGAAACTACCCGAGGGCCTGAATTGAGAGCGCCTCCTACTGAAGTCTCAGGGACATTAGACTTCACCCCGTCAGCCGTCTGAATTCCTGTGCTAGGGATTCTGCTTGTAGGTGAGGCCTCCGTCGAGTAATCCGGAACCTCTAGTTCTACTGTGAGAAACGCGGACTGGTAACCCTTGTTAACTCTGTGTGTGGGCCGCCGCAGCTAAGAGAGAGCTGCCGCCGCTGAGCGCCCGCCTTAATTTGAATCTCCGGAACCTTCGCTGAATCTGTGTGGGCCGCCGCAGCTAAGAGAGAGCTGCCGCCGCTGAGCGCCCGCCTTAAGTTGAACCTTCGGAACCTTCGCTGAATCAGTGTGTGCCGCCGCAGCTAAGAGAGAGCTGCAGCCGCTGAGTGCCCGCCGTTGTGCCAGCCTGGTCGAGATCATCGTGATTTGTCCTGTGGGCAGCCGCAGCTAAGAGAGAGCTGCTGCCGCTGAGTGCCCGCACCTTTGCCGACCTGGCCTCATCGTGATTTGTCCTGTGGGCCGCCGCAGCTAAGAGAGAGCTGCTGCTGCTGAGTGCCCTCAACCTTGCCAAACTCCGCATCATTGTGATTTGTCCTGTGAGCCGCCGAAGCTAAGAGAGAGCTGCTGCTGCTGAGTGCTCGCTCCTTTACCAACGTTGCATCATTGTGATATGTCCTGTGGGCCGCCGCAGCCAAGAGAGAGCTGCTGCCGCTGAGTGCTCGCACCTTTGCCAACTTTGCATCATTGTGATTTGTCCTGTGGGTCGCCGCAGCTAAGAGAGAGCTGCTGCCGCTGAGTGCTCACACCTTTGCAAACTTTGCCTCATCGTGATTTGTCCTGTGAGCCGCCGCAGCTAAGGGAGAGCTGCTGCCGCTGAGTGCTCACACCTTTGCAAACTTTGCCTCATCGTGATTTGTCCTGTGAGCCGCCGCAGCTAAGAGAGAGCTGCTGCCGCTGAGTGCTCGCACCTTTGCCAACTTTGCATCATTGTGATTTGTCCTGTGGGCCGCCGCAGCTAAGAGAGAGCTGTTGCCGCTGAGTGCCTGCACCTTTGCTAACTTTGCATCATCGTGAATAGTCCTGTGGGCCGCGGCAGCTAGGAGAGAGCTGCTGCCGCTGTGAGCCCACCACGGAGCTGCACGACGAAAGTCATCGCCACCACCAGCCCGGGCCGCCGCAGCCGCGTGCTGCTGCCGCTGAGGGCCCGCCTGTCCCCGAGTGCCCGAATCATTGTGAGTGCACGTTGCAGACCACTTCAGTCGAGAACTGTGGTCACTGGGAGTCCGCCTGTCACCGTCTCCGCTTCTTCGAGAAGCTACGTGCTGTGTCCCCGTCCAACGGCAGGTATCTGGTGCGCAACGGGTCGCGTAGACCCAGGCCTTGAACTCAGTCAGTGCCACGTTCTGGTGAACAAGTTATTGCCTTTTTAAGTCCCTACTGATTTACGTGCATTGTGACTGGTTAAAACGCTTTTGAGAGTCTTGTACTAAACCTTAGATAAAGATATTATTTTTCTATACCTACTTGAGTTGTGTCCTTTTGTGGTGTCGTTACTGCCTTATTGTGCATGGTCATAAATGCTTCACACACTGCCTCTGAGATAGGCCTTACTGCTCGTGCTACGTTACCACAGGGTTGAGCAGGGGTTATCAAAGGGGGTAGCCCACTTGCCCTGACTTATGAAGAAGGGTCCCTATTTGGACATTGGCGCCAGCCATGGCCAACTAGAGACCCCCATTTCTAACAATGCTCATAATTCTTAGCATAGGAGGTGGTTCCATATCAAAATGTTGGAACTGATATTTGAGGTAACTCTTGTCATAAGATTTCCTGTACTCATTTTATATGGGGTGTCAATGGCAAAATGCTGACCCGTGTATACTGGAGGGTATTTTTAGAGGTGCCCATGACATGAAATTTCTGGCACTGGCATATTGAATGTACTTGGCATAAGGGGCTCACCCATGAAATAATGATGACCTTCGTATAGTGGAAGTAATTTCTGACTTAGGACATTTGAAAAAACTTGAGATCTACTCCTAGGAAAGGCCAGGTTTTCCTGGTGCACTATGAAAGTACCGGAATATTTCATGGATGCCCTATAATGGTCTGGCATTTTAGCAAATTTGATCTCAAAAGTTTCAAAACATTCTCAGAGGAGAAGTCTACTCTCCCTCAAATCATCTAAAAGAAACCTCTTAACTGTTTTGCTTGCTGTAATTTGGGGAAGCTTTCTTTTCCTCATATAATGGCTAAGAGGTTAGCTCTGACCTCATTTCTGGAAATGCTTTTCCTGCCCCATTGCTGGGAGCAGGACTGGCTTTAGGGCGATGCGACCGGTGCTCCCGCATCTGATGTTGACTTCGGTGGGGGGTGCTGTGCTTTTTGTCTAGTGGCAGTTTTGACTCACCTTAAAGTAGCGCCTGCTGCTATGAACGTGTACCATGCAGATCACAGAACTGAGTGTGAGTGAACTATGAGTAGCACTATAAAAAAATGAAATGTCTGTCAGAGAAAGGCTTTGGAGAGATGAGGTGCACTGTTGCGGGGTGATAGTGAGGGAATTCATGGAGGAGAAGTTTATGGGGGGAGTAGAGCGCCAAAAAAGACTGTTGTAACGGCCGCCACCAGTGGTCAAGCCGGTCCTGGCTGGGATTCTTAACCACCCCAAGGTTCGGGTCTCGTTGTCCCCCTGAATACCACTCAACCTGACTCGTAATCAGGCTCATAGCGGTTTAACACTGTTTGGACAATCTAAGAGAAGGGAATCATTTTGTTCAATACGTTTTCCTGAACCCTGGGCTATTTTCACTTGCTATTAAACTCTGCTGCCATTTTATTGTACTGTAGCAATTGTGTAGAACCTCATTACCTTGACAGGGCCTCAGCACACTTCTGACTGGTCCAGTAGAAGGCTACATTGTTAGTTTTGTTTGGTAGAGTGTGAGTTTATAGAGTGGCCTAAGTAGGGAGCATTTTTGTGTTATGTGTGAAATTCAGAGGGGTGCCTCAAACATGTTGGACAAACATGTTACTGTGCTCTATTTTTGAGTATGCTTGCCATCCTTGGGTGACACTGTAAGGAGTTATCCTGTTGTTTTTGCTTGGTTGGTAGCTGAGGATTTGTGGTCCGGGCAACTTGGGAGGTGTTGGTTTCATGCAGGAGGTACTCCAATCCTCTGTCCTGTCCACCCATGACCGGTAAAAGAGTGATACTGAGTTTGTGAGGTCCACTGAGGAGCAGCATAGATCTAACAAGGATACATGGCTTTCAAACCACCATGTATATTATGATCCTTTACGCTGCATCCCGGAGCAGCAGAGATACAACCGACTAGAAGGGACAGCTTCCCCAAACCACCAGTTTTATTTTGATTTTATGAGGGATAATCAAGCGTGACTGTGATACATTCAAACAAAAATGACTGCTTCCCAAGCCTTCCAAAAGTTCATCCCTAGATTCCTGGTCCTGGCCCCCTGCGAGGAAGTTTTTTAGGTAGTGGGTAGTCTGGGGGCAGGGAGTAGATGTGCAGGTCACCCAGAAAAAAGACTAGTTACTCATCCAGACTTACAGAGTAGCCTGTCCAGAACTACCACCTAGGAGGCTGGGAGATTGAGTAAGTCAGGATAGGCTGCATAAAGTAAAGTCAGAAATCAGGAAATGTTACACTGAATACACATTGACGAAATCACAAACATGTTGTAGGCGTTGATGCGCAAATAGTGGGGCTATAGCATAAAGGTGATTTATCATTCTCCACTCGATCTCCTTTCAAATGTGGCTGGTGGTGATATGCGTCAAGGGTGTACTGTGCCACTGAAGTAAGGCAGGCGAAAGGACAATTTTAGGTGATCGTTGTTCCTATCTGAGAGCCAGAGGGTAGCTCTTCATTGAACAGGCCAGGCAAAACCCGTGATCTGGCGTTCCATTGACAGGTTGTAAACAGACCTAACTCTGTTGGCCAAATGGTCGAAGGCCACATATCAGGTAGGACACCAACCACCGTTATGTATGTCTTTCACAGATTCATCTTCAGGTATTTGAGAATCTTCCATTCATCAGTTTTTTGCAGGCATTCCAGGAATCTACTCCTTGATTGCTCGGTGGGAGGTTGGAACTAAAAAAACAGTTTGATTTTGCTAGGTGATTGCAATTTTCTGTATTAAACCTCTGGATTTACCATGTAAGTGGCACTAGATACATATAGAAATAAATGGTAAAAGCACAAGTCCCCTGTAACTCCACAACTTAATGAATGAACAGTGAATCTTTTCTGTGCCATGGTCCCTATCTGTGTCGGTAAGGTTAGAAATGAGGAAACAATTGTATTTCACATTGTGCATAATGCTGCTTTTCAGCCACCTTTAAGCACTGTGAATAACAGGTGTAATTGTTACACAATTTAATGCTATTCATCTTACTAACCATGAATGATGGAAGGATAAGTTAGGTTTTCCTGTATTCAAAATCGTGACCTGCAGATCACAGCTAATGTCGAAGGTGAGTGTTTAACTCACTGAATCATCTTCCTGGAGGTAAGGGAAAAGTATGCATTGAAATGTAGTAGCAGTTATATAGCAATGTATACTCCTTGCAAGGCAAATACAGGAACTGGTTTGGGGAGTCCCAGGGCATGCAGAGGTTACTGGCCTCCAACTGTGTCAATACCTCTTGTATCCAGGTGCACCTTACTATAGGACCCAAATGTGAGCACCAAGTACCCTTTTAGCATCTGACACTCAAGGTAATGAGATAGAGAGGCCCAAGGCTTATTGAGAGAAGTTTCATGGGCTAGCTACTCAGAACTCAGCAGTGACAATAATAACACTTAGAACCATGATCATTGCAGTCGCCACTTTAACTTGAAAAAGCAAATTAAAAAAATCTACTGCAGCTAAGTACTACTCATAAAAATATAAAAGATCACAGAGAAATCATAAGCACAGTATTAGTCCTGTCATCCTTAGGGTGGTCTTCCCCCAACCGTGTTGCCTGCTTACCTCCTCTTTTTGTTGTATCGTTTTGTTGGCCTTAGGACTCTGAGAACTTTACCACTGCTACCCAGTGCTAAAGTGCATGTGCTTCTCCCCTAAACATGGTGACACTGGTGCATACCTGATTGGCATCTTTAGTTTACTTATAAGTCCCTTGTAAAGTGGTATACCACATACCAAGGGCCTGTAATCTAAATTCTACTAGTGGGTCTGCAGCACTAGTTGTGCCACGCACACAAGTAGCCTTTCAAACCTGTCTCAGGCCTGCCATTGCAAGGCCTGGGTATGCAGTTTACTGGCACTTCAACCTGGGATTTAAAACCAAGTGCCAAGCCTTAAACTCCCCTTTTATTACACATAAGTCACCCCTTAGGTAGGCCCTAGGTAGCCCTACGGGCAGGGTGCTGTGTAATTAAAAGGTAGGACATGTACTTTTAAGTTTCACATGTCCTGGTAGTGACAAACAGCCAAATGTGTTTTTCACTACTGTGAGGCCTACTCCTCTCATAGGCCAGCATAGGGAATTCATTAATACACATTTAAGCTGTAATTCCTGATTAGAAAGTAGTAACTGCATCATGTTTCATATCTTTGAAATGGTAATGATAAATCCTCTTTACTGGTAACATTGGATTTAACATTACTAGTTTACAAATGCCACTTTTAGAAAGTGGATATTTCTCTGCTCTTACTGCTCTGTGTGCCTTGCAGCCTTTCTCCAATATACGTCTAGGGTTGATGACAGCTACACTTTGTGCATTCCCTCTAGACAGCCACAAACACAGGAAGAGAGGGTGTGACAGAGAACTCATCTGCATGCTGATAGCTCTTCCTAGGCAGGAAGGGGGGAGCTGACACTTACACCTGAATAGGCTGTGTCCTGTTTCCCACACAAAGCGCAGATTACCCTCCACTGATAGTCTTGAGCCAGGGATGGGAAGAAAAGGGGACCTGTGCACTTCAAGGGCCTGATTTGAAGTCATCCCCACTTTAAAGTCAGAACTGGGTATAAGTACTAGGCCTCTGACCATACCAAGACAGTACACTACTGGACCTGTGAAGAACTCTGATAGAAGTAAAGTCTGCTTTGCTACAAGGATTGCTACTCAGCTTGACTGCTGCTCTGGAAAAAACTGCTTTTCTGCTTTGCTGTGCTGCTGTGTTGTCTGCTGATCTCTGCCCTGCTGAAGACAAGGACTGGACCCATCTCACTTGAACAAAGAGTGACCCCAAGGACTTGTTAGCTTGCCCCACGTTCTGAAGTCTTGGGGTCATCAAAGACTTCCTTCAACCCTACAACAGCACCTGGACTCTGACATCTGTGAGTCCTGCCCTGCCAAGTGGTGCCAATCCAGTCCTGAGTCCTTGAAAGGTGACTTCTGCTATCCAGAACCATCAAAATCAACGCAGTGAAGACTTTACGCCGATCAGTACCAACGCATTGCCCTTCAACGCTGATGCAGGAGCTGATCGATAACATCGCATTGACGGACTGTGATACTCATTGATGACAGACAAAGCGGCTTAACGACGACGCAGCACCTGCATCGTAAAGGGGTTCCTCGACGTCTTCTTCGCCTGCGCGGATTGGAACTGACGCATCGAGTCTTCACCATCAACGCTTGCTCCATTCAAAGTACTTTTTCAGCGGAACCTGCCTGAGTCCTGTAGTTGGCCTGCCTTCCATCGCGGTGAGCCTGAACTTTGTATCTACCCCAGTCCAGCATGACCTCAAGTAACCCCTAAGCGGCATTTGCTTCTAAACACTACTTTTTGATTTATTCTTTAAAAAAATCATAACTCCGTTTCTACTTATTAGATTTTTGTCGTTTTGGTCCTGGTTTACTCGCAAAAATATAATCTATGTTTCTAACCCTGTTTGGAGTATTTATGTGGTGTTTCCTTGTGTTACTGTATGTGTGTGTTACACAAATACTTTACACATTGCCTCTTTAGGATAAGCCTGACTGCTCTCTGCCAAGCTACCAGAAGGCGAGCACAGGTTATCTTTGTGTGTGTATCTAGATAACCCTGACTAGGATTGTAGACCCTACTTGGACAGGGTGCATACATCTGCCAGCTAGAGACCCAATTTCTAACACACAATAAAACAGACTTTTAACATTCCTGCCTGTGGGCTGTGATATCCAGTTTTCATAATCAGTAGACAACTGCCCATTTATTTTTAACAAGAGCGTTACAGAACAAAAAACTCCTGCCCTACAGACTTTGACAGAGTGGTTTTCACTAGCTACAAGTCATTACCTATTGGTTTTTATCGAAGTGTCTTCACAATCAATCACCTATTGCCTGTAGGCTTTGACAACAGGGTTCATGTGGCACACCAGGCAAGTAAATTATTAGTTTTGTCTTTTCTGAAACACAGCACACAGAAGACAGAAAAAGGCTCCCCTATAATGGTGCTTTAAATCAAACTATCTACATATAACTGGATCATTTTGGATGTAATTTGCAGGATTTCAAAGCTTACAACTGCACTGGAAACCCACGTGAATCCTCCCAGGCTAGGGAGGAGGACTGAGAAAGTTCGAAGCCCTTTTGAGTGGAATGAAGGGCACAACCTCAGTGTTTAAGGGATGGCCAGTGCTCACCACAAAGTTCCTTTGATGCTGAACCTCCCCCGAGCCTCAGAGTGATAGCAGTTTTTGTCATGCCTGTAGGTTTGATCTCATTTTCTAAATAGCATCAGCCTCCAAAGTTACAATACCAGTATGCACCTCCCAGAGATTTAGCCTCCTCCCTAAAGATGCAGCACTTCCAGCATGGTCAGGAACCAAGTCCCACACATAGCTCCTACTTCACAAAGCAGGTGCTGCATTGGGGAATGCTGTCCAGCTATCTCCTGTATCCAGCACGCAGTTCTTCCTTCTCCAGGCAGTTCTGTGCTCTCCTTGTAGGGCCATACCTCAGATTTAGTTCCCAATCTTACAGGGAAGCTGGCTATCAAAGACATAAGCCCTTGAGCTCAGAAAACATTCTCCCCATACTATTAGGCCATACTCAAGAGTTCTCCCTTCTGTCCTGCTAGGAACTTAGTTAAAAGTGTTTATGGTGCCACAGCACCATTTACAGTGAGTTCCCCCGGGCCCAACTGGTCCAGTTCTCATCTTACCTGCTCTCGCAGCACAGAAGAGTTCAGCCATGTGACGGGCACCTTCAAAGGTGCACCCGCTAGTCCTGCTCAGTTTGGAGAGGTCAGGCTGCTCGAGGTCTTTGCAGCAGCACCTGGCGGTGCAGTCTGTCTCTCCGGAGCAGTGTTGCTGGAGGTCTCTGAGATGTCAGAGCAACTCCCTTGTTTGCAAGGAAGTGATAAGTTGGCTTTGTTCAGCTGGATTGGGGAATCCATTCTTCAGCTCCTGATTGGAGCCCACAAGGATACAATGTCATCCACGGCAGTTCTCTGCAGTTGCCAAGCAGCGTGGGTCCAACCCGCAAGTTGTAGTCTCTCTCTCACCTTTGGGCAGCGTGCCAAATCCTTTAGCAATGTTGGTACCGGTAGCCCCTCCTGGCATATGGGGTTGCAATGGAACGTGATGAAAAGGGCACAGTCTCTTCCAGTCACAGTTCCCCAGCCCAGACAGTCAGACGTCTTGTTACTCCTGTAAGTGATACTTTACCAGTGGCCCCTTCGGGCATATGAGGTCACCTCAGAGCAGCGATACAGGGATAGCAGGACCCGCATGGTGCTCAACACATGGCTCAGTCTACTGCGGACCTCTCCTGGCATACGGAGGTTGCCAAAAACAATCCTGCATATGGACAATGGCACGATCGCACAAGAAGTCCTCATGGTAAGGCTCTCCACTGGACCTTGCTCCTTCCAACGCTCTCCTGTTCCTCATAGGGCACACTGGTCTTGGCAAACAGGCTGCAGGGCAGGCGGTCTTCATTTCCCTGGTGGTGTCCCTTCACTCAGCAATGAGACTAGCAAGCCTTGGCTTTAAGTCCTCGTCACAGGCAGAAGTTTTACAGAGCTTCCCCTACTCACACAGACCATTTGGCTGCTTGGCAGATAGCAAATGTTTGGGAACTCAACCTCCCCTTCTTATTGTCCTTTTTCAGACACCAAATGTAATTTTGGGTCTGGGTCTTTGAAGTTTTATGATAGGGTTCTTCTTCTTTTGAAGTGGGCATTTTTCCTTTTCATATTTTTTTCATGAATGAGGTCTGTCACAGCAGGCATGACTCCGAAGCTGATTATCCACAACATAATTCATGGGAGTGACCAGAGTTTACACCTGGATGTCGGCCACAGTGATATGTGCAACAAAATGTTAATCCCAGACCGTCAGTCCTTCTCTTTATGTTTCCCATATCAGACCCATCTCCCTTCCTGAGATGGGGCCAGACACCTTCCTGGTGATCTATCAATAAATCAAATAGCAGTCCTTTGAGATGTTAGGGGAGTGTCTTCCTTCCCTCCAATGTCTCCCCCACCCAGCTCACAGGAATGCAGCAATGCACAACTCTGTTTGGGGGGATTCCTCTCCTCTTAATATCTTTACCAGGCAGGCCTGGGCTTCCCAAAATGGAACCCAGGGTGCTCCATGCAATGTCCCTTTGTAGGCACACTCCCTCGGGTGTACATTCATAGCACACTTTCTGCACTAATACCACTATGCATTGTACCCTCACATGTACACATGCCTTAAGCGCATACACTCAGTCTGCGTGCATTGTTCAGCACTGAAGCTTTTCTATCTTTAATCAGGGTGTGTTATTTCAGAACACATGCTCTGCCAGTACACACACTCCCTTATGTGTGCTGCACAACTCTTCACCCTTCATGTATTGTACTTCACACAATGAAAACATACAGCCAGCACATGTGGTCCCTGTGCACGCACTGCCCAGCCCTACATCACTCATGTAATGTATTCCTCTCAGGCATAGATACACCCAGCACATATACTAACCACACATTTACTGCACATTATTGCTACATCCTTGTACTGTACCCTTCCCATGCACATGTACAACTAACACAGAGTCACTACTCCTGCGTTATGCAGCACTCCGCATCTACCTGATGAAAGCCAAGGGTAAGTTGAGCAAACAGCAGCAGAACTTTTAACAAAGTGAGTGAGCCTAGAGGCCTAACTCCAGTGACACAGGGCGAAAAGGTCCTGTTCAGTACTACTGATCACTACCTGGTATGCTATCAACACAGCGATGGTGCTGCTCAACTCCTAGAGAAGGCGGTAGCTTTCCCCCACAATTAGGGTAGCTCTTTGGGTGTCCCTCCCGATCCAACAAGACATCAATCCATGAGGCAGCCCTATGTCATGGCGCACAAGCAAGATCCGTGTTCACGTATTACAAAAAATCCGCATTAGGGATCCAGACAACAGTAGAGTTGGCGGGCACTCAGGGCAGGGATACACGTCTCTTACCATGCAGAGGACTTTTCTGTCCTAACATTTGTTTTTATGGGTTGTGGGTATTTAGGGTAGGATGGAAAAAAGTGTTTTAAATATACATATTTTTAAACATTTTTAATTGGTAAATATTGTTTAGTATTATTATACTTATAATCTTGATTTTTAATGTAATCTTAATTTTTAGTTATCTATATTAAATATATCATGTTACAATGTTATATATTTGTAACATATTTGATGCAATATATATTTATTTTTAATCTATAGGGAATAATATATATGATACTTCAAAATTCCAGCACTTTTTCCATACTATTGCCTACGTTGAAGTGGGAATAATAAAAGTCCAACATTTTCCATACTGTTGGCCTGGTTGCAGAGGGAATAGTACATTTGACCGCTCCAAAGTCCAAGACTTTCACTGCTGTTTCTGAGGTTGGAGTGCGAATAGTAAATATGACCCCTTCAAAGTTCAATACTTTCCCCAACTGTTGCTGAGGTTGGAATTAGAATAGTAAATCAGACTCCTCTAAAGTCCAATTCTTTCCCTACTGTTGCTCAGCGTGTAGTCAAAATATTAAATCTCACCCCTCAAAAGTTAAACACTTTCTCTTCTGCTGCTTAGTTTGGAGTGGAAATAATGAATCTGACCCTTAAGTCTAAGTATTTATTGATTTGAAGCCTTTTATTTGTTTTACTTTTATAGCATATATTTATGTGATTTAATTTTAAAAGTTAATGAATTTTAATATTTTATTGCATCAATTTGTTCAACTTTTCATCTATAATGCTAATTATTATTATTTGTATTTTATTTTCATGTTTATTTAATAACTGTTTATTTCCATGTGTTTGTTTGCATTAATTTAAAATAAGATATTTTATTTTTGAAGTTAGAAAATTGTTTTCTGTAATAAATGTATATTTTTTTAATGTAACATTTATTTTTCAAGTTACTATTTTTTTAAAGTTAATATAATGTTAAATATTTAACATTCAAAATACTTACCTCTTTATTGGAATTATTTTAATCCACTATTTTTTTTTCTAGTCCATATTTTTTGTACTTTACATAGAATGCAAATTCGATGTTTGTGTCCTTAATATTTTTTGGGCAATATTTAGTATTGCAATACTTTTGTCAGCGATATTTTGCCATGGAAGAAAGCATACCATTTTTTTCATCCCATTAAGACCTTATATACTTTCTCCCAAATTTCATATTGAAGCCTTAAAGCCCACTGCTGAAGGCTATACTGGTTGTTAAAGGCACTGAACCTCAGGGCAATAACGAGGGAGATTGTCTTAACCAACCGGTATAGCCCGAGGCAGAAGGGGTATAAGGCTATTAGAATATT
Source organism: Calotriton arnoldi (assembly GCA_963921515.1). Taxonomy (NCBI): domain Eukaryota; kingdom Metazoa; phylum Chordata; class Amphibia; order Caudata; family Salamandridae; genus Calotriton; species Calotriton arnoldi. The sequence goes on along the minus strand of CAWUFW010002205.1, from coordinate 572,969 downwards.
TCACCCTCTAAGGGTATAACGTTCTAAATTAAAAAGAGAGAAATATGAAGACAAACTTTGGAATGTCAGAGCTCAGGGCTCATACCAGCCACTATAAGCCTGTAGCTACTCCATTGTCTTCAGTGGAGCTCTCAACCCTTCAGTGTTCTAAATTTAACTTACTGTTCTCTCTAGAGATTGCAAACTCAAGTTTAACTATGTGCTTAAATCTTGCAGAACCGTAAACCAGATTTCGCTGGAGTTACTGTTTTTCCTTTCCGGGCCAAGATAATTTTCCAAATATAAGAATAACTAAATATTGCATGAATTGAAAGCAAGTCATTAGTTCTTCTTTTTATTCAAACAACTTTGCTTTATTATCTAATTATAATGGTTGACTTTACTTTTTCCCACCAAAGTCTCTTCATTCGAACCCAGACACCTACAATAACAGCACTTTGTGAAAGCATGTACACACGATCGACATCAGACTCATAGCATCTTGGGCACCTAAACGTACAATGTCTCAACATTCGGGTTAATTTTACTGATGAATTTATCCCTATTATTAAGTGTTATTGCTGCTCGCCAGAGTTTGGAGCCGACATAATAATGTAACCTTCCCATTTTTCAATCAATACTTTACTTCAGTATGCCTTTTATCCTATTTTCTTGAAGGACTTTAATTTAGTTAAATAGAAGTCAGGTCTCTCTGATGAATTCGAATTTGGGAAATGAGCATCAATCTGGGATGCTTAAAAATGGTTGTTTTGCTGCTGGCTAATAGTTCGAAAGTCAGGGCACAACGGACCAGCTTCCTCTTGTATATAAACCAGTTTTTTTCTAAATTCAGGGTACTTTTGTAGTGCAGTCTTTTTAATGTAATTTTCCCAACTAGTGATAAGCGGGAAAATTCATTCATTCTGGTCAAGATTTGTATTTTTATTTCAGCCCACTTAGCAGGTTAATTAGCTTGAACCAAGTCCCAAGTTTTATTCGGGGTAATCAGCATATAAATGAACATTCACCAAAGATAATCCCATTGAATTAGATAGAAAGGCTGTTATGTTGTGAACCCTAGGCCCACATACTGCAGGAATGACAACACAGACACTTGGGTCTGGTACTAGGAACTGGGCATGAGCACGTGCACCCTGGCCCTTTTATTAACAGGCTCACGTCACTCGTGACGCCTGTGATGGATGGGTGTGGGGTGCATGTGTGCCCACTCCCCCAAGGAAGTGGTTAACAAACTCTGTGTCTGCTGAGACACTAGAACGTGTCCCGCAGGACAGAACATTCCTCCCAAATTTTAATGAAAACAAAACAAACACTAGTCCAACCTGTAAGGGTAAACAACAATTAACTATACACCACAGGGTCCATCAGCTTCTCGTGTCAGGCAGCAGGAAGACAGCAGACAGGGGCTGGTGACTCTGACTGCAGCAGGACGATCTCGGCGGGCACTCATAATTTAACCTGAGTGGTTCAGGACACGAACGCTGGCTTGGAGACGTCAGCTGCACTCTCGTACCATGCCGGTGGAAACATGTCTTTTGGTCTGAGGTGACTCCCCTTCGCTGATGTAGAGGATGGTATGTGGTGTATACTAAAAGTTCTATAAACAGGGTGTGTCAAGAGCATGGTTGGAGTCCCTGGTGAAAGTTCACAAAATTGTTGCTGGATCGACTGAAATCTCTGTGAGACTATTTTGCTGTATCCGGTAACCTGTCGGTGGGGCAATGTCTCTTCCAACTCTCCCGCCTGGGGAGGCCCTTTGTCGGGTTTGCCACGGGACTGCTTGTGAGCTGTGCTGGGGCTGCGTGTGTGCCGACTGGGGGCAGCTGCAAGACCACAGAGGAGCCAGTATCCAGTCACTCGCACAAACCTCAGGGGTGGATGAGTCTTGGTCAGGACATGCTCTCGCTGCCGCAGTTCAGGTGTAAGCCAGGTCAGCAGGTGGCTTCTGGTTTTGCGTGTCGGCTGGTTTAGCAACAGTGTAGGACTCCAGTCCATTGGTACTCGAGATAGTAGTCTTTGACGCATTTGACGAGGACTGACGTGATGGCATTGCCAGCCGTGTGGTGAATCTGGACAACGGTTGGTGATGACTTGCCTTGATGGTTGCAGGCCTTCAGTCTTGAGTCGATCACCTGGAGCGGGGGTGGCCAGCTGCCTCAATTTCCTTTGGGGAGGCAGTTACATCCGTGCACTTGGACTTATTGGGCTACTAGGACGTTGGTGACAGTGGCGTGATGGACACGCTGAGAAACGTGAGGCATGAGACTCTGTTCGCGCAGGCTTGCGGCTTACTGTCGGTCTCCCTGCTGGGCGGCCGCCAGTTCATTCTCTGGTTGTCACCCCCTCCACTGGCTGTTGGTGTGTCGGGATGCGCTCCTTTAGCAGCTTGGGTTCTCTTCAGCGTCCAGCCTGGCCACTCATGACTTCCCCTCCGGAACTTGGTCGGTTGTCCGATTCTTAGTGTAGACCCTCTGCTCACACTTCCACGTTTCTTGCTGAATGAGGTGTTATGCACATGGCAATGATGAATGTGGTTGCCATGGGACCTGGACAACAGGTGTTGACGATCTTCTGTGAGAGGAGGTTTCTGGAGGGACTTCGCAGCTACATGTCTCTGCCTTGCTGAGGCTGTTCCTTCACCTCTAGCATCTGCGGTCAGGAGCAGGGATGCCGTCCGACTTTGACTGCCGACACTCGGGGATGGACGGTCGCACTGGGAAGCGTTGGGGAGAGACGCGGTTCGCGCTTGCTGCGGCTTATGTTTGGTTCTCCCATGGGGCTGTCTCCAGGGATGTCGGTCCGCCTTGGTGGCTGTCTGGTATCTCTGGGTGTGCTCGTGCCTTGTGGTACTGCAAGTCCTCGTGCTTCTCCTCTTGTTTTCCTTAGCGCACTTGTGCTCGTTCAGCTCTTCCTGGTGACAGGATTGTCACTCTTCTTTTCGCTTCTCCTCCGGGTGCAGTGACATGCACCATGTTCCAAAAAGGCCAACAGGGCCTATCAACTTCAATGGTCTCTGGACCATGCGGGCGAGACTTCCGTCGCTCTTCTCTGCTGGGTGGCGAACAGCCACTTGTCTCATGTGCTCCCTCTTCAGGCAGCTTCTTGAAGCTCCTACTCCGGGTGTTCCCTCTTCTGGGAATGACTTCCATGGGTAGTAGGGAGCTGTGGTAGTGGCTGGCTACTTGGAGTGTGCGACTCTCCTCTTGCCTGTCTTGGGTCACCGGCGACTCCATCTTGAGGCAGTGTGAGGGATGACACTCTGTGTTGTGTTTGGCCCACTGCGGGGCTTCGCTGGTGCAGTGGAGATGTAAAAGCTCTCCCTCCTGCATTCGGCATTGCTCTTTCTCTGTGGAGATGTCTCTGTCTCCTGGGCGGCTGCCCGTGCCGTCAGGTTCGCTGGTGCGGCCTTCTGCGCACCTCTGACCTAGTGCGCTTCATCTCCTTCTTGGGCGCCATCTTCTGGCACCTGGCGTGCCTGCTCTTCCTCCTTGCGGTGGTGGTCGTTCACCGCCAGGGGCGTGTGGCACACTCTTCTCACTTGCGGTGGCGTAAGACAGGCACTGGGATTGCACTTTGCACCAGTCTTTCTTGTGTAACTAGGTGGGGACAGCTGGCTGGAGGCTTTGCATTCTGGTTGCTCCTGGCGTCACTGGACCCTTGGCAGCGTCCTTGGCTTGGTGGCTTTGGGCTTCCTGAGGCTCCTTGTGGGGGTTAACAGTCTCTACCCCTCCAACGCGACAGGCAGCCACCGTGGAGGCATATAGCACTATCTTGGGAAGTCTACACGACAGCGTGGGAGCTGGGGAACAGCCCAAAACGTTCAGGGGGAAATGTAGGTGCAAACAAGTTCATGTCTCGGCACTAGACGTTCTGTCCTTTTGTCTCCTTGCTTGCTGCTTGAGGAATTGGGCCTGCTTGTGCTCCCTGCTCTTGCCTGTGCAGTCAGCTACTCCGGTGCGGTCTTCGGTGCACTTTTGACCTCGTGCTTTCAGTTTCTCATCTTTGTAGAGTATATTCTTATGAGCTGGTGCCCCTTCCGGCAGTGGTGGGCTACTATGTAGTGTCTGCTGGCGCCTTCTGCTGGCACTTTGGATGCCCACTTTTCTCTTGTGGTGGTGGGCGTTCGCCACTTGGGGGCGTGCTGCGCTGCCTTCTTTTCCCAGGGATATTACTTGTCCACGTGGGGCCTCTTTTCTCTGGCCAGCATACATGCAACTTTCTGTGTGTGCTTGAGATGGCTGTGGGCTGCCTAGGGTACTTCCTCTGCAGGGGTTTATAGTCACTCCCTTTCAGCCCCTAGGCGGACACCAGGGGTGTGTGTGGAGCACCCTTGGGTAGTCTCTACTTCTGATGCCAGAGGCAAGTCAGTATGTTTCTCTTGTCTCCCCCCTGGTGGGTCCACCTTCTGCTGTTGTTGGTGCTGCTCTGGTGATTTATTGTTCCTTTAAAACTGAGGTGGGGTTGCTCGGCCCTCGTGTTTGAAAAATAGCTTTCTTTTGTGACGGTGGCCCACTATTAGTAGGGAGGGGTGTGTGCACTCAGCACCACTCTTCATGCCAATTCGTGCCTCCTTGGTGCTGGCACCTTTGCAGTTCTGGCCACAGCACCTCTCTCCGCTCTGCAAGCCTTTTCTATGTTAATTTTGAACGGGTGCAGTACCCAGTTATACCACTAGGTGGCACTGCAGCTCCGTTCATAGACCCAGCAGCTTTGCCGATGCTGCGGGCCTCATCGCAGCGGGAATTCAGGCCGGGAAGCAGCTAGGCCTCCACACAGCTTATCCATCCTCCGAGCAGGGTGCTGTGCTCTGCGCCTCCCGCATTTCTCCAGAGGGCTCCAAGGGCTTTTGCCTCCTCACCACAATGATGGTGAGTTCAATGACGGTCTCTTCTGTGACACAGTGGGCTGTGCTGTGTACTCTTTTGCCATGCGGCTCGACGAGTGTTGCTAAGGATCCCCGTGGCACTTCGGCTCGCAGCAGAACTTCGATGGCTCCTCTGCCACAGAGACAGCACTGTGTGCCTCGCGTTGGCAGCAGTAGCGGGGATGCCTCCTGGTGCGTGCTCGCTTCCTGCTGCAGCACTGGTACTTCCTTGTCCCCTCTTCTTTAGGGGTGACGTGACATGTGGGGCTGTGGAGGCCGGCCTGCCAACCCTTCACCAACAGCACCCTACACTCAGGCCCTGGGACTTTAATGCGGGCGCAGTCCTTATCGCTGCGGCGGGGTTGGGTCACTTACACCGGACACGACAGTCTTCCTGCTGTCCCCTCACCTGAACAAACTGCGGCCGCTTTAGTGTTGCTTCATCTTTTCATGAAATTCAGGACTGGGGGTGTTCCAGTTTATGTAGTGTCGCTCCGCCGTGTAGAGGTATTGACCGCTATATTCTACCCCTTCTCCAGCTCTCAGTCCTCACGCGGGGATCGACCCGCTTCGGTTGGGGTCTCAGCAGGCAGCCGGCATGCCTCTTGCCTGGATGCAGGGCCGGCAGTGTCTTCTCCCTCTCTTTACCGCTCCCAGATTCTGGCAGCACATACCGGGGGTGCCCTCTACCTGGGCTCTCTGTACCGTTTTGCCAAGCTTCAAGTCGCTGGCGGCTCATACGCGGGGCTGACCCACTCTTCGCCAATGTTATGTTGTGGGCCCTAGGCCCACATACTGCAGGAATGACAACACGGACACTTACGTCTGGTACTAGGAACTGGCCAAGAGCCCGTGCACCCGGGCCCTTTTATTAACAGGCTCACGTCACTCGTGACGCCTGTGATGGATGGCTGTGGGGTGCATGTGATGGAGCAAGGTTTCAAAAATGAAACTTGCTTGTATGCAATCCTCCTCATAGTATTAATTTATTAAACTTGTACTGTCAATACTAATCTTTGCATTCACAAACACAGAAGGGATAGACGCTTGCCTATGTGTTTTACTAATGAATAACGCTTGTCTATAAACCAAGATGGCCGCTAAAAGCGCGGGACTTCATTGCGCATGTCGCAACCTGATCACATGGTGTGACGTCTTTCTTTGCTTGGTGGGAAATTTCTGCTTCTGCGCAGTGTGTATTAAAATGGCCGCTAAATGTTTTCACATGCTTAAGCTTGCTCTCATGTCATTATTAAATTGTCGTTTTCTTAACGCTACTAATGCAGGATAGTATTATGATTAAATGGGAATAGAGTAGGGAAAGTGGGTATACAGTGAAACTTTTTATTTGTGATTTTAATATTTTCTTCTTGCACTTTTAGTAATTCGTAAACTTGGGCCTGGGTTGGTGTCTTGAAACTCGAGAGACAGAGGGTTCTGCGCATGTGTCCTGTATGCCTGCCAAGTGAAGTCAACTTGGACGTCTCCCAAGGCCACGACCTATTGGCCGAAGATGATGTACCCAATGTTTCCGGCGGACAAATTGTTACTTTTCTCCTGTAAAATATATAACATTTGTCATGAGACGGGTGGGAAATAAAGCGAATGTATTAATTTGAAGGGGAGGGAACGTAAAGACAATAGGCTTTACAATTTAGGCCAAATCGATATGGTGCGGGAATCCACCCCCTGTCCCTGTCCAATCAGAAGTAGTGGTCTCATATTTTAGCAACATTAAGGGGAGGTACATGGGCGTAGAAGGGTATAATAGATATAGAATTAGCTAATTAGTTAACACAGGAGAGCGGAGATGCTGACAGAAGAGCTCCAGACTGCCATGCTGATCGGTTGCTGACTGAATTCTTGTCCAGAAGAGGTCCTGAGGAGGGGGCGGCGGAGTCCATTAGACGGGAGAATCGAGAGAAGTCGAGTATCAGAGAGGGGAACGGCGCAGGCGTCGTTGTAGAGAGGTCACCGGTCCTGTCCTGATCCTGGAAGAAGTCTTTGCTCTTCATCCTTCCTGGGTCCTATCTTTTCCAACTCCTTGGCTAAGGGGCTTGGTTCTCGCATTTTAGGTAACTATACTGCAACCTTTAGGTGCGCTGCTGTCTCTATCTTCTCCTCTTCCTTAAACACCGTCATTTATTAGCAAAATCATTTCTATGCTTTTTCTTGGGTATTTCAATCAAGTACCGTGTTTTCTGTATTTTACTCTGCTAAAACTTTAGATAAACATTTTAAAAACTTCCTGACTCAGTGATTATTTCAGGATAATGTACTATAAGGAATGTCACTCATTTTAAACTTCCCAATTAGCAAAGGATCCATTGGTAAGTCATTACTCTTCAATCAGAAGGTAATTGGTAGCAGGGACTTTGATAAAAGAGTACATCTGACACCCAGCGTAAGTATTAGTGTAGTGTGAATGTATGGGCCAAAGTGAGTATATGGATGAATGAATGCAGTTGGCTAATATAGCGCTGGAACAGTTTTCTGGTAAGCAGAGGACGGTTTTTGTTACTCTTTGTTAATTGGGTAATGAGAATTTTATTTGTATTTTTATGAACTAACATCCGCTTATTTTTGAGTTTTTGTTATATGTTGTCCAGAATACCCCGGGATAGGTAAAAAGAATAGTGGGTGGCAAGTGGAAGCCATACTGCAGTGAGGTTATCTGTCAGGCAGAAATAGTACTGAGAAGTTAAGCAGGACTTCAAGTACTCGTTAGGGACTCTATGCGTGTGAGTAATAGCAAAAAGGGTATGCTGATAAAAATTTGATGTTATATCACCTAGTAAGGGTAACATTGGAGAAGTAACAGGTACTTCTGGAGCTTGGGTGAACAGTAGACGGAAGTGTTTTACTCGTAGTGTATGTATTAGTAAACGGAAAGGTTTTACTAAAGTGTGGAAGAAACTATCTTTTTCGAAATTAGTGGAAACTGGCACGATAGCGAATGTTTTATGTTGTTACTGAAATTTAATTAAGATATATAGAGAAAATAAGTTTGCGTACATTTTTGTAAAGGGAGGGTCAGTTGCCGGAGAGGGAGCTGACGTCACAAAACGCCGCGCTGTGGTAGGTTGAAACAGCGGGTGTGGAAAAACCCTTGTAAAGGAGGGGTCAGTAGTCAGGCGTAGTACTGACATCAAAGGAGCCGCGCTGGGATTGGTTAAACCAGCGAGGACAGAAAAGAGCAGATTGTAAAGGAGGGGTTGACAGAGAAACGTCACCAAAAAGCCGCGCATGAATTGGCTCGGAAATAAAAGATAGCAGACATTTGATTGGTCGAAAGTATAGAAGCAAAATTCTTAGTGGAAAAGGATTGCATGTTAAAACGCGATCCGACTTTAACAGGAACTCGTCCGGATAGGAGATTCCTAGGTTTTGCAGAATATAATTTTGTACACAGAAGATTAGATAGAATGTACGGAGAAAAGAGAAAAATGTCATTCTTACAAAAGATTAAGAATTATTTTAAAAAGGACAAACCAATCAAAACTAGAGAAGGAATTATTATTCCACCAGCTAAAACGCCAGCATCATTTATGATGATGGAGAGAGGTTATCATACTTGTGTATGGATGGAGAATTGGATAGAATACACCAAAAATGATGGAGTATTAGCATTTCCCGAGAATGGTACCTTCAATGGAAGAATTCTTCAAAACTTGAGATTGAGGATGAATGATTTAGAACCCAGACCTAGATTAACCCAGTACGAAGCTGTAGAAGAATGGGAAACCGAGGCATTTGAGTGGGATAGATCTAGAAGTAATATGAGTTACCCAGGATTTTACCCCAGAAATTTACGTGAGTCAAGAGAGGGTCAGATGAAACAATGGAGAAGGGCAATGATACAGAGGGACTGTATCCATTATTCACAGAAGGAGAAAAATCAGGAGGCAAATGTACAGAAAAGACAAAACATTTAATGAGAAATGAGGATTCAGAAGACGAATTTATGGAAGAAATGTTAAGAAATCCCCCACCATATCAGGAAGGGACAAGTGGATGCCCTCCTAGTGCACCACCACAAACTCCAATGGTACCAAAGGTAATGCATGAATTCACCCCGACTAGAATACTTCATGACAAAGAAAAAGAAGCCCTAGAAAAGAACAGAGCAGAATTAATACAGAAAATAACCCAGATAAAAGTACATCCTGATTCGTTGACCATACCTGTAACAATTGGTCCAGTAGTTCCATTATATGGTACTCAGGGAAATTGTCCTCAACCCATACTTGCACCTACTCCTGTGAGTAATCCCAGACCTGAAGCTCCAGTTATAATTGAGGATCAATTTAGTGACTGTGAATCCACAATATCACTTATGGACTTGCCTATTCGAGGTTCTGTAAATAGTACTCCAAGAAAAGATGTACCTGGAGGTTCAAAAGATGTAAGTTTAGTAACTTCATCAGGAGCAAAAAGTGCTACCATAGTAACACCTGAAGATCTAGAAAGATGGGTACAAGGGTCAGTTAAACAGTGCACACCTCCAAAAGTACTGGATATCCATAAATTAAAAGTTGAATTAGAAGAAATAATAGCAGGAAATGTATGAGTAGAACGCTTGAATACCTATGATGAAGAAGAATTATTATTCTTGTGCAGGAGTATCACTAGAAATGTAAAGATATTCCATGAAAAATTGTCCAATTTAGCACTACAGATGGGAATCGAAATAGGGAGATCAAAAGTATTACAGAAACCATATAGAGCAGAATTTGCAGACAAAGATTTAGAAAATATGAATGCATCTGGAAGAAGACTGCAAATAAGAGAATTAATGTTAGTTTTACAAAAATGGGGAGATCTAGATAAATGGAGATCTAGGTGGGCCAAGAAAAAGGAAGAAGCACGAACAAGTAGAACAGCATCAGAATATGTGATGAAGGAAGTAGGAAAAGCAGACCAGATGTATCCAATGCGAGAAGTTGCGGGAGGAGGATATGTACATGTCCCATGGAGCAGATAGGATATTTTATCATTTACGAATGACTTTCCAAAATTGAGAGAAAAACAAATTGAATGGTACAAACAGGTTGAAAGGTTTGTGAAGGTGTCAAAGGTATTGTTGAAGGATTTAGATGGTTTGTTTGACATAATGGTACCTGCCGATTTATGGACAGATTGTAAGATCACAGTCGATTGGCCTAGCGATGAATATCCTAGAGATCCGAAAACAGGTGCCCCGTCAAATGATGTAATGAAAAAGTATCAGCAGGTGATAACATACCTGAAAGGGAAAATACCCCCGAAAGAAACAGATTGGGTGAAAATAGATCGAACAACCCAAGAAGCCAGTGAAACAGTGCATTCCTATTATGAGCGTTTATTGCAGGTGTTTAAACAGTATAGTGGATTCGAGGACATTGGAGACAAAAACATGAGTCAGTTTGCGTATCGGTTTGTTTACGGTCTGAAGCCAGAGATTTGCCAGATGATTAAACAGCATATGCTGTGTTGGCAGGGAAAGCCCATATATGAGATTCTGAAGTATGCAAAATATTGTGGAGACGATATTGAGGATAGACACAAGAAATTACAAGAAAAGGTGATGTGGGCACAGGTGAAAATGGCTGAGAAACAGGGAATTAATTTGGAAAATCCGAGTGAAAATCAAGGAAAAGATTCTGGAACGAGTGGTGATACCGGGAAATGGTGGAAAATTTAGAGGACGAATGAGTAGAGAAGAAGCTAAAAAGAAGTTTCCTTGTCATGGATGCGGAAAATTGGGGCATTGGAAGGATGAATGTAAAAAGATTAGGAATAATAATGGCCCAAATCAAAACTTAAATCCACAGACGCAGAATGACTCACAACAGGGTGTAAATCCCCAGAGTCAATTACCACCTCCACCTGTTCAGGGTAATGTAAGCAGAGCAAAACATGGTACAGACATTGGTTACCCAGGAGGGAGTGGTAAGAATGATTATATGACATCACAATTTCTTTTGCAGGACAATTATTGTAAATTCGACTCATGACGGTGCCTAGGAGAGGGGAAGAAGGAGTGCATACTTGGCGCATCCTTACAGGTAGATCAGTCTGGTCCATATGTTGAAGGAAATGTGAAAGGTAATGATATTACTTTCCTTTTGGACACTGGTGCTACCAGGTCTACTGTGAGATCAGCAGACATCCCAGACCTTCCTCTCTCTGGTGAAGATATCCAAGTAGTGGGGGTAGCTAATCAAAGAATTAGAACACCTCTTACAGAACCAATGGAAGTCAAAATAGGAAACTTCAGAGAAATGCACCAATTTGTAGTGTGCGATTCTAGCCCAGTGAATTTATTAGGTAGAGATTTATTGTGCAAAATGAACTGTACAATTTTCTGCACGCCGGATGGTGTGGCAGTTCAGACACCAGATGAGGACCATGTATATAAAATTATGGTTGCAAAACAAGGTATAGAAATAGATGACATGTTTTCGTTGATAACAAAAGATGAGTTGCCAGAAGAATTAAAAGGTACAGTAAACCAAATAGTATGGGATTTCACCGGAAAAGAAGTAGGACTTATGGCAAAAATAGATCCAGTTCAAATTACAGTAAAAGAAGGTGCGATTTTCCCAAATACTAAACAATACAAAATGAGTGCAGAAGTAAAAGCAGGAGTCATTGAAGAAATAAATCGAATGGTAAAACAAAACATCCTAAAAGAAGTAATGAGTAGCCCATGTAATTCACCAATCATGGGACTAAAGAAACCTAGTGGAAAATATAGGATTGTTCAGGACCTGCGTAAAATAAACAAGATTGTGGAACCATGTTGTCCCATAGTACCAAATCCTGCAGTAATTCTATACCAGATCCCTTGGAATGCAGGATGGTTCACAGTAATTGATTTGTGTCAAGCATTCTTTTCAATACCATTGCATCCAGACAGCCAGTATCTTTTCTCATTTAAATTTGAGAACAAAGTCTATGTGTGGAACCGTGTTCCTCAGGGGTACACAGAAAATCCTTCAATTTTCAATCAGATACTAAAAAAGTGCCTTGAAAAACTAGTGATGCCAGGAAGCTCAGTTTTAGTTCAATATATCGACGACTTATTAGTAGCGTCGGCCACCAGAGAAGACTGTGTTGTTGACTCCATAGCATTATTAAATATTTTGGCTGAGGAAGGGCATAAAGTCTCACCTGAAAAGTTACAGTTTTGCAGGACAGCTGTTAAATATCTGGGACACCAAATTGAGAGGGGAAAAAGAAGAGTAACATCTGAAAGAGTAGAATTAATAAAAAGAATGCAAATGCCTGTAACCCAAAGACAAGTGAGAATGTTCCTAGAATAGTAGGATACTGTTGACAATGGATACCACATTTTTCCATGTTGGCTAAGCCCTTAATTAACATGACGAAAAAGAAAGCAAAGGACCCTGTTGAATGGGAGGATGAAAGTGTAGAAGCTTTTGTAAAATTGAGAAACGCACTTTGTTCAGCACCTGCCTTAGGCATGCCTGATTATAAAAGAGAATTCTCATTATTCTGTCCAGAGAGAGAAAATTGTGCACTTTCTGTCCTAACTCAGAGACATGGACTAGACAGACGTCCTATAGCATATTTTTCTGCTACATTGGACCCAGTAGTAGCCGCGTTGCCAGGATGCTTAAAAGCAGTGGCAGCAACTTGTTTGAGCATTGAACAAAGCGAGTCAATAGTGATGGGACATCCTGTAAAAGTGTATGTTCCACATGCAGTTGTGATTCTGTTGACAAGAACACGAACTCAGCATCTTACTCCTAGTCGGCTGACTAAATATGAGAGGATAATTATGGGTGTTGAAAATGTGACCATGGTAAGGTGTACAATAATAAATCCAGCAACTTTATTGCCGGACCCATATCATGAAACAAATAAAGATGACGAAGAAGACGAACATGATTGTGTACAAATTACAGAATTGTGTACAAAACCACGCCCAGACATAGAGGAACAGCCTCTTAAAAAGCAAGATAGGGAGCTATTTGTCGATGGTTCATGTCAAAGACATGAAGATGGTAAACTAACTGCTGCTTATGTGGTATGTGAATTAACTGGAATAGTCGAAGCATCCTATTTACCAGGAGTCAAATCTGCACAAGTAGCTGAATTGATTGCTTTGATAAAAGCTTGCAAAATTGGGAGGAATTAGAGAGTGACCATATTTACAGATAGTCAATATGGTTATGGGGTCATGCATGATTTTGGCCAACTGTGGATGCAGAGGGATTTCATGACTTCTTCAGGATCCCCCATTAAAAATGGACAATTTGTAAGAGAATTGCTAGAAGCAATACAATCACCAAAAGAATTGGCTGTGGTGAAATGTGCCGCACACCAGTCAGGAGATGACTGGGTGGTAGTCGGCAACAGATATGCAGACTTGGTGGCTCAACATTGTGCCAAAACCAGAACGTCAGTCAATAAGAGGGTGGAAAGAATGGGAATCAGCTGCCAACTTATGTTGTATATGTCACCAGAAACTTGGGATGAAGTAAAGAAATTGCAAGATGAGGTTGAGGAAAGTGAGAAGAATTTGTGGATCAAAGTGGGTTGCTCCCAAAGAGGAGAAGATGAAGTATGGATCAGTGCAGATGGCAGACCAGTCATGCCAGACTGTTTACTCTCACAAATGGCTAGAATGCACCATGGAGACTCACACATAGGGAGATATGCAATGATTAGGCTGTTCAGACAAAATTGGTACAATCCCAAATTCAGGGCTGTTGCAGAGAGTCTTTGCCAGAGATGTCTAACTTGCCAAATGCATAATCCAGGCAGGAAAACAATAATTGGGTTTGGAAAGATTGGAAAGGCAGAGGGCCCATTCATAAGACTCCAGTTCGACTTCATACAGTTACCGCCATGCAGAGGACTAAAATATGTACTAGTCATAGTGTGTCTGTTTTCAAAGTGGGTGGAGGCTTACCCTACTAGGAGAAATGACAGTATTACAGTTGCAAAACTGTTGTTACGTGAGCTCATAATAGGTTTGGTTTCCCAGTATCTTTGGAATCAGATAGAGGAAAACATTTTAACAGTGAAGTAATCAAACTAATTTGTGAAGCATTTCAAATTAAACAGAAATTGCACTGTGCATATCGCCCAGAGGCTTCTGTAGTGGTTGAACAATTGAATGGCACTATAAAGTCAAGATTGGGAAAAATGTGTGCATCAACATCATTAGAGTGGCCAGATGCATTGCCACTTGTCCTGATGGGACTCAGAAGCATACCTGACAGAACAACAGGTTTGAGCCCCCACGAAATAATAATGGGAAGAGCAATGAGACAAACACATGTTCCCACAAACAAATTAGTAAATATATCTGATGATATGGTTCTGGATTATTGCAAAGGATTGGCTGACCTAGTGCGTTCTGTCTCTCATCAGGTTGGAGAAGACGCAGTTTCCAGGCAGCCTGAACTAGAACATGATCTGAATCCTGGTGATTGGGTGGTAGTGAAGAATCACACCAGAGAAACGTGTCTATCACCCAGGTGGAGCAGACCTTGTCAAGTCATATTGACCACCAATACAGCAGTGAAGTGTGCAAGATTTCCTAATTGGATTCATGTAAGCCACACAAAGAGAGTACCAGAACCTGAAGAAGAGAATCTACAGACAACGCCAATCACTGAAGAAGCTGAAGGTTGCCCAGCTGAGGAATCTCAGGCTAGAGGTTCGAGAGAAGCTGACGGAGAACAACCGAGCACAAGTCAGGATTGGATACCAGTGGTAGAAGTTCCTGAAGTATACCACAGAACAAGAAGTCAAGCGAAATTGGAAGAAATTGAAGAAGATCAGATAGGTGAAGAAGAAGAAGTTCATGATCAAGAAGAAAAGATAGTAAAAGATCCTGAACTAAATCAGATAGGGAAAGAAAATTGGACTAAAAACAGTGAAGATTTAATTGATTTTACACAGGGAAAGACAGGTTTAGAAGAATCAGGTCAGGCTGCAGAAGTTCACAGTGCAATAAGCCCTGATCAGAAGCAGTTAGATCAAGAAAAATTCACTAAAGAAAAAGGGGTAAATACAAATGAACATAAAGAAATAAAAAAGGAACAAAGCCAACATTTTGAAAGTCATTGTGGAGCTGCTGAAAAGAAACCAATCAGACCTGAAAAAGAACAAACAAAAGAGGCAGTAATCAAAGAAAACAAAACAGTATTAAGCAGTGAAAATAACGAGATCTTTGAAGACGTAAACAGAGAAACAGTGCCAACAAAGAAAACAAGAAAAGGAGATCATTGGCCAAGTGTCATTAAAAGAGTAAAATACCACATAACAACCAGAAGTGAAGATCCAGAACAAGTACCTGAAGTGACAAGTCAAACTGAACAAGAGAAAAAGTCAGGAAAAAGAAAAAGTAAAAGACTGAGACTTGTGAATAACAAATTCAAGGGTCCCGATTGGACTTATATCATTCTTGAAGATTTTGAAAGCTCAGAGTCAAGTGACAGTGGTGGCGAAGGAACAAGTACAGAACTAACATACGAAGAAGAAACAAGACCACCCTGACTAAACAAAAGAATCATCTAAAGAAAAGAAGAAAAGATAAGAAGAGAAATCTTCCTTGTCGAAAAAATGCCTGATGATAGAGTTACTGGGAGACCAAAACGAAATTGTTGTAGGAGATGCTGTGCAATCTGCATATGTAGTATAGTATTGGTGCTTATAGTATGGTTAGTCCTGATTGTAGCAATTCCTTACCTTAAGATAATAGATAAGAAGATTAATAATGAAACTAAAGGGAGGACAGCAAACTAGAAGGGCAATAGAGTAGAATTAATGGCAGAAGATGAGGCAGAAATTGATCATGAAATAGCTGATAACGACACTAGTTTAAATGTTTTCACAAAGTTATTGTTTCAGTATGTAGACACAATGGAAGTTAGTAATTGTTATGTCTGTATGAAGTTACCTGAATCAGTAGCGGAAGGATTAACATACCATCACTTACCACTGACATATGGCATATCATGTAGTGTTTTGTCTAGTTTATTTTATAGAACAGGGAAACTTCAGTATTATTATTCAAACTTAGATGTGATATTTTCAGAGGTTCCGATTCGCAAGAATATGAACCCAGTGTTTACTAGTCAAGACGCACAGTTTATGGGAGAGTTTTTCTTAACAATGAAATCGATAGACATAACACAGGCACATAGACACAATCTAACATGTTCTTTACTAGAAGAAGAAAAGATATTTTTGAATTTAGTAGAAGATAGAAGACATGATTTTCAAAAGAAAGCTTCAGAGCATAAGGCTCAGTTGCCACCTTGGGCGGAGAAGGAAGGGAGTTATACACCTGGTAAAGCTCAAGCTGCAATGGCTCTTGATTTCGTAAAGAAAGGGAAAATTTGTCTTCATAGGTTAAAGACTGATTATAACAATGTTTTCATCGGTACCAGTGAATGTGAACACAATTTTTAATTATTGGAGGTTGGGGACTCAAAGGAGGAACAGATTCAGTTTTTCCTGGAATATATTATATATGTGGGAATAAGGCTTATTTTAGGCTTCCTGCACGGTGGTATGGAAGTTGTTATTTTGGAATAGTTTTTCCAAAGATATACCACGTAAAAAGAAACACTGGAAGCAATGAAAACAATAATGAATTAATACGTAGTAAAAGAGCTAGTTTTTCAGAAATTGTAGGTGATATATTTGGTGCATTGATACCTTCAGTGGGAATAATTCTGAACTCAAGGAAAATATGTAAATTGTCTACAGTGGTTGATCGTTTATCAACGGATACTGCTGGAGGTTTTCTAATGATTAATACGGAGATGGTTGCGATTAGATCTATGGTGATGCAAAATCGACTTGCTCTTGACATTCTATTGGCAAAAGAGGGAGGAGTCTGTAAATTATTGAAGACGAAACATTGTTGCACTTATATTCCTGATAAGAGTGCAGAAATTGGAACGTATATTCAGAACATAACTAAACTTGAGAAAGAACTAAAACCACTGGAAGTTGATAGTGTATGGGAAAGATTGACAAATAGTATCTCGTCAATTGGAACCTGGTTTGCTAATATAGGGAAAGGACTTATAGGTCAAATATTAGTACCCTTAGCAGGGATAGCAATAATAATTTTAGCAATAACAATATGGTGCAAATGCTGTAGAAAGAATGGGACATATAAAGTGACAGGAAAAGGAAAGAAGAGAAAACTAGATGAAATCGAACTAGAAGAATGGAGAAGTGATTTATACAAGAAATTAAAAGGAGACTGTAAGAATAGAAAAAGTAAAAATGAGAATGAAACGAATTGCTAGAAGTTGGCATCTGATTGAGGGTAGTATTTTTGATGGCTCAGAAACGCCATCAGAGAGGGGATTGATGGAGCAAGGTTTCAAAAATGAAACTTGCTTGTATGCAATCCTCCTCATAGTATTAATTTATTAAACTTGTACTGTCAATACTAATCTTTGCATTCACAAACACAGAAGGGTTAGACACTTGCCTATGTGTTTTACTAATGAATAACGCTTGTCTATAAACCAAGATGGCCGCTAAAAGCGCGGGACTTCATTGCGCATGTCGCAACCTGATCACATGGTGTGACGTCTTTCTTTGCTTGGTGGGAAATTTCTGCTTCTGCGCAGTGTGTATTAAAATGGCCGCTAAATGTTTTCACATGCTTAAGCTTGCTCTCATGTCATTATTAAATTGTCGTTTTCTTAACGCTACTAATGCAGGATAGTATTATGATTAAATGGGAATAGAGTAGGGAAAGTGGGTATACAGTGAAACTTTTTATTTGTGATTTTAATATTTTCTTCTTGCCCTTTTAGTAATTCGTAAACTTGGGCCTGGGTTGGTGTCTTGAAACTCGAGAGACAGAGGGTTCTGCGCATGTGTCCTGTATGCCTGCCAAGTGAAGTCAACTTGGATGTCTCCCAAGGCCACGACCTATTGGCCGAAGATGATGTACCCAATGTTTCCGGCGGACAAATTGTTACTTTTCTCCTGTAAAATATATAACATTTGTCATGAGACGGGTGGGAAATAAAGCGAATGTATTAATTTGAAGGGGAGGGAACGTAAAGACAATAGGCTTTACAATTTAGGCCAAATCGATATGGTGCGAGAATCCACCCCTGTCCCTGTCCAATCAGAACTAGTGGTCCCATATTTTAGCAACATTAAGGGGAGGTACATGGGCGTAGAAGGGTATAATAGATATAGAATTAGCTAATTAGTTAACACAGGAGAGCGGAGATGCTGACAGAAGAGCTCCAGACTGCCATGCTGATCGGTTGCTGACTGAATTCTTGTCCAGAAGAGGTCCTGAGGAGGGGGCGGCAGAGTCCATTAGACGGGAGAATCGAGAGAAGTCGAGTATCAGAGAGGGGAACGGCGCAGGCGTCGTTGTAGAGAGGTCACCGGTCCTGTCCTGATCCTGGAAGAAGTCTTTGCTCTTCATCCTTCCTGGGTCCTATCTTTTCCAACTCCTTGGCTAAGGGGCTTGGTTCTCGCATTTTAGGTAACTATACTGCAACCTTTAGTTGCGCTGCTGTCTCTATCTTCTCCTCTTCCTTAAACACCGTCATTTATTAGCAAAATCATTTCTATGCTTTTTCTTGGGTATTTCAATCATGTACAGTGTTTTCTGTATTTTACTCTGCTAAAACTTTAGATAATAATTTTAAAAACTTCCTGACTCAGTGATTATTTCAGGATAATGTACTATAATGAATGTCACTCATTTTAAACTTCCCAATTAGCAAAGGATCCATTGGTAAGTCATTACTCTTCAATCAGAAGGTAATTGGTAGCAGGGACTTTGATAAAAGAGTACATCTGACACCCAGCGTAAGTATTAGTGTAGTGTGAATGTATGGGCCCAAGTGAGTATATGGTGTATGAATGCAGTTGGCTAATATAGCGCTGGAACACATGTGTGCCCACTCCCCCAAGGGAGTGGTTAACAAACTCTGTGTCTGCTGAGACACTAGAACGTGTCCCGCAGGACACAACAAAGACCTTCTCTATGACCACCAGGGTGGCTATGAGTGGACGTGAGAAGGCCGCCAGTACAGCAATGAATGATAAGAAAGCAGTAGCATTATAACCTCGTGAGAAGGGGGTCTGCTGAGAATTGCCATCGAACTCAGGGAAAGCATGTCGCACTTTAACCTCTGTGGGCACTGACAATCTGTTTTACCATCTGTTTTTTATCGGGAGAACACTGTCTCTTGCATCGTTGTCCCTGGCCCCTGCACGCAGCACTTTTATCCCGCCCCCAAGCACCACGGACTACAACTACCACAGCGCGTTGCGGCAGGAGCCGCACGCGTCGTAGAACTTGCGCCAGGAGGCGCATAAGGTGGGGCTGATCGACCGCATATGCGGGATCCGCTGAGAATTGCCATCGAACTCAGGGAAAGCACGTCGCACTTTAACCTCTGTGGGCACTGACAATCTGTTTTACCATCTGTTTTTATCGGGAGAACACTGTCTCTTGCATCGTTGACCCTGGCCCCTGCACGCAGCACTTTTATCCCGCCCCCAAGCACCACGGACTACAACTACCACAGCGCGTTGCGGCAGGAGCCGCACGCGTCGTAGAACTCGCGCCAGGAGGCGCATAAAGTGAGCCTAACCTCCCGCGACGCGGGACGCGCGCGGGCTAAGCCCGGGCCAAGGGCGGGCCCGTCTGAGCCCGTCAGAGACTGGAGGAGGCTGGGCTGGGACAGGTCTCTTGGACCTTTATTTTTTTGTAGTGTGTTGTGTCGGTAAAACCATTGGCACTAATATTGTTGTAGTTGTTATTTGCTAGTACTAACGACCCTGTTTGGCTCTCAGGTAGTTAAGGTTGAGTGACTATATTTAATATTGAAATATACTGGGTCTATAGCGGGGTTGTTAAAAAGTAGGAGGGGCTTATATCATACAATTGATCGATAGATATAGGCACGTTTGGGGTACTGCTTAGTAAAGGGTGTGTTTTCTTCTCTGTCGTAAGTGTGGGTAATATTTAAAATGGGTAAGAGAAAATTGCAAAGCATTAATTCTGGGCATCGAGGTAGCATACCCAAACATGCAAATATGACCCTCCTGAATTACCTTACAGGAGCGGTTGGAGCACTGGACAAGCAAATAACCACGGTAGAGGAGTCCATGAATAAGGAACCGTTGGGCTCCCTAATAACTAACAAGGCCATTGTGCTATACCAAACGGAGACAGGGGAATCAGGATCTACAATTAATACAGATGCGGAATGTCTAAATGGTTGTGTTCAGGCTATTAGTGATGAGATTTCTATTAGCGACCAAGATACAGAGCCGCTCCCTCCAACTAAAAGATAATGTAAGCCTAAGTCCAAGGTTACCCTTGGAAACTTGCCGCCTTTAATACATCAGGCTTCTTCTGAGCCTGATATTATGAAATCTTTAGTTTTCAACAAATCGGGAAAAGGTATCCTGTCAAATCACAAAGTTAAAGGAGCGGCAAGAAGAAGTAAAAGTAACGCTAATGGCCCCCCAACTTTTGAAATAAATAAAATATTGAGTCTATTAACCGACTCAATGAAATATATTAAACAATCTATCGGGACCATGGAAATAAGATTAGCTAAGATAGAATCGGGCCTAGAAATAATAGTTGAGAATCAAAATAGGTGTCTCAACATGGAAGGTATAACTAACAAAAATGTAGATGGTAGTGCTGGTGAGGTATCTAAATCCCATAGCCAGATCGCTTTGGTTAACTCTGTGTCTTCCGGTAATCAGAGGAATAGGGGTGATAAGATAAATACAGTTGTAGCCTCTAAGAAGCCTAATGAAACCCCGTCTACCAGTGGCCTAACTAATGGGCCAGAATCCATTGAGAAAGAAAATGGTAAGGAGAAATACAACAGGGTGGAAAGCAATTAAGGGAAGTGTGTTCTAATGTAGGATCATCTAATATTAAAACATACGAACATCCAGCAAAAAATCATATTTTAAATTTACCTCCTGCCGCGTTACCATACACAGTTGTGCTGGCAAACGTTCCCCCATCTTTAGAGGTGGGAAAGGAAATGTGGTATACCTTGAGGAACAGGGCAATTCATAGCTTGTGGATTAGAGAACAGGGTTAACAACGGAGATGTTCTCAGCCTTTAAGATGGTAAGACGTGTCCCGTGGGTGGGAACGACCAGGAAATCCTTTCGAGGGGACTGTGTTGTCCTCTCCTTAGGGATTCCATCTTTGGTTCATGAAATTTTTCGCCGAATAGGCGATAATAACATGAACATGGAAGTAGGTATAAAGGTTTTGCCCCTGAGCTATTTTTACCAGCCAAGCTCTTCCAATAGGCATATGGGTATGTATTCCCCTATACAAACCAGTAATAAGTCGATTTACAATGTAGAGGTAACAAACAGATTTAGGCCACTTCAGTCCTTAGATGAGAATGATTGACTCCCTGATAGTAGTGACAATCACATCTGTGTAGATAATGGTGTAGATCGAAATCGTAGGGAGAATGTGCCAATGTTTAATGTTGGGGAACATAATTCCGCTCAAAGAGAGATAAGGGATATTAGGGATGAAATGGTAGAACCATTGATTGTAGAAATTGGTGATGTATGTATAACTAATGTAACAGAAGGGGTTGAAATGATTGGACAGGTTCAGAATGATCATGTTGCTGACACTGTAAATGCATCTGTATCGGGGAGAATTAAGGTTCTTTTTTGGAATATTGCCGGTTTACAATCGAAAGTAAATAACTCTATCTGGACTGATTTTATATATAATTTTGATATTTTATGTTTCCAGGAGACATGGTTATTGGATAAAGTAAATATAGATGGCTATAAGACCTTTCATACACTAGCAGTACAGTCAGTATATGGAAGACATAAAGGTGGGATTTGTGTATATATATCGAATCTGATAGAGGTTATAAAAACTGAAATGATAAAAACAACAATTTATTACCAAATTTTGACCATCCACCTGAATTTAGATGTAGTAGTGTGTGTAGTTAATTTCTATAACAATATTGAAAAGGGACAAATGGGTGATATTATAAACACACTTAGTGATGAATTAAGTAAAATAAGGGTCCCAAATGGTACCGATATGATTACTCTTTGGGGTGGTGATTTTAATGTTAGTATTTGTTCTCATGCTGAATGTGGGTTGTGTGGTGTAGATGAGGAAGAAAAGGATCCTATATTGCAATTTGTGCACTCCGAGAGGGGGGAGAAGTTTAATGATTTAATGGCCTCACACGATCTGGGCTTTGCAAATATGCTGTGCTCTCCCCCTGTTGATTTTACCCATACGTTTATTGGCAGAGGATTTGAATCCTTAATAGATTTTATAATTGTCCCCAACCGTTATGCAACATGGGTTGATAATTTCAAGATCCATTCTAACGTTCTGAGTGACCATTTGCCCCTGAGTATTAATTTAGTAATCCCCAAACAAGTTGTTCGACCCAATAATAATATTTTGGCATGGACGTGAAACATTGCCTTAGTTCGTTAAAATGGTTATTCCCTACGTTGGGGTAAGATAAACCCCGAGGAGATTAATAAACGGATCGTAGTTAACGCCTATGATCAAATAGTAGCGTGCCTACAAGACAGTACAGATCATGATGACACTTTGAGGGATTTTTCTCTTATTACGTTAGAGATTCAAAATTCTCTAAGAGTACAAAATAAGGCATCCCAGGTTAAGATTAATAGTTGGTTTGATTCAAAGTGTACCAAAGCTTATACTCAGTTGAAAGATGCTCTCCATAAGATAGAGAGAAATCAAGATGAGATTAAACAATATAGGAAGGTGTATAATCTGGCCAGAAAAAATAGGAAAAAACAATTAAAAGACCAGGCATGGGACACGCTTTATGAAGCATCACTGAGGAAGGATTGCACTTCATTTTGGCAGGCAGTTAATGCCCCATTCCTTTCCAATAATGATGGAGCCAAGATTGAGGTTGCAATTGATGAAAAAGTATGGATTGACTTTTTTCGAATGTATATAGTATCAAGGGGAATGAAGAATCTCCTACTGATATTAAATTATTAGAACAGGGAGACATGGTAGGATTTACGCCTATTGAGCTGCATATTACATTGGATGAAGTAATAACGGCAGTTAATGCTAGTAAAGGAGGTAAAGCCCCGGGACCAGATGGTGTGCCGATGGACTTATTTAAGTCCACCCCACCATTATGGTCCCCTCTGTTGACCCGGGTGTTAGAGGCCTGCTGTGCGAAGGGTTTTATAAAGTCCTGGTCTGAATCGGTGATTATACCGATTTTTAAAAAAGGGGAACGTGACAATCCTGCCTGCTACCGACCTATCTCCCTTTTAGATTCTTTAGTAAAGGTAGTGGGTATGATTGTTTTGAACAGATTACAAACATGGTCTGGAAAAAACAGAGAAAGAGCAGCTGGGTCATAGATGACTGCACCACCACGACTAGTCACTATGTTATTGACAATATTGCCCACCTCAAATGGTCCGCAGCCTATAGACCACAAATGTAACAATGTAAAATTGATTTGGATGAGAGGCAATATATTAGCATAAACAATTCAAGCAGAATCAGTAACAAAAACCACATCAAAGACAGACATTTATATAACAACGTTTTCTGGTCATTTTATTCTCTGATGTGCTTCATAAGAAAGAACCAGCCAACGCGTTTCGCCCACACATGGGCTTCTTCAGGGCAGATAAAAACACAAAGAGGAATAAGGTATATCCTCAAACGTTGGATCGAAAAAGGTTGGATCAAGTCCTAACGCATATGGATGAAGTTCAAGGTAGAAAAATTGTCCAAAAGTGAACGTAGAATTAATGTACATCAGACGGTATTAGCCGTATGTTAACGCAGAGCCGTGTCCGGGAAATGTTCGATATGCAGCAAAAACTTTTTCTACCTTGTCTTTGATGTGGTTTTTGTTACTGATTCTGCTTGAATTGTTTATACAAACATGGTCTGAGGACAATAATATTTTAAGTAAGGTACAATAGGTTTTAGACAAGGGCTAGGGACAAATGAGCAGGTTTTAAATTTTACTATTTTAATGGGAAAGTACACTCAAGCTAAGGAGGGGAAATTATATGTGGCATTCGTGGACCTTTCGGCCGCATTCGATTGCGTCATACATAATAGGCTCTGGGAAATCCTTTTGGATTTAAAGGTTGACCCACTATTAGTACAATTTTTGAGACAACTGTAAGTTGGGGCTTCTGCTAAGGTGAGGCATGGATTAAAGGGCGAATGCACTGCGCCATTCCCCGTGGAGAGGGGAGTGAGGCAGGGTTGTGTCCTGGCCCCGTTCTTGTTCTCTTTATATACTAATGCTTTAGAGGAAGAACTGGTGGTCAGGACAAGAGATCCACCACAGTATAATAACAAACCTATTGTGTCCCTGCTCTATGCGGATGATGCAGTGCTTATGGCCAGAACCCAGATGGGCCTACAGAGTGCCCTTGCAGCATATATTAGATTTATGGATTGCCGAGGGTTAAAACTTAATGTTAAGAAAACTTTTGTAATGACATGTGGGAAGGGGAGAAATAAATGCAAAAGTTTGCCAATGGGGAACGATAGGATAGATTCAACTAATACATTTTCCTATTTGGGCATCTTATTGGAACATACTGGCTCCTGGAACCCGGCAGTTAAGAGTAGGACCCTCCTTTTCAAGAGGTCAATTGGGGCTGTGGTAAATTTTGCAAAAAAATTGGGGAAAAAGCCTCCGGGGATCCTTCTCAAAATTTACCAAGCAAAATATATGAGTATCGCGATGTATGGGGCAGGAATTTGGGGTTACCATGATGTATCCTCTATACAAATTGTGGAAAATTTATTTTTAAGGTATATTTTAGCAGTTCCACAGAGGTTTTCAGTTTTTAATTGCCACAATGAATTGGGGATCCCTTACATCTCTGACCTGATAAAAATGCAACCTTTATTATTATGGTATAGAGTCTGGACGTCTACTACTACAGGGTTAAATAGAGAAATTATTAGAGATGCTATGTGTCTATGTCACGCAAATAAGATTACCTGGCTGAACTACATTAGAAGATTTTTAATTGATCTGGACAGACTTGATTTCTATACACATCCTGAAACTATGAGTGCTATTTCTAGGAAGGACTTTAAATTGCTATGTCTGTCGCATTTGGAGTCTTTAAGAGCTGCAATGGAAATGAAGAAATGTACTGTGATTCAGCATCAGTTAACCCTGGTAACTCCCACCATACAACCATATTTGGTTTGGTGTATAGGAGGGTATGACAGGTATGTCCTTACCAGATTTAGGTTTGATAGTTTCCATCGGTTAGTTAGCTTTCCCACAGTAAATGATTGGTCTAGAGATTTATGTCAATGCCCATGCGATAAGATGTCTACCCAATCAACAATACATGTGATTTTATTCTGCAAATTTTATTTAGTTGAAAGATCAAGATGGATTTTGCCAGTGTTGAAGAGAGGGGGTGGAGGCAATGCCGCCCTGCCTTTTTATATTTGCAATTGTTGGAAAATGCTTATTGTGTGGGCGTAATGGCGGGATTCTTGAAAGGTATATTGAGAAAAAGGAAAAGCATAACTGGTTAAATCATGGTATGAAGCTGGTTATTGTACATAATTTTAGTATTTCCTTCTGATGATTATTAGAATTAATTGATGGGAATTGCTAGGATTGAGATTTTTGTATAGATGGAATAGTATGTATTTTTAATTATGTAAGTTTTTAACATGTTACTTTTATGATTTTTAATGTTAAAAATCGAATAAAGTATATTTGAATTTGAATTTGAGAAGTTTATGAGGAATACCTGATGATCTGTATGAATTATTTTTTCTAATATTTTCTGGAGCTGTGTTGCCATATGTTTGGAAAATATCTTATCCATTTTGTGTTTCTCACAGTTGAAGGGGCATCTATTTATTAAAGCCTATTTCTAGTGAGTTAGTGAAATCAAGTCTGGAGTTGTCTAATGCTTCAATCCCTGTCTTTCTGAGCCTCATTAGTATTAGATGGATAATCTTTTTAAATGGAGAGCTACTGTGTTAACTTGCAAGTTCGTGGTCAGAACATCATCCAGGGGTTCTCCAAGCGTTCCTGCAATTGTGAGGAGTTGCAGCACAGACCTAGCAGAGGCGAGATATTAGGAAAGGGTCCAATGTTTCTAGAATTTCAGTTGCTTGACTTTGTAACTGGAGAAAATGTTGTTATATCCAATATCTATTATCAGAGAGGCGTACATAAAGATCACCAAATTGATACAAGGAAACATCCTAACATCCTCAATTCTGGTACAGTTTCTGTAGTTCTAGAATGATTCCTCATTTTATGAATGACTGTACACAATGGCACGATGTATCTGATAAAAGGGCAGGATGAGAGTGAGGAGCATTGGCGAACACCACAATCCTTAATGGAATTTGATGTCGAAACACTGACACGTTTAAAACTGTCAGCTATGTTTGACTCAGCTAACCATAACATCTTGGAGTGGTTGCCTGGAACATAAACTGAGACTTGCCCAGTGAGCCCCAGCCACCACAAATTAATTCATTGGAGTGTTTGTATGCTGTTATTTTTCCCGCATTTCTGCCTGTCCTGACTATTATGACAACGTTCACGATTTTGTTCCCTCTCTGACCCTTTCCATAGCCATCCTGGATTCCATGGGCCCACGTTGCATCTCCTTGCACAGCCCATCCCCCGTGAGTGATGTTAGCTCCCTTTGTATATATGCTGTGCTCTTCCCCCTGCTCCTTTGATCCCCTACCTCCTGATCTAGGCCTGGCTGGTTGCTTGAGGGTGAGGCAGGATAAAAGGGCAGATATACAAGTCATATGAAGAAGATCACCCCATCCCCTCAAGGAAACCCTCCCTTGGTACCAGATCAGCCAGGCATCTTGGAATAAGAATCCAGAACTTGGAACTTGTGAAGGTATTGACACCCCCCCCTTCATTTAGCATTGCTGAAATGCTGTATCTGTGCTCGATCTGTGATTGAGCCACTGGGTCTATAAAAGTAATGAGGCTCAAAAGTATAAGTAGTTGAAGCATTAGACTACTCCAGACTTGACTACACCAACCATACACAGACTGTAATAAATATCTGCTTCCTGACCTGTAAGAAGCACAAAAAGGAGGGAAGCAAGTGGCACAAGGCGTCAGAAAAGTTGTCAGTGTGTCAGAAGTCAGAATGAAGCTGCACTGGTTGCAGGTATAGGACAGGATTATGTTTAAACTCATCAGTTTATTTCATTACTGCTTTTTCAACCCACTACCTCTCTTTAACTTCGTGAATTTTTTTTACATTTTCTGACTTGTGTGAATTCAAGAGCCACATGCTCTGCTCTCCTATTACAAGCCTCCAACAGTCCTGTCCGAATTGGTGGAAAGAAATTGTTTTCCCATTTAGTTAATTCTTGGAGTTCACTCTGATTGCAGCTTGATTTCATAATCTAACTTCACTCAAATAGTCTATCGATGTGTATTAGATGAGCTCTCAAGAAACTGTGGTGCACAGTGGGCTTTATTAGGGCCCTGATATTCAATTCAATTCATCATTTTTTATTTGCTTTAAAAAAAACATAAAAGGTTGCACATTAAAAACAAGTAAACGGTTAAAATAAAATCTGAATTAAAAAGATACTTAAAAATTGGAGTTAGTTTAACACGTTGTCTGTAAGACTAAGGGCCTCATTAAGATGTTGGTCAGAAAGCAATCCGACCGACTCCTTGTTGGAATCATTTCCGACCGACTCAGATTCGGCGAGTCCGACCGACCGATTACGATGTTTCCGAACACCGTTCGGTCGGACTCCCATTTACTTCAATGGGAGTCTGTGTTCCGACCGACAACACTGGCTCTCATTGAAAAAAAGGGGTGGTTGCGGAAAACCTTGCACCCTGTGGTGGGCACCCTATGATGCCTGCACACTGTGCTTGGTTGTAAAAGAGGGACCCCATGGGTACCCCCAAGGGCCCCAACCAGAGGCCTTCGGGTGAAGGGGGGCCTGCTAATGGCCCCCAACGTCAGTTTCCGGCAGCCGTTCCTTGTCGGACAGACCGATTCAGAAAGGCTGTCCGAATCAGTCATCGTAATACGTCGGTTGGAAATGCGGTCCATAGAGATGTAGGATTCGGCTCCGACCGATTCGGAGTCTCCGAATGCCGGTCTGAACCGAGTTTTGAAAGACCCAACGGTTAACTTCTATCATAATCAGTCAGTCAGAAATGTTTCGAGTCTATTGGAAACATGGGTTCCGACACGGGTTAGGAAAATCTGAATGCCGTTCGGAACCTTTCCGACCGACATCGAAGTGAGGTCCTTAGTTTATCCAGCTTGAGTCCACGTGATTTTCCTGATTCTAATTTCTTTGATTAAAAAAAATCAACCATTACTACTCTGATGTTCAAAGAAACACAGTTTTGTAGATAAGTAAAAGCAAGTCTACATTGTTTAAAATTTCTGAAACATGTTTTTAAAACACGTTCTTCGGTTTCTGTAAAATGTACAAACAAGAATAAAGTGATTGGGGCTTTGCACAGAGGTTCCATTACGTGGGCATATACACTCAGGAATCCTTAAATCATTGAGCCATTTCCAAATATGCTCTGAAACCGAACTATATTCAACCAGAACATGGTGAGTAAGACGCGATGATGTGGGTTTGAGACAGAGAGCAAATGTAGCTGAATACATTCAATGAATAATACAGAATCATGTGCAACTACTGTAGGTTTAATACATTCTGTGTGATCTCTATTACCTTCCAACACACATCTTAATTGACATTTCAGTTCTGGTTTGGACATAGCAATGAAAGAAAGTGGGCCTGCGGCATTTAGTTTTAACCCTAAAGTGCTGTCAGTGGTTCTAATGAAAGCTAGCCAAGGCATATTAAAGGCGTGATTCAGGGAGAGACAATAGTGTTCTTTTAAAAACACTTTCCGATTTGGTGTAGAGAGAGTGGCAGGAGTATAGGGAATGCATTCTAATCAAATCTTCAATAAATGAAAGTCCCAGTTTTTTTAGGACAATATATGCGAAGGTAGTTTGGGAGGTGGAAAGGAGTCTCCTAACAGAGGAGTTCTCAGTTGTATGATAAAAGCTAAAGCCTCAGCTCCATGGTTCTCAGATGAACTTATGACTCTTAGACGACTCTGTCGTAGGCAAGAACGGAGGTGGCGGGCCGTCCCCTGCCTTCGGGAAAAAGCGAAGCAGAGATCTCTGCTGCGGAACTATAAGCGCGCTATTTACCAGGTAAAATCTCAGTATTTCACTGACCGGATTGAGTCAGCTGACAATTCCTCCAGCATGCTCTTCAAAGTTATCAAAGAAATTGCTGAACCTCCAGGAGCCCCGCTCCTGATCCCCACCCAAGACTTTTGTGATAATATAGCCCTCTATTTCCAGGCGAAAGTCCTGAAAATCTTTTACGAGCTCTCCCCTTCCGAGGAAACTGAGCCTGCCGCAGAACCAGCCCTGGCACCCTTACCTCCTATGCCTGTTTTGGCATCGTTTTCTCCTATCACAGCCCCACACGTAAAGGAACTCCTACTTGGCCTTAAATCCGGCGCCCCCACGGATCCTTGCAGGGTGTCCACACTCAAACTTGCTCCTGAACCCGTAGCCGATTTCCTGTGCAAAGTTTTTAATAACACTATTTCATCTGGGCAATATCCGAACATCTGGAAGGAATCCACTGTCTCACCTCTCCTTAAGAAGCCCAATGCCAACCCTTCAGAGTTGAAGAACTATAGGCCTATCTCCCTCCTCCCCGCCCCCGCCATAATGCTGGAAAAATTAATCAACGTCGAGCTTATGAAATATATTGAAACTCAAGACATCTTGGACAGCTCTCAGAACGGCTTCCGGGCAGGTCATAGCACTGAATCCGCCTTGGTGGCAGCATCGGATTGTATCTGCATGCAGGTCGACCACGGTGGATCAGCGGTGTTAATTTTGCTAGACCTCTCGGCGGCATTTGACACCATCTCTCCAGCTCGCATGCTTCAGCGACTGCGGGAAGCAGGAGTCACTGGGAGGGCCCTGCAGCTCCTTCACTCTTTTATGCACAGCAGAACCAATGTCGTCAGTTACGGCGGGTTCAAAGCCAAGGCCTTCAGCCTGCCGTGTGGGGTCCCCCAGGGCTCTTCGCTCAGCCCCACTCTTTTTAATCTTTATGTGACTCCCCCTGGCTTTGTTGGTGAGATCTTTTGGCTTCCAGGTCCTCTCCTACGCGGACGACACGCAAATCATAATTTCCATCTCGAATGATTTGCAGCTGGTTGCTCAAAGGTTCAACCAATGCATGACCAGCATAATACGATGGATGAAGGATAACTCTCTTAAAATCAACACAGACAAAACCGAAGTATTGGTCTTCGGCCCTCAATCCTCGATTTGGTCTGCTGCCTGGAGGCCCGAAATCTGCGGTCCTCTTCCAGTGGCAATGGCCAAAAATCTGGGAGTCATTTTTGATGAGGGCCTGTCTTTTGATGCCCTGGTGTACCGCACTGTTAGTACCTGCTTTTATATTCTTAAAATCTTAAAGAAAGTGCTGCCGTACATTCCCTCTGAGCTACATTGGCCCACCATCATTGCTCTAGTTACCTCTCGGTTAGGCTATTGCAATGCACTATATCTCAATGTCAGCATAGGCTCCCTGAATAAGCTTCAGGTGGTGCAGAATGCTGCGGCAAGGCTTATTCTTAACATCCCTAAACACCAGTCCGTTAGGGAAGGAATCCGTGCATTGCATTGGCTCCCGATCAGGAAGCGCATCACCTACAAGGCTCTGAACTTGGTATACAAAGCCATGCATTGTACAGGCTCATCACATCTTAAATCCTTGTTCCATTGGTACACTCCAGGCAGAACCTTGAGATCCACTACTCAGAAAAAGCTCGTCTCTCCTAGATTCCGTAAGTCCAAATGGGGTGGGCGCTCTTTTTCTGTGGCGGCCGCTAAACTCTGGAATTCTTTGCCCCTCTCTATCTCTGCGGCGAATTCTCTCGAGTCCTTTAGGAAGATGCTAAAGATTGGTGTTAGTCTCTCTCTCTATCCGCCCAGCGCCTTGATACCGTTTGGTTTAGTGCGCTTTATAAATATTCATCCTATCCTATCCTATGATGAGACTGACAGTCCTTACATCTCCAAAGGCCTGGCCCATAAATTGCTGCTGAGATATATGGACTGATATACATCTTACACGCGTCTTTGATGGGCCTGTGTCCTAGTTCGAGGCAAATCTAAAAATACCTTCAGCATTTTTAATTAGTTGATTTGCTCCAAGAAAATACCCAGGTAAGAGAAGGCGTTTACACTGGGTATCTGGGGACCATTTATCGAAAATGTACGTAAGTCACATGCTCCTTTACTGCATGTTTGCGGTTTTATTCAATTTACTTTTAGATTCATACCCTCCATGAAAAGGACAAAAGAATCTAGAAGCTTTTGGAGTCCGATGGGTATCTTTGACATAAGAATGTCAGCGTACAGTAAAACAGGGACGGGGACAGAGTCAGTCCTTGCCATGTCAGCTTCTGTTTTTATAAGTTCTTTTCCAATGCTGTTTATATAGAGGGTAAAGAGGAAGGGGGCCAGAACACACCTTTACCTAACACCTCTTTTGACCCTAAAATGTTTTGAACGTTCCCCATTGGGGCCAAAATGGACGCTAGCAGTATCATGCTGATCCATAAAACTGAGGCGGTGGGTGATTGATTCATCGGCCCCTAAGGATCTCATAATGTACCAGAGTTTAGCATAATTAACACAATCAAATGCAATGCTTAGGTCCATAAAACCTAGATACACAAAAAAACTCTAGGCCCTAGTATATTTTCCTATGAATAATTTTAAATTAAGACTTCCTCCACAGGGTCTAGGACCTTTATAAAGCCGAACTGAAGACCGGATACAATCGAATTGTCTGGAGCCCCTATTTCCAATTTCTCAAACAAAATTCTAACTAGTAAGTTCATGGACAATTCCAATAAAGAAATTGGACAGTAACAATGTGAGTCCGATCTATTGCCCTTCTTAAATATGAAGTACTATAATTGTTTCAAACCAAGTGGTCGGAAATACCCCCGACCATTTGATTTTAAAACGTTAGTTAATAGTGAGGCCCAAAGATTACAATTATTCTTATAGATATCCAGGGCCGGACTGGCTACCGGGTATTTTGATTTGCTGCCAAGTTGGGGGCTGATTTTGTTGATGGGGACCTGCGTGTGCTTAAAACCATTCGTTTTGCAATGTTTATTTAAAAGCACACGCAGGTCTCCATCATCGAAATCAGCCCTCACCGCAGTGAAATCAGCCCCCAGCTTGGCAGCACACCAAAACGCCCGGTAGCCAGTCCGGCCCTGTAGATATCGATTGGGACCCTGTCTGGACCTGAAGATTTGCCCCAGTGACTTTTGTTCAGGACAGTATAAGAATCATTATTATAAAACATAAAGTTGCCCTTTTCACTTTTTAATTCATTAACGCGATCAGGAATTGTGTCATCATCTTGAAAGATATTAGTATAATGTGTGATCCAATCTGCTTCCAAGACCCCACATTAAGAGAAAGGCCTGGGGCTTCACTAAAGTAGGAGGAATTAGTAATTCGCCAGAATAGCTCACTACCGTTAATAGTGTTGCCTTAGGTTATCCCATGCTTCTGCCCTAATTTAATTTTTCCTTCGCTGTGTGGCCTCTTAATACCTTATTCTATATTCTCGAGTCATGGTAATATCTCTTGGAAGTTTATCAATTCATAAATTATTGTGAGCTTGCCTATATTCTCGACCGAACCATCTTTTGGGATGGTTTTTATTAGACGTGTTCCTAGGAAATTGTATCCTTCTGTTGCCTTGGCTGGTGATTCAAACATTCCAAAAAATCTGTCATATATGTGGAGACTAACTTAGCAAGAAACTGTGTCGGATTTACCCCAGACCACTGAGCACGGCGCCCACTGGAGCCAGCAATCTCCATATTACTCCTAATGACGTGTGATTTGACGTGTGATTTGACTGGATGGCTGCCAATTGTCTAAAACTTAACTCTAGTAAGACGGAGGTCTTACTCTTTGGTGTTCACACTAATTTCTGGTCACCCGATCTCTGGCCCTTGGAGCTTGGGCCACTTCCCACGCCAGTGATCAAGGTTAAGAACTTGGGAGTCATTTTCGATTCTAAACTCTCATTTGAAAACCACGTCAACCAGGTTACCTCCCTTTCTTTCTACACTCTAAAGCTTTTGAGAAAGATCCTCCCATTTATCGCCAGCTGAGCTACCTAAATTGGTGGTCTCAGCACTCGTTCTGTCAAGAGCCGACTACTGTAACAGGCTTTTTATCAATCTTCCGAAAAAGTGCCTGTCTAAGCTGCAGGTTGTGCAGAATGCAGCGGCTCGACTCTTGCTGAACATTCCAAGACACAAATCTGTGTCAAAGGTGCTCAAGGATTTACATTGGCTGCCAATAAAAAGACGAATTGAGTTTAAGGCTCTATGTATTGTTTTTAAGGCCACACAGGACATAGGACCAGGTTTTTAAAGCGGAATTTGTTACCCTATATTCCAGTCCGTTGTCTCCGCTCATCCTCTGCCCATGATATGATTGTTCCCAGGGTAAAAAAATGCTCCTGGGGGAAGAAGCTTTCTGGTTGGCGCAACTAGGTTATGGAATTCTCTCCCAATAAAATTGAAACAAGAAACACATCTGTTAGCTTTCAGGAAAGCGCTAAAGACATGGTTGTTCAATCTTTAAAGTGTCTGCGAACCTCCTAGCTTAAATCCTGTCTCTGATGAGCAAGCGCCTTGACACCCTTGGGTAATTGTTTCGCGCTCTACAAATCTCCATTTCATTTCATTTCATTTAATTTCATTACAAGGATCGCCACGGTTAGCTCAATCATAACAAGGCTGTGGTCACTTAAGCAAGTGGGAATGGCCCTATACCCCCTTGCGAGTGGGATTAAATTGTCCGAGACCAATATGTGGTCATTTTTGATCGATGCTCCTCTCCTCGTGAATAAAGCAGTAGGATTTGATATGGGACCACATATATCAGCAACAAGGGATAGATTAGCGTCATAAATAAGGTATTCAGTGCATCTCCATACTGGGTGTGTTCGAAATTGGTCTGCCTCTCCACCAAGTATTCTCATATTCACCGAGCTCTTTGGGGGTGTGACATGTACAGATGAACATTGAAATCCCCTGCCAAGAAAATGTAAATGTCTTTATTGTTTGATGTTATATATTCTTCTAGTTCGCCTGCCAGAGCTTCAACCACTTAAATGGATTGGCGTCAAACATACAATTATAGAAACTTCTCAAAAATAGTTCATAAGTCGAGTGGGTGCTCAAACACATAAATTGGAGAAAGGGAGAGTTTAATTTAATCCCACTGGTAAAAGTATTGAAATTAATATTGCTAAACCTCCCTTTGCTCTACCTTGCATTGAAGGGGTAATTGGAGTGTCGTAGGTACTAAACCCATTGACAAAAAAGATAGTGCACACCCAAGTTTCCTGCTTACAAATAATATTAGACATTGGTAGCTGGCTAGTCCAATCAGCACTAGTCAATTTTTTTGCCTCGCCTGCCATATTCCATGTCACAAATAACACAGTACTCGTCCTGATTCACCTCCTTCTTTTGCAGCCTGTACATAGGAAAGTACAGATAACCCAGAGCAACTACCCAGGCCGGTTCCAGAAGCAGCAGACAAAGGGGTAGCAGAAGACCCAGTTCCTGAGCCCATTTCACCATCCTCTTCTGTATCCTGGAAAGGGCAAAGTTCTACTAGCCCAATAGATCCACCCTAGTCTGTTCCATAAACACCGCTAGTTGGTGTTCGAGAAAGCACAAGACCTGACCCCATTTCTTCTTCCACTTCCACTTTTGTGACCTGTGCATGGTGGAGTTCGGGTAGACCCACAAACAACTGTTCCAGAGGCAGCTGTTACTAGGTTTCCACAATAACATCTGTATTAAAATGATAAGTATTGAGTCAGTCCTGGTAATCAAATGCAGATAGTTGATTGGAGCGATTTTGGATTGGGATGTTATACCTCGGAGCCATATTGCCCATCCTCAATTGTTCGTGCTCCGGAGACCAGCGAATAGACGCTGGTTTATTAAAGAATCCCAGAGGAACCGCTGCTATCCTGCTTGGAAAATGGCAAGCGTGATTCAAGGTGTTTAGGATGTAGTGCAGATAATAAGGATTTTGAAAAGTTGTAGTGTAGATAATTAGGACTAATCACAACTCAATCCCCCTCACATGTTTTATTTCAATCCCCTACCCAGGGGACCCTTCTTGCCATCAGTATTTCACTCACTAACCGCTGAGAGTTACTCTTTTTGACAGCCAGCGAAGTGTTCGATTTCTTAAAATATTCCAGGTTTCAACCTTTTTCGGGGAAACCAATTGAGTGTTCTTTAGAATGAATGCAAATATGGCGTTGCTGCGGGAGGCAAGTGGAAAAGGCCTTTATAATTACTCAGTTTATTTTTAGACAATCTTGTTGTCAAAGACCCAGATAAGAATGCCATTGGGACCTGATAGGCCCCCTAATAAGCAGTTAGGATAGCTCCAAGCTCCCATTTTATATACCTGTCTGAAAGTGCCCTTTGTGCTCTGGATTGTTGTGTTGAATGCCCATCAGGGCCGCACGCTGGATCACTAGAGGGGCCTTTCTCCCCCTGCACCCAATTTACTGCATTGGTCAGATCAGAAATGACTGGCCCGCTGTTGGGTGGGCAGTTTCAACAATGCTAGGGTTGTTTAAATTCATAGAAAGATCAGTTGTGCTTTCAACCGAAGTTAGTTTATCTATCACTTCTTCAAATAACTGCTTAACATATTGTTCCAAGGCTGTTAGGCGATTGTCCCAAAGGCAAAATACGTGATGAAAATGTTGCATGCCTTCCTTATTACACTGGGTAGCTTCCTGTTGAGTCCGCGCAGTAGTACCGAGGATGTTTTTCTGCTTTTGGCGAGCAACACAACATGTCTCTTTTTAGGTCTTGGCTAGACAGCGCATGTGCTGTCTCTTCGAGACATGTTGTTTACACACAGTGTTTTTAGGTTGAGCCTAGCGTTGCAGCGCATGCGCTGCTCTCTCTGCAAGGCATGCTGAAGTAGGGTATGATCTTGAAGTGCTGTGGAAGCCTCGCCTACTCTCCGCCCATATTTTTCATTGGTTGGTGGCATTGTCCTTCGTGAATGCTGGCTTCTGATTCAATATGAGGCTTCTTAGCCCCTCCTTGTTACCGCCTTGTCTCCTTTTGTGACCGCCCATCAGGACTGGATCTTTTACTTGCGGTGTTACACGGTCGGCGTTATTGTAGTTGGTGAGCACTATTTTCTTTCAGGCGCACACTGCTCAGCACCGGCACTGCTTCCCCCATCGGTGGCCCGCTGCGGTGCATGTCGCTCGCTAGCCGGAGGTGCGCTCGCTGTTCCGGCTGCACATGCTGCGAAGAGGAGAGGCGCGCTTACTTTAAATCAAGACCCGCTCCGTGGAGCAGACCCTGGTACCGCTTGTTTAAATTAATCATAAGACTTAAAAAAAAAAATCTGGAATCATGTTTTAACAAACAGAGCGGTTAGTCCGAAAACTTGAGCGCTTGATTATTTTCAGGACACAGGGTTTGCCTCAGAGTACATACCCTGGACCTGGTGACAGCTTACCAAGCATCACCATGCCTTTAACTGCCCTTTCCAGGCGCAGATAACAGTTGGTCCTGCTACACTATTTGCACTAATTCTTGTGATCGACCTCGGAAAGATAAAACACTGAGTGGCCCCAAAGGAACTGGAAGTAGTAACCATCAGGCAGATTTCTGCAGTAGCAACCCACTGACCTATCTCACTGATCCGCCTGGTGGGTGTGTGCTGCCTTCATTGTGGCGGACAATGCCACTGTTTTCATCTTTTCTTTTGCTGTGACTCCATTTTGAGCTTGACCCTAGGCGCCCTGAAGTCCCTTATCGACAGCTTGTAGCGCCTTGAAAATCCTTATAACTGTCTACATTTGGCGCAGTCACTGAGTATTTGGGAGTTTGGTGGTTCCTGGTTTGGAGGGCAGCTCGTGTACACAGGGCGTCGACTCTGTTCCTGGGGTTCATTGGTCGACGTGTGAAAGGCAGTGATCGAAGCTGGTGCGGCGGGAGGTCATGGAAGGGCGGGTCACATCCAGTCAGCATGGATGAGACTGTAGCCACCGTCTGTGCCATGAGTCTTCAAGTCAGACGTAATGCCCCCGCCTGGACCTCCACCCTCACCAATGCCCCCAAAATAGCTAAAGGGGACAGCACAGAACAAACCCCCTCACCCCTCCCAGAGGTACGTCATGGCACGTGTCCATACGATGCGTCTGAGCTGGAGAATTTCTGTGCGAGGAGCCGTGAGCTGTGGAGCGGGTTAATGTCGGGGTCGGTGGAATGATGTGATTGTGCGGCTGCCGCGTTTGCAGAGCTTAATTTATAACAAGCATTTGCAATGCAATAGGTCTCGCATTTCCGCGAGTTTAAGCTATTGGAATTGTAAATGACAATGCCTATTATTTTTGTTTTGTTTTTTAAAACATAAATAAAAGACATTGTCATTTACAATGCCAATAGCTTAAGCTCGCGGAAATGCAAGACCTATTGCATTGCAAATGCTTGTTCTATGTGCATAGTGTCCAGTGAGACTCATTCAACATGTGAGACACACTTCAACTAGTATGGAGAGTCCACCAATCAGTGATCTATTATAATAACCCAGTAATGACTTATTACTTGAATTATACAAAAAGAAAACACAGGACGGAAAGTGTTCCTATGACTGGTATGTATTACACAGTTTATGTACAGTACTCAGGGCAACAGTGAACAAAAGTGCAGATGACGCAGTGCTCAAGTAGGTGAATAAACATATATAACATGTAAATAAGCACTGTACAATGCCCCTTGTTCCATGCATGATTTTCAGATATACATGTTAGGATGTTGTGGATCAATCCACAGTCCCTATTGATTTCACTGAATCTAGGAACCAAGGGGGAGGTATGTTGATGATTTGACTGTGAATAAATGCAGGGGTCTATTCTGGACTAAGTCATCTGGCTAAGCACCTGCATATAAATGAAGACAGACTTCATGTATAAGTAATTACTGGATTATTATTATAGTACACTGATCGGTGGACTCCCCAGACTAGTTGACGGGTGTCTCACATGTTGAATGAGTCCTACGGGACACTGTGCACATATAAGATATTGACCATGGTCCCCGTGGGCATATAGGGTTGTTCCTGTGATATATTATATGTTGAGTGCAGATCCGTGCCTGCAAGGGCTAATTGATTATATTGGTTCTACGTACTGCTGTCAGTAGGTAATATGGCAACAGAAACCTTGTCATACAGTGATGATTATATTGCCAAAATGTATAGGAGGTGCATCTCTGTTAACCTCAGGCATTACTCCACAACCAGGGAGTCTTGCAGATGTAGAAGAGTTAGAAAGACTAAAGAAAAAGGCTGTAAGAACAGAACTCCATGGGAAATTACTTGCTGAAAACCTTAAAGCAGAAATTATCCCACTAAGTTTGCAAGTCAGGAATATGTCAGAATATTTATTTAAGCTTGATTAATTAAAATCATTACATATATGGGCCATTACATAAAATAGAAATAAAATCATTTTTGAACAAGAGTACTGATTCATTAATTCATTCCACTGGTGTTAAATGATTGTTAAAATACTAGTCGGTTGAGATTATAATAAGCTTTAAAACAACAATGTTCAGAAGTTTTTAGGAATGGGAGTTTAAAATGCTGAGAATTTAATGCGAAACTCCTTGAGCCTCCTGCTGTTTTGGACCCAACTGCAAGCAACTGAGTTTAGGCTGGTAGGAGTTTCCTTCTCTCAGGTTTAAATGTTCCCTTGGGTGAGTGATGGTTCCAAGTTCGTGACTGTTTGGTGCTCTTCACATGATCCGTGAGCTTGTCGGTACCGGGTAGGGGCTGCTCCAATGGCCTGATTGCAAGATGCGAGGCCTGTGCAGTGTGGGAGTTCATAGTTGCTGCTTCAGTGAGTGAGTATCGAATGATGCTGGTGAATTTCCCTAATCTAGCCAGAGTCTGATAGGTGTTTTCACTGAAGCACAGGTCGGATGCCTCTGTACAGTGCTTGAAACCTTTTAGCCGGAACAGAGGCAGGAGCTGGCGATGTTGTTCCTCGGCCAGTTTGGGACAGCAGCACAAAAGTTGGAGCCAGGATTCTTTGTGATATTTACATAGCCTGCAGGGGATTGCTTCCTCTTGATTAGGCCAAGCTGGGTTGACGTCTGCAATGGGCAGGGCAATTAGCCTCATATAGAGAATTTTCTTGCGGGCCTGGTCGGAGAGTAGAAGTTGAAAATATGGTTGTGCCTTCCCTGGGTTGTATGATTTGTCCAATACCTCTGTCTTTGGATTTTGCCGGAGACTCTCCATATCTTGTTCAAAAGAAGTTAGAAGCGTTTACCTGTTCACAACTTTATTCCATACTGATAGTGGGATGCCTTGCATGTACAGGCTTTCAGGCCTGATCTTCAGGGTGCTTATTGCCGTTGCCAGCTGTGTTTGCCACAGGGATCTTGCTTCTTCAAAAATTGCCCTCAGGTGGTACTTGAGCGAAGGCTCTGGGGCCCGCAGGACCCTAAGATCTTACTTTGATAAGTCCCCCTGTCCTGCGAGGTCAGGCCTCCCAAGGCCCAGTTCCACCCTCAGTCTGGATCTTCTGGCCTGCAGGGGAGCGAGCAGTGTGGTCTTGTAGGCCTTGATCTGGGCATTTGTTAAAAAGTTGTTAAGGGCGCCGGCCATGTGGCCATAGTTGAGGGCTGGGATCAATTTTGCTCTTAATACTGTCAGCATGGGCTCAGCTGTTGGACTTTGTAGACGGCTTCTGAGGCGCTTTAGGAGATGGATGACTGTGGAGCCCTTGCTTCTAAGATGCCTTAAATGGACTGCCCAGTTGGCCCTTTCCGATAACCACACCCCAAGGTAGTTATATGCTGGGGCCGTCGTTATTTGAAGATCCCCTAGCTGCCAGTGAGAGTGTTTTTGTGTGGATATTTGCCAAATACTACGATTTTGTTTTTATTCTTATTCACCAGCAGATTGCAGATTTGCTTGATTGTAGTGGTGGAGTGCATTGAGTGCCCTCTGTAGACCTACCCTGGTGTGGTCCATAATTGCAGTGTTGTATGCGTACTGC
Source organism: Calotriton arnoldi (assembly GCA_963921515.1). Classification (NCBI taxonomy): domain Eukaryota; kingdom Metazoa; phylum Chordata; class Amphibia; order Caudata; family Salamandridae; genus Calotriton; species Calotriton arnoldi. Next base: position 532,848 of record CAWUFW010002205.1, on the reverse strand, counting down.
AAGATTGAGATGTGTAGTCTGCCCAGTCTTGGTGTCACCAGACTGGCTCCTTCCAGAGCTGCTCCCATATCTGGGGTATAAGATTGAAAAGGAGGGGGGCAGCACTCAGCCCTGGTTGATGCCTTTGTAGGTGGACACTCTTGCTGTGGCTGTGGTGGGACTTGTATTTACCCTGACCCATGTTCCTTGATGTAATGTTGAAATATATCCTTGAGGAGCTGTGATGGAATCCCCAGGCGGTTAGCTTCCCCCAAAGCCTGCCCCAATCCACTTTTTCAAAGGCTGTGCTATAATCCACAAAGCAGCAGAAGAAGGGGGGGTTGCTTCCTCCTAACAGCCTGTGTGGGGCGGTACACCAGGGCCAGGATGTTATCCATAGTGGAGCAGTTTGATCGAAAGTCTGATTGATATAATGGGAGAATGCCCTTGTCCCTGGCCCAAGATTCCAGCTCTTTTAACAGGATGCATGCATCGGCCTTTGCTTCCAGATCTAAGAGAGTGATAAGCCTATAATTTGCCGGATTGGAGCGATCTCCCTTTTTATGCATGGGGAAAAGAATTGAGCCCCTCCAGGATTCAGGTATTGCTGCCGTTGTGAATGCAAAGTTATACAGAGGAGTGAGCGTAGTCTGCCAGAATTCTTGTGCTGTTTTGAACACGGCTGCCGGAATCCCATTGGGACCTGGTGCCCCGTCGTTCCTCATTTCCATGATTGTAGTAAGAACTGTACTTTCTATGGTTAATGTGTCGTAATGATCCCCAAAATTTGGGGTAGGGCAACATATCGCAGGTACTGTTCCAATAACCTGGCTGGTTGTGTATAGCTGGTTCACGTGGCATAGCCAGTCTCTTTCTGCAACTCCATTCTCTGGTGGGCCCTGGATTGTCTAGGCAATTCATGTATCTCCAAAGGTGGGCTTAGTTTTTATCTTTTAATTGGGTACAAATTTTGAGCAACGCTTCTTCCTTGAGGTTCTTTTGGTGCATCCATGCTTGCTTCTTGTGGTCTGCCCTGAGCATGCTGATGGATTGGTTGTTTCCTGATTTAGAGCCTCTTCTCCTGGCAGCAAGAGCACTGTTGAAGGCCCGTTTGCTGGCAATGATTTCCTTTGAGTAACGGGGGCTCCGAGTGGTTGGTGGCCGGTGCGGGGTGTTGCGTTCGCCATTGCCCAGCGCCTTCTGGAGATCCGCCACAAGGCCCTCCCAGTGGTCAGCAGCAGCTATAGGACTGGTTGGATTGCTTTCAGACTTCCTTACTTCTATCCATGCGGCGAGTTTATCCACTAGCTTAGTTGATCATTTGAATCTGTGTGGAGCTCTGTGTCGCTCTTCCACTGTAGGTTCTCCCAGAGAAGGTATGGATGATGAATTTATAGAGGCTCGCTGCAGTGTTGTCTGTAGGGGTCTGTAATCGCTTTCATTTATTTTGAAAGTAAAGGTGTTGAGGGTCAGCCCTTCGCTGATGAACATATAATCAATTGTAGAGATGCTCCTGAAAGTTGGTCTGGAGCACCAAGAGGGAGAGCTGGTTTCCTTGATGCTTTGGAGTGAGAAAATATGGTGATTAGCCAGGAGCACGTGTATAGGTGTAGCCATTGCTGGCGTCTGTGGGCAATTGTTGTTTTTGTCTAAGTCCCTGATGTTGAAGTCTCCTACGATGATTTTCTGGTGAGACTTGTTATTGATCAACAGATCTTGTATGGTGTTTACTAAAAGGTCAAGGGCCATTTCCATCTGAAGTGATGCTGGATTGATGTAGCAGCCGGGGTAACCTCACCTATAATAATAGGGGGCGATATTAACACCCTTTTAGACCCAACACTGGACAGGTCTACGAGTAGGAGGGGTACCCAAGCCCAAGTGCCAAAGACTAGACAGGCCCTCAAGCATATGCTATATGAATTGGGTTTGGTTGACTCTTGGAGATTTCTAATGCAAGACAAGCGAGGCTACACCTTTCATAGCAAAAAGTACCATCATTTTTCACGACTGGACTACTTGCTAGTGGATAGAGTGTGGGCTGGGAAATTAAAAGAGGTCCATATATCCCCAGGAGATATTTCTGATCACGCTATGGTCAGTTTTTCATTAAAGGGAGTTAATGTGAGGAACAATGTGAGATGGACATTGAAAAGATCTATTTTATTAGATCCTGATGTCGCCGTCCTCTTGAAAAAAACAACTTTAGAGTTTTTCCAGGACAATGCCCATTCGGCCCCAATTGGAGTCATTTGGGATACTTTTAAAGCGTATGTTCGTGGAATCTTACAAAGTCAGGTCTCGTTTAAGAATAAGGTGGATAGGGCTGGGTTAAGGAAGTTGGAGGAGGAGTTCGGGGTACCAGAAGTTATGACGCAGCAAGAGACACAAAATATACAGAACAGGGAGGAAATCTTGAAACAGCTGGAGGAAGCCAGACTGAATTATAAGATCAAGTTAGAGACAAAATGCAGGGAAAGGTGGGCTACGGGACGTATGCAACATTTTGAATATGGTGAAAAAGCTGGAGCACTGTTAGCCTGGAAGTCGAGGGCTGAAAGGGTGCGAAACCATATTGGGGAGTTGGTCATTAATCCCAAGGGTGATATCACGAACAAGGATGAGGAAATACAGGCCAGTTTGGTTTCACTCTTTTGGGAACTATATGCGGAAGTAGAGAGCCCAGATGAGGAGACCTTAAAGTGTTGGCTAAATAACGTAGGCCTCCCGGCCCTAATGATAGAGGGCAGGAACAGGGTAGATGCCCCTATTACAGAGGGGGAAATAAGAAAGCAGCTTCAATATATGAAGAACGGAAAGGCGGCAGGCTCAGACTCTGTACCGGCCGAGGTTTATAAGCTAATAGCCGATGAGATAGTGCCGGAAATGAAGTCTCTCTTTAATTCAGTTTATAAGGAGGAAGGGCTGATCCCGAATTCCTGGAGAGAGGCCATAATTACTTTGATCTTAAAACCAGCCAAGGACCCGAGGAAGGCTGATTCATATTGGCCAATCTCCCTGCTAAATGTAGACCATAAAATTTATACAGGTATTCTGGCAGGGAGATTGGCAAAGGTGGCTCCCCAACTGATACATATCGACCAGAAAGGCTTTGTTCCGAAGAGACAAATACAAGAACTTGCGTTGTCATTAATAGGAACTATAGACCTAGCAGTCGCCCGATCGATTCCGTTGGCGGTGATCACCATAGACACCGCCAAGGCTTTTTATCGTGTCAGTTGGGCATTCCTTTGGGCTGTTTTAGGCACAATGGGCTTCAGTACCGACTTTATTAGGGCAATTCGAAAACTATACGAGTGCCCTACGGCTAAAATCCTCCTAAATGGCTCCCTGACAAGGAGTTTTAATATTCACAGAGGGACGAGACAGGGTTGTCCCCTGTCTCCCCTCCTTTTCGATATATATATCGAACCCCTGGCGCATATTCTAAGAAATGACGATCAGATTATCCCTATACATCAGCTTCCTTCATGCAGTAAAATTGCCCTATACGCTGATGACCTGATAATTTACACTGACAAATGAATATGGGGCGTTTTCTGGGTACTTAGTGAGTTTATCAAAGACAGAAGTAATGTGTTGGAATATGGAGGAGTGGGGTGGTAGAGTGTGCACAGAGATAAAATATTTGGGGATAGTTTTTTAAAAAAAATACATTTTATTGAACCATATGCAATATACAGATACAGCATCATAAAGCATAATTAAGCAAAGACAGTAAGGTAACACATAACTAAATAATATAGAGCTATGTCAAAGAGGAGTATGCAATAGTACATCACAAAAAAAGGCATCGCATGTTTAGTACAAAGGGGAAACAAGCACGCTATTCCATTGTCTCAGGGGGCTCACGCTGCTCCACAGTTCGCAGGTACTGCAACAGAGGTTCCCATATATCCCGGGGCCTAGAGGTGGGGGGTAAGTCCTCTGCGTACAGCACTAAATTGTCCCAACAATATACTAGATCTTTGAGCCAGTGGGTGGTCTGGGGTTTTGCAGTATTTTCCCACATCATCGCCACTCGGCGTTTTGCCATAAGCAAGGCCACTCTTGCAAACCTACCCACCGCACCTCTGAGGCACCAAGCCCAGCAAGCATATATGTGGAGTGCATTGTAAATCAACATCAATCATATTAGAAAGCTTACAAATCACATCTGTCCAGTATACAGCAACCGCCTGACAAGTCCAAGCTAAATGCCAAACGTCGGCTCCTGCAGCCCCACAGCGTTTGCAGGTGTCAGTGTCTCGTAACCCGTATTGAAATAGTTTCTGTGGGGTATAGTAGGCCTGATGGATGTATTTGAAGTGAATTATTCGAAGGTTCCCGTTGGGTGTTAGGGTGCTGGTCAGTTGGCAACAGCATTCCCAATCCTGCTGAGTGAGTTGTGGGTGCAAACGGGTATTCCATCTCTCCAAACTCCTATTGGGAGATGTTAGTTTCTCAGCCCGGGCAGCCCAGTATAGTTTGGTAATGAGCTTATGGCTCGTGGGGGCTTATAAGCAATACATGTAATGTCTGCAGAGTTGGAGGCTCTGCAGGGAATGTGGGATAGTATGCCTTCAGTGCCTTTTTCAATCTATGGAAGAGAAAAATAAATAAAGGTGTTTTATTCTGTATGTAGCTAATATCAGCATCTGATACGAAGGTGCCATCAACATATAGATCTTGCATGTGGGTGATCCCAGCTAGTTTTAATGTGTGCATAGCGCCTCTGTCATGTGTAACCGACAAGGCGGAATGAAAGGCAAGAGGAAGTAAGGGGGAATAGAGCGGTAGTTTCCCAGCCAGGCGTCCTAGCGCCTGCCAAGCCTCCACGGTGGTATCAATAGTGTTAATTTCAGTACGGGGTGTATGTCTGCGGTTATGGGACAGAATGGACCCCAGTGGTATAGGATCCGCATCGCCGTCTTCAACGGCTATATGCGGTATAAAGTCATGGGTGCCGAACCAGTAATGCGCATATTGTGCGTGTGCGCACAAATAATATAAATATAGATCGGGTACGCTAAAGCCCCCATCTTTATAGTCCAGGGTGAGTGTCTCCCAGTTTACCCGGGCCTGTTTGCCCCCCCAAATTAACCGAAGAAGCAAGGAGCGCAAGGATTTTAAATATTGCTGGGTTAGTGGGATCGGTATATTACACAACAAATATAAAAATTTAGGTAGTACAACCATTTTTATAAGGGCTATACGATCAGCTAATGATAATGGGAGTTTCACCCATCTATCGACCTGCTGTTCCAGTGTCATGTATGCAACGCCGTAGTTCTCGCGGGCGACTATTTCGGGGTCCCGGTGCACCCACACCCCCAGATACTTCACTGGGTCCATCGCCCATGTAAGCGGAAATTCAAGACCATGAGGTTGGGTGCATGGTGTCAGTGGCACCACCACCGATTTGGCACAGTTGATTTGGAGTCCTGAGAATCTGCCGAATTGAATATATTCCCGCAAGACAGATGCCATGAAAGTGGGCGGTTCCCTGACGAAGAGTAGCATATCGTCTGCGTATAGGGAGATGTGAACAGGATGATGGGCAAATTGGAGGGCCGAGGTTCTGTGTCGTTGTCTAATAATGCAGGCCAAGGGCTCTAGTGTCAGCGCAAATAGAATTGCGGAAAGGGGGCATCCCTGCCTGGTGCCTCTAGTGATGTGGATAGAGTCCGAGGTGCAACCTTCCACTCGAATCCGAGCCATGGGATCTGAATATAGTAGACGTACCCATTTGATAAATCGAGGAGGGAACCCCATGCGTGTCAGGATTTGGAATAGATACCCCCATTCGATGGAATCAAAGGCTTTGGCTGCGTCTATCATCACAGCTGCAGCCTGCAGGTCAGTATCGAGGATGTGGAACATGGCGAAAAGCGTGCGCAGGTTATGGGAGGTAGATCGAGCGGGGATGAATCCTGACTGGTCAGGAAGAACCAGCAACGGCATGAGAGGTTGCAGCCGTGTGGCTAGGATTTTGGCTAGGATTTTTGTGTCGGTATTGATGAGTGATAGTGGTCTGTAGGAGTCGCAGCGAGACAGCGACTTAACTTTTTTAAGCAGGGTTATGATTAGGGCTTCCCGAAGAGTAGGGGGCAATTTTCCGGAGTCGTAAGCCTCAGCGTACATTTCCAAAAGAAAGGGGGTCAGTTCCGCAGCATATTCTTTATAGAATTCACAGGGGAATCCATCGGGTCCCGGGGCTTTTTTTTGTTAGGGAGGGTTTTAATTGCTGCGCGCCAGGCAATGGCCACATCCGAGAGGTATGAAACTAGCTCCTGACTGTCAACCTCCCCCTGTGATGTGTACAGGGTGGCATATGTGTTCCTGAACTGTGCTACTATATCTGGGGTGGTATAATGATCAAGGTCATTATCGTCTGTGATCTTGGTGATGATGTGTCTCTCTGCGCGCGCCTTGATTTTAGAAGCTAGTTGATGACCCGGGCGTCCTCCCTCACCATATGCGCGGGCCACATGTCGCCTAGCAATATAACGTGTTTCTTCCTCAGCGAGCGTGTTATATTCTAGAATGGAGTCTTTAATGGACTCGAGCAACTGATCAGAAGGGGAGTGCTCATAGTCTCTCTCTCTCTCGGGACTGCAAGTTGGCCTCTATCCTGGCCAATCGCCCGCGTAAATCACAAAGTATACCTGCTGTCGTGCATATACAAGTACCACGAATGGTGGCCTTGAACGCCTCCCAGAGGGTCATGGCACTGTCAACAGAGCCCTTGTTAGCATTGAAATAGTGCACGATCACCTCGCGAGTGGTCGTATTGTAGAATTGATCGAGGAGTGCCTCTGGACGGAAGCGCCATGTGAAGGAACGGGAGGTGGTCAGCGGGACATGCAGTGTAAGAAGCATAGGGTTGTGGTCCAACAATGTACGGGGTAATCTTCGCACCTCAGCCACCCACCCACTCACGTGGTCGCTCAGCAGCCAGTAATCTAGTCGGGACCAGCTGTTGTGCGCGGTGGAGACGTGTGTGCTCTCTAGCGTGTTGGTATTGCGGTGGCGCCATACATCAAGTAACCCCAGTTCCGCCATTCCCTCCTGAATAACCTGGGCCGTCTTGGGTGATTGGCCATCTCGGGCGCTTGACTTATCTTTAGTTGGGTCAAGATGTGTATTCAGGTCTCCTCCCCATATAATCACAGCCTCAGGCCAATCTCGTATGATGGAAATTATGCCCTCGAATAGGGCAGGGTCATCAGTGTTGGGACCATAAGTGTTTGCAATAGTGATGAGCCTACCCTCCAGTTTCCCATGGACTATGGCATAGCGTCCGGCATCGTCTACACAGGATTAAATCATGGTGAAGGAGAGGCCGTGTTTGATAAGTGTGAGCACCCCACGGGCATATGAGGAGTAGGAGGAAGCCAGGCGGTAGCCGGCCCACCGTGTTCCAATATGAGCTTCCGTTTGTTTAGTGAGGTGTGTCTCCTGTAGAAGGGCAATTTTTACGTCATGTCGGTCCAGATATGCTAGAACTTGGCAAATCTTTTTCGGTGAGTTGAGCCCCCTAACATTCCAAGTGAGACATGTTATCAAAGTGTTATCCTTGTGTTCCTCTCAGGTGTGATGAAGGTGAAGTGTGTTATGTCGTGCGTGCCTAAGCCCGGATGCGCATGTACCATAGCCATCAAAGTTGCATGTAAAAATAAAACATTTCCCCCCCGGCCCACCCTCCCCCCAACACCCCCCACCCACTTTGGCGTCCCCAACTTGCCAAAGCCAACCCGAACCACCCATGAAGAGTCCCTAGTACAGTTCCAGGGAGGTAAACAGTTAGGGGGACACCCATGTGGGGGACATTGGAGCGCACCACCCCTCCTGACATCGCAGGAGGTGACCGAGTACAAAGAGATAACTTCCTGCATGTTCAGTTCTAGATCAATAACAGTAGGAAAGGTACCCAAAAGAATGAAAAACAAATCCAATCAAAAATAGGGAGCTTATCTGAGCTTATCTGAGTGTTGCAAGTTCACTGGGAAGGTCCGTTCCACACCCGGTCTGAGCATCTACAGCCAGGTGTATATCGAAGGAGCAATCAAAGTTCGACGAGGAACAGGCGAATGTGGGTGATCAGGACACCCTATCTTACAACAGTGTCAGTGATCTGCCACATCAGCACCCCCGCAGTCATCGTACGCAGCGTTGGGGGAGTCGCGGCTATGACGCTGAGAGTTTTTGCGAAGTCCATCGCTGATTTGGGGGTGGTGAATATTTTTGGTTTCCCATTGATCTCGATGCGCAGTCTTGCTGGATACAACATCGCGTATGGAATCCGTTCAGTTATTAGAAGCTTTTTAACAGGCTGATATTCTCTGCGTGCCTCCTGAACGGCAGCTGTAAAATCCGGGTAGAAGGCGAGGGTATTTCCCTCGTGAGTGATGGTGCCTTTTTCCTGCGCCATACGGAGTATTGCGTCGCGATCTCTATAGTTCAGCAGGCGCGCAATAATGGGGCGCGGAGGGGCTCCTGGGGGGGGCCGAGGCGCAAGAGACCTGTGGACTCTCTCGACTATGAAGACTGAGGATAGATTCTCCGCTCCAAAAATGGCCTGTAGAATGTTTTCCATGTAATTCTCGAGACGGCCTGTGTTGGCGGACTCCGGTAGGCCAGTGACACGCACGTTGTTGCGTCAGGATCTGGCCTCCAAATCTTCGTTGCGGGCCTGGATCACCACCAGCACCTTCTCCATAGAGTGTGTCTTAGTTGTCACCTGCTGTAAGCCATCCCCTGCAGTCGATATACGTGTCTCCGCTTCTCCCAGTCACAGCGCGTGTTTGTCCAATTTCGTGGACATGTGGTCCATCCGCAAGTTCAGATTGTCTATCTTCCCGTCGATAGACTGGAGGCTGGCCTGCACCGCCAGTAACGTCTTGTCGATGTTGGTCAGATGATTGGTAGGTGCATCTGCCTCGGACTCCGAAGCAGCCTGCTGGAGTGTTTTCCCACCGGGGCGGGGTTCGAAATTAAGGCGTGATTGGCTGCGTTCTGATTTCCCAATTTTTGCGCCGCCGAGCCAGAGCACGTGTTTTTGTCAAACAGTATGGGTATCCAAGGGTTCAGAGTAGGCCCGCACTCCTCCCGCAGGGCCTCGCCCCCTGCACCAGCACATCCCTCGTGTGGTCGGGAGCGTAGGTTACAGATTCAGGCAGACGATTGCGTCGTCCGAGCGTGTGTGCCAGAGGAATAGACAGATGCCGCAGTCTGTGCAATACAGCAGGCCGTGCAGGTAAGCAAGCGTAAGCACCAGTCCGTGTAATAATTGCAGCAAGGCTGAGAGCGCAGCACACTTCACGTGGTGGGGCCTGTAAGTGGGTGCAGCACAGTGAGTAGTGAGGTCTGATGAGCAGTGGACCCAGTGCAGCGTGATTGCCACGTAGGTGCAGGGCAGAGGAGGCTTAGCAGCACTAGGGAGGTTCATCCCTATTGGGTCCTACAGCCTGGAAGGCAGCAATTATGGTGGAGTGTGAGCCTTGGGCGAGGCAGGCCGCAGGTACAACTGTGAAGGGGGCTGTAATGTGAGACCCAGAGAAGAACCAGCACCGGCGAGGAGCACACCCCTATCGCACTCACTGCGTCGGCTGGTCCGGCCCGAGCAGGTCCGCTACGGGGGCAGGGCAGCCCCCGGCGGCTACGCAGGGCGAGGAAGCAGGGCCCCGCGGCTCCGGGAGGCCGCGTCAGAGCACGCCGGGGCCGGGTCCTGGATGGGTGACGTCTGCCCGAAGCCAAGACACCGCACACCAAACGGCACGCAGAACACAGCTCAGTCCCTGAGGATCACCACGGGCACTGGGAGAGTCCAGCAAGTCGCCCGCGCCGGCCGCCAGGCGCAGCCCGCCCCACTCAGCCTCCGACGCGGCTCCTCCCTCAGAGCACGGCACAGCCCGCCATGTCGGTGCGCGCGGGCCCGGCAGCTCTCCGGTCGCTTTCTCCACCGGACAGCTCAATAACAGCGAGTTTTTGGTATCGCTGGATGCCCAATATACTCAGCCACGCAGCAAGTGGGTTTTGAGGCGGCGATCTTAGACAGGAAGGCAGGATGATGACCGGATCATTAGCTCGGTCAGCGGAGCCGCTCTACGGAGCGGCCATTACGCTGTGCGCCCTCTAGCACCCCCATATTTGGGGATAGTTAGCACAGATAAAATTGATGAGATTCCTACCCGTAATCTGAAGAGAGTGGTAAAGGAGGTAGATAGGCTACTAGCTAGGTGGAAGAACTTACCTCTGACCATCTATGGGAGGGTTAACTTGGTAAAAATGTCCTTTCTCCCGAAGCTAACATACCTCTTCAATTGTATTCCACTTAACTTCCCTAAGGATGAAATTAATAAAATACAGGGGAAAATATCGAGTTTTATCTGGGCCTCCCGGGGGGTTCGTCTCTCTTGGAAAAAACTAAGAAGTAGCCTTAAGAAGGGCGGGTTAGCATTGCCGGATCTCAGACTCTATTGTATGGCCTTTCAATTTAAAAATATTCGTATGTTGGCAGGGGAGCCCATTAGTTCCACCTGGGGTTTAATACTGGGAGAAATGACCAAAGAGCTGGGCTCAGAAGCTTTTCCAAATAAATTTGGAGCCCAAAAATTCTTTAAAAAAGTAAGGCTAAAGGTTTTAAAATTCGCATTGAGACTTTGGCTTGCAGTAAGACGGTTACTAAAGATCGGTTATTTCTCAGAATTTGCCCCAATCTGGGATTCCCCGGGGACGCCGGAGTGCTTGATAGATGCTCTAAGTCTGCCCTTAAAGCAGGCAGGGATAACTAAATGGGGAGACATGATAACAACAGGAGGAGTGACACCCTGGGAGGTATTGAACGTCAGGACGGGTAATAGACTCTCCAGGTTTAAGTACTTGCAGCTTACTTCTTGGTTTTCAACTGTCACAGAGGAAGTAGGGGGTCCATGGGATTTTGAGGCCTCACTCCAGGATGCCAGCCCGAGAGTTAAAGAAGTGGCAAAATGGTATGGACAATTTCTAGAGGCAGAGGAAGAGAAATTGAAGGCCCCCTTTGAGATCTGGGCGGACACACTGCAGGAAGGAAACATACAATCTCTGTGGACAGACTCCCTGAAATCACTTTATGCTACTGTAACACCTGCCAACCTTAAATGTCATCATTTCTTTGTCATCCACAGGTTATATTGGACCCCGCAAATATTGGCCAAGTTTGTGCTACAGCCGGTCCCCAGATGTAAGAGATGCAATCATTTAAGTGCTAATGATGTTCATGTTTTTTTCACATGTCCAGTGATAAAAGAATTCTGGAAGACTGTGGAAGCTACCATGAGGGATATTCTAGAAGAGCATGTAGTTTTGACGGAAACCTTGGTGTTTTTTGGGGTAGATAGCGTCATACAACACTCCTTAAATAGTAAGCAAAGGGGCTTAGTATTTTACTTACTGCTCTTGGCCAGGCGGGAGATCTGCAAACGTTGGTTGGACCCTCTTCCTCCACACCCCAGAGCATGGTTAAGTGTAGTTAAGTGGACATGTAATATAGACATCAAATGCAATCCACGGTGGTCAGAAGGAATTTGGGGGGACTTTCTGAAGTGGTCAGGTTAGGGCCCAAGATAAGCCCCAGGTTGGTCGTAAACATCGATATATGGTCCAATGATTACACCAGGCTATGGACTTGGGGGTGGGGGTTTATTGCCCCCCCATTAAAAAAGACCAGTGCCATGGAGGTTAAGGGTGTGAAACTGCAATGGACCACAGACGGACCGAGGGTGTTTACAAAAGGCCCAGAGTGCAGTAGCCATGGTGAAATGAGGACTACAAAAAAAAAAAAAAAAGTGAGGGAGGAGCTCAGGGATGTTTTGTTTGTCAGAGGGGGTAACGCTAAGACCCAATGTGAGCTAGCTCTGTGTAGTGAAGGGTGCAGTGAGAGTGAGGTGAGTTAAGACTAGCTACAGGGTTTACCACATTGTTTATTCTGGCTGTCCTGTGCTAATTACAAGCAAGAAGTACGATAAAAACCATTAGATCGAATCGTGCTGATTTATATTGACATGTTTCAGCCTATAACCATAAAGTGTCGCTGCTGTCTTCAAGATCTAGTGTCTGCTACTGCTATGCAAGTGATATCTACAAAACTGTGAACAACGTGTTGATAACCATAGCCAATATGTTGGTAAGTTAAATAGGATACTAGACCAGTGATCCAAGATTAACCAGATAGTTGGATGCACCGGTGGTACCTGTAAAGGAACAGAAAAAGACATACCAAGCAAAATTAAATTCAAATCAAGCTTGAGGTAAAAGTCATCCAATATGTTTCAAACAGAAAATACATAATCCGTCGGTAGTTGGTGTTGTGTAGGCTCAAGACTCCCAACAGAACCCACATACCTAGCCAGACCTGGCTAGTAGAAACCAGTTCAAAATGATAGCTTAGACACCATGAGTCTATGTCCTAAAACTATTTTCAAAATGGTTGGCACTCACCTGCAAGAGCCAGGTTCAGTACCCCAGTTGTCCTTCGCGAAAATGCTTAAGGTGCATGCGTAACTCCAACCTATGTGATGAAGGTTGGGGCGTTAATCATATTTCAATGCATAAAAATTATATGCAAATATGCAAAACAACAAGCATGAAAGTGGCAGAGACCATATCAACTCATATGTGTGGTGAGGAACAGTAAAATAACATCTACTTACACAGTGTTGTATGAAGGTACCAAGAGGTAACTGATCTTGAGAGAGATCAGAGATCCAGTGAGACCAGCCTGAAAGAGTGGCAAGACTAAAACCCATAGGTGGCCAAAACCAATCGGAATGAACTGACATGTAACAATAGCGGATATGGTAATGTGAAGAACATATGGGATCCGCATACCAGAATGCACCTTGGGCAAGGTAAACATGTGGTCACATTTGGGGGAGAGGTCAATTGCCAGCTCCCAATTAGAGCTAAACAGAATGCTTGTGTTTTAAAAACGAGGTGATGGAATTCCGCGGCCAAACCATCTGTATAAAGGCACACCTTGTATTAAAATGCCAGAGAAAAGTGTGCTGTTGGTACGATCGGGTGCGTTAATAAACGTGCTCGGCCTGGCAGGAAAAGGGATGCATCAAGCCCCTGCGTGGCAGGCGCAGGAGCCCATCGCTAGTGAGGCAGTGTAAGATGTGACTGTAGCCTCTGCATACAGATTTAGTGCGGGGTTCCCGCTACGTGCAAACGCACTGTTGGTAAAATGAATGCGTGCGGTACTGGAAGTGGACTCAGATACTTGCACCAGAGAAATCGACACATCTTCATTCTGCTTGGAGCAGAACTGGCGCATTGACCCTGTTGCGTAAGTAGAATTGGCACATCACACTCGGAACCAACGCATCGCCTTCAGAACCCAATGCATCAGAACCGCTCATCACCGCTGCAGCAGTGTGAAGAGATTGACACATCCCATTGACTGTGTGGAGAAACCCAGCACATTGCATCAGAAGCAACGTCTCTCAGCTTTGGTCCTTCATCTGCGGAACCAATGCATCGCCACCACTGCGGGATCGACATCAACGATTCACTCGACTGCGCCCTGCATGTCGCTATTGCAACCAAGATTATTGTACTCTGTTTCCCAGGCCTGTGTGGCTCCTGTATCTGGCCCATGCTCCATCGCGGTCGGCCTGAACTGTTGACTATGCCCCGGTCCAGCACAACCAGATAACCTCAATTGGCGCTTATTGCTTCTAAGTGCTATAACCCTTTTTATTCTTTAAAAATTCCTAACTTGACTTGTACTTATTGGAGTTTTGTCGTTTTGGTCTTGATTTATATATAAAATAATTGTCTATTTTTCTAAACCAATATGGAATCTTTTTGTGCTGTTTTCATTGTGTTACTGTCTGTTGTGTTGCACAAATACTTTGTACGTTGCCTGTTTAGATTAAAGCAAGCACAAGGAGATGATGGACGGAGCGCTGAAACTTTTCTGACACTCACCCCTAGTCACAGATCTGGGTTTAATCCATCATCGTTCTTTAGCTCACTTTGCCATGCCAGTTCATACCCAGCCATATGCAAATCAGTCATGACCCTGTTTCTCATGGGAACAGTCCAGCACAAACTGCCAAGCCAGGACTTCCCTGGACCAGAAACAAGCATCCTGGGACCGGTTTTGCCCTGCATATTGCTGATGACCCCCGTTTGCCTGAGATGCTTGCCTGAGTGTTGCAGCTTGAGATGGGTCCCTGTGTGAGAGGGTATGTGTGAGCTCCATGACCATAGCATAGAGCTTTGCAATCTCCTCCCTCAACACCTGAGTTTTCCTGGTTCTTTATGATGCCCTGGAGAGCTTTGTCTATGCTCGCCAAGACCCAGATTTATCCCTACATTAACTTTGGGAAGTCTTCCATGTGGCCGAAGAGGTTGCACATGGCTACCCCCTCCTTTCAGATGTCATTCCACAGAGAGAACTGTTGTTGAAAGAACTGATCAGAATTAGCTGATGTAATCCCCCACCCAACCTCCATGCATAGCCACTGGATCGAGCCAGCTTGATTTCTCTCCATGAGAATATGGAGAGGAGACTGGAGATGCACATGAGCAGATGGATAGATAGCTACCTGCAGGCTGTGGGCTGTTTGGAGGTGAGTGCTGCTTAGATGGGATGAGCATCTGTGACTTTTTAGCTGGTGCTAGGGGACTTCAGTTTAGAAGATTGCCCAAGGAGAGATACCACTGAACAGCAGTGAGGTGGTTTTTGAGGTGGCCTCTTGCAGGGGGTCGGCAAACTACCTGTGCAACTGTGGAAGTCACATGGAAGACAGCTTGCAGAAGGACTGCATTTTCTCCCAGGACAGCACAACATCCTTTGCCTATAGATGGAATTGCATCATTGTTAGGCAGTATGTCCCCAGGTGCTGCAAAGAAAGAAAAATCATAGAAGGTACTTTGAGAATTTAGAGGTTGTATAGGCAACCGCAGGACATGCTGGACTGTAACTTTGAGAGCCCAATGATACTTCAAGACAGACACATTTGATTTAACATTGACTTACATGGGTGTCTGTGGCTTGGTACATGCCTTTGGACACAATGTAGGATTATGTCTTGCCTGGCAATGCCACAGATGCTTGATGTGTGGCCAGATCCTTTAATGTCAACTGCTCGTCAACAGTCTGTTGAGGAAGCTGTAGACAGGCAACCCTGTAGACAGGCAGCTGCAGAAAAGAGTAATGGAATACTTTAGAATTCTGACAGTGTGACTAAGGACAATTATGAACGGTTGGACAACATGTGCCAATGGAGATAAAAGTAAAGCAATGGATATGTCATACTTCTTTCACTGTGACAATTTGATAAATGGACAGACGTGTTAAAAATGAGAAACGAGATCAATGAGATGCACATGTATATAGATAGTAATATATGTATGATGGCCCAGGCGTCTCTCGCTGACAGATTGTAGAGGGCTGAATTGCTGCTAACAGGATGTCACCTGATATGATGTGATGGGTGGGCTGTATTGTGGATACCATGATATGCTGTGCCACTGCAGCTGTAGAGACAGTCACTTGCAGATTATTGAAGTATCACAACACAAATGGTAATAGCAATAAGGCCACCATAAGTGAATGGCAGCCGTGGCTCTTTGGCCCAGGCCCCATGTTTTTGAGGGGCTAGGCGCTCCCGATACCACTTGTACTCGCATAATTGAAAGCACTCCTGACCTTTTCCTTCTTGATGCAGCTAATGTGGCAGGACTTCAAAGGCCACACTGCTGCTGTTCCCTGGAGGTAGGATAGTGATCGTGCCCTTTTATAGCCAGCACACCTTGCCCGAGGTGCGGGACTCGCCACTGCAGGACCTGGGGCTGGATTCGGGGCAGGTCTTCACAACCCACACTGCTGCTGTTCTCTGGAGGTGGGACAAGTGATTGTGCCGCTTTATAGCCAGGACACCGTGCCTGAAGTGCGGAACTCATCACTGCAGGACCTGGGGCTTGATTTGGGGCAGGACTTCAAAGCCCACACTGTTGCTGTTCTCTGAAGGCGGGACTAGGGATTGCGACCCTTTATAACAGCACACCTTGCCCCTGGAGAGGGACACGCCACTGTAGGACTTAGGGCAGGATTAGCATGCAGGCCGGGGAGGTGAAGAGAGACCGGTGAGGGGCCCGCAACAAACCCCTATTGGGATCGGGGCGACGAGCAGGCAGCATCCAAACCCGAGAAATCTCTGGGTGCCGGTTGGGCAGCGTGATTCAAAGTTCCCAATAGGAGTGGGGGCCCCCTTGGTTCGCATCAGTATTTAAGGGTGTGGCCCCCCGAACATGTGCCTTTGCCATTGATTTGAGGCACAAATTCTAAGTTCACACTGCTGCTGTTCTCTTGAGGCAGGGCTAGTGATTGCAGCCCCTCACAACTGCACACCTTGCCCGCATCAAAAGACAAGCCAAAGCAGGACCTAGGGTAGGATTGGGGGCAGGATTTCAAAGCCCACACTGCTGTTGTTCCCTGGAGGCAGGGCTTGTGATTGTGCTCTTTTATAGCCAGGACGCCTTGTCCGCCCTTCGAGACGCGATTGGTACAGGCCCGGACCAATACCGGACCAAGAGTGGGCCCATCTTCACCCATCATCTGCTTATAGAGGCTGAGCTGGGCCAACCCCCCCCCCCCCTTGGCTGCAAGTTCAAATCTGGCAGGTATAGGGCTTCAAGTACCAAAAGGACTCTGTTACATTAGAAATCACACCATTTTTATGCTAAGGTTTTACCTTTCGCTTTTGGGAAAGTTGCAAGGGCTTTGAGCTCTCCAGAAGGAACAAATAGATACAATGGGGAAAAGAAAGACAGCAGAGGCCCCGGTGGGAATGTCGGTGCCAAAAAAAACAAAAAACTGCCTAACTGCCTCCTAAGAGTACAAAGAAGTTGAGAGAAATTAATGATTTATTTGAAGAAGTGGAAACCATTTTGAAACCAACCACTAACTCTAATCCTCCCAGACCCAACACTATAGCAAAAATATTTTCCAAAAACCCGTCCAAGCCATGCAAGACATCTAGGCCACCAGTGGCCCACCAGTTAGAGATTGAATACAAATCTGTTCCAGTTTCAGCTCCTTACAAACCTATTGTGGCCTGTAAAAATTGGTTTGCCATCTTGGCAGCACGAGAAACTGATGCTCAAGGCAACCCTAATATTGCAGGTAGCTGTCCGACTCTAAACTGTAATATCTTGCAAACTCCCTTAAGCTGCAATTTATGTCAGGTTGTTAATGATCTCAAGACTGAGCTAGCTGAACTCAAGGCACTGGTAAAGTTGCTAGCTATTCAACTCACAGCATCCACTGCATCTTCTCAACAAACAGCAACTTCATGAACCTAGTATACCCCCGCAACATGGAAGCATTCCCAGACTAAGCTCATTAGAAACTCCCTGCTTCTAGTCACTTGAGAATTGAGGGTCTCTGGAACATTCGAGGCATAATCATCTCTGTATTCTTAGAAGGTAAGCCCCGGATCTGGGAGAAGAGGGGCTCTACAAAGAAACCATTTTGCAACTTCCTGCAATAGATTCAACCTGCCTGAAAAGGAGAATTGGCCTTTCTAACATCGTTTGCCACTACCTGCCATCTGGTCAATCCCTTCATTAGAGACGGAGAATGGGCAACACTCTACTCCCTTGCACTTTGGCAGAAAAGATCCCTTAAAGCCCTGGAGATGGCAAATTTAACGATTGCAAGGGGTTAAAACATCCAGAAAGACGCTCATTTATGAGACTGTGATGCAGTGCAGTGAAGTGCAGCAAGTCACCTTGCCGCACTGCACTGTGTGACAGGGAAAGGACAGGAATGTGCCGTATTTAAGGCAATACAGCACATTCCTGTCCTTTGCCTTGCACTGGTGCCATTTTAGCAGCTTAGTGCCAACGCAGGCACCCTTTCACAATAGTGCAAGGGTGCCCATGTTGCATGCAGGATTGTTTTTGTGCAGGAAGGGGCACCTTCCTAAACAAAACCAATCCTGGGAGGCATATCCCTCTTTCAATGTGTGCTGCAGAATGCAGCACACATAGAAAGAGAAAGACATGAGGAGAAATAGAGATATTTTTCCTCGTTACGCCTTCCCTGGGAAGGTGTAAGATTTTGGCACATTCCTAGGTTTTAAAGTTCTTGTAAATCTGGGGATGCATCAAAATCCATGGGAAATGCATGGGACCACCTCGCAATGCCAATGGAATGCCACACCAGCTCAGAGTAATGCAATGCAGTGATTTGCGCTGCATTAGGTTACTCCAGATTTTTGAAGCCACTCCGAGGCACGCAAAGTGGCTTTGAGTGGCTTAAATAATCTGACTTAAGGTTTGCGTCACTCTTGCACCAAGTTGCGTGGTGCAAGAGCGACGCTAACCGGGTGACAAATAGGACCCCTAGGGGCTAAATTATGAGCTTGTGGCCTAGTGCAGTGCAGCATGTCACCTTGCTGTGCTGCACTGCGTGCCAGGGAAAGGGTAGGAATGTGCTGTATTTAAGATAATACGGCGCATCCCTGTCCTTTCCCTTGCACTGACACCATTTTGGAAGCCTAGCGCAAATGCAGGAACCCTTGCACCTTGGTGCAAGGGTGCCTGTGTTGCATACAGGATTGTTTTGTGGAGGAAGGGGCTCCATCCTGCATGAAAACAAACATGGGAGGCAGAAAGCAGCACACATGGAAAGAGGAAGAAACGAGGAGAAATTGAGATATTTATCCTTGTTAACCTTCCCATGCGCAGGTGTAAGATTTTGGTACATCCCCAGGTTGACAAGTTCTTGTGAACCTGGGAATGCGTCAAAATCCATGGAAGTTACGCGGGAACACCCACACAATGCCTATGGAATTCCTTCCAAGGGCAGAGTAACTATTTGCGCTGTCTTACTTTACTCCAGATTTTTAAGCCACTGAGAGCCACGCAAAGTGGCTTTGCATGGCTTTGAAATCTAACTTAGAGGTTTACGTCATGCATGTACCACATTGCGTGGTGCAAACATGATGCAACCCTCTCATAAATAAGCCCCAAAGTGTTCAGGCTACTCCCTGGCACAAGAGAAAGCAGTGACTCTTTCATCAACAAAGTGGATAATTGGATTCACATTACACATAAACGTACATTAGCAATAAGCTTAGATATCTTGAGGGCCACATGCTGTCCAGTACCCAGAGATATGTATGATTATGTCAAAATAACACAACTATCGCAAGATCTGGCCAATGGCCTGATAGTACTGGGGTCTGAATGGGCTATTACAGAGGAAGAAGATGCTAAGTGGGGAATCCTACAACTAGATCTTGCACCGCTGAAAATATGGTCTGCCCTTTTACCTAACTTCTTGGGATGGCATTAAACTTAAGGCTAAGAGCCTGTAATGTCCATTCTCCTTCAGATCTAGCAGGTGTGCATACTTTTAAGAGGATAAACCATTCTAGCAGAATCGATTTTATTGTGCTAGATCTTAAACTGTGGTCATATATGGTAGACATGAAGGTCCACGAGAGAAGCAATAGCGACCACAATGCTTTACACCTGACTATAAAGGGGGATCTACTAATTAATCATAACATTGTCCAGTGATTTTTGGAGAACTGAGCCTCTCGAACAAGAAGCAGGCACTAAAATGGTCCTACGTAAAAAGTCAACAACACGTAATGTCTCAAATTTACAAGAAAGTGGCAGATACACTAGAGAAAATGGGCTTAGTTGTGGGGGAGGGACAAGGGGTGAGACCACATATATATTGAAGGCCCATGAAGCTACTATGTTTGATTAGGCTCACTAGGGATGCAAAGAACCATCTAAAAAGAGATCAAAACATATTTGGTGTGATAAAAAGTGTAGCATCACCAAGGTGGCCCTAATAAACTCTATTAAAGCAAATGAGCAAGAGCAAATAGTATCCGCTAGGAGAAAATACAAACATATGCTTAGTAAAGCCAGGCTCAAATGGAAGACTGAAGTATGACACGACTTGGCAGCTGCAGTCAGAGTAGGGGATAATAAAATATTCTGGAATATAGCAGTGTTAGAAATGGGGGTCTCTAGTTGGCAGAGGTATGCATCTTTGTCCAAGTAGGGACCCTTGCTTCTAGTCACGGTAAGGGAATTACACACTTTAGAAAACCCCTGCTCACCCCCTTGGTAGCTTGGCACGAGCAGACAGGTTTATCCCCAAGGCAATGTGTAAACTATTTGTACCCAAACACACAGTAACACAGTGAAAACACCACAAATGGACGCCACACCAGTTTAGAAAAATAAAGTATCTTTATCTAAACTAAACAATACCAAAACGGCAAAAATCCAAAATACATGTAGCAAATTATGACTTTTAGAACAGTTATTTCAAGAATAGCACTTGTAGGAACAAATAGTTCCAACTGGCTATTACGATGCTGTGACAGGCACAAATCCAAAGTACGGCGCCGACCGCGAGGGTTGCGGCATCGGGCACGGTGTCACATGGACCCAAAAATAACAGTACTTTGGAAACAAAGTTTATGGACGATGCACAGCGTTGTGGAGGTGAGGCGTTGGTGTTGAGGCGAAGCCGGTTCCCTGGTTGCCACGAGAGAGGTGAGGCATCGAGTCCATGAGGAGACGAGGTGTTGAATCCAGGACAGGGGAAGTTAGGTGAAGTCTGCTGTGAGGCATCGGTTCCGGTGAAGCGATGCAACGTCGAAGAGTTCATGAAGTCACCCCTGTTGGTTATCGGCTCCACTGGCGGTGACGGCGTCGGTGCGAGCACTGGTATTGGGAAGGCCAATAACTGCAGGCGTCGGAGGTGTGGTGCAGGCGGGGCGGTGCATCGTGCACTTCACGAGTGGTGCCCCTGGCCTCGGTGCAGTTCACGGCATCGCTGGCGGCATCACTGACTGTGTCAGAGTTGTTTTTCTTGCTTTGCAGCATCAACCACACAATTCTCAGGGCCCAGGAATTGGAATTGGTGCCTTTTTAAAAACAGGAGTGTGAGAAGCTGGGTTTCTGTTGCAGTAACCCCCCCACTTTTGCCAGACTACTGATGCACTTTGACTTGATGTACCCTGGGTCCCTGCCAATCAGGTTCCCCGGGCCTGTGTTCTTTCCCCAAAACTGTACCCAATTGGCATCTATGGCCACAGGTCAGCTCCTGGTAAATGGTACCACAGGTACCCAGGGCACTGTGACCTGGGAAGACCTCTAAGGGCTGCAGCACTTATTGTGCCACCCTTAGATGCCCTGTACCATTGCACTCACACACTGCCTTTGCAGGCTGCGTGTCTTGGTGCAGAGCAAAGTGAAGAGTCAACATGACACACATCCCTGTGTGCCATGCCTACAACCCACTGCCCTGGCATAGATCAGTCACCCCTCTAGCTGGGTGCCCTATACCAGTGGTGAGCGTACAGGTGCATGAGCCCTGTACCCCTACAGTGTCTAAGTCCATTCTTAGATATTGTAAGCGCAGTGCTGCCAGTAAGAGTATATGGTGCTGGGGGTTTGTCACTATAAACTCCACAGCACTATAACGGCTGGCTACACTGAAAACTGAGAAGTTTGGTATCAAACTTCTCAGCACATTAAACTCACACTGATGCCAGTGTGGGATTTAATGAAAAATGCCCCCTGAAAAACGACCTACCACTAGTGTCCAGGCTGAGTGGCTGCTTTCAGCTGCCACCACCAGATATGTTTCTGGACCCGTGGGTCGAGAGCCTGCTGCTCTCGGGGGCCAGAAACAATGCACATCCTGGGACGAGGTGCCAAGCCTCCTCCCCCAGGATGGGCAGGGTCCACGAAGGGGAAGCTTCAAAGGCTTGCCACCTTTGTGAGCTTCCCCAGGCCACTTGCTGCTTTCAGCAACTGGTCCCCACTGGTTCTGACCCCCACTTTGGGCAGGAGAACCGGCGGGAAAAACAAGTGAGGAAGCGAAGTGAAGCACAACTCTCAGTCCCCGCCATCTTGCAGTTGGGGGGGACCCAGCCAACCAGGGGAAGGCTTATGCACCCCTCCCACTGGAGGGTGGCATAATAGGGGGTGTACCCACCTCAGGGAAGGGACCCATTGGTCCCAACCCTTTTACCTACCTGTAATGCCCCTAAATCTAGTATTTAGGGGCACCCCTGAACCTTGCTTCCTCAGAAAAGAAACCAGAAGAAGAAAAGAAGAAGAAGGACCGAACAGCCGTGCCGAAGCTAACAAGAGGAGAACGCCCACTGACTTGGCCCCAGCCCTACCGGCCTGTCCCCACCTCGAACCTGCTCCAGCGAAATCCCGGTGTGTCCTGCAGCCAGCAACCTCGACAAACCCGGAGGACCTGCCTGCCTTCAATTCCAAAGACTCTGTCTCCATCGCACTTGTAAATTTCTCGAGAAAATTGGGTAGGCGACCCCCGGTGGAGCTTATTAAGATTTACAAAGCTAAGAGCGTCTCCACCGCTATGTATGGAGCAGGTGTCTGGGGCTTTGCTGATACGTATCCGTTGCAAACAGTAGAAAACACGTTTTTGAGATACATTTTGTCTGTCCCGACCTGTACATCCTCGTATGTTTGTCATGCGGAACTGGGCCTGCCACATATTTCTGACCTCATAAAATTAGAGCCCATCCTCTTGTGGCATAGAGTCTGGACAAAAATAGAGACCCAGCTAAATAGAGACATCTTGACGGATAGTCTGAAATTGGAAGGGGCCTTAAAGATTCCTTGGGTAAGGTATGTTCGTGATTTTATGGAGGATCTCGGACATTCTGAATACTTTACTGACCCAAGCACCTTACAGATGGTTAGGAGAAAGGATTTTAAAAAAAAGGGTCTCCAACTTTTGGACACGTTAAGATTGTCATCAGAGATTTTAAAGCCTAGCGTCCAGCAGAACCAGCTGATTTTAACTACTTTTAATATTCAGCCATATTTAAGAGTCGTTCCTGGGGGTTATGATCGGTTTTTATTGACAAGATTTAGGCTTGGGGTTTTTCATAGAATTGTTAGTTTTCCAATAATGAATGACTGGGCTCGAGTAATGCAACTGTGTCCATGTGACAAACATTTAGTTCAATCCACCATACACGTGTTGTTATTCTGTAAATTCTATAAAGAATTGAGGAATGTGTGGATTGTTCCAATCCTAAAATTTTTGGGGATTAGACAATGCCGTCCAGCGTTCATTGCTTTACAATTTTTGGATAATGTACATAGTATTTGGAAGATAGGAATGTTTTTAAAGCAATTAGTTATCCTTAGGAAAAGTATGATAATCTAAGTCTAACGGTCATATAGACGCAAAGGGCACATTTGCATTGTCATTGATTTTACAAACTATTTGAACTATGCTTTTATTGCTATTTCATGTAATAATGTGTTTGATTTTAGTGATTTTATCATTGCATGAACAATTAATCGAATAGCGATTTATGTACAGGATGTTCATTTTATACTACTTATTATAATTAATATGTATGTTTTATATATGTGCTTTTATGATTGTATGAAATAGCAATCGAATAAAGCTGCATTTGACTTTGACTCTGTCTCCTGTGAACACTGGATTTGTTCAAACAGCAGACTCCAGCTCCGCAAGGATCCGCGGGTCTGCACCACTCTGCACCCGACGCCTACGGCCCGAGTTCGAGTGGCCCAACACCAAGAGGAGGTCCTCCCGGTGACCCCGACCTGCCTCAAGCCTCCAGCCGACGCCTGCAGCCTCAAACCGGAAGGTCCCCCCCACCCGCGACCAGGAGCTGGTAAGAAGATTCGACCCTAAAAGGCACCCCTGCACCCGACGCCCCATGGCCTTGGGTGGCCCAACCGACGGTGTCTAACCAACCCCCAAGATCCCAACTTACCTCTCCACGAGGTGGTCGCACCCAGTAGACCTTCGTCCCCGAGCCTGCAGTGCTTTTGCAAACTGGAGACTCTCCATTGAAAGCTACAGGGCTTCCGACACCAAAACAGCACTCTGCACCCGGCTGCCCCAGTGCTGCTGAGGGTGCATCTTTTGTGCTGGCCTAAACCCCCATTTGCCCTGAGCTTAAGTCCAGGAGCTTTGCTCCCGCAACCCAGTGGCCTGCTTGTTAGCAGCCACCAACCGGAGGCCCCCTATCCCCCTTTGGATAACATTGGGCCTCAGCACTCTGCACCCGACCGCCCTAGTGCCGCTGAGGGTGTAACAAGAGTGCATCCTTGACCCTAGGGGATCCCTGAGTCTGACCCCAGAATACCAACTCCCACAACAAAGTACTTACCTTTAAATCGATAACACTATTTTCCTCCATAGGATAACATTGACTGTTTTTCTGTGAAAAGTTTCTAAGTGTGCAGTTGGAAAACCTAAAGAAATTCTTTAAAATTGTACTAACTAACAAAAATGCTTTTACTTACCTGTTTACAGGAAATGTCCCAGTGCAGAATCCAGGCATACTGCACTGTGTAAGAAAAGTAATCTCAAAGGTAACTTACCTGAAATTTTACTAAAAACCCTATACAGAGTATATGTACTGTATTCTGAATAGCATTGCATTATCAATAACACTATTGTAATCAAATCAAAGTACATTTACAATTGCCATTCAAACTGTGTTACAACTGTATATTTACTGCAAAGTATTTATCACTTACCTGTGCCAGGCTTGCTTGGTTCTAGGAAATAAAATAACTAAAAGAATATTTTTATACAAAAACAATTGGTCTGAAGTTCTGTCTTTGAGTGTGTGAATTCATTTGCTGACTGAGTGGATACAACAAATGCTTAACACTGTCCTCTGATAAAGCTTACTGCTCTACCACACTACCAGAAATAGAGAGATGAGGTGTTATCTACTTTACCTCTGCCTACCTTTTGAGTTCCACTGGACTCTGTGCACACTATACCTCACTTTGGTATAGTATATACAGAGCCAGCTTCCTACATTGGTGGATCAGTGGTGGGATATACAACTTTGCATTTGTTGGACTAACTTGGTTACCACTTGATCACACGACAGAACTATTAAATTGTCTTTAGAATTCTGATTTTTCCATATTGGCATTTTTGAAAAATTACTAAAAGTCTTGTTAGGGCCTTGGTTAAGTCCCATTAGAATTTTAGAAAAATAAAAAGTCACTTTAGCTATGGTTAGAGGGGTTAGAAATCTTTTTTTTAACTATGTCTCGAAACAAGAACCCAGCTGTTAGTGAAAATAACCACAATGTCATAGAGGACCTGGTTGAGGAGCTTGACCTCACCCCTCACCTTCACTTGTCTTTCAAGGAGGTAAGGTCCCCCTGCAAAATTAAAAACATAGCCATGGGGTCCCATCCCACCAAACAAAAGCTCCAGGAGCTGTTGGCTGGGTATGCTAAGGACCATCCATCTGAAAATGGTGAAGACCAATCAGACGAGAAAGAAGAGGAAGGGGATGACCAGGTAGAACACCCCCCCACCTTCATAGGGAGAAAAGGGCCCCAGCGGCCCTGACTCCAAGAATCAACCTCTCAGTACCTAGATCCCACACAGGTGGATCAGGCACTACTGAGGACATTGAGGACAGCCTCAATGAGGAGGACATCCTGCTAGCCAGGTTGACCAAAAGATTAGACCTAGAGACCAGACTCCTGGTTCTAGAAAAAGAAAGAGCAGAGATGGGCCTAGGACCCATCAATGGTGGCAGCAATTTATAAAATATAGAAAAAGAAGGATCCTATGATCCCAAAATCCCAAAGGGATTGAACCTAAATTTGAGGAGAGTGATGATATCACCAAGTGGTTCACAGCCTTTGAAAGGGCTTGTGAAGCCAAAAGGGTGAAGAAAACTCTCTAGGGGGCACTCCTTTGGGAACTGTTCTCTGGTAAGTGCAGAGACAGACTTCTGACCCTTAGTGGGGCAGATGCTGGGTCTTATGACCTCATGAAGAGAACTCTGATTGAGGGATTTGGACTCACAACTGAGGAGTATAGAATTGGATTCAGGGGGGCTCAGAAAACCCAGAGTCAGCCCTGGGTAGAATTTGTAGACTACTCAGTTAAGACACTAGATGGCTGGTTGACTGGAAGCAAAGTGCAAGATTATGATGGTCTTTATAATTTGTTTATGAAAGAACATATTAAGTAATTGCATTGATGAAAAGTTGCATCAGTAACTGGTAGACCTAGGTCCAATTTCTCCCTAAGAATTGGGAAAGAAGGCGGACCATTGGGTCAAGACAAGGGTAACTAGGACGTCCACTGGGGGTGACCAAAAGAAAGGGGTTACAAAACCTCCCCAGAGGAAAGACAATGAGCCTCTTAAAGATAAAAGTAAGGAGTCCCAGGTAGCCCCCAAAAAACCTGTCCAGGAGGGGGGGCCCAAAGACACCTCACAAACCAAAACTGGGTACCAAGGTAAGAACTGGGATCCCAACAAGGTATGGTGTCACAACTGTCAAAAGGCAGGACACCACACCAAGGACCCTACCTGTCCTAAAAACAAAGCCCCTAGTGTAGCTCCAGGGGTTGCCAGTGCAGCTTTGGAAGGTGATTCCTCAGATGAGGAAGTCCTCCTAGCCCTCAACTGGAAACTGGGCCTAAAAGGTGAGTTGCAGATTCCAGAGGGGAGTAGACACTTCCACCACCTACTGGTGAATGGAATCCCAGCCACTGCCCTGAGAGATACCTGTGCCAGTCACACTGTGGTGCATGACAGGTTGGTTCTCTCAAACCAGTATGTCCCAGGGGAAACAAAAAGAGTAAGGGCTGTCCCAGGGGGTGTCACTGTTAGGCCTGTGGCTGTAGTGCTCCTAGAAATAGCTGGGTTCCTTAGATGGAGAAAGGTGGTAGTCAGTAAAGACCTCCCCCTTGATTGTCTCCTTAGGAATGACCACCCAGAGGTTGGTCTGAGCCAAAGAGAGGTACTGGTCCAATGCCAGACCTCACCCAAGAAACATGGGGGGGCTCAGCCTGCAGTAAGTGCAGCTAAGCCCCAAAAGAAAAAGAAGAGACAGTGTAGGAAAGGTGGAAACTGTTAGCACAGTTCCAGTGGGCCAGGTAGATTCTATCCCAGTAATCGAGAACTCCAAAATTGGCCCTGGTGTCCCCCCTAGCCAACAAAAAAGCCCTGACTAGTCAGGCAATTGTCCAGCCTGAGTTGGTGGCTCCTCAACTGGCAGAACCGAGGGTGGAAGAAGGGTGTTCACTATCAAGTGTAGTTATCCCCTACCCTTAAACAGCAGACAGCCTACCAGGACCCAAAGAAGCCTGTAAGTTTGCCTCTTCACCTACCAGTGAAGGGCTAATGGTGCGGTTCTGGACACTGACATCTGTCAGTAGCCTCTGCTGGGTGTTAGCCTTCATGGCAGCACTTTCCTTGGCATGGTGGCCTAGCCCCCTGCCAAATAGCAAGTTAGGCCCCCTGACCTTATTGGTCATGGTGGGGTTGCTCAAGCTGTGGGTAACCTCTGTGGGTAAGCTGGGCTTTGCCCTAGCTAAGTTAGAATTTGCAGAGGTAGGCACCTCTGAACCCAAACTAAACAGTTGGGGTGAAGACACTAAAGAGCTAGGAAAGGAGCATTGGGAATTAGGTCCTGAAACTGTTGAGGTAGGCAGAGTCCCCAAAGGAACTGACCTGGACACAGAAGGATGTAAGGCAGAGTAGGCCCTGCAACTTCAACCCACTTCCTCTACTCTTCCTCGCCTGAAAGATTAGAAAGACTCTCCCAGCTTTGGCTGAGTCTCCTGGCCGTTGGGCTGGGGAGGGGCTTGTGTGAGAAGCTGGGTTTCTGTTGCAGTAACCCCCCCACTTTTTGCCAGACTACTGATGCACTTTGACATGATGTGCCCTGGGTCCCTGCTAATCGGGTTCCCAGGACCTGTGTTCTTTCCCCAAAACTGTACCCAATTGGCGTCTCTGGCCACAGGTAGAGCCCCTGGTAAATGGTACCACAGGTACCCAGGGCACTGTGACCAGGGAAGACCTCTAAGGGCTGCAGCACATATTGTGCCACCCTTACAGGCCCTGTACCGTTACACTCACGCACTGCCTTTGCAGGCTGCATGTCTTGGTGCAGAACAAAGTGAAGAGTCGACATGGCACACATCCCTGTGTGCCATGCTTACAACCCACTGCCCTGGCATAGATCAGTCACCCCTCTAGCTGGGTGCCCTATACCAGTGGTGAGGGTACAGGTGCATGAGCCCTGTACCCCTACAGTGTCTAAGTCCATTCTTAGATATTGTAAGCGCAGTGCTGCCATTAAGAGTATATGGTGCTGGGGGTTTGTCATTACGAACTCCACAGCACTATAATCGCTGCACTGAAAACTGGGAAGTTTGGTATCAAACTTCTCAGCAAATTAAACTCACACTGATGCCAGTGTGGGATTTAATGAAAAATGCACACAGAGGGCATCTTAGAGATGCCCCCTGAAAAATGACCTACCACTTGTGTCCAGGCTGAGTGCCTGCTTTCAGCTGCCACCACCAGACATGTTTCTGGACACCTGGGTCGAGAGCCTGCTGCTCTCGGGGCCTGAAACAATGCACATCCTGGGATGGAGTGCCAAGTCTCCTCCCCCAGGATGGGCAGGGTCCACCAAGGGGAAGCTTCAAAGGCTTGCCGCCTTTGTGAGCTTCCCCAGGCCACTTTCAGCAACTGGTCCCCACTGGTTCTGACCCCCACTTTGGGCGGGAGAAACGGCGGGAAAGACAAGTGAGGAAGCGAGGTGAAGCACAACTCTCAGTCACCGCCATCTTGCAGATGGGGGGACCCAGCCAACCAGGAAAAGGCTTATGCCTCCTCCCACTGGAAGGTGGCATAATAGGGGGTGTACCCACCCCAGGGAAGGGACCCATTGGTCCCAACCTTTTTACCTACCTGTAACGCCCCTAAATCTAGTACTTAGGGGCACCCCTGAACCTTGCTTCCTCAGACAAGAACCTGCAAGAAGAAAAGAAGAAGAAGGACCGAACAGCCGTGCCAAAGCTAACAATAGGAGGACGCCAACTGACTAGGCCCCAGCCCTACCAGCCTGTCCCCACCTCAAACCTGCTCCAGCGAAATCCCGGTGTGTCCTGCAGTCAGGAACCTCGACAAACCCGGAGGACCTGCCTGCCTTCAATCCCAAAGACTCTGTCTCCTGTGAACACCGGATTTGTTCAAACTGCAGACTCCAGCTCTGCAAGGATCCGCAGGTCTGCACCACTCTGCACCCGACTCCCACGGCCCGAGTTCAAGTAGCCCAACACCAAGAGGAGGTCTCCCCCGTCGATCCTGACCCGAGATCTGGTGACCCCTGATGTGCCTCAAGCCTCCAGCCGACGCCTGCAGCCTCAAACCGGAAGGTTACCCCAACCGCGACCAGGAGCTGGTAAGAAGATCCAACCCTAAAAGGCACCCCTGCACCCGACACCCCACGGCCTTGGGTGGCCCAACCGTGGTGCCTAACCAACCCCCAAGATCCCAAATTACCTCTCCACGTGGTGGTCGCACGCAGAAGACCTTCGTCCCTGAGCCTGCAGTGCTTTTGGAAACCGGAGACTCCCCATTGAAAGCTACAGGGCTTCCGACGCCAAAACAGCACTCTGCACCCGGCTGCCCCAGTGCTGCTGAGGGTGCATCTTTTGTGCTGGCCTAAACCCCCATTTGCCCTGAGCTTAAGTCCAGGAGCTTTGCTCCCGCAACCCAGTGGCCTGCTTGTTAGCAGCCACCAACCGGAGGCCCCCTATCCCCCTTTGGATAACATTGGGCCTCAGCACTCTGCACCCGACCGCCCTAGTGCCGCTGAGGGTGTAACAAGAGTGCATCCTTGACCCTGGGGGATCCCTGAGTCTGACCCCAGAATACCAACTCCCACAACAAAGTACTTACCTTTAAATCGATAACACTATTTTCCTCCATAGGATAACATTGACTGTTTTTCTGTGAAAAGTTTCTAAGTGTGCAGTTGGAAAACCTAAAGAAATTCTTTAAAATTGTACTAACTAACAAAAATGCTTTTACTTACCTGTTTACAGGAAATGTCCCAGTGCAGTATCCAGGCATACTGCACTGTGTAAGAAAAGTAATCTCAAAAGTAACTTACCTGAAATTTTACTAAAAACCCTATACAGAGTATATGTACTGTATTCTGAATAGCATTGCATTATCAATAACACTATTGTAATCAAATCAAAGTACATTTACAATTGCAATTCAAACTGTGTTACAACTGTATATTTGCTGCAAAGTATTTATCACTTACCTGTGCCAAGCTTGCTTGGTTCTAGGAAATAAAATAACTAAAAGAATATTTTTATACAAAAACAATTGGTCTGAAGTTCTGTCTTTGAGTGTGTGAATTCATTTGCTGACTGAGTGGATACAACAAATGCTTAACACTGTCCTCTGATAAAGCTTACTGCTCTACCACACTACCATAAATAGAGAGATGAGGTGTTATCTACTTTACCTCTGCCTACCTTTTGAGTTCCACTGGACTCTGTGCACACTATACCTCACTTTGGTATAGTATATACAGAGCCAGCTTCCTACATTGGTGGATCAGTGGTGGGATATACCACTTT
Organism: Calotriton arnoldi; assembly: GCA_963921515.1. Taxonomy (NCBI): domain Eukaryota; kingdom Metazoa; phylum Chordata; class Amphibia; order Caudata; family Salamandridae; genus Calotriton; species Calotriton arnoldi. The sequence goes on along the minus strand of CAWUFW010002205.1, from coordinate 502,373 downwards.
GCATTTGTTGGACTAACTTGGTTACCACTTGATCACACAACAGAACTATTAAATTGTCTTTAGAATTCTGATTTTTCCATATTGGCATTTTTGCAAAATTACTAAAAGTCTTGTTAGGGCCTTGGTTAAGTCCCATTAGAATTTTAGAAAAATAAAAAGTCACTTTAGCTATGGTTAGAGGGGTTAGAAATCTTTTTTTTAACTATGTCTCGAAACAAGAACCCAGCTGTTAGTGAAAATAACCACAATGTCATAGAGGACCTGGTTGAGGAGCTTGACCTCACCCCTCACCTTCACTTGTCTTTCAAGGAGGTAAGGTCCCCCTGCAAAATTAAAAACATAGCCATGGGGTCCCATCCCACCAAACAAAAGCTCCAGGAGCTGTTGGCTGGGTATGCTAAGGACCATCCATCTGAAAATGGTGAAGACCAATCAGATGAGAAAGAAGAGGAAGGGGATGACCAGGTAGAACACCCCCCCACCTTCATAGGGAGAAAAGGGCCCCAGCGGCCCTGACTCCAAGAATCAACCTCTCAGTACCTAGATCCCACACAGGTAGATCAGGCACTACTGAGGACATTGAGGACAGCCTCAATGAGGAGGACATCCTGCTAGCCAGGTTGACCAAAAGATTAGACCTAGAGACCAGACTCCTGGTTCTAGAAAAAGAAAGAGCAGAGATGGGCCTAGGACCCATCAATGGTGGCAGCAATTTATAAAATATAGAAAAAGAAGGATCCTATGATCCCAAAATCCCCAAAGGGATTGTCCCTAAATTTGAGGAGAGTGATGATATCACCAAGTGGTTCACAGCCTTTGAAAGGGCTTGTGAAGCCAAAAGGGTGAAGAAAACTCTCTAGGGGGCACTCCTTTGGGAACTGTTCTCTGGTAAGTGCAGAGACAGACTTCTGACCCTTAGTGGGGCAGATGCTGGGTCTTATGACCTCATGAAGAGAACTCTGATTGAGGGATTTGGACTCACAACTGAGGAGTATAGAATTGGATTCAGGGGGGCTCAGAAAACCCAGAGTCAGCCCTGGGTAGAATTTGTAGACTACTCAGTTAAGACACTAGATGGCTGGTTGACTGTAAGCAAAGTGCAAGATTATGATGGTCTTTATAATTTGTTTATGAAAGAACATATTAAGTAATTGCATTGATGAAAAGTTGCATCAGTAACTGGTAGACCTAGGTCCAATTTCTCCCTAAGAATTGGGAAAGAAGGCGGACCATTGGGTCAAGACAAGGGTAACTAGGACGTCCACTGGGGGTGACCAAAAGAAAGGGGTTACAAAACCTCCCCAGAGGAAAGACAATGAGCCTCTTAAAGATAAAAGTAAGGAGTCCCAGGTAGCCCCCAAAAACCTGTCCAGGAGGGGGGCCCAAAGACACCTCACAAACCAAAACTGGGTACCAAGGTAAGAACTGGGATCCCAACAAGGTATGGTGTCACAACTGTCAAAAGGCAGGACACCACACCAAGGACCCTACCTGTCCTAAAAACAAAGCCCCTAGTGTAGCTCCAGGGGTTGCCAGTGCAGCTTTGGAGGGTGATTCCTCAGATGAGGAAGTCCTCCTAGCCCTCAACTGGAAACTGGGCCCAAAAGGTGAGTTGCAGATTCCAGAGGGGAGTAGACACTTCCACCACCTACTGGTGAATGGAATCCCAGCCACTGCCCTGAGAGATACCTGTGCCAGTCACACTGTGGTGCATGACAGGTTGGTTCTCTCAAACCAGTATGTCCCAGGGGAAACAAAAAGAGTAAGGGCTGTCCCAGGGGGTGTCACTGTTAGGCCTGTGGCTGTAGTGCTCCTAGAAATAGCTGGGTTCCTTAGATGGAGAAAGGTAGTAGTCAGTAAAGACCTCCCCCTTGATTGTCTCCTTGGGAATGACCACCCAGAGGTTGGTCTGAGCCAAAGAGAGGTACTGGTCCAATGCCAGACCTCACCCAAGAAACATGGGGGGGCTCAGCCTGCAGTTAGTGCAGCTAAGCCCCAAAAGAAAAAGAAGAGACAGTGTAGGAAAGGTGGAAACTGTTAGCACAGTTCCAGTGGGCCAGGTAGATTCTATCCCAGTAATCGAGAACTCCAAAATTGGCCCTGGTGTCCCCCCTAGCCAACAAAAAAGCCCTGACTAGTCAGGCAATTGTCCAGCCTGAGTTGGTGGCTCCTCGACTGGCAGAACCGAGGGTGGAAGAAGGGTGTTCACTATCAAGTGTAGTTATCCCCTACCCTTAAACAGCAGACAGCCTACCAGGACCCAAAGAAGCCTGTAAGTTTGCCTCTTCACCTACCAGTGAAGGGCTAATGGTGCGGTTCTGGACACTGACAGCTGTCAGTAGCCTCTGCTGGGTGTTAGCCTTCATGGCAGCACTTTCCTTGGCATGGTGGCCTAGCCCCCTCCCAAATAGCAAGTTAGGCCCCCTGACCTTATTGGTCATGGTGGGGTTGCTCAAGCTGTGGGTAACCTCTGTGGGTAAGCTGGGCTTTGCCCTAGCTAAGTTAGAATTTGCAGAGGTAGGCACCTCTGAACCCAAACTAAACAGTTGGGGTGAAGACACTAAAGAGCTAGGAAAGGAGCATTGGGAATTAGGTCCTGAAACTGTTGAGGTAGGCAAGGTCCCCAAAGGAACTGACCTGGACACAGAAGGATGTAAGGCAGAGTAGGCCCTGCAACTTTCAACCCACTTCCTCTACTCTTCCTCGCCTGAAAGACTAGAAAGACTCTCCCAGCTTTGGCTGAGTCTCCTGGCCCTTGGGCTGGGGAGGGGCTTGTGTGAGAAGCTGGGTTTCTGTTGCAGTAACCCCCCCACTTTTTGCCAGACTACTGATGCACTTTGACATGATGTGCCCTGGGTCCCTGCCAATCGGGTTCCCAGGACCTGTGTTCTTTCCCCAAAACTGTACCCAATTGGCGTCTCTGGCTACAGGTAGAGCCCCTGGTAAATGGTACCACAGGTACCCAGGGCACTGTGACCAGGGAAGACCTCTAAGGGCTGCAGCACATATTGTGCCACCCTTACAGGCCCTGTACCGTTACACTCACGCACTGCCTTTGCAGGCTGCATGTCTTGGTGCAGAACAAAGTGAAGAGTCGACATGGCACACATCCCTGTGTGCCATGCTTACAACCCACTGCCCTGGCATAGATCAGTCACCCCTCTAGCTGGGTGCCCTATACCAGTGGTGAGGGTACAGGTGCATGAGCCCTGTACCCCTACAGTGTCTAAGTCCATTCTTAGATATTGTAAGCGCAGTGCTGCCATTAAGAGTATATGGTGCTGGGGGTTTGTCATTACGAACTCCACAGCACTATAATCGCTGCACTGAAAACTGAGAAGTTTGGTATCAAACTTCTCAGCAAATTAAACTCACACTGATGCCAGTGTGGGATTTAATGAAAATGCACACAGAGGGCATCTTAGAGATGCCCCTGAAAAATGACCTACCACTTGTGTCCAGGCTGAGTGCCTGCTTTCAGCTGCCACCACCAGACATGTTTCTGGACACCTGGGTCGAGAGCCTGCTGCTCTCGGGGCCTGAAACAATGCACATCCTGGGATGGAGTGCCAAGTCTCCTCCCCCAGGATGGGCAGGGTCCACTAAGGGAAGCTTCAAAGGCTTGCCGCCTTTGTGAGCTTCCCCAGGCCACTTTCAGCAACTGGTCCCCACTGGTTCTGACCCCCACTTTGGGCGGGAGAAACGGCGGGAAAGACAAGTGAGGAAGCGAGGTGAAGCACAACTCTCAGGCCCCGCCATCTTGCAGATGGGGGGACCCAGCCAACCAGGGAAAGGCTTATGCCTCCTCCCACTGGAAGGTGGCATAATAGGGGGTGTACCCACCCCAGGGAAGGGACCCATTGGTCCCAACCTTTTTACCTACCTGTAACGCCCCTAAATCTAGTACTTAGGGGCACCCCTGAACCTTGCTTCCTCAGACAAGAACCTGCAAGAAGAAAAGAAGAAGAAGGACCGAACAGCCGTGCCAAAGCTAACAAGAGGAGGACGCCAACTGACTAGGCCCCAGCCCTACCAGCCTGTCCCCACCTCAAACCTGCTCCAGCGAAATCCCGGTGTGTCCTGCAGTCAGGAACCTCGACAAACCCGGAGGACCTGCCTGCCTTCAATCCCAAAGACTCTGTCTCCTGTGAACACCGGATTTGTTCAAACTGCAGACTCCAGCTCTGCAAGGATCCGCAGGTCTGCACCACTCTGCACCCGACTCCCACGGCCCGAGTTCAAGTAGCCCAACACCAAGAGGAGGTCCCCCCGTCGATCCTGACCCGAGATCTGGTGACCCCTGATGTGCCTCAAGCCTCCAGCCGACGCCTGCAGCCTCAAACCGGAAGGTCACCCCAACCGCGACCAGGAGCTGGTAAGAAGATCCAACCCTAAAAGGCACCCCTGCACCCGACACCCCACGGCCTTGGGTGGCCCAACCGTGGTGCCTAACCAACCCCCAAGATCCCAAATTACCTCTCCACGTGGTGGTCGCACGCAGAAGACCTTCGTCCCCGAGCCTGCAGTGCTTTTGGAAACCGGAGACTCCCCATTGAAAGCTACAGGGCTTCCGACGCCAAAACAGCACTCTGCACCCGGCTGCCCCAGTGCCGCTAAGGGTGCATCTTTTGTGCAGGCCTAAACCCCCATTTGCCCTGAGCTTAAGTCAAGGAGCTTTGCTCCTGCAACCCAGTGGCCTGCTTGTCAGCAGCCACCAACCGGAGGCCCCCTATCCCCCATTGGATAACATTGGGCCTCAGCACTCTGCACCCGGTTGCCTAAGTGCAGCTGAGGGTGTATCAAGAGTGCATTCTTGACCTTGGGGGACCCCTGAGTCTAACCCCAGAATACCAACTCCCACAACAAAGTACTTACCTTTAAACTGATAACACTATTTTCCCCCATAGGATAACATTGACTGTTTTTCTGTGAAAAGTTTCTAAGTGTGGAGTTGGAAAACCTAAAGAAATTCTTTAAAATTGTACTAACTATCAAAAACGCTTTTACTTACCTGTTTACAAGAAATGTCCCAGTGCAGTATCCAGGCATACTGCACTGTGTAAGAAAAGTAATTTCAAAAGTACCTTACCTGTAATTTTACTAAAACCCCTATACAAAGTGTATGTACTGTATTCTGAAAAGCATTACATTATCAGTAACACCATTGTAATCAATTCAAAGTACATTTACAAGTGCAATTCAAACTGTGTTACAACTGTTTATTTACTGCAAAGTATTTATCACTTACCTGTGCCAGGCTTGCTTGGTTCTAGGAAATAAAATAACTAAAAGAATATTTTTATACAAAAACAATTGGTCTGAAGTTCAGTCTTTGAGTGTATGAATTCATTTGCTGACTGAGTGAATACAACAAATGCTTAACACTGTCCTCTGATAAAGCCTTACTGCTCTACCACACTACCACAAATAGAGAGTGAGGTGATATCTACTTTCCCTCTGCCTACCTTTTGGGTTCCACTGAACTCTGTGCACACTATACCTCACTTTGGTATAGTATATACAGAGCCAGCTTCCTACAAGGAGTCCACAGAGGAGTCCAGGTGCTGTCAGTGGGTTGCAGGTGAAGTCTTTGTATCCCTGAGACTTCAGAACAGGAGGCCAGAACACACAGGCCCTTGCAGATTCTTCTTCAAGCAGGTTCACAGCAAAGTTGCACTCTTTGTTCTCTCCTTGGCAGAAGAAGCAACTGCAGGCCAACCCAACAAAACACACACAGCAAATGGGCAGTACTCCTCCTTCCAGCTCTCCAGCTCTTCTCCTTGGCAAAGGTTCCTCTTGATTCCAGAAGTGATCTAAATCTCTGGGGTTTAAGCTGCAATACTTATACCTCATTTTCTCTTAGTTCTCTTTGTGGTAAGGGTCTCTGAGCTCAGTCCAAATCAGTTCTGTCCTCTTTGGTGCAGCATGAACACAGGAGGCTGAGACCACATTGTGCAAAGGAGGCACAGCCTATTCAGGTGTAAAAGAAACTCCTCCCGCCACTCTAAATGCAATCCACGTCTATTCAGCCCAACTATGAGCCACCCAGGAAAGGCAGGACACACCTCAACCCCCCTTTGGGACTGTCGAGTGAATGCACATCCCTAGCCCCTGTCACTCCAAAACCAGACAGTCAATACACAAACAGCAGAGGCACACAGAATGGTTAAACAAGAAAATGCCTACTTTCTAAAAGTGGCATTTTCAAACACAACATTTAAAAACCATCTCCCTCAAAAGATGGGTTATTAAATTCTGAGTTCAGGAGCCTAAACTCCATTTGCCTATCTGGTCCCAATAGAAAGTTATACTTGTAAGATTTTCCAAAGCAACTCTCATGTTAGCCTATGGGACAGATAGCCATTCAATAGTGAAAGATAAAATTGGCAGTATTTTACTATCAGGACATTTAAAACACACCAGTACCTGTCCTACCTTTTACATACACTGCACCCTGCCCATGGGGGTACCTTGGGCCTACCTGAGGGTTGCCTTGCATGTAAGAAAGGGGAAGGTTAGGGCCTGGCAAGTGGGTGCACTTGCCAGGTCGACATGGCACTTTAAAGCGGTGCACACAGGCACTGCAGTGGAAAGTCTGAGATACTTTTCCAGGGCTACTCATGTGGGTGGCGCAATCCATGCTGAAGGCCCACTAGTAGCATTTGATTTACAGGCCCTGGGCATACACAGTGCACTGTACTAGGGACTTACCAGTAGATCAAATGTGCCAGTCATCGATAACCAATCATACTAACAATGTACACAGGGAGCACTTGCACATTGTCACTGATCAGCCGTGGCAAAGTGCTCAAAGCATCTAAGCCAGCAAAAATGAGATCCAGCACATCATCAAAAATACAGTAGGTAGAGGCAAAAAGTCAGGGGAAGCCACTCCAAGGATGCCAAGTCTAACAAGTAGGCCATGGTAGCCACTACTCAATATCTGATGTTACTTCCATGTACAGCCCAGGCTTGGGTGGAGCACTTTGAGGGTCTATACCAGGAAGCTGAGATGGTGCACAGCAGGATGCTGGTAAGGGACTATATTAGTCCAAATGGAACTTCAAATCCATTGTCATCATACTAGAGGAGTCCCTTGAAGCACTCATGGGGATAGTTTTTGGGAAGGCTCCAGGGCCTGACTGGAAACCAGTAGATGTTTTGCACTTCAGAACCCCTTGCCTGTGGCCCTTATCTCAATAAGCTCACAATTTGTATCTTAGAGAGCGGTGAGTTACCAAATTCTTGGCTTGAAGCCGAGATTGTTCCGATTTATAAGAAAGGCAGTTGTGAAGTCCCTGTTTCTTTAGGCCCATTACCTTGGTTGATGTACTGCAGAAACTCTTTTCCCAACAAATATTGGGGAAACTCTCAGAGTGGGTCAATGATAATAGGATTTGTTTCTGATTTACAAGCAGGGTTTCACCCAAAAACCAGGACACTTGATCACAATTTCTATGCACAATGCACTGGAAAACTGTGATAATATAGAAGGGCCACTTGTACGTGGCATTTGTAGATGTGAAGTCAACATTCAACTTAATACCATGCCACAAGCTCTGGGATGTTCTGGGAGCCATGGGAGTTCTTAGTAACATTTTATCTATTCCGATAAGGCTACATGAGATTAAATATACCTGAGTAGGAGGTTAGCAACAAGGGCGAGCTGACTAGCCCCATTAAAATAGAGAAGGGAGTTTAGCAGGGCTGCATCCTGGGCCCAATTCTCTTCTCCTAATATATCAATGATGTTGTGAAATGCCTGGACTTCCTAGGCAATGATGCCCCAAAATTAGGACCCCAAGAGTTCCATTGCTATTTTTCGCAGACGTTACGCTTCTCATTCCCAAAACACCAGTTGGATTGCAGGCCCTGATTGACCATTTTTTACTATTCTGTACAGATTGGGGAATAGAAGTAATTACAAAAAAGCCAAATACATGTCCATCAAGCCCAATAAATCCATGAAGGTCCATATAAAAGTGAATGATGCATGACTAGAGCAAGTCCAGGACTTTGATTATCTAGGAGTTAGACTAACCAGCAATGCTTCTTGGACGTAGCAGATCAACAAGAGTGGGTTAAGACTTCAGCAAGAATCCAAGGCCATCTCTAAATTGTATAAGTGAACCAAAACAAGAATTCTTTCACCAACCTTAGAAATTTACAATGTTAACGTCAAGGGTATGGACCTATATGGTTCTGAGCCATGGGGACATGTTAAGGACCCAAGGTTAGCGGTGGTTGAAAATAAATTTATGCGATCCCTATTAAACCTCCCACAGTGTGCCTCTTACTTACCTCAGTTAATTGACCTAGGTATGCACCCAATCACCAACACAGTTAGGCTGAGACCTCTTCCGTATTGGTAAAAAATATGGCTAACAGAGGTTACCCTTTGAGGAAATACAATACTCAAATGGCTATATGAGGATTCAATGGCTAATGCATATCAAAGATATGGTTTATAGTCTAGATCTTGCTGTTCTTTGGGAGACTCCTTGCGACATCTGTCGGGTACCTAAGTCAGTTATCAAATAGAAACTCAAGGCTTTGAGATGGGAAGAGGAGGTGCGAAAATATAAACCGGAAAGCTTGCAGATAGATTCTTGAACCACAGATCCACTCCATTATCTGAACCAATTCTAGACAATATTACATGCCCTATAGATAGCAGCTATAATCAAATTTAGGCATGAAATCCTTCCTATCAACAGCTTCTGTATACAGGGGGGGGGCGAGAAATATTGTTCTAGTGATGAGTGCCTTGCATGCAGAATAGAGATTGAAACGGCATACCATTTGCTCAACGTATGCAATACCTATTAAGCCCCGAAGAAAAAATGGATCAAGCCTGTGTGCTGTCTTTTAGGGGTTAGACAATGTGAAGTAGCGCTGAGAATCCTAAGAGCTTGCATGGATGGAGTAATTGTACACAGCATTGCAAAATGTTTAACCTCTGTGTGGTTAATTAGAAAGAAATGCCTGTCCCAAAATACCGTGAAAACTTGATGTCGCCTCATGAATTCACTGTAAATGCTTCAGAACTTATTATATGTGCATTATTTTAGCGCACGTTTTGTACTTGGATAGATCAACAATGAATTCTTGGTTTTAATACTTATTTTTTTATTTTTAGCTGATTTTAGATTGTTTAGATTGCATGCAATCAATTCAAATGTTTCATGTAATGTGTGTTTTTAAGGACGTTGTGGCGGAAATAAACAATCATGATGATGATGAAAAATGTATTTTGAGACATAAGGACATTTACATCAGACATGAAACTCCACCCATTACATGTTTGTGAGATATGCTGAACATGGGGTGCTCACTGTGTTATAAGGCCACCTTTTCACTATTTTCACACTAACGCAGAGGGAGAAATGCATAGAGTATTATAATTTCACACAGATTTTGACTTACCAGGCTCTGTCTTCGATATCTGGGGTACCTAAGCCAGTCAACATGAAGGCGCAAGCAGTGCAGCAGCAGAGGAGAAGGTGATAAGTGTCTGAAGGTTGACAACACAAGCTCTGCAAATGAAAAAATATATATATTGAGTGGATGACCATATTTGAACCTTAGTCACTTGCAATATAACTAGGTAATGAGCACATTAACGAGGCATGTGCAGACACGATGCGTTTATGGCATTGTTTTGGAATAACAAACATGTTCACTTCCTCATAACAAGCAGGTCTTATAGAAGATCAGGGTACATGCTGGAGAGAATGCCTTTATAATGAGTGGTGAGATGGAAGTGGGATCCGGGTCCCACACTAGGAAAAGCATTGATCATCTGAATCCTTCGAAACTTTGAAAACTGAAAAGGTGATTGGAGGAATGCTTGCAAATAGTCTAAATCTCTGGCTATGAATCTGGATAGCATTTCAACCCATTGTTTTTCACCCACTGAGCCACTCTAAGTAAAGGTCGCCTGGGAAAGCTGGAACCCGTCCGCCTCAACAGCCTGATCAATGGTTCTTGTTGTACAGCATGAGAGGTGAAGAGAAAACTCCTTTTCACAATATCTAAATTCCAAGGTATCAAAACTGCTTTAAGAACTCAGGTCTACAACTAAACTCAGGTTAGTTTGTTTATAACAAACTCTGAAACAGATAAATATACCCCAATCTGAGCATAATAGTATAGAATTACAAAGTAAATGGGATGAAGCCTAATCTCTGGAACCGATATACTCTATTTAACAAAAAGAAAATGACTAGTTCGATCACGGCCACATAAGTTATCAGGAGACAAAAATCCACGATGGATTGCATCACCGTCCATTCAGAAACCCTTACAAGTCTCTAACTGTCCCTACAGTACCCTAAAGTGGAAATCCTAGTCTAAGACAAGTTTCAGTAAAAATGAAAAAGGTGTCAGTCGTCAGAGCCTTCCAAAGAAGTAACTCCAACCGGGATCATGTAGCATAAAGCCACAGCAGCCAAAGATGAGGTCTGTGCCTCAAGGCGTCCTAAAGTAAAAGTGTCAGGTGTCCCTAAGTCCGTTACAACATAAGCAATTGCTGAATTAAGGCACCCCCCACAGTTCTACTAGTATTTTTCCATTATTCTCCGCATCCTCCAGCTTCCTCTCTCCGCCTCGATGTTCACACGTTGAGATATTTCATACTTCCTTGGTGCCATCTCCTTCTCCCACGAGAACTCGTCCCCCATCCGTTATCGCATTTCTTCTTCTCAGGCCTCTCTATTTACTAGGAACAATAACTCTTTCTCTCAACTAATGAAGCCTTGTCTACCAGCAGTGGGAACACAAGATACATGTAACATTTCACGATGCAAGCACAATACAAATTCAAACGTTAGCTGGAATATAAATTGGAGATGCATTTCAGGCCTACAGTTAAGCCAAATTAACAATGCACAAATTACATTATGTGTAACTTTCAAAAAGCAAATAAGCCATACTTTCGATATATACCCTAACTATTATAAATGGCAAATCTTAAAATATTAGTGTCATGAGTGTAATATTAAACCAAATTAGCAAGCATGTTTAGTTTGTTATCCCTTAACTAAGTATTAATGCACAATCCTGTCACTTACATTTCTATATCACACATGTGATTTGCGTTAGTCATGTGGATACTTCAACATCTCGTAATCCTCTTTCTTCTTTTTCATTATTAGTCACACAGAATATACATGCGTGTGCAGACTACCCCTGATTATAACCACTCCCATTGTCAGTTCAAAAGGGGGCCCCAACTACTCCCCTCCACTCCTTATGAAAATCAGTATTGATCCTACTCCTCATGGGAACAGAACATCCCAAACTGTCAGGCGGGGGCCCCCAGAAGGGAGCAGAACAAGCAACCCCAGAATATAATATATAATTATATAAAATATAATAATCCCCATTGGTGGATATATTTCATCAGGAACCTGATGAATAGATAACAGGAAAAAATAAACAGTTGCAAAACAACAATGTTACAAACATGTTGCATGAAAAATATAGCACAACTCCTATGGCATAAAAAGGAATGCAACTTTTTGTCTATAGCCGAATATCCGAATTATCAGAATTTAAAATAGCAGAGCTGAATTGGTTCTGTGCCTATGGCCCTATATTGCTTCAAAAGGAGCGGTATCAAAACAGTTTTATTAATTATCATATTTTAATAAATCCTTACTCTTTTTTCCAACTTTTCACATACGTTTGCCCTTGTGTGCATTAAATACTTGCCCGAGCACGCTTTAGAAATCACCAGCTGGTAAACACAAAGTGACAACTGAGCACTGAAATACTTTGTCCCCTGTGGAACACAATGAGGAAATACTGCTAATTGAATGCAGATCGCCTCCCTTCTCTTATCTTTGTTGTGCAGATAGGATGTTTCCTGTTGAAGGATTTCTCTGAAACCTTTTGCTCCTGCTGTTTGTCATTCCCCTCCACAGGATTTATCTCTCAATATCAGAGCTTCTCCCAACATACACTCACATTTAGCTTTCTGTTCCACACTTTTGGAATTTTTCTTTCTCTTCTATTGTGTTGCACTCTGAATGGGTAAGTGATTTGGGTAGCACCCAAAGATAGAATCATCTTCAAGGTGACAGACACTCGCTCGTGTCTTTCCTAACCAACACTTAACTCATATAATGTCAACATGTTTGCCTTTCAACTGAATTTTTTTAATCAGAAAAAGCCTCATCTAAGAACGCTTTGAAACATTTAAATGCTATCTCCATTTAGCACACCACTGATGCAGACCATGTTTGTTGGGAACGATTTACATTTTTCTCAAGCGCCCAAAGCAAGGTTATTCTGGCCTGCCATTGTAAAGGCCGGGGATTGAGTTCCTCACTGTTTTGCAAATATTGAACCGTCTAAGAACTATTTAGAAATTAAATTTCGCACTACAGAATATCTATTTGATTGTTAAGACTTTCCATTTTGTTTTGAAGTGGTCAGCTAATGCCAGTAATCCTTTTTTAGACTCAGGCAAAGAAAAGACTGCACAAACCATAAACTACTGGAGGTGCAGGTTAGGTAATGTGCTCTGGGAACACAAACCGGACCAAACCTTGGTTTAATCCTGTGTGTTTTTGCACTGGCGCACAGGGCAGCATAGCCTTTTTTATGTATTTCTGATCGTGTATTGCCACCATTTCATGAAAGGGCACACCACATGCAAATGAGCCATAACTCGCTGCTTCATTCATTTCCAGTGGCGGCTCCTCCACTATGGCAGAGGAGCGTCGCCCCACTGCTTTCTCGCAGTGCGAGAAGCAAAAACTTAAAATGATAAAAACTTTCAGTTATTACCATTTTATATTTCCTTTGAGGTGGGAGGGCTGCTCTGCTAACAGGACAGGGGAGGAGTGGTTTGCCCACTCCTAAGTGCGCAATGACTGTTTGGTCAGCCCTCTCAGGCCACCCAAGCCAGTCATGCGCACTTTCCCCTTCTTCATGCAGGCTGCATTACAGCCTGCATAGGGAACATGCCCACCCCTCCAGGCCCTTGCTGAGTGCCATGTCACAGTGCTCAGACCAATCACAACGCTGCATTGCAGCATTGTGATTGGCCTAGGGGAGGAAGCCTAGCTGCCTGCTTCCTGTTCATGGAGTCGGAGACAGGAGAGTAGGAGCAGAGACGCGGGACCCGGCCTAAAGGTAAGTTTAAAAAAATATTTATATTTTGCTCCCTCCTGCGTGGCTCCCCCGCGACCCTCCCACGGCTCCCCCGTGCCCCCCGCAAACCCCTGTGACCCCCCCGCGACCCCACCGCACCTGCCCCCCCACCTGCGAGCCATTTCGGCCGCAACTGTTCATTTCACTTCACAAAACTTCCATTAGTTTCAGAGTTCCAGAAGTGCATTATGAGAACCTCACAGTTAGACAGATTTCTCAAGGGTTTTGCTACAAAGTCACAAAAAGTGATGTAACCAGTGCAAAGTTTTAATAAACTATTTCCTTTCTGCACAAATCGGGATTTGCACGGGAAAGTAGCTCGGAAGTAAAGCGAACTAGCGTTTTGCGGTACCTTTGTGCTATTTGTGTCATGGGGTGTCCCAGTGCGCTGTGCCAAAAACCATGGGTGGTTACATAGGAATGCCCATGGGTGTTCCCATGCAACCACCCATGGTTTTTTGACTCAGAGCCCTATCTACTAAAAATCGTAGACAGGGATTTAAACCAAAATATATGTCTCCTCGAGGGCAGTTGTAAACCTAGAGAAAAGTTTTTATTTCTCTGAACTTTTTCACCTTTCGCATGTCTTTTATTCAACAGCACACATACGAATTTGGAAAAGTGTTAAACTGTCTAAGCTTAGTATTTTGGAATGGAAGCGTATCCTTCCAGTGTAAAACCCATGCAAAACATCATGCACACACCCATGCACTAGGTTGTGTAAGTGGCGCCAGGCAGTCTAAAGTGCACCAGAGCAGGGGGAGAGAGTCTTGGTTACCCCTTTAAATGCCACACAATACAGCAACTTTGGATGCTGCGCTGAGTTGCATGACTTCTTAGTAAATTTGCCCCATAGTGTACCATAGGATGTATGCTTCTCACAGGAAGGGCCATTAGCAGAATGGTCTACAGGTTATTGTGGTAAATTCCAGGGTTGAAATCAAGTCTTGCATTTATGCTACATGTGAGATAGTAGAGCCCTGGAACTGAAACATGGACCACTGTGTGGGTCTGCAGCACTATGGGGCAGATTCACAGAACTAATCTGAGATAAAATCCTAAACTTACTACTTTTGGCATTCACAGAAGGCATTTAGTAGTAGTAAAGTTTGGACTCCTAACTTTACTACTACTAAACTGAGATAAAATCCTAAACTTACTACTTTTGGTATTCACAGAAGGCATTTAGTAGTAGTAAAGTTAGGACTCCTAACTTTACTACTACTAAATGCCTTTTGTGAATACCGAAAGTCGTAAAGTTAGGTTTTTGTCTCAGTTTAGTAGTAATAAAGTTAGGAGTCCTAACTTTACTACTACTAAATGCCTTCTGTGAATACCAAAAGTAGTAAATTTAGGATTTTATCTCAGATTAGTTCTGTGAATCGGCCCCTATGTCTCTGTGGCAGCAATTCCAGTCCTTGGGGGTGGACCCTCCAGCCACATTCCTTGAGAGCAACTGGTCTTGTGCTGTACCTTCGGGCAACCTATGCGAAAACAAAATTGGAAGAGATATAGTCCAGTCCAGCAGCTTGTTACATATTGTGGCACTGCACATAATGTGAAAAGTATATTACATGTTCTACGTGCATATTATTATACACAGCACATTCTCATATCATACAGCTCTATGCATCTCTTAAATTCCTACAAAGGACATAATCACTAAGAATGGTCCTGAGTAAAGTTGTATCACCCACAGTTCAATAAGACCAATAATAATAAAGTCAGTGTTGACATATGAGCACTGGCTCTCAGTGCTCCACAACCCCTGTGATGTATACCACAGACATAGCTCACCACTCACAGAATAATTTGCATAGGGTCATACCTCATTTAAATACACCTTTTTAGTCTTAAATGCAAATGTAATCCATAAGTCTCTGACTGGTCATAATTCCAGTATTTTTAGTGTTCACCACTGGCAGGTCTCATGGATGTCTACCCAATGTTGTTGTGAGTACCAATACGGTATTCACAAAACGGGTGCATTTCTTTTTGCCAAGGTGATAAAATATGGCAGTCCACCTTGACAGCACCAGTAAATGGGGCCTAATAAACACAAAAGTTTACATCGTGCTTATCCAACAATGTCCACAGGTGCAAGAGAGATACCCCATGATCACTGTAAAATGTAAATGCTTACAATATATATATATCCAAATATATTCTTCTAAATTTAATACTGAGTTGAGTAATAGTTGATGATGGTCAAATTGTTACTTTGGTTGTAGGCTGTATATGTGACAATAAATGTGTATGAGTAAAACATGTAGATCAGTAGGACTGTTTATGTAAAAAGGTATCATGTTAAAAGCATAGCTAAACACCTACCAATGTAGACTTCCATTCTTTGAATCCAGCATATATAATGAAAAACACAATATAGAGATGGTATTGTAGGAAAATATATATATAGTGTATAAATTATAATGAAATAAATTAAAATAAAATACTGTCCATTGGGAAGGGAGAAAGGAAATTAAATTACATTTTCTGGCAGAATATGCAAGGGCACTTGGAGGGGGCGGGGCAAAATTTTAAAAAAGCACGTCAGGAAACTTCAGGGGAACCAGTCTATGTACAAGGGGTAAATGAAATATCAACCGTCCAAAACATTGTCCAGTCACTGGCTATCCTTACTCTCATCTTTGACCACGATGTTCAACTCCTCTGCTCCTGTGGACTCTTCCTGGTTGGCCGATGCAGGACCAGACACCCCATGGGAGCAGGAAACATGAGGGGTAGCAGGGAAAAAAAGAGAGGGAAGATGTTCTTGGGGACACAACAATAGTGGTGTGGGCAGGAAGTTGGGCCAACGCAGACAATACAGCTGCACCCAAGGAAATGATGGAGGAAGTGAGACTATCAAAATGTCTGGTCTGCACCTCTCAGAACATTCTCTTCAGCTCTTGGATGCCCTGAGAGACCACAATCCTGATATCCTCACTTGACACCATCACTTCTTGGGTTGCAGCCACAGGCGATACAACACACAGAGAGGTTTGGGTTGAACATGAGGGGTGTGGGTTATCGGGGGAAGACTCCTCCCTCAGCTCTACTTGACAGGCACTTGGAGGGAGAGTAGAGGCAGGGGGTGCAGTTGGAGGCCCCAATGGACTGAGTTAGGGAGGGCTTAGTGGCAGGCCAAGATGGTGTTGGGGCCTGCTCTGTGAACACCATTTCAATGTCCAGTTCTTGTGGGCCAGGGGGAGACCCACTTTTGACTTCCCCCTAGCTGGTGGTGTCCCTCTCAATGTCTCCTCAGCCTCTATTCCGGCTGGTAATGTTGCTGGTGCTGACTTGGTTTGGGTGGGTGCACTACCCCTACCTGCTGCTTGGTCTCCCTCCTCCTCCTTTCTGGTGGTTACTAGAGGATGGATCCTGTCCAAATATACCTTGGCCAGCCTGGTCCACTGAAAATGAAGATAAACAATTATGCAGTTGGTGTACAATTTATGATAGAGACTACATAAAGCAAGTGCTGACTTTGTACTTCTTTAATCTCACTAACCAATATTATGTTGGTTGGACTCAAAAGTAGGTGTACTGTCACTGTAATGTCCAAAAATTAATTACGCATTGACATCATTCTCAATTTATTTAGGTGTACTCGTCAGAATTTACTATACCTCACCTTCAGCATTAGTGCAATGTGAGGTCCCTGACATTTACATATAGTTACCATTCCAATGTGATCTTACAAGTGGCTATAGTACACAGTCTGGATAGATATCTCCACACCTAAAAGTGGATCCAGGTTTATCCTGTAATGCCAATCGCAACAGTTGTTCACTTACTAACAATTTTCATCTGTTTTGTAGCATAGTGAAACACACCATGTATGCTAAATTTGGTGTACATATGCAAACAAAGCCATGGATATGACATTTGTTAAGTTGCGATTCCAATGTTTGGCAACATCAGACACTCTACATGGCAAGGGCCACATTTTGCATGACAAGACTGATTCATTCGTGCTGTACCCTGGCAAACACATGTGCTTCTTAGTACAGCTACCTATGTGTTTGAAATGACATACGTACCACTGTTGAGATTATGTGTGTATTTTGACCACCTTGGATTTGTTTATCTAATTTTGAGCGAGACAAGTAACACAATGTCAGCCTTTACTTCATTTCACAAAAATATAATAGTAATCATGCAAAAAAACACTCAAAAAGCATGCATGAAACATGACATTGACCAAGCCATTTATTTACCATAGCATACAACCTTTATAAGGCCCTATGTTCACTAGTCATGATTATGTAAGGATAATGTGAATCATGTTAGATATATATGTCATAGGTAGTCACTTTCAACACAATTAGGGCTACTTCTGTTTAGATGAGACAACATGCGCAATTTGCTACATATTGTATTATTTCAATTTAAATGTAGAGTCATCCTTTCCTTAGCCAACATGTTATGAAGAAGTATAATCTCTTGAGCCATATCTGAACATATGGAGTTAAGTGACAACAGGGATATTAGACACACACCACAAACTGCTAACAAATCATCCAATATTAAAGACTATGAGCAGTAAATAAAGTAATATTTAAGTGTGATTACCAGGTTCTACCATCCGTGCAGTGTGTGGTGCCTGACCATAAGTCACACTCGTACTTGAAGCAGAGATCTCTATAGTAAGTGTTTTTCTGCCCAAAGTCACAGGGCCTGAAATGAAATGAGTATATTTAGTTTACATTCCATTTGATACATGTTATGAACAACAGATCCTTGTTCAGTTCACATGTGTGAAACTATTGACGGATTCAATGTAAAATATCTATTGGTTGTCTGATCACAGTGCAGTAAATGGGACCATCTTCTGCCCATATTTATGTATTAGTTTGTGCCAGTAGTATTGGTCGATCTGTCCGATGATGTTGCCTCCCTGCAGGTGCAGGGACCTCTGCTCCAGTGTGTGGATCTACTCTGGCTGTATCTGTAAATAAAAAGAAGTAGTCAACAGACATACCAACAAATGATGTTTATGTACACCTTTTCACATATTCAGTTAATCACATTTACAAGACAACTGTGATGGTTACTAATTCATGAACATTTAAATGAGCCATATACAAGTGTAAAATGTAATCACCAGCAGTGATGGACCATTGTTTGTGAATAAGAAATTGGAAGTTAACATTTCCATCACAGAGGATTCTGGGTCTTGTAGTGCGAAAGGCAAAATGAGACACATTAGAGTCTAAATCACCATGAATATTAGCACAACCTTGAAGGGGCTTCCATAGTCACATTTGCAGCTTATAGTACACATTTATCAAATTAAGTCATTGTTTCCATACCATTGCAGGATAATCCCTGGCTGCCTTCGACCACAGAAACACTCCCTAAGTGAACCCTAGCAATGTGTGAACTACATACCTTGGGTGACCATTTTCATGATACCCAACTGCGCACCATCATAGATTTTACAGCGGAACAGGACGTGTCCTACATGAACAGGTTTATTCTGCATAGATTGCACAATTCTATGCGTGCCGCACTCTCATCCCCCCCAGAGGAACCAACAGAATTCACCCCACTTACATTAGTTATCATGTCGACCAGCGGGGCACATCTGGTCTCCCGACTTTACCACTTATCCTTATCACTTCGGCCCACAGTTGGGGTGGGGCCTGGGCAGCAAGGGAGAGAGACTTGGGCTACCCCCTACCAGACCAGCCGTGGCTTTATTGCTGCGAGCAAAGATGATACATCTCTAGCAGTCATCTGAATAAATTGGTACATTTTAAATATCTACATAGAGCTTACATCACACCACACCTATTAGCAAAGATGGACCCCGCCAAATCACATAGTTGCTCCAGATGTGGAATGGAACATGCTGATTTCTCTCACTTAGCGTGGAGCTGCACACCCATACTGGCACAGTGGGGGGAGGTTTTTTGCCACCTATCCTGGATGATTGAATCCGAATTACGTCAGACCCCGCTGCTGGCCCTGTTAGGCTATGTCAGGCCTCTACCGGCGGGAGTAAGGAGATTCGCTGCTGTCGGTCTGCTTCTCGCTAAGAGACAGATCCCGCTACATTGGGGGTGATCCAGGGGATCCACTATTCCAATGGTGAAGGCTTGGGTTCGGGACTTAATATATTGTGTCACTACTAGTGACACGTAGATCACATTACAACAACATACTGCACAACACAAAAATATATGGCAGCTATTGCGGACCTATTTATTGCTCCACCCAGAGGAGATTGACTGATTGTACAGTACCCGAACAAAGCCCCGATGGATTACATATGTATATGCAATGCATAATTATTAGTTGTAACGTTTATATCCCCATGCACCTGGGCAGGGGTCTATAGACATTCCTCTCGTTATGATGCAACAATGACATTTTGTATCACGCACATGCATAGATGGGCACTTTGAGACCCCCCTTCCATTTCCCCTGATTGTTATTCTGAATGTGACTGATGTCACTCGATCCTTGTTCTGAAGGTGTGGATATGTTCTCTACCAAATATATTGTATCCTGGTCACTATTGCTGAATATGCTGGTACTATTAGTATGACATTATTATTTTCCCTGTATTCTCTCTTTGTTTGCTCTTTCTTTCTCTTCTTTTTTCTCTTCTCTTTTTATTATGTTGATGGTTTTTGTTATCTGTCTGAAAACGTAATAAACAAAAGGATAAAAAAATACAAAAAATCATTGTTTCAATCATCACCTGGCACCACATTAAGTTCATTATTCACAGGCAGCCCATGAAGCAGGTGGGGGTGCGTGGTGGAGAGGACGTCCTTCTCAAGTGGTGTGAGACGGGGTCCAGTTTGCTGACCAGGGAGAGCTGTGGCCACCTCTATCCTGGTGAACTTCTCCTTTACCCATCTCCTCTCATCCTGCCACTTCTTTTTAAAGTCTGTGACCAACTGGACACCGTCCCCCAATGCACTGGCTGAAGTAGCCAACTGCTGCCATAGGGCTGTTTCTGTGTTGCACTGTTGATGTATGGAGGAAGACCATGCAGTTTTTTAAAGTTCCTCACTACAAAACTAACAATTAGCTGGGTCTCCTCCTCAGTAAAGTTCTTCTTCCTCCTCACATTTAGCATGCTGATGGCAAGGCAAGATGCAAAGCAGACAGGTGAAGTGTGGGTGTGGAAAAACCTGAGTCTTGCATGTGTGCTGCTTTTATGTGGTTTGTAGTGCAGGGGTTGCAGGTGGCATTAATTGTCTGCAGGTGTATGGAATTGCACTTACTCCACCCTGAGTGCGGAGATTCTGCCCCGAGTATGGAACCTCCGCCCTGAGTGCAGAACCTCCTCCCCAAGTGTGGGACCTCAGCAGTTGTAAAGATACTACTCTTAAGTCCCTTTGTGAATATCAAAAAGTAGTAAAGTTAGACTTTTGGTCTAACTTTACCTTTCTCAATTGGGCCCTTTGTGTATAACACATGCACTGTCTAACAATTCTGTGATGCACGGCATAAACTCATTATCAGTGTTATTCAGCACATGTGTTATTTACTGAACCTCGTGGTATTGGTATTTACCCTATGGCACCAATCTCATAATCAAGTCCTTCTTATCCTGTTGACATTGTGTCATTATTCTTTAAATGCTGCATTTTATGTTCATTCAATTTTGTAGTTGTCCTAACATTATCATAACAATATTTGAGCCACACCTAATCGGTACTGAACCTGAAATTATATTATTTACAGATCACATATTTGAACACTAACTAGAAAATGATGATTGGTTTTCTGTTTCACCTTTGAAATATGTTATTTTGTGGCATCCACCAACCATAGCCTCCACCAATAGCTTTTTGTGGTTCTCTCCCCTGTTGTGCTGCATACCTTTTGTATTTAGGCCAGCCATCCAACTGTCTTCAAGCAGGGCAGAAATAGCATTCACAATTAAACATAAGTCACAATGTATTTCTAGATGTCATGCTGCAAACACAAAGAAAGTTTTATGGCCCTATTGAAAGGTCACTGGGAGGAGTAGGACTGTGTTTAAGGTTTGGATTTAGGATAGCGTTATAGTAAAAGTAGTTTTAGAGCTAAAGTTACATGTTGTGCTGCAAGAATGCATCATCATTCAGATAGTCTTAAAATTGATTTCCTTATAATTCTCTTTGCAGTGCAAGGGGCCTGTGACACAGTCACACAAAGGAGCTGTGTTATCACTTTGCTAAATTACAGAGAGAATTTGTGCTCACCTCTGAAGAAAAATGGAGCCAGAAGGGTGGAGGACTGTCTTTACATTTCAAAGGGACTTCTGTCTGCCCCTTCATTTCACTTAAGCATGGTCCACTTCAAAGCTCTCTCAGGAGTGTTGTATGGAGTGGTGGCAATTTATAGCCCTGTCTCTTAAACTGCATCATCTGGGGAAAATCAGTCTGGCGATGATGCTAATCCATCAACCAATTGATGACAAAGTGCAGTTCCAAGAAAATGCTCTGCTCCCGGCAACTTGCCATATCAGTTCCGCTTTAGAAGAAGAGGAGATTATTGGCCCCATGACAAATGCATCCTTCCACAAATGGACAACTTCAGCCTTCTCTGTATTTTCTCATAGAGACAAAACCCGAGGTAATGCAAAGTTCTCTCGTCCTATAATCTCTCTTTCTCAATCTTCCTGGTGTCAACCCTCAACGTATATTCTGGATGTAATCTGAAATCATTAAATGTACCATTCCCCTTCTCGAGCCCACTACAACAGCATAAATCCAAGGGTAATTTTCAACAGGAATATAAACTCCACACTGCATTAACTATAACTTAACACTCTACCATGCACAGTGATCTCATTAGACATGTCATGATTGTTGGTATGAATGCTATCATTTAACATGCTACAAATGAGGTAATATGAAAGGGCATAAGCAGTGCACGGAGAAGGTGTGAGTTATAGCTAATGTAGTATGGCGAGCAAGTTCATAACACCGATGTGCATGAGTTATAGCACGTTTCGACCGGGGCACAAATTATAACTGTATGTTATAATTTTAACTTTAGAATTTCTAATGACTGTATAGCTCAAGTTGGTTTTGTATAGAAGTAATAAATGAACTTTTCCTAACTAGAAGTAAGCTTTAACCTTTATTTTTTTAATCATATATCCCTGTCATCCGAGTCATGGTCACATTTGCATAAAATGCTTCTTCCCTTTCTGCTATAGTGTCCTTTCATTATTTCAACCAGGTGCAAAGCATTCTGGTATGTGTAGTACATATTACATATAAGTCTAAATTTTATAATTACTAGAGAACTTCTATGTTATAACTACCCATGTACCTTTTACCATCCAATGTTTAGATGTATTTACATTTCAATTTTATTCTGAAATATCTGCATTTCATATAGTGGAGAGATGAACATGTCTAATACTCATTTATGTTCAGGGTATAATAGCCATCATAAAACCTTAATCAATTTCAAGCCCTCAAGTGGGCATACATCGTGCCTCTTTGAAGTCTTTAGTACCTCAATTGTGCCTTCATTCGGCTAACCTTCGGGTTCCTTAATGGAGATTAACCAATTAATCTAGCAGTTCTGGACATGCATCACAATACATCAAAGTGATCTTAATATCAGATCTCTTGATGTTCATAAATCCTACATCAATTCACCAATAGTTCGAAAAGTTCATCACACGTCATGCTTGGCAAATTAAAATGTACTACGTAATCACAAGTGCAATTGAAGCTCTTCATCTTAGTTATGTTCACAAGGGGTATTTGTTTTGTATTTACTAATATAATTTGCTCCCTATTATCTCAACATACTTGTCTTGTCCCCTCCTTGTATTAGTTTCTCTACATGATCGATCTCCCAAAACTTTAGAGAAGACACATCACCGTCATGTTTTCATTTATAATGTCTTGCTACAGGATAATTCACATCTTTGTCGTTTATCACCCGTGAGTGCTCAAAAATACATTTCTGTAACTGACAATTTGTACTGTCTATACATAGCATTTCACAAGGACATTTTAGGATCAACAAAGGAACATTTGCAAGTAATCACTTTACTGAATGAAAATGTCCTGATCATGAAGAGCTTCATAAGACAATAAGTCTTACATCCAAGAAACAGTGCAAGCTACAGCCAAGTTTTATTCATAAGTTTCCAATAAAACATTGTTCAAATATTTTCATCATTTATAGACATTCCTTATTACTAGCAAAACATCTTTTCATACCTTGATAGTTGACTGAGGGTTAGGAGCTTCAATGGTAGGCTTATTGTGCATGTAGGACAGGGTTCACTTGAATTAAAGGGCTCTTTGTGTGTTTAGTTGGATGTTGTAATCTGTACTTGGTATGCCCCGCCACCCCCTTCCCTCCACCTCTTGGTATATACCGATCTAAGTGTTGTGAACATTCCACAGCTGACTCCAGCTGCCTGGAACCAGTGATGGTGAAAGGAACGAATAAAGAAGACTCTTCACCTTACTGCGCTTCATCTTTTTTTTGTAACACTGGCGATGAACAACCGTGCGGGGACGGTTCACCATCACCCCCAATACGTAATCCAGTGACAGCTGATACAACCCTGATACGGAAAAAATAGTGAGTACTTCTTACCTCACGTTACTGCTGCCGCTTGAGCTGCTCCAGCGCATCCTGCTTGCTGCCTGTATTTTGTAGTCCTTGTGCCTGTGGGACTCACCACCTGTGGAGGCACTCTTACATGGTGCATCGGTACCTCTTTGTTGTGACAGAGGGTCCCGGAAGATTGCTGTGTCTGCTGCCGTTGTGGGACAGATCTCACGTTACAAAGTTGAACTAAGGTGCCTGGCAATATTTTGAATTGAAGGCTGTGGTTCTGCATGTCTGCGATTATCTTTCCGCTGTGCCGCTGTTAGCGAGGGAGAGCGCACCGCCGGCTAGCCTTCGTGGTGTCGTGGTGTGTGGGAGCCGGTCTCCGCTTTGAGGTGCAATTGCCTTGGTCAGCGTCGCGGCGTGGGAGCCAGTCTCCGCTGTAGAGTAATGCCGCAGAGTGGGAAGAGCGTGCCCTGTCACCTAAGCCCAGCTTGCCTTCGCTGACGGAGGAACGGGTCTCCGCCTGGAGTGCCGCCTCTGCGTACACGGTCGGCAGGCTCCGGCACTCTTTCCTCCATTGCTCCGCTGCATTCCATCTCTAACGGCGTCACCTTCTTGAGGCGGGGCAGCGCAGGGACGGCCTCGTTAGGCGTTCCTTGATGAGGAGGAAGACGCTTTCATGCCACAGCTCCCTTCCTTAACAAGCTCCGCTGTCTTCCGGCTCTTACGGCGTCACTTTCCTGAGGCGGAGCAGCGCAAGGACGGCCTCCGGAGGCGTTCCTTGGTGAGGAGGTGGGCGCCTTCCAGTCACAGTTTCCTTCAGTGTCAACCATTCTCCACACGCCTGTCTCCGCCTTCTACATGCTGACAGGCACAGCTGACGCTGCAGTTTACTTTGGCTGTTCTCCTCACTTGGCCCCATTCTATTGTTACACCGCCGTCATGCCGCCTGCCTCACGCTGACAGGCACAGCTTCATGAGAACAGTTTTCACTGCTGGGTACATCCTTCAGCATTGCTGCCACCTCACGCTGATGGGCACAGCCTGTGCTTGCATATCATCACTGTGTGGGAGCCAGTCTCCGCAGTGGTTAACCCATTGTTTGTGTTTGGTCAACTTTTCCACCTTGTCCTCCCACTTACATAGAACTGGCAAGGCATAGCAACAACATATCAGCAATATATCTGGCCTTGCGCATTAAACTTTTTGTTCGGTTTGTGGTGATTTTTAGACAAATATGGCCACCACAAATATGTCTCAACCCCCCCTTTCCTCAATGAAGTGGGGGAGCCCCTTTTACCGTGGAAACAATGCTTTGGACTGATGGAGTCATACTTAATCGCAATTGGTGGGGAGAGATTCTCGTCCCTACGTAAACTACATACCCTACTTCATAACTTAGGGATTGAAGGCCGGAAAACCTACGATAACATTTCGGCATCAGCAGAAGAGGATGAAGATAGCGACGATGATGACAATGTGTACTTAAGCGTAGTTAACAGATTAGAAAAGCATTTTGGTAAAACAATTAATGTGGTATTAGAAAGACACAAGTTCTTTTCTAGGATTCAGGGCAAGAGTGAGAAAGTTAAAACATATGTGGCGGCTTTGAAGGGTCTGGCAAACACGTGTGAATTCGAAGCCTTACAAGATTCCCTTATTAGAGATCAGTTGGTCAGATGCACCAACAACCCAAAAATACAAGAGAGACTCTTAGTGGCCAACCCAGATCTCAAACAGGCCATAGAGATAGCAGTTGGAATTGAACACACTGCAGATTGCATGGTAGCAATGAAAGAGGATGGGGACAAACACGCAGATGTCAATGTGATAAATAAACAAGAGGTTAGCAAAGAGAGCAAGGGTAAGGTAACTAATGTTCTCCCTTCGGGCACCAAACTTAAATGTTACAGATGCGGGAGCCCCAGTCATCTAGCTAACTATGTAGGGTGCCAAGCCAGATCAGTCACGTGTCACAAATGTGGAAGAAGGGGTCACTTGGCCAGGGTCTGTAGAGATCAACGTTCCAAAGCCGTATTGTCCATTGAACTGGAATCTCCCCAAGAAACCAAACTTGTGTTTCAACTGCAAAGTTCTGATAAAACCACTGATTTCTCTTCTTGTACTATCACTTTGGATAAGAGAGAAGTGACCGTCTTTGCAGACTCTTGCTCCCCCTATACATTGGTGGAAGCTGAGATGTTCACTAAACTGTTCCCCTTGTGGCAACAAGACATGCAGCTTCCCGACATTCATCCTGGAGGTTATAATGGTGACCCCATACCCTCGATAGGAATGACTACCATGAACATAGGATTCAAAGGGAGGAGTACAGTAGGCAAAATCTACATCACACAGAAGGGATCTAACTTGTTGGGGTAGAAACACCAAAGAGAACTGGGTATCAAGTTAGACCCCAACAGTCCTGACCAAGTTCTCTTAGTGGATCCGTCAGTGGGGGGCACAGAGGTTTGTAATGATTTCCCAAAGGTCTTTACGGATAAGTTAGAATTGCTTAATAACTACCAACACTCTATCAAGCTTAAAACCAATGCTAGACCGGTGGCTCACAAAGTCAGGCCTATACCACACATGATGCAAACACCCCTCCAAGCCGAGCTAGACAGACTTTTGTCACAAGGGGTCATTGAACCCATAGAAAGCTCACAGTGGTTGGCCCCCATTGTTCTTACCACCAAAGCGTCCAGCAAGGAGATCAGATTGTGTGTTGACCTGAGGGATTTAAATGAGAACATCTGGGTGGACAGGCATCCCTTGCCACGCATACATGAGGTTCTCACCCTTATCAAAGTGCAAGTTGTTTCAGTGTTCTAGACCTCTCGTCTGCCTACCACCAGGTAGAGCTTCACCCTGACTCCCGCCACCTAACCTCGTTCATAACCCCTCTTGGGGCATTCCAGTACATTCGCATGCCCTTTGGGTTGGCTTCAGCAGCCGCTGCCTTCCAGAGGATCATGCACCATGTGCTAAAGGATCTCCCATGTACCCTTTACTTTCAGGACGATATTCTCATTTATGGGAAAGATTTGGAAGAACACAATACCATACTGAGGAGTGTGTTGGTCAAACTTGAGGCAGCAGGCCTGACCTTAAAGAAGGACAAATGTCGTATAGGTGTGGGATCTGTAGAATACCTAGGTCACACCATTTCTCAAGATGGAACCAAGCCCAAGGTAGATCTAGTCGATGCTATTCAGAATACTGCTGCCCCAACGTGTGTTGAAGACCTTAAATCATTCTTGGGTTTATCCGAGTACTATGCTAAGTTTGTCCGCAATTATGCCAGTATTGTGGAACCATTGAGAGTATTATTTAAAGCGAGGACCCCTTTTGTGTGGAACAAGGATTGTCAGGCAGCATTCATCACAGTGAAGGAGAGCATCGCATCCGCCCCATCGTTGGGGAGATTTGATCCCACCAAAACCACTGTTCTATGCACTGATGCCAGTAATAAAGGGTTGGGAGCCAGTCTCACTCAATTTGTCAACGGCAAGGAGCAGGTGGTTGCCTTTGCTTCTCGCGCTCTTAAAGGGGTGGAAGCTAATTACTCCGTGGTGGAGAAAGAGGCACTCGCTTGTGCCTGGGCCATCAAACATTTCCGCTTTTTCTTATGGGGTATACCCTTCACTGTGAAGAATGACCACAAGCCCCTCATGTATGCGTTCACCACAAAAGGGTCAGCAAAAACTACACCGAGGATCGCAAGATGGATCCTGGGACCGGAGGGGTACAATTTCACAGTCAAATATGTGCCAGGGACCAAAAATGTTGTAGCTGATTTTCTATCTCGCTCACCGTCTGTAGTTGATGATTGTGCTACTTGGGTTGAATCTGATGAAATGATACTTAAACTGACTTGTCTTAATAAAGAGGAATGGAACAATTGCTTACAAACAGATGAGGAAATGAAGGCCCTCAAAAATTATATAATTAACGGGTGGCCTAATGGGAAAAATGAGGTCGCGACACCATTGAGTAGTTACTGGGATGTTAAACTGGAATTAAACATTCAAGAGGGAACGGTTTGTAGGGGCGAGAAAATCATTCCACCTGTACAATTGAGACAAAGAATTGTGGACCTAGCCCATATTGGCCACTTAGGGCATAGCCTCACTAAAAACAAAATCAGACTCGACTACTGGTGGCCAGGGATGGATGCTATGGCAGAGCACACGGTAAGGGACTGTCTAGAGTGCAGCCGCTCAGACAAAATACATCAAGCCCGGAAACCCCCTCTGTCCCCGGTGGTAGTGCCAGATCGCCCGTGGTCTAAGCTAGCCCTCGACATCATTGGTCCCCTCAACCTCAAAACCTTAAATGAACGCTTCATACTGGTTATGGTGGACTATCACACTCGGGTGTTTTTCAAGTGTGTGCACCAGATAAACACTAGGGTACTCATCAGCTTTTTGAGGGACGTGTTCTTCGATGAAGGTATCCCGGACATCCTGGTTACAGATAACTGGGTACAATTTACATCGGAAAACATGACAGATTTCTTATCTGAAATGGGCATTACTCATCACAAAACGGCTCCATATTGTCCCCGTGCTAACGGGTTAGTGGAACGCATGAACCGTTTAGTCAAAGAGTGTCTACAGCGAGCGGAGATCTTGGGAATCTCAGCGAAAGATGCTTTGCAAGATACATTTTGGGCCTATCGCTCAACCCCAAATTTGGTTACAGGGGTTTCCCCTTTTAGCTCCTTGAAGGGTAGAGTCCCCAGAACCAGACTCTCTCCTCCAGGTTTGAAAAGACAAAATACATGTGTAGTAGATCGTGACGAGATTAACAAAAGGATGGTTGATCACCAATCCAAGTACAAAAACAGGTATGATGTAACAAAACATGTTAAATCTCGCACGTTCAGAGAAGGTGATTGGGTTCATGTGGACCTTACCAAACCACGTAGGAGGGAGGCTACAAGATTCTCAGAACCCATCAAGGTAACAAAAGTAGGCAGAAATGTAGTTCACCTTGCTAATGGGCAAACCTGGAGCATGGACAAAATTGTCCCTCATAGGCACGACAATGTTCCTGATGTTGATGCCCAAGGGGGTGAGAGGGATAGAGTTGCTCCTAGGAGATCTCAAAGAACCAAGTCCATGCCTGGGTGGATAAAAGACTATTGTACTACATAAGGCTTACCAATTCTGTGTTCTATTGCCTTTCTCTTTTATCCATATGTGCTTTTCCTTCCCATGGATGTACTCCACATATGGGGAATTAAGAGACTTCTATACCTTATGGTTTAAACTGTTACTGCTTTGTATTTTTCCTGGCTCATCCATTGTACATCTCCTTTCCTTTCCCTTTCCCTTTCCCTTTCCCTCCTTTCCTTTCCTTCCCTATGTGAGGAGATGTGTTGTAATCTGTACTTGGTATGCCCCGCCACCCCCTTCCCTCCACCTCTTGGTATATACCGATCTAAGTGTTGTGAACATTCCACAGCTGACTCCAGCTGACTGGAACCTGCGATGGTGAAAGGAACGAATAAAGAAGACTCTTCACCTTACTGCGCTTCGTCTTCTTTTTGTAACATGGGACTTATGACATCATCATTTCATTGCTGGAGCTGTATGGTGAAAAAAGGTGCCTGAGTTCAGATAGGTAGTGATACTGGAGCAGCAACATTTAATACCCAACCCTTTATATGCAAGATATATTTTTCATGTCTTTAACTGTATTAATCTTTGTGTATTTTATTTAGGAAATGTGGCTATATATTCACTTTAATGAGAGCTACTGTTATATTTAGCAGAGTTATAATAACGTATTCACCACAAAAGAAAACATATGCTCTCTTTGAACCTCATTTAATATAACCATTTATGCTAATTGTATTAATTTAAACCTGTTGTGTACCTAATGTTGGCCTGACTTGTAACTAGGCCTTAGTTGAGATGTTATGTTTTATCAAATGTTCTACAACACACACAAAGGAGTAGGAAATTGTATATTAAAAGGTGGCACATGCTCAGTGAGAAAAACCTGCCCTCACTCACAAAGTTGTGACATGCTTCATCATTGGGCTTGCTTACTAACACCCCTGCGCAGACCAACGTCTAGGGTGGAGCAAAAGGGAGGGGAAAACAATACAAACAATGAAGTTTTGGGATCACCGAAGAAAAGTGCAGCCAGTGAAAGTTAAAACTAGCTTGGATGTGTACCCACTCCAAATTTTATACCTGGGCCACCCGGCTAGGTTTAAAAACGTGAAGAATGGTCGTGCAAGGAGAAGATTAAGATTCCTTCACCCCTCCTTACTGCCAAGGTGTTGACATGTTTCTGCCGTTTAAATCGTGCCCACAGTGTCGGGTCACTCCGGCATTCATCAGGATCCTCCGGATCCCAAAACGTAGTACCCTCTGATCCTGCCTTAGGTATCTGTGGAATGCATTTCTTCCAACATAAAGTTCCCTATTTCAAGCACACTTCGTAATCGAGTTTCACCAAATGAATTGCTAGAATTAGCGAGGTGTTGGGAGTGACCCCCTGTAGTCAAATGTTCGTCAAGGTGGGTGCACTTCCTGGACATTCTCCAACTCTCGCTGTGTAGGAGCAGCATCCTTCAGGTTTTTAAACCTAGCCGGGTGGCCCAGGAATAAAATTTGGACTGGGTTACTTAAAGTTGGAAGGTGCTGTACAGGGGATTAAAGGGAGGGTGTTAGCAAAGGGAGCAGGTACAGGGAGAAGACAAGGAAAGAAGCATGGTTTAGAGGGCAAGAAAAGGCTACCTGTAGTATGGGTAACCCGATTGACTTAGCACAAAGGTAATTCATGAATGGAAGGTATCCAGATGGGTTCGGCAGGAGAGGAAAAAAAGGACCCAATTAATGCAGGGATGGGATATAACCATATACAAGAGAAATGAAAGGCAAAGGGCTCATAGAGGGAAGCTTACCGGGTCAGCATGGTGTGTAGGATGCGATAATCAAGGAGCCCGGTATCGAGTAAATCCTTGGGCTCGAGGAAGCAGTATAGCATCAGAATGGGCAAGGAAGAAATTCAGTATGTTCGGATATCGTCGTAATCCATGGGCTGGGATGCGCTTCTCTAGGCATCATCGTGGTTCCAAAAAACAGTGCAAATCCTGTAAAAATGTCCTACCTACTGTTTTTGCAACCATCTATTATCCTTGCCCTTTTGCGCCGTTGTTCGCTGTTATCTCACCATTTGCACTTGTCACATGTGCCGTTCACCTTTCCACGAGCACCTTTGTGCACAGTGTACCTTGGGTTACCATATAAATAATGTAATGTAGTGCTGATACAACTACTGTTACCTCAAAATATACCGACCACTTCCCTGGTCTTCCTTAAATCTTTGTGGTCTCCCTTTTCTATGTGCTTGACATTGACCTGGTATATATGATATTTGCCTTTTTAAATGACTACCGGTTGAGACATTGTTGCCTTATACAACGATGAAGCATGTCACAACTTTGTAAGTGAGGGCAGTTTTTTCTCACTGAGTACGTGCCACCTTTTAATATACACTTTCCTACTCCTTTGTGTGTGTTGTAGTTATCGATTGGGGAGGTCGGAGTAGGGATGCTACCTCTCCCCCTTCAGGTTGTGTAAAATTTATAAAATGTTCTGCCAGTGTTTTTCTCTATTCTGCAGGTGTCTTATCAATATACTTGTTAAGTTTGGAATAGACTTATTGATTAGTTTGCTATACTATGGAGTATTGATTTTTTAATTACATTTTGGCATCCGATATGGATTCTGAGACAGTGGGAGAAACCATCCTGTATCAGGCAGACTGGACTGATATTACATCCAAGGTCATCCAGATGATTGCTTCTTTGTTAGAAGCTGGGAAAGCTAGGGAGTCTATCTGCTCCCTGAGAACACTGTCTTTTGATTGTTCCATTGGGTGGAAAGTGATAAAGAGAAGCCTTCTAGAATCTTCATCCTTCTTTCTGACTTTGGCAGGGGAAATCAGTAGAATCGTGATGAGGTCTTCTCTCGGACAGAGTGTTAATCTTCATGCTTGAATAAACAAACTTTTTCCTTTGAACCTTAAATCTGGTTCATGTGATGCTGACATAAATTTCCCCTTACCACTTTTGATAGTATATTTAGAATGGAGAAGTTTGTTTCTGGAACCTGCTTGGGTGACATTTTGTTTGTTGTATGTAATACTATTTTGCATTTTTTTCCTTTTCATAAATACATTTCCATAATCATTTAAATATGTTTGCTCTTATGATATGTTTCCTTCAAATCTGCTGATTGATTTAATCTATAATCTGAAATAAATTGTTAATAAAAGCCTTAAGGCTTGTACACCATGCTCTCTGTGGTTTCTGTGGAGCTACTTTGATTTCACTGTATAAGAAATGCATTGTTGATGTTAGCTTTTCTCTTACACTTCAGGTCGACAAGGAAAGGTCCATACGACCAGTGGCAAATTTTGTTTGATGACTTCATTAAGAGATTGAGATTTAAGAAACCCCACACTATCAAGTGGTAGCGACACAAATGGTTTGTCACTGAGATGTAGGGAGCTAAAATACTCTGGAAAAGATACAGAGCATACCCAAGTCAAGTCCATACCTCTAAAATCCATTGCTCAATTCAGAAGATTGCCGGTGTTTTGGAGAACCTGAAAATGGTTTAGTGTCTGAGCAGTGAGGATAAATAGGGTTGCGTGTCACAATTTGTTTATGTAAAGCTTACAGTGTTGTGTTGATATTGTGTGTCTTGCATTGTAGCGATGTATCTGGCTTAATTGTGTGATAATGTATGAGCTTAATGTTGAGCAGTTGAAATTGTTATCAGGCTCTTCACAGTCCATGATCCCAGGATAGATAAGAAGTATATTGTTGTTTAACTTGTCTGCTAAGGTTTGTGGTGTCAGTTCTTGAGGTACCATTGGCTGCACAATTATGATAGGGACCTGTACCTGATTGCTGTGAGTGTACTAACAGTGACTGGTGATGGCAGATCCTCTTGCACAGAGTAAAAACCGCATTAGTCATGGTGACTCCCTTCTGGCTGGGACTTCACATGTGTTCGTGTTAATGTTGGAAAGCGTTATTCCCTGTATTACCCTCTTGAGTGAGTGATAACTTTGAATTTCTTTAGAGGAGCAGACAAGAATTGTGTGTTATCTGTGCTAGCTTCAGCATGTTTTGTTGCATGAGGAATATTGTAAAAGAGGGAGAGCCGCTGCAAAGCTGCAGGTGATGTCAGAAGGCGCCGCACTGGTATTGGCCAGTTGGTTTAGGTGTCATGCTGGTATTGGATGGTGCATCATTATGTGCCACACTGAGATTGGATACTAGTGTCGATTTGTATTAAATTGTAAATTGGTGAAAGTAACCACTTGTTTAAAATCAATTGCTTTCTTCACATTGTTGAAATTGTTATAAAAGAGATTTGGTGAAGGGTGCTGTGAGAGTTCATGTTCGAGAGGGCAAGGAAGCTCCACCAGAATGTACACCAGGTCATTAAATGACTATAAATGTTGGACTTCATACAGGTATTTGGCTTAACAAATGAAGCAGGATCACTAAGAAAAAAGTGTTCTTGCAGTTCCCCAGATATGGTAACTTTAATTTAAATATAATTGAAAACTTGAGGTGAGTGTTATATGAATCAAAACTTCAACCTAGACCAGCGCAATATGAAGCTTTGAATGCTGGGAGAGTGCTGTCCATGCAAAGGGCAAGGAAAGGTACCAGAATAGAGCAAAAAAGACGGTTCTTGATTGGGCAGATGCTAAATGGGATGCAGAACAACAATGTGGAGAAGAGACATGATTGAAGAAGCTAAATTGTATCCAGTATTAACGAACAAGAAATCTAAGAAAACAAAGCATCAGGTGGAGAAAGATGATGAGACCCAGGATAAGATTGACACTGACAGTGATTCTAGTGATGATTTCTAGAAGACTTATTATCCTCTTGACCTCTACCGTATACCATTTCCCAGCCTGCGGGCGGTGGTGGTGCTACTGGGAATGTTAATGGTGCTACTGCCTCTACTGATCAAACTGTAACGCAGATGGGAGGACATGATCCGACAGCTCCAGTTGTGACTAGTTGTGACTATTCCAGCACCAGCGGCTATTGTTATAACCGTCTCAGGTACTACAGTCCCAGCATAGGTCTTAGAAAATTATTCCCATGCTCAACCCCTGGTAGCTTGGCTGCGAGCAGGCAGGCTTAACTACAAAGACAGGTATGTAAAGCATTTAAAAACACCAATTCAGTAAATAATTAAGACACAATGCACAATAAAAATCCAACACCAATTTATAAAAATAGGAAATGTTTTTATCTTTACAATGACACCAAAAGGACAAAAAGCCAAAGTAGGGAACCGGAGATATGAAATTTTAAAGATTTATCACTTTATAGCACTTAGAAACCTATAGCACCATATTGGGATATCTGGTTGCGATAGACTGGCTCAAAGTCAAAGTTTCAGGCCGACCGCGATGGAACCCTTAGCGGCTACCCCTCGCGGTAGGTCCCGGTCACAGTTTTTACCTTCGGACTTAGAAACTTTCCTGGAGCTTTTTCTGTGGGGTCCCTCGATGCTCTTCACCAGACCGGATTCGGTGAGGGTTCGCCGGCCTCGGATTTCTTCTACTCCCAGTCAAACTCTAGAAGTCGGACCTACGGAGCTTTCAGCGGGACGAACCTGGATGGCTTGGCCGGCTCGCGGTTGAAGGCAGGCTGACCAGGTTGAGTCGGTCCCCTTATGGAGCTTTTTTCCAAAGTTGCTCCAAAGTTCTCCAAACTCCTGGAACTTCTTCCTGAAGTTCCCCAAAGGGTCCCAACGTGTCTCAAACGCACTCCAAGGGTCTGGAAGCTCCAAGATGGTCCTTGAAAGTTGAGGACTTCAGTTCCCACAATCCACTTGGACAAAACCCTTACAAATCCACTGGTAGTTTTCCAGGTTGAGGATTCTTGGTGGTGACGATCCAGGTGAGCTCTGTTAACCTGTAACTTGCAGGGAGTCCACTCTTTACTCATTTTTACAGCAAGGTAGTCCACAGGGCTGTAGTTCCAGACGGTGCAGTCTTCAGAGGGCAGGCCTTAGAAATTGCACATCAAACATCTCAGCATGGCACCACAGCTTGCTTTCTTAAGTTTCAAGCAGCAGATCTGAGAGACTCTGCCCCTCTCAGATACTTATTCCAAGTTCTCTGGGTCACGCAGGAGGTCACTCCTGACCAATGGGGGCAGGGTGACTCCCCAAGGTTATGACCACATCCTGTAGAGTGTGGCATTATTTTGTCCCAGAGTGCACCAAATCCTCCACATTCATAATGGCTGATTTTCCATCAGAGAGTTAAGAGCTGGCTAAACACACCCCTAGGATGGCTAATTTCCATAGACTCTCCCCTTGCATCTGCTCATTCCTTCCTTAATCCTAGCTCTGGCTTGGGGTCAAAAGAGTAGAGTGGTAACTGACACTGAGGCCTTCCCCTTTCCTTTGAAGACCATGGTTTACGACTCCTCCCCCTGCTCTGGCATTCCTGTGAAGCAGCACACTGCCCTCCCAGCAGAGCTGGTTAACACCAGGGGCCCTTTATCACCTCTTCAAAGTAGCCTGGCTAATCCACTTAACTCTGACCAATCAGGACAGACCACTGGAAGGCTGAATCTGGACCTGCAAACAAGAAAGTCTTATAACTTCTTGTCTGTACATTTTAGGAGAAATTCAACAATATCATATTGTTGGATTTATCACTACCATTCTGGGAAGTCTTTCAATGGAAGTTCTATCATTCTCCTATCAGGAGTTATTAGTTAATAACCTCTTGCCATGTTAACCTATGTGGCATGGGATTTGCAATAGGAAAAATGACTTGGGCCATTTTTACAGCACCAGGCCTTATAAAAACATATTTTACAAGTACTCCGCCTATATCTACAGGACCCCCACCCAATGGACCACTTAGGGAAGACTTTAGGGGTTCTGAATCTGTAGAAATATTGCAGATCCTCCCTCCAAAGTGCTCCTAGCATCAAAGTCGAATTTGGGCAGCACTTTATCACAATGTGGGGAGTAAAATGTGAATTTTCACTTAACCCAGGGCATATAAAACTCATTTTATAAGGGTCCACCTAATAAATACCGGACCCCCATCCCTGGGACACCTAGGGGAGACCCTGGGGGTTCCTAATATGCCAAAACATTGTAGGTTATCCATTTTAAGTGCCCCAAACACCAAAGTCGAGTTTGGGCACAATTTACTTTTTAAAAGCAGTCATGGAACCCAGGGCTGCTTTTAAACTGACCTCAGGCTTCAGCAGTGCACACATGCAAGTGCAGAAAAGGCTGCTGCCTTTAAACTGCCATGCCCTACTATATACTAGGGACTGATAGGTAGTTTCAATCCCCCTGCCCTATTATGTACTAGGGTCTTATAGGGTAGGTCATGCCAATCACAGGGGTACCCCAACCCACAGTGTACCCTAGTGTATGTAGGTGTTTTCACTGTATTCTAGGTGTTTTCAGTATTGCACTGGTGCTGGGCCTGGTTAGGCAAAACCCAGGGTCTGTCAGAGTCAGTTACCACAAGTACCAGTCAGCAAAAAGTTGGGGGGTG
Organism: Calotriton arnoldi; assembly: GCA_963921515.1. Classification (NCBI taxonomy): domain Eukaryota; kingdom Metazoa; phylum Chordata; class Amphibia; order Caudata; family Salamandridae; genus Calotriton; species Calotriton arnoldi. The sequence goes on along the minus strand of CAWUFW010002205.1, from coordinate 466,076 downwards.
CCCAGGGCACAGGATGACTTTGCAACAGGCTGGGATAATGAACCATCGCCCATAGCAGTGCATAAGTATGAACAGGTGATACATTTTTTTAAGAGAAAGGTACCACAAAAGAAGATTGACTGGTTGAAGATTAACCAAACCATTCAAGAGGCTAAGTAGTCAGTGCCTGCTTACCACAAGCGCTTGTTGCAGATGTTTCGAGAACATAGCCGTGTCGATAATCCATAAGGGGGAGATATGAGTGACTTTGTGTCACAGTTTGTTCTCAGGTTGCACCCAGAGATTAGCCTGCATATTCAACAGAATCTTATTTGTTGGCAAAGTAAGTCTTTGGATGAGATACTCTGATTTGTGAAATATTGTAGCGATAAACACGAAATAAAACAAAAACGGCTTAAGGAGAAGTTCATGTTGGTCTTAACCAAGCTTGCACACAAGGGATTTCAGAATGGGCCAAAAATGTAGGAAATGTTGGTGGAATATAAGGTGTTGGATACCAAGGTGGAGGACAGAGGATGCAAGGTGGAAGTGGTGTTCCCCCAAGGTAGAGGACGTGGTCTCCCAATTGATCCGAGTACAGGGATAGATGTGGCAACATTTAAGCAATCAAATCTGCATCATTATTGTAATAAATTGGGCCACTGGAAGCAGGAGTGTCGACTGAACCCAAATCGAATTTCTGGTTATAGTCAAATGAATCCTATGCAGATACAAAATGTACCCATGAGGAGACTCCAACATCCTAACATATCTTACGGCCCAGTAATGCAGGTTCCCCAAGCACTGATGCCCCCAAAAGAGTATGGGGAATCCGCTGTTCAATGTGAGCCAGGTTCCGGGGGTGAATCAGAAACTTTTTCAACTCAAGCTACTTTTCAGCAGTTCCCAATTTGTGATGCTTCTGATGGTTCCAGTTCCGATCTATCACAATGAAGGTGCTGGAGAGGGAAGGAAGATTAGATTGCATGCTTAGTACAGTCTTGGAGGTAGACCAGATTGGTCCATTCGTGGAGGGTGAAGTGAATGGTCACTCAGTGTCCTTTTTAATAGACAACGTTCTTCTGTTAGGAGAAGAAGAAGTCCCAGACCTACCGCTTTCAGGAAAACAGATCCAAGTTGTGGGTGTTGCCAATAAACAGATTGTTAACCCAGTGTCAGAAAAGGTCCCAGTTAAGATAGGTTCTTTTGAAGAAGACAATCATTTTGTGGTATGTGGTACTAGTTCAGTCAATTTGTTAGTAGGGGATCTTTTATGCAAGCTAAATTGCAGCTTATTTTGTGGAAGCTGAACCCCAATAATCACCTGAACCCCAATGTTTAATCATCCTGATATTTTACCAAAAGTATTTGGCTCCAGAGTCACCAGTTGATCTTGCAGTTTGAAAATCCCCTCCTCATCTAATAAACTCAATTTAGCAGAGCTAAACAGGATAAAATATTGGAAGCAAAAAGAACTGAGTTCTAGATCAAAAATAAGGCAAACAGTGGGTTTATTACAGAACAATCACAATGTGGGGGGGTGCTAGTGAGCTGGCTAGCAAGATGGATGCACTTGCATGAGGCTCCTGCTGTCCAGGCCCAGCATTCGTCATTTTCCTGCCCCAGATGGCTGTAAATCACCATGTGATACCAGGCAAGGACCTATAGGCTGTGCAACAATCCCCTGACGTCCACCTAACCCGACAAGGCACAGCTTGGACGATGACATTCCGGCGAGAGGCCTTCCAACTTTTTGCAGCTCTCCAGAGACTGATGATGGTGGCAGCGACGGTGGTGTGATGAAGCCACTGCACTGCTTCCCAGGGTGAGTGCTTGACTGCTGGCCGAGTGCAGAGTGGAAGGGGATATCTGCCCTCGCCTTCTGCTTGAGGGTTGCCATCGGATCCTGCTGGGGTGGAACTGCCTCTGCTGGCTCGCGGACTGGCCTGCATATTGGGCCTGCGACAGCCCCCGCCCTGGTTACTGGCCTGGGTGGGGGCCTGCTCGGGCCCAACGTGTGCTTTGGCACAGCATGGATTTGGGAGGAGCTGCCCAGGATGGACTGGGTGCAGGACCCTGGGGCCCACGGTGTTGAACTGCCCTGCTCTCCCCTGAGGGGGGTGGTACTATGTACATTGTCCAGTGAATACTTTCTTCAGAGCAAGCTGCACATCGGCCTCCTCGGCGGCCTGTTCAAACCTGCTGGGACAGTTCATTGCCCTTGCTGCCGACTTGGAAGCCATTTGGAACACCTTGGTCTGCTCGTGCCCCTCCTGGTGGGTCTGGGGAGGCGTGGAGGGTCCTTGAAGCAGCTGCAGGCCAACTTCTGTTTTGCCTGTTGGGGGAGCAGAGAAGTAGGAATTCCCTGGCTCATTGTTCCTACACAGCCAGACCAGAGATAATGGGACAGCCATACTCATGTGATGGGCAGGACGGAGGGCAAGCAGTCAAAATTACCCTGCGAACCCTGAAAGTTTATTCAAGCCCAAACAGCGACATTGAACACACCATGCCTAATGACATGCACGCAAGCCAGCACTCTGGCGATGATGACCTTAAATCTCTTCTACTCACGATGAAACACAGCCTTACCTCTATAGAGTCCAAAATGGACTCTATGTGCACCTGCATGGATTATATCACTCAGAAACTGGAAAATAAAATTGGCGCATTGGGGAGGCAGAGCACAGAATTTCTGAACTGAAAGACACATCCTCGCAGAGAAGTGTGCAGTTACTTAATATGGAGCGCATCCTAAAAGTTATTTCTGCAAAAAATGAAGATTTTGAAGCATGATTGCACAGAAACAACATAAGAATCCTTGGCATACCCGAATCCGCCAACACTAGGAGAATGGGGGACTATGTGAAGTGCTTGCTCACGACAACATTTAGAGCTACAGCCTTCTCTCAACAGCTGGTGGTGGAGAGAGCTCACCGCTCACTTGTCTCCCGGTCTCCTCCCGGGCCTCCTCCCAGGGCCACTCTGCTCCCCCATCATTGCCCTGCTATTGAACTATTGCGATCGAGATACCACCCTTCGACTAGCCAGGGAACATCGCTCACTTACCTTCAATGGCCATGCAATAGCCATATACCCAGATTTCACAATGGCAGTACAAGAAGTCCAGAAAAATTCCTAACAGTCAAGCGGATGTTACAGCAGGACGGCACTGCATACGCCATGTTATACCCGGCTTGCCTCCCACCTCACCTATCAGGGAAAGCAGCATTATTTCACCAACCAGCAACATGTCAATGTTTTCCTGCGGTGTGCTGTTTGGAGCCCGCTTCTAGACACAGCGGACTCGCCGGAGGTAAGACCCCTGTCGCCGATGTCAGAACCAAGCTAAGCTGCACTATTATCCCCATCCAAGTTGCAAGGACAGATCAAGATAATAATCAGTTACCTGTCCATGGCTACAGCCTGACCGATTACTGCTGTACGGATAGACTTATTTAGAAATGGGCGCTCTGACAACAGGGAGGCATGGGCGCTTTGCTTTTCGCACCTCTGAAAGGACTAAAATCCAGTCTTCAACAGCCAAATGGGACCTATATTTAAAAGCCCTGGAGGCCCTCGTTAACTGGAGGATGAACCGCTGAGCTCCTTGGCATTACCCCAGAAGGATGCCCCAATTGCAGATAACATTTACTGTTTTATTTTTTCTTCTCTGTTTTAATTTCTTATCCATTGAATGCCCCTATGTTCCTTCCTCTTCTCTTAAACTCTCTTCCCTGTGATGCAAACTTCATTTTTCCTCTCTTACCCTTCTTCCTTTCATGCTCTCCTACATGTACTGTTACTGGTTCTTCTCTCTACATTCTTGTAATGATTATAACAGGAGTTGTTGTATTAATGAGGACCCTTTTCTTACTGGGGAGAAGGGTTGGTTTTCTCCGGCGGGTATGGGCCACTGCTGTGGGTGTGGGCTGCTGGGTTGGTTTTAGGTGTTTCTATTGTGCATTTCAGTGATGAATACAAGCCTATATGTGCACACTGCTTGACTATACAGTTACTTTGGACAGTCCACACTGCTTGACTATACGGTTACCTTGGACAGCCCATGCCTACTTGTCTAGTGTTGACACACTGCCATGACCAATAGAACAGACGTACAAGACATCTCTTCTTGACCCTGGTATAATTTCTGGACATGGAACGTGAGAGGCCTAGGGAACCCTCGTAGGTGTAGGCATATCTTGGCCTATTTAGATCGCATGACATTCACATCGCCATGCTGCAAGACACTCACATGGGCCCCACTACTCATGCCACATTTGCTGCCCATTGGGCAGCACACAGAAGCTTTGCATCTTATTCCATGTATGCTAGGGGTACCACCATAATAATTCGGAAAAAAACACACCTTACATCTCGGTGGGATCCCTTCAGGTGGGGCAGACTAGCGTCACTGTCTATTACCCTGGTGAACTGTAACGGTTCTAACACTAATGATGCTGAATTCTTTGATAAGTTTTGGGGCCTAATTGTGAATATAGGCTCCACTCACATTGTTTGGGGCGGGGACTTCAGCACCACGCTTGATCCGAAGATGGACCGATCAATCAATCAATGGTGCACCATTACACCAATGCCCATCGCCATATTCGGGATATTATGATTGAGCACCAACTACTAGACGCTTGGAGGACCCTATATTCAGTAAAGAAGGAAGGCACCTTCTAATGGACAGTATATTTTAATTGGTCAAGACTCGACTACTGGTTATATCTTGGGAATTGAGTACATGGTTAATAGAAATGACCCACTTGGCCCGTACATACACAGATCACTCCCCATTTCTGTTGCGGTTGGTTCCTCCCGCTGGCCAGTCACCTTACTTGTTCTGGAGACCCCCTCCTACTGCCCTTCTAGATAGCCCTTTTAGAGAAGAGTTGGATCAGGAAATACAGGAGTTCTTTGTGTGCAATATAGAATCTTTACCGCTGCTGTCTACTGTATGGGAGGCCTTCAAAGTTACTATTCGCGGGATCTGCATGGCCCAAAGCGGGGGCATACTATGAGATATTCGTAGTACACTCAGGATATTAGAAGTCGAAATTAAATGGCTGGACACATGGCTAGATGAGTCACGTGGAGAAGAACTAGGAGCCAAACTCAGAGAAACGATTACTGAATACCAGACAACTGCTGAGCGAGAATGCTTGTGCCGCAGTAAAAACTTTCAAGCCTAGATGTTTGGAGAGTGCAAGCACCGAGGAAGGTGCTGGCTGAGATGGTTCGCAAACCCCGTTTCCCCAACTATTTTCTGGAGATAACGGACATAGATGGCTCCCTACAGAGAGACACAGCTGACATATTCCTCACTTTCTTGACATTTATTTCCAACCTCTATACTACGCGCAGGACCCACTCTCTTGATGCAGATTCATATCTCGACGATGTGGCTCTGGGGTGGTTAACCAATGCACAATGGGAGTTTCTCTCAGCCAAGAATGAGGAGGATGAGATTTGACAGCCACAATGCAACTACGTGTTCTTGCTGTGCTCCTGGGCCGGATGGCCTACCGGCCGATGTTTATATACATTACGCAGGTTTTTTGGTCCCTGTTCTTAACGATAACTTGGCATTCTTCCACCCTCAATGTGTGAGGCAATGATTATATAACTATTAAAACCTGGTAAACCAACTGATACTTGCGAATCATACAGGCCTCTCTCGCTTATTAATTCTGATGTGAAGATACTCGCTAAAATCCTGGCTAACTGCTTGAGCCTACTGATGGAATTCCTGGTCCGGCCTGCCCAGTCCGGCTTCATAACGGGAGGGTCAATATCGCATAATTTGGGGACTATATTTTTGTTACTTCAGGATATAGACCCAGACTTGGCTGCAATGGCTGTCTTTCTAGAAGCCACCAAAGCTTTTGACTCCCTGGAATAGGAATATCTCCTTGGAGTGCTTCGACGTGTGAGCTTCCCCCCTCCCTTTCTCTCATGGATCGCATCATTATACTGTCAACCAAAGGCAAAGGTATAAATAAATGGCGCATGTTCTTCTTATTTTTCCATTTCAACGGGCACCAGACAGGGGGGCCCATTATCACCCTTTTTATTCGCGCTGGCAGTAAAGCCGCTTGTGGCCAATCTTCGACAACATCATTGGGAACACGCAATCCACTATCCTACCAGACACTTGTTGGTGTCACTTTACGCTGATAATATCACTCTCTATGTCTGGGACCCTCAGATCAGCCTCAATCCCATCTTGCGTGAGTTTATTAGTTACGGAGGGCGCTTGGGCATTCACATCAATTGGGAAAAGACCCAGGTTTTTCCCCTTACTCCTGTCATCCCAGGGCATACCCTGAATTATCACGTGGCGTGGTGCGTTGCTGGCCTTAAATATCTGGGGGTTTTTGTTTCCAGCGACAAAGATGAGCTAATTTGCGCTAACTATGCCACAATTGGCCATTTAATAGGGATAATTGGCCCTGGTCCCTACTATTGCATTTTTATGAGAGCTCTCTAATCCGCAGACGGGGCATCCGCTACAGATGCCTGCACTTCTACTGCATGGCATAGTCTGGCTAAACAATTAAATAAGCCTATGCTCTACTATCCACTCCTGTCACTACCCTATCATCCTCATCTCCCAGTGACACACAAAACCGCTTGTCAGAATATGCTCCAAAAAAGGGGTGCATCTTCATGGGGAGACCTATATGAGGGAGGGACCTTCCTAGATCACAATGCCTTCTTTGCTGGGGAGACGCCCACACCACTCGAGACATTTTTGTATATTAGACTGAGACATAATATGAGGGCAGTCACCCCCGATTTCTTGCAGGAACTTCCAACATTGACGACGCTTCATGCATTACTGCTGACCACAAATCCCACACATGTAGTCTCAATGCTATACTAAAATGCACAACAAGAAAAAGCTGAATTACAGGAGGGTTATGATTTGGCTGGGACACTGAACTGGAGACACCAGTTATTGACAAACAATAGCTCTGTTGCTGTCAACAAGCAGGTCAGATTTCAGCGAGCAGCCGACTACGTGTCATAAATTTTAAATTTCTACACAGGCTTTACTATACTCTGTCCCGACTACATAGATACCGGCTATGCCTAAATGACAGATGGACCCAATGTAGGAATCCAGATATGCAGATGACTCAATGTCATGCACAACAATGGAAAAAACCATTAGGTTTTTGAGAAGAACCCTCACCACCAACCTGGTTGGTGGCATGCTTCATCACTGGGTTCCCAGCTGAGCTGCCGAATGCAACCCAGCTGTGCTGCGACGCCTGAATTACAGCGGAGCGGGTTGTTTTGTGTGTGAGAAAGGTGAGTTTTTGGTGCAGATTAAATGTGCCTATAGGATCCTCTATCACGATTTTTATTCCTGAGGTCCCAGGGCACGGTTAAAAACGTGGAGAGGATACTGTGAAGATTTTATTGCTCTTCCTTGTCCTCATAGAATCGTTGACATGTTTCAGCCTCGACTGAGGTACTGAGGCTTTCTTCAGGACCAAGGGAGTGAAGTGTGTCAAGATTGAAATGACCATGTGAATTTACCAGCACACACGCTAATGTGTGCTGTGAGTGCAAGGTGCAGCTGTACTTACTGTTCCCACCGTCGGGTATATAATCTGGAAAAATAGAACACAACGTAAAATCATACAAAACAATAACATTAAAATTAGAATTGACGGTTGGTTTGCAGCTGCCTCATCCAGTTCGTGCAGGAGTGCAAATGACCATATACATGTGCAGCAATTGAGTTGACACCTGGATCCTAATTAAGTCATTTCACACATGGGCATGCATAATACACTGTGAAAATGCAGAAATGTTGCATAGTGAATAGTGCAATTGAACATGCCTCTAGTGAAAGGAAGCAAGTGTGGCAGACTCCAACCCACATATGTGGGTGAAGCCTAGGTGATTTCACAAATACATTTTATAACCATATATTAGGTGTTGCTCATCTAGTCAGAGCAAAAATAGCCTACCAAACCATGATTTTATGGTCGAGGAAAGTAGAGCCCCGAGCCCCGGTACAAAGAAACTCGCTCATTTAGCTCAGGATTTATGCACATGTAGGCTGAGAAAAATGGCATATGTGAGGAGGAAAATCTTACAAAGGCTGCATAGATTAGGCAGCTCTCTATGATCCCGGAGGGGGTGGACACCTGTAGTCACATACTGCGGGATAAGAAATGTAGAGAGAATCAAGAGTTATCGTAAAAAATGCGGAGAAGCACAGGGAACTCCCCCCTGCCTGCCCCCAGATCTTACTTCCTCAAGGTAGTCCATCCGCCATCAAACTATTCTGGTCCTTCACAGAATCTCGACGATGAACAGGCATTGCGATGTCTCTGTATTTGAAGAGACCCGGAAGGAGCTGGAGGCGTCCGGGCGTGACGTGAGGCGTGATGTTGCGCGTTGCGTCCGAAGCGTGAGACCGCCTCAAAACGACTTGACCACTCGCGGACCGTGCGATGTGTGCAGGTCCGTGAATGTTCAAGCCCCTCAAGATTAAGACGGGAGCTCTTAGGCCAGACAAATAAAGGAATGGATCTAAGCTCAAGAAGGGGTATTGCTCAGGGTGCTAGAGGTCTCATAGGTCCATATTGAAAATGTCCGCCAATATATTGTGAACTCGAAAGATGGCGAGTCGCAATGTTACATATCCAGCAGCTGGGACGGTAGGGATTTTCAGGTGGAAATAGTCTATGGGTGCATGTGGTCCCATGCTGGTTTTGAGATATGAAGGAATAACGATATGTGATCGGCTGGACCCGTAGAAATATTCTAATAGAAATATCCTCAGAGTACATGTTAAAACGAGAACACAAAAGAATGTCACGATCTGTGCAAATCCCACAAAGATGGATCGTGTGGTCATGTTGGAACAAGCACATTCCAATATGACGGTGTCAAAAAGAAGAAGACTGGTAGGTGGTTTGGGTGCTTGATATAGTTAGCCAGCAAGAAAAGGACAACCTATATATCGGTGTGTTGTTAAGACAGTAGTGTGTAGGAAATTTGCCATTGTTCCTGGGCCCACTAAGTAGGGATATGAAGGCTGGGGTCTGCTTGAGGGCAGGTTAGAGCATCATCCCAGTTAACCTTACTGCGGGAGTCTGGGTTACTAAGGGGAACTTCACTTTAGGTATTGTTAAGTGCGTTACATGCCGTTTATGTTGGTTGACAAGTGGTAAATCCACCGTTACTCTTTTTCAGAGAGACAGCTTTGTAGGTTGGTGAGATTTCTGTCCAATTGCTCGATAACCACCCAGTGAAGGTCATGGGTCGTGTGTCCAGTTTCCAGATAATGGTCTGTCATCTTGGTGGTGTTCCGCTTGCATCTGATATTGCTTCTGTGTTCACAGATGCAGACTTTATTCTTCCGGCTTGTCATGCCCACATAGCGGAGGCCACACGGACAGGTGATCAGATAGATAACATTGCAAGAATTGCAATTAGTATGTTTTGGAAGCTGCCACGTCTCGCCAGATTCCAGATCGAGTGTTCTTTCTGGTTTTGTAAGATGATACATGCTACAGTTTCCGCATGGGTAGTGTCCAGTAACATTTGGCAAGCCCCATGCGTTTAGAATCGTGTGAGTTGGATGTTCTTGTGTTCGTGGACGAGTCGCCACGAGGCTGTCTTTTAGACTCCGTGCTCTTTTATAGGAAAACATTGTTTTTTCCCAATTCAGTTTTCCAGTACCCAGGATCCTCCAGTGTTGTTGGATAATTCTGGATACTTGGTTGGAAACAGTGTTGTAGGTAGTCACGCATGTGAGGGTTGTTGATGTAGTCGGTCTCTGTGTTTCTTCCAGTAAACAATCTCTGTTTAGATTTTGGGCCCTTTTCTGGGCAGTCCGAATGACTTTCTCAGGCTATCCACGTTTTACTGAGAGAGATGATGCTTGGTTCTTAAAGTCATTATTGTTGCTGCAATTTCTTCGTAACCAGAGGTACTGACCGAAAGGTAGATTTTCTCGTAAGGGCCTTGGATGAAAACTGTCAAAACGAATAAGTGAGTTTCTGGCTGTGGGTTTGAAGTGTGTTCTGGTCCTCAGTTTACCCATGTCTACTATGATGTCTAGGTCAAGGAATGTGATTTTGTTCTTGTCCACACTGTATGTAAATTTCAGGTTTTTATTCTGATCGTTAATCCAGGTCAAAAAGGAGTGCAGGGTCTCTTCCAGACCTTCCCATGCCAAAAAGATGTCATCTATGTATCTCTTGTAGAACTTTATATTTTCTTTGAAAGGCAGGTCTTGGTTGAGAATGTGCTTTTTTTCAAATTCAAAGACATACCGACCCGCCACACTCGGGGCAAAGGTACTGCCCATCGAGGTGCTTTAGGTTTGTTAAAAGAGGTCTCCCTCAAACTCGAAGAAGTTGTCCTTTAGTGCTAGTTCAGCACACTGTAGTACAATAGACCTCGGGGTGTTGTAGTCCATGTAGTGGCCTCAAGTGAAGTTTTTAAGACTTCGAGTGAGGGGGAGACTTGTATATAAGCTCTTGATGTCGAGACTGACCAGGAAAGAGATGTCTGGATTGAGAGCAAGAGAGTCCAGCTGTCGTAATAAGTCCTTGGTGTCCTTTAAATAGGTAGATGTTGCTTGAACTATCGGCTGAAGGAAAAAATCGCAGAAGCGTGAGAGAGGTTCTAATAGTGAGCCGATCCCTGACACTATAGGTGGCCTGGGGGAGGACTCATATTTTTGTGTATTTTTGGGAGAGTGTGAAAATACGGGATCCTGGCTTCCCCTGTTGTTAAGTACTCAGTCTTGTGTTTGCTGATTTTTCCTTCTGCTTCAGCTTCCTCCACAAGGACTCGGATCTTTTCTTTCAAGGTCCCACTGGGGTCATGTTCCAAGCGGCGATAGTTCTTCTGGTCATTGAGTAGGCGTCTGCATTGAGCTTGATAGTCCTCTTTGTTTTGGAGGATTATCCCACCCCTTTGTCAGCTGGTTTTATGATGATGTTGTTGTTGTTGCGCACGGTCTCTAGTTCATTGAATTCCTCACCGCTCGTATTTTTTAAGTGTTTTGCTTCTGTTGTTTTTTCAACTTCATTAAAGACCACCTGTTCAAATGCAATCAATTCGACTAGTATCGTACTAGGAGGGGGAGTAAATGTGGATTTCAATCTCAAGTTGGTGTCGCCTTTTTCTTCTGATTCAGCTACCGGTGTATGGTTCTGGAAGAATGCTTTCAATTTGAGTTTCCGAAAAAATTCTGCAAGTTCGCAGTGTAGCTTAAATTTGTCTAACCTGGCAGTAGGCACAAAACCAAAACTCTTGTTCAGCAGGTTTTCTTCTGATTGGGTAAGCATGTGAGAGGATAGATTAGTCACTAGACTCTGTGGGAGCTGGGTTCCGCTTGCTGGTCCCTGGTTTTGCTCTGTGTGTTGGCTCCCATATTCTGTTCCACTTCCCAGTGAACTTGATTTTGTCTTCTTTTCCTGCCGCGTCCTCTTCTGCCCCTCCCTAAAAAAGGGAATCTGGGGTTGCTATTCAGAAAAGGGTGTTGTGTCTGTGCGAACGGAGGATTTCACCCATACATCAGGTGTGGGTTTGCTGGACACATGGGCCTGGGAAATTCATCTGGCCTCCTGATGGAAATTGATGCCAAGGTTGTGGCCAACTCTCAGTTCTTCCTCTACCCCGTTGTTTGCTCTGGTAGCTTCCTCCGCTGGACCCGCTGTTAATTGATGAGTCTTCATCCGAGGTGCCTCCAGACAAGTCTGGTCATCTCAATGGTTTGTAATCTGGGTCCGCATAAGGATAGGTTTTGATATAAGAGAAATTTTTTAAGTCCTTTTGGAATTTAAGTATTTTGGATTGTGTGAGGTTTTCCTTGTCCTCAGCCATTTCTTTGTTTACCTCATCTAACTTTCTTTTGAAAGATGTTAATGTTTTCTTAAAATGGTTCTCAGTAGCTTGAATTTCTATTAATATTGCGTCTGACAGCCTTTTCGCGGTCTGGATAATCAATATGATCCAGTCCAGGGTACAGTGCCAGGCTATTTGTGCCCAGTCATTTCTGAAAGCCCCATCTTCCAGGAAGATGCAGGGTGCTTTGGTAACTATGAGACCCTTGGGGGCGGTGTTATTCCTCAGGTACTCAGTGAGTATTACCCCATGCAAAATGGTTCTAATTCTGTTCCTTTTTTGTTCAGTGAGGTTTTTCCAATCAGTACTTTGGGCCATAGTTTGTGCTACATTCAAATCAGCCATCGGAGCGGGGGGGGCGATAGGATTAGATTGACGTCCTCCTCCGTGAAGGTAAGACCAGGATTCTCTGCCATTTTGGAGTGTATTTTAATAAAAGGACCTTCTATTAAGATAAAAGCGCCCACAGCTGTGCTCCTATAAAAGAGCACGATTCTAAACGCATGGGGCTTGCCAAATGTTACTGGACACTACCCATGCGGAAACTGTAACATGTGTCATCTTACAAAACCAGAAAGAACACTCGATCTGGAATCAAGACTTGGCAGCTTACAAAACATACTAATTGCAATTCTTGCAATGTGATCTATCTGATCACCTGTCCGTGTGGCCTCCGCTATGTGGGCATGACAAGCCGGAAGATCAAAGTTCTCATCTGTGAACACAGAAGCAATATCAGATGCAGGCTGAACACCACCAAGATGACAGACCACTATCTGGAAACTGGACACATGACCCACGACCTACACTGGGTGGTCATCGAGAACTTGGACAGAAATCTCACCAACCTACAAAGCCGTCTCTTTGAAAAAGAGCAACAGTGGATTTACCGCTTGTCAACCAACATAAACGGCATGACCGACAACATTCCGTGGAACGCACTTAACAATAGCTAAATGGCAGTTCCCCTTAGTAACCCAGACTCCCGCAGTAAGGTTAACTGGGATGATGCTCTAACCTTCCCTCGAGCAGACCCCAGCCTTCATATCCCTACTTAGTGGGTCCAGGAACAATGACAAATTTCCTACACACTACCATCTTAACAACACACCGATATATAAGTTGTCCTTTTCTTGCTGGCTAACTATATCAAGCACCCAAACCACCTACCAGTCTTCTTCTTTTTGACACCGTCATATTGGAATGTGCTTGTTCCAACATGACCACACGATCCATCTTTGTGGGATTTGCACAGATCGTGACATTCTTTTGTGTTCCTGTTTTAACAAGTACTCAGAGGATATTTCCATTAGAATATTTCTATTGGTCCAGCCCACCACATGCACCCGTAGACTATTTCCACCTGAAAGTCCCTACCGTCCCAGCTGCTGGATATGTAACATTGCGACTCGCCATCTTTCGAGTTTCGCATTATATTGGCGGACGTTTTCAATATGGACCTATGAGACCTCTAGCACCCTGAGCAATACCCCGTCTTGAGCTTAGCTCCATTCCTTTATTTGTCCAGCCTAAGAGCTCCCTTCTTAATCTCGATGGGCTTGAGCATTCATGGGCCTGCACACATCACACGGTCTGCGAGCAGTCTAGTCGTTTTGAGGCGATCTCACGCTCAGGAAGAGACGCGCAACGTCACGCTGCAAGTCTCGCCCGGACGCCACCAGCTCCTTACGGGCCTCTTCAAATACAGAGACACCACAATGCCTGTTCATCATTGGGATCCCATGAAGGACCAGAAGAGGTTGATGGCGGACGGACTACCTTGAGGAAGTAAGGTCTGTGGACAGGCATGGGGGAGTTCCCCGTGCTTCTCCGCATTTTTGTTTATTACTCTTGATTCTCTCTACATTTCTTATCCCGCAGTGTGTGACTACAGCTGTCCCCCCCTCCGGGATCATAGAGAGCTGCCTAATCTACGCAGCCTTTGTAAGATTTTCCTTCTCACATATGCCATTTTTCTCTGCCTACATGTGCATAAATCCCGGGCTAAATGAGCGAGTTTCTTTGTACCGGGGCTCTACTTGCCTCAACCATAAAATCATGATTTGGTAGGCTATTTTTGCTCTGACTAGATGAGCAACACCTAATATATGTTTATAAAATGTATTTGTGAAATCACCTAGGCTTCACCTGCATATGCGGGTAGGAGTCTGCCATGTGTGCTTCCTTTCACTAAGAGGCATGTTCAATTACACTATTCACTATGCAAGATTTCAGCATTTTCACAGTGTATTATGCATGCCCATGTGTGAAATGACTTACTTAGGATCCAGGTGTCAAATCGACCAACTCAGTTGCTGCACATGTATATGATCATTTGCACTCCTGCACGAACTGGATGAGGTAGCTGCACACCAACCGTCAATTCCAATTTTAGTGTTATTGTTTTGTATGCTTTTTACATTGTGATCTATTTTTCCAGATTATATACCCGATGGTGGGAACCGTAAGTACGGCTGTACCTTGCACTCACAGCACACCTTTGCGTGTGTGCTGATAAATTCACGTGGTCATTTCAATCTTGACACACTTCACTCCCTTGGTCCTGAAGAAAGCCTCAGCACCTCAGTCGAGGCTGAAACATGTCGACCATTCTATGAGGATAAGGAAGAGCAATAAAATCTTCACAGTATCCTCTCCACGTTTTTAACCGTGCCCTGGGACCTCAGGAATAAAAATCGTGATAGAGGATACTATAGGCACTTTTAATCTGCACCAAAAACTCACCTTTCTCACACACACAAAACAACCCGCTCCGCTGTAATTCAGGTGTCGCAGCACAGCTGGGTTGCATTCTGCAGCCCAGCTGGGAACCCGATGATGAAGCATGCCAGCAACCAGGTTGGTGTGTGAGGGTTCTTCTTAAAAACCTAATGGTTTTTTCCATTGTTGTGCATGACATTGAGTCATCTGTATATCTGGATTCCTACATTGAGTCCGTCCATTTTGTTGTTTATTGATTAGATCTGGGGATAAGGACGTACCCCCTTTTTTCCTCACTGTCTCTTTGTTTTTCCTTAAATGACAGATGGGACAGATGTGGGACAGAGGAAGCTGACTTCCTCCACCTGGCGTGGTAGTGCGAGGTGATTAACAACTACTGCAAACAGAACTCCAATGCTATGACACAAATGACAGGCTCCCACTTATTTCCCACCCCTCTTATTGCTTTGCTGGTCTATACTGAGGACACAGAAATGTCGGTTAGGAGATTTGTCTCTCTTGGGTTGCTGCTGGCTATGTATAGGGTGGCATGTAGATGGGAAAGAGGAACAGCCCCTAAGTTTAAGGAATGACTGTGAGATTTAACTTACTGCCAAGACCAACTGACCACTTATGCAGAGTTATTACCTCCGACCTCACAAGCAAGGGATATGTAGGACCCTTTATGGTCATACCTGATGCTCAATCCCCCCAACCTAGCTGGGAATGTTGCACCTCTGACGCCGTCGACGACTACCTTTTGAGAACATGGCTCCTCGGGGTCGTTGGATGTGCATACCTGTGCGGACTTAGAGTATTCACACACTTCCTTTCGGTATTCCTTTCTCCTGCCCACCTATATTTCAGGCACTATAGGGCTATGCAATGTTACGACAAAGTATGTCACTCAATCAAAATGAACGGGCATGGGCTGGACATGCCTGTCATGATGATGGTGTTAGTCTGATTGGCTGTAGCGGTAACCTTTTAACTTTACATGATAATGCACATGTTGTTGCCTGCTGTTGCAGATTGCTTTTGTAATTGTATGTAACTAAATACAAAACAATCACAATGTAGTATAGAGAAATATGCATAAATCGCCATGAAGGCCTAATTACAGAAATACAGATAAATGCAAAATCATAGAATTTAATAATTCCAAGTTAGGCTGAATGTAAGCAAAATTTCTAAGTGTCAAACTCATAAAGAGCACTGACAGCATCCCAATAGCAAGTTTTAAGGGAAAAAAGAAGAGGCTACTAAATCTCACATGAAAAATAATAAGAAACCCATCAAAGTAAAAAGGAAAGTAATCCCCAGAAAGATGCAAACCTGAAGGTTTTATAGACAAATCACACAAGCTGTTAAAAGATTCTGCAAACTCAGCATGGTATGATCATGGGTAGGATCGCATTGGCAAATCAGAAACAACAACGTATTTTTATAAATTATTAGCACTAACCCATTTCTCAAGGTAAGAGAAATCTTCTGCTTGCTCCCTCTTCAACTGAGCTCCAGAAATGTACTGACAAATGAAACATTTACTAAAAAATGGCTCATAGAATTAGCAGGACTAAACTAACACTTCCAGTGGAAGTCCTTGAAAAGCATACTTTGAGCACACAATGGGAGCTTCATTCACAATACATGATTTCTAACATTGTTGTATATCGCTATTACATTTTCATCATTCATTTGATGCTCCCTGGACATAAGGGGAGAGATGTCTTTGCAGCGGGCACTGATTGGGAGGGGGAATGAGCAGAAAAAAGATGAGTGGAATGCCTGAAGCTGCATCCATTTAAAAAATAATGGCGTATTGCACAAAAATGTAGCATAGCTATTCATAGCATTATTTATACTTCTAAGCAACCTAGGTAATTTGTTCCAGGTACAACATCATTCGTTCATCAGTTACGACTCCATGTTTCATTAAAACACTAATTATAAGAAATAATGTGCACACAACATTTGCTCATTTTCACATATTTCAAAAACACTATGACAGTTCCCCCTCTGATTATTTTATTAATCACTAAAAAAACATTTATAACTTTATTAATCTAATATTAGTCTTTAAAGTTTTTAGTTCTCTGAACACCCTCCTCTAATAACTTCATCTGTTGGAAAACTTGGTCTTGATATTCGTCAAGCTCAAAATAGTCCTCTGATCTTCTCATTTTCCAAGGATTTGTATCACCTTGTTTCTCTCCTTCCTTATTACCATATCCTTTAATTGTACACCTTATTAGTTTTAATAAGGACAACAAAAAATTGCACCATTCAGAATTATTATTACCTGTGTTAGAACAGCCTGTGGAACTCCATTATCAACACTATTTAGCCACTCAACTGCTCCCTATTCTCTTTATCCAGGACCCTACAGTTTTCCAGATACCTGGTTCTACTAATGACCTCATTTCATGTGTCAGATTACCTATGTTAATAATGTATGAATCAATAAATTCACTATAATAAAGGACATAAGTACAACATTTCTTTGCCCCAATTACCTTACAGACTCTAATGGCCAAGTTATGGTGTCAGACATCAAACCCCATGAATGGTCCAACCATGCTCTTATACACTTCAAATGGGAGGGTGGATCATGACCCTCGTGGATGCAGGACCTGTCTCCCCATCCTGTAGAAACTGGGCCACCATCTCTCCCTCGGGGTTTAGTCTCTCCCTGAGTGAGCATTCTCCACACATGAGTGGGGACATAGATGTCAATGCCCTGTGAGTCAATGCCTGGCTTATACAGATGCTAGATACCATTGCCCCCATTAAATCTGGGGAGGCACACAGAAATGTGAGAAAAACATGATTTTTTTAGCTAAATTTGATGTTTGCAGGGGATTCTGGGTAAGAAACTTTTAGGTGATCCATACAAGCCACACTTCCCTGGACTCCCCCAGGTGTGTAGTTTTCAGAAATGTATAGGTTTATTAGGTTTCCCTAGATGGCCACCGAACCCGGGCCCAAAAACGCAGGTGACCCCCTTGCAAAACCAGATTGTTTTGTGATCGATAATTTTGATGCCTCTACAATACATTTTGGGCACTTACGTGTCACAGGCACTTGGCCCAACCACACAAGTGAGGTAGCGTTTTTATCGGAAGACCTGGAAGAAGGCTGGGTAGTAGGAAACTTGTGCTGGCCCTGTGATCTCACAACTTCCCCACACATAAATGTGAGGAAAATGTGATTTTTTAACTACATTTCTGGGAAATGTTAGAGGATCCATGCAAGCCACACCTTCCTGGACTTCCCTGGGTGCCTAGTGTTTAGAAATGTCTGGGTTTGGTATGTTTCCCTAGATGGCCACCTAGCCCAAGACCAAAAACGGAGGTGACCCCCTTGCAAAACCAGTTTGTTATAGGATTGATAATTTTAATGTATCCACAATACGTTTTGGGCCCTTCTCTGTTGCGGGCACCCACACAAGTGAAGTAGCATTTTTATTGGGAGACCTGGGGTAGTGCTGGGTGGTAGGAAATTTGTGCCAGCCCAGTGATCACACAACTTTCCCACACAGAAATGTGAGGAAAACATGTTTTTTTAATCTCAATTTCAGGTTTGCACGGGATTCTGGGTAAGAAAACATTGGGTGTCCCTGTAAGCCAAGCCTCCCTGAACTCTCCCCAGGGTGTCTAGTTTTCATAAATGTGTGGGTTTGGCATGTTTCCCTAGATGGTAGCCCAGCCCAGGACCAAAAATGCAGTTGACCCCCTTGCAAAACCAGGTTGTTTTGTGATAGATAATTTTGATGCCTCCACAATACGTTTTTGGCCCTTGTCTGTCACGGGCACTTGGCCCACCCACACAAGTGAGGTAGAATTTTTATTGGGAGACCTGGGGTAACGCTGGGTGGTAGGACATTTGTGCAGCCCAGTGATTCCACAACTTTCCCACACAGAAATGTGAGGAAAATGTGCTTCATTTTAGCTCAATTTGAGGTTTGAAGGTGATTCTGGGTAAGAATAAATTGGGGATTCACGCAAAGCACACCTCCCTCGACTCCCCAGGTGTCTAGTTTTCAGAAATGTGTGAGTTTGGCAGATTTCCCTAGATGGCTGCCAGGGTAAGTTAATGGTTCATAAAAAAAGGTATTCACCAATGACTTTACGAACTAAAATCCGCAAAAGTCACTGTTAATAATTTCAACATTTGATCAAAGAACCACTGACTTACAGCTTGTGAGATGTAAACCCACGTCAAGGCACCAAGTGCCTTACAGTCCATTCACATGCCTTTCATGCTTCACACACAGAAAACTGTTCACACTGCCAGCTGCGTGCCCAGCACAGTACAACACTTACATTTACAAACAGCACCGTTCAAGGGCCTAATACTCTCATATGTCAACATGACTAGCACCCCAATCTCCCCACCGTGCCCCCAAACATCAGACAACTCACAAACACACCTCAAGCAAGTCAATACACAAGCTGGCTACCAGCCACCAGCACACTGCCAGTCTACGCACTCTGCCAGTCAAGCGCCAGTCTGCACACACTGCCAGTCAGATGCCAGTCCACATGCACCATCAGCCAAACGCCAGTCCACACACAGCACCAGCCAAGGGCTAGTCAACATGCACCACCAACCAAGTGCTAGTCCACACGCATCACCAGCCAAGCACCAGTCCACACGCACCACCAGCCAAGCACTAGTCCACACTCACCGCCAGCACAAATGCTTGTCCACACATACTGCCAGCAAAGTGCTAGTCCACACACACTGCCAGCGAAATGCCAGTCCACACACACCACCAGCCAAGTGCCAGTCCATATCACAGCCAGCCAAGTGCCAGTGCACACAAACCGCATTCCAAGCACAAGTCTACACACATCGCCAGCCAAACACCAGTCCAGACTCACCACCAGACAAGCGCTAGTCCACTCGCACCGCCAGCCAATCGCTAATCCATACGCACTGCCAGACAAACGCCAGTGCACGTAAACCGTCAGCCGAACTCCAGTTCACACACACAGAAACTTTTCCTGGTGTCTAGTTTTTTTCTGTCCCCCTTAAGGGCAGATGGGTCTAAAAATATGGCCGATCTGCCCCAACGGGGGACATAAAACAGCTACAATATCGTCCCGATAAAGGGGAGCAACCCATGGCCAAGTAACGCTCTCCAACATATAAATAAAGAAAATTCCTAGTGTCTAGTGGCTTTCTGCAGCCCCTTGGGGGCATATGGGCCTAGAAATAAGGCTGATCTGGCCCGGGGGGGCAAAGTGGTCAAAATATTGTCCCCATAATGGTGGGCGGCCCTTGCCCAAGGAGCCACTCCCAAACATATAAATAAGTAAAATCCCTGGTGTTTTGTGGCTTTCTGCGTCCCTTGTGGGCAGGTGGGCCTAACAAATATGGCCAATCTGTCCCCGGGGGGGCAGAAAATGGCCAAAATATTGACCCCCCCATAATGGGAACTAACTCTTGTCCAAGGGGCCACTCCCCAACATATAAATAAGTTGAATATCTGGTGCCTAGTGGCAATCTGCCCCCTGGGGATAGATGGGCCTAAAAATAAGGCCAAGCTGCCCCCTGGGAGGTCAGAAAACAGCCAAAACAGTACCCAAATCATTTGGGAGCAACCCTTGTCTAAGGGGCCACACCCCTCAACCAAATATTCTACAAAAATGAAACCCTGGTGGCCCAGTGGTCATTCCTGCTCTGCTATCATGGCCCCACCTGCGTTTGCATAGCTGGAATGGAATATATGTTGTTACTTAGCAGGCCATTACTTCGCAAGTTTTTACTACGATGTTTTTACATCGCAAATACCATTACTACGCAAGATTTAACTGCGCATGCTTTTAGTTTGCAAATACATTTAAAAGTACTAAATATGCAATTACTTCGCAGTATATTACTAAGTATACAACTTCGACGCATTTTTGACTCTTTTTAACTATACTAAACACAGTAATAGAAACGTATCCACTGTTACGGGATGACATGGTAATATGTGTTTAGGGTGGGGTAATATTGTTAGAAAATGACAATTAAATCAATATTCCTTTTTAAAATAAATACCCTTTTTTTTTTAAATAAAAAAATTAAGTATTTTTCATTACACAAATTTAATATGCCCTTCACCCTTTCTGAAAATTTAAAAAAAGATTTTTTTTTTTATAATTAATTTAATAGTTAATTCTAAATTCCCAAACCAAACATACAACATATATATCATTATGCAAACGATTTAAAATGTCTTTATGTTAAGAATACAATTTCTTTTCAAACTAAATTGTACCACCTTCCACTATTTCTACACATTCTCAATAACCAATAAAATCCCAACACTACCCTTACCCTCATGCACTACACTACCCTACACTACCCAAACACCACTACACTACCCTCCCTAAAACACTACCCCCTACACGTCCTATCCCCTTCCCCCAGTCCTGTCCCTACTATCTTACACTACCCTGCACGACCCCCCCGACACTACCCTTAAACACTGCGCTACACTACACAAACACCACACCACTACCCTAAACCCTAAAACACTACCCTACACTACACAAACACCACAACACTACCCTAAACCCTAAATCACTACCCCCTGCACGACCTTTCCCCTTCCCCCACTCCTGTCCCTACACTCAAACACAACCCTGCTTGACCCCCCCGACACTACCCAAAACCCTAAAACACTACCCTACACTACACAAACACCACAGCAGTAATCTAAATCACTACCCCCTGCACGACCCTCCCCCTTCACCACAACACTACCCTAAACCCAAATTCACTACTCTACACTACATAAACACAACCCTAAAACCTAAAAGACTACCATACACTACACAAACACCACAACACTACCCTAAACTCAAATACACTACTCTACACTACATAACCACAACCATAAAACCTAAAAGACAACCCCCTGCAAGACCCCAAAAACTACACTGCCCCACTTACCTCTCTCTCCTCGTGGTCCCTCGCTTCACTGTGCTTCCTCTCTTCTCCTCCTTCAGGCGTCGTCAGAGCTGCACGTCGTTGTTCTCTCTTCTCCTGCTTCAGGCGTCGTCAGAGCTGCACGTCGTTGTTTGGAAACGGAAGCACCTCCTTTTCCAAACAATGATGTGAATAGTCAGCAAAGTAATTGACTTTGCGAAGTAACGGTATATGCGAAGTAGAAGCATGCGAACTTAAAGCATGCGAAGTAAAAGATCCTGCTAAGTAAAAAATGCGTAGTAATGGTAAGTCGTAGTAGTGGCCGCGAAGTAATGGTAGATTACCACTGGAATGCACTGCAAAGAGACACTGGTTGAAAGAAAAAACACTTTCCTCTCCTCCCTGTGCCTCTTGCCATCCCCCTAGGAGGAAACACTCACCATTTCCTCCTTTGTGCTGGAAGCAATGGCTTCCAGCATGTCCCCGGACTGCTCTGATGATGTTGGCGCGCCATGCAAGCGCTGACGTCATCAGAGTCCTCAGGGGCGGTGGCAGCGGAAGCTCTTCCACTGCCATCCCCGTTGGGTGCCTATAGTTTGGTGGCCCATGGGGGAAGCGCTAGCGCTTCTCCTGTGGGTAGTTGCGAGGACGGAATGGTTCCATCCTCAGCACATGCCCACCGTGCCTGAGGACAGAAACGTTCCATCCTCAGCACGGACGGGGTTGTTTGAGTTCTGTGTGAACCATGGTGATTGTATTTATTGATTTTGAGTTAAGCGTATGGATTACTCCATCACAAATGTGATCCCATCCACCTTATTTCATGAGCTTTATATTCTATGGCCCTTCAAATAAGATGGACAGGCTACCCGTCATGTTTTTGATGGAGTAACACGCTAGCCAAATGCTAAATCAGACCCTAAGTAATCAGAAAATGTTTTTCTGTTGCAACTTTTGAGGATTTAGTCTGAGGTTTTCATAAGAACTCAGTTCAGAAAAGCATGACAGTCCTTCAGATTTGATTCATTCTAAAATTTTCAGAGTGTCAGACTATTGCAAATGGTAGATATTATTTGCGGTTTGTAGAATCATATTTTATTCATATAGTGCACAGTGGGTACAGTGTCCATATATAATGGCCTTCCAAATGTTCAAGGCCAACACAAGGGCCACATACCTGGTTCCCCTGTTTTCGCTATCCATTGTGTTTGGCCTGCAGCCATGCCCAGCTGGGCTGAGCACACTCCATTTTTTTCGCTATGCTCAATGCTGATTCCTAATTCCCATACATTTAGTATTTTTTGGGCTTAGGGCATAGCCTTGGTAAAGCACAACACCCACTCCGCAGCCAATAGTATTTTCTTCACATATGGAGGTGTCTTTGTCCACAGTATGTGGTCATACGCCTCCTCAAATTACTAAATTGTCTGTTGGGTACTGCATCTTTGTCACACTGCAAGATGTTTACCCATTTCAGCTAAACGGGAGCATGCCCACAGAACCTACTGATCATAACCTATGGTTGTACACCGGGGACCCCAAGCAAAGCTCATGGCCTTCAATGTCAAACAAACCTTCTTTCAGTAGTCCCTGGAAATTCAACATAGCTATGTTCATGGCCTGCGCTTCTGATAGTGAAAGCAAATGAGTGCTGTGTTTGTAGGCATATGGCATGGCCTTCATACACATTCTGTTCCAAATCCCCTGCTTGCAGTGCCTGTGGGGCACCTGCTATAGCTGTGCCCAGCATACACCGCTACAGTGTCTGATGCCATTTATAACAGCAGAAGGTGAAAAACTGCACAAAGAAAAACATTTATTTAAAAAAGATAAATTCTTGAATGATAACCTGAAGATTGTGTCAAAAGAAATGGGACAATATTTTACTGTAGTCTTTAAGTTAACTTTGTCATTGAAAAATGAGATGATGCTTGTAGGAGTACATTTTGGAAAACCTGGAAATATCTGAAACAAATGAAATAAGATTGAGGTGTATGGGTCACGGACTTTGGAATAGCCAGTGTTTCAAAATCATTGCAAAAGAAGACATCAGAATATGAAGTCCCAAATACGAATCTTTATTTTCAATTTTGTTAACTAATTTAAACAAACTGAGGGCTCGATTCACAAACTGCATTTTGTAGTACTTAATGTAGTACTACAATAGTACTACTCACATAATACAAAATGCAAGTCAAAAACCTACAGCTGGAGACCTCCAAGCCTGCCTTTCCTGACTTTTCATGTGGAAGTCTCCAGCAGGTGAGAGGAGATATCTGCATAAGTCGTTATACATTTTTGTAATGAATGTGGAAAGGGACCAGCGGGGTGGTGGAAAATGATGAATACTTACTACTAAGGGCCCGATTCCGATCCCGGTTGTAAAACATCCCGACCAACACGAATCAGGAATGGCTTCCGACCGACACGTACACGCGCTGTCCGAACGACGTAGTACGATCCAACGCGTGTCAAATACAAATGACTCACATGGAGCACTATACGGACGAGCTACTCGGTAGGGAATGAATCTGTCCGAGCGAGAAGTCCCAGAAAGAGCCGGACGCGACCGACTCATACGCGAACAATGCAACATAAAATAGCGTGAATGGGACCGACTCGGACTACCCCGCAAATACATGAAAAAGCATCCGTTGCGGTCAACGGAACGTTTCCCTCATGCTCAACAAAATACAACAGAAACAGACAGATATTGTCCAAACAAGCATTGTCAAAGGCAAATAAAAACTTTTCAAATGAAGACACACCCACAACTCCGCCTGCATAAAGGGCCAAAATCCTTACCATGATCCTTTGCAAATTCCACAGACCTGGCAGCAGATACCACCACTACACTGATACATACACTCAAAACAAACACAGCACACAACTTGTACACCACCTGTCAAATACCACACTCACAAACCCACACCTTTACTCATACTCACCCACCCTCACCTTCACACTTACCCACACATCCATCTCCACCACCACCCATCATCATGCCCCCAAAGAAGAATCCAAAGTTCACAGACAGTGAGTTGGAAGTCCTGGTAGATGAAATTCTCAGAGTAGAGCCACATTTATTTGGCACCTTGGTCCAACAGACTCCCCTGTCCCAGAAAACCAAGATGTGGGAGAAGATTGTCAACAAAGTGAACGCTCAAGCACCTTGTCCGCGCACAACGGAAGATATCAAGAACAGGTACTACGATGTGTGAAGGAGGATCAAGAAGCTCATCAACAGAGAGCATGAACTGAGTCAGCGGACTGGCGGTGGCCCTCCTGCAACACCTGTGCACTTCACTACCTGGGAGGAGAAGGTGCAGGCCATCCTACCAACGGAGGGCGTACATGGAATATCAGGAGTACCAGAGCCTGGTGAGTACAGACTCAAATTGCCAATATTGATAGCAAATACACAGCCACAGACATCACTGTCAAGTACACAGCAATACAAATCTGCATCAGCAAAGCCACTACAACAGTATGCAAATGAACCTGTGACGTGTATGCCAGTTAGACAAACAAAATACCAGCAATCACAGAGTAAAATGTAACTATTTCATGATATGTAACAACTTACCAAATAACACATCAAGGCTTTGGGCTCAAAACAGCAACCACCACTGTCAGCCATCTTGCCAGCAATGTTTCACTCACTCACAGGGAAGCAGAGTCAAAAGGAAGGAAGTCTGGGTTTGCTGGGAAGGTGTGTGTAGCTGAAAGCATGATGGGAGTCGTTGTCACAGCCAACAGTCCCCCTCCCACATGGCCCCACAAGCCCACCTTGAACCATGCACATCTCACAGGGAGTGAAAAAGTACTGGCAAGATGGCTGACCCTGGGCTCTGGTGTGTGAAGCACAAGGCCCTGTAGGGAGTAGTGCTCAAACAAACACCAGGCCATACAGTCAGACATCTGAACCTAAAGTTTTACTCCCTGTCATGGAAGCATGGATCATGGTGGCCTATCTGGTCTGGGGGGGAGGAGTAGTGCTAGCTCTAACTGCATCTACCAGCAGGCCCTGTCACACACACACACACACACACACACACCTCCCACCAACACCAAACAACACACCTGGGACTATGCTCTCCAAGAGAGTGAGGGAAAATTGACTCCCAAGATGTCTGACACTGGGCGCTGGTGTGGGGAGCACAAGGCCCTGCTGGGAATTGTGCACAAACAAACACCTGGCTACCACTGTCAGCCATCTTGCCATTGCTGTTTCACTCACTCACAGGGAAGCAGAGTCAAAAGGAAGGAAGTTTGGGTCTGCTGGGAAGGGGTGTGTAGCTGAAAGCATGATGGGAGTCGTAGTCACAGCCAACAGTCCCCCTCCCACATTGTTATGTTTCATATAGGTACCCTAATATAGGCCCGGGTAATATCTTACACCTTCACCTACATTCCCCCCCTATACTACACAGTAACGGACCTTTTAGGATTGAACCTTTACCTAGTTCTAGTCCTGGGCACAGAAGGAGGGTTTCTCTGTGAAAAATAGTGTCCTATAACTTCATCAATAGACTCACACAGTATGAATGAATATTCATAAGGGCTCTGGGAAACCAGGCTGGGGCTACACCACCTACTTAATATCTACGTACACGGTTCATCCCATACGTCATCCTTAAACACAACAATGGCTAACACAAGAACCAAGGGACAAAGGAACCCTAGATACTTTCTGCATAAATACCACACAGCTTGTTAGTGTTAGGCAGAGTGAACCGAGACTTCCAGGCCGACACACTGACCAGAGACGCTGAGGCTCCTGCATGCAGACGCTCCAGTTGACAGTGGTCTAACACATCCCTTGCGGGCTGTCCAACTCGAGACCAGGACGGGGTCCCACACTCTCTCTCTCCAGGTAATGGGGTTCGACCAAATCCTAGAGGGATTCTTGGCTTCGCACCTACTCACATGCTAGGTACACTTAGGTACATCTAGATAGGCATCGTAGGAGTACACACTTTCTTTTATCATGTATTTTATATCCATGTATGCATTTATGATTATTGCAAAATGGTAGAACTGTACTATCCATTTGTATTCACTATACTGCTGATTATATATATCTGCTACTGTCTCACAATTATTGCAGCTCATATATTTTACGCTAGAATAACAACTGTTCAATAAATACTTATTGAAACGCCCAGACTGTTTATTCTGTGTAACTCTCTGAGACCGAGTAAGTAAGCACGAGTGACTGAGCGAAAAGTAGTATATTGTCTCCACGATCCTGAGGGATCAGGGTTGTCATGTTCTAAGGTTGCCAGAAACTATTCTCTCCCCGATAAGAGGAGACACTAGTGGCACTGTGAGCTAGCTAATGCAAAGAGGCTAACATTTTCGGTGGGGGTGTTCAGAGTCAGTCTGCCACCAAGCCCACAGTTCATGTTATCCGAACGCGCAGATTCTGTATAGGTTATATATAGGAACTATACGACATGGCGCCGCCAACGATGGTTGGGTACTTATTTAACAGTAGAATCTGAGTAGTTCAGTCGTGCTAATTCTCAGAGACCCCTACTCACAAAACACCAGAGACGTCTGTAGTGGGTGGGCACAAATTCCAAACACAATGAGAAGATGTACGGAGCGCTGAAACTTTTCAGACACTCACCCCCAGTCACAGATCTGGGTTGAATCCATCATCGTTCTTTAGCTCACTTCGCCACCCCAGTTCAGACACAGCAATATGCAAATCAGTCTTGACCCTGTGCCTCATGGGATCAGTCCAGCACAAACTGCCAAGCCATGTCTTCCCTGGACCGGAAACACACATCCTGGTACCAGTTTCGGGCTAACAGCCCTCATCAGCCAGGCTAGCTTGAATCCAGTGGCAAAGTGAGCAAGGGACCCACGTCTGGGCATACCCTGCCAACTTAGGGCGAACAAAGCAAACACAAGGAGATGATGGACGGAGCGCTGAAACTTTTCAGACACTCACCCCCAGTCACAGATCTGGGTTGAATCCATCATCGTTCTTTAGCTCACTTCACCACCCCAGTTCAGACACAGCCATATGCAAATCAGTCTTGACCCTGTGCCTCATGGGAACAGTCCAGCCCAAACTGACAAGCCATGTCTTCCCTGGACCGGAAACAAGCATCCTGGTACCGGTTTCGGGCTAACAGCCCTCATCAGCCAGGCTAGCTTGAATCCAGTGGCAAAGTGAGCAAGGGACCCATGTCTGGGCATACCCTACCAACTTAGGGCGACCAAAGCAAACACAAGGAGATGATGGTCGGAGCGCTGAAACTTTTCAGACACTCACCCCCAGTCACAGATCTGGGTTGAATCCATCATCGTTCTTTAGCTCACTTCGCCACCCCAGTTCAGACACAGCCATATGCAAATCAGTCTTGACCCTGTGCCTCATGGGAACAGCCCTCATCAGCCAGGCTAGCTTGAATCCAGTGGCAAAGTGAGCAAGGGACCCACGTCTGGGCATACCCTGCCAACTTAGGGCGAACAAAGCAAATTCCACCACAGCTGAGTAGGCGAAAACATCCTATTTATTAGCTGTTGGTTAATCAAGCTTGAAGGACACAGTGTTCCTAAAATTGTGCATAACACCTTATCTTAGTTCCCTTGAACAAACTTCTTCTTTGAAAAAATGACTGAGACAGGAGATGACCAAGTAGTAAACGTACACATCTCAGACAGAGAAGAAGATTTAAACGCAATTCATATTGCACCTAAATTCAGACGTACAATCACCCTGAAACTGTTAGACAATAGTTTATAAGCTAGGGGTGGCATAGTAGTCTTCGTGATTGAGGCACACGAATCAAACAAAACAGAGGTATTTTATTCGTGGGTTACATTCCCAGCAGCAGATGCAAGAACACAGACATTTCACTACTATACAGAAGGAGATGCACCAGTGGAATATGGTCCGTTCGAGGACATAGAGGTTCCACTCACGTACCAGGAACACTTATACTGGTTTAAAGGCGCCCTACCCCATATAAGACACAGAGTAAGATTAGGCCCGCTCGGAGGAGATGGGGCAACATGGCCAATATTAGCGGCCTACACACCACATCCTGACATTGACACAATGCCACAGGCAGACTTACTCTTACAACACAAGGATTTAATTAAAATCTACAAGAAATCTGACACAGTTTGTCATGAGGACTTTCACAGTCCAACCAACATCATTTGCAACAAATGGAACTCAAATTCAGGGTACGGCAACTAAAATTACACCACAAACATTACACGCAGTAATGGGCAAGATGCCCACGAAACGTGAACAAATGCCATTCTGGGTAGCTCAGAAAATAACTCAGCTCGAGGCAGTATTCCCGAATACTACCCCATATGAAAAACACAGAATGCTAACGATCTGCTTGCCCATGGGGATAACACCACAAGTAGAAGATTGTACTACTTGGGGCACAGTCTTTGCTGCCATATGTACCAGAACTTATGGTATTCCTTCTCTAGCTGTAGTACCAGATGTATTAAGACAAATACAAAACGAGTACGGAGCAGAACCTGCCCTAAATTTGGGGATGAAGTTACTAGGTAACTATGAGCAGGTATCAGCCATAATACTAGCTAATATTAAAGGGGAAGCAGCTTCAGTGGCAATCCGCCAACGCCTAAGGGAGTTCAGTCCTATAGACCAACAACACAAACTACCCAAAATAATTGAAACTGCATATGCAGAATTAGGCAGAGACAGTTTAGGTGGGAAAGCATTAAAACCCCAACTGATGGGCAGTTCTGAAAAGGACACTTCCAAGCAGACACCGGCTTCTTCTAAAAAGAAGTGGGATAATAAAAAACAACAAAGCTTTAAAGGAAACAGATCTCAATCCAGACGTAGATCTCCTCCACAGGAGCCCTCCGAAAAGAGGTATAACCTCAGGAATAGGGATAATATTAGGAAACCTGACAGGTATCAGGATACTGATACACGTTCCTCTCGTTCCTTTCAGGGCTCGACGAAAAACTCAGAGAGAGAAGAATGGTCAGAACACAAAGAAGAGCGTACAAAGTCCAGAGACAAGCAGCATGCTCAAGACTATACTTCCAAAAAAAGAAGAAAAGCCAAAATCAAAACCTCAGTTTAAAAAGAAGAAAGTTGCAGGCATAAAGATCAGACATGCCCAGAATTCTGAGGATGCAACTTCTGAATGGGGAATGGGCTCAGACGATGCTAGACAGCACGGCAGAAATAACAATAGCTCGCCAGAACCTGATGGAATTTCTGGTGACAACGGACTTGAATGATTACATCACGGTGGAAACACCAGATACAAGGGTGAGCGTCCCACATAAGTTACACGAAATAACACTCCAAATGGAGGGGGACAAGCCCAGGAAAGTTAAAGGTCTCTTTTGGGAAAACCTATCATCTGATTATGACATCCTGTTAGCTGAACAAGATTGGCCGCCAGCATTCATTATGGAGTGCCCTAGGGGAGAAACGGTAATTTTTCCAACATTTTCCGACCTCGTTCCCATTCATCTTAAACATGCATATGTACAGGAGTGGGCAGTTGCCCTAGCTCCAGCATTGTACAAAAATCATGCCGGATGGGATGAAGATTCAACCCACCACGTGATCCCGTTAAACGTTTCACCAAATGCACAGAGACAATATCCAATAAAGCAAGAAGCTAAAAAACAGGTCAGGGAGATCTTAGATCAACTTGAATACCAAGGGGTGATTGAAACATGCACCTCACCAATGAACAATCCTTTGTTTCCCGTATCAAAACCGGACAACTCATATCGTCTAGTTTTAGATTACAGACATTTAAACACATGCACAAAGACATTCGCTGTCCAAAACGCACATAGTGCCGCATTAATGAATAACATTATGCGGAAAAAATACAAAACTACACTTAATATCTCAAATGGATTTTTCTGCCAAAATATAGCGCCTGAAAGCAGGTATTTGACCTCATTCTCAGCGTTGGGGTCCCAGCGACAATTTTGTCATCTGCCTCAAGGGTATAAGAATAGCCCGGGGGTATTTTCAGCAAGAGTAACTGAGTTACTCCAAAATTTTGATGAGGAAGCATTGTGCTACGTGGATGATATTTATCTGACGGACGATGACTTAAAAAGGCACTTGACCAGGGTGAGCACCATTATCATGGGATTCGCCTCTGTGGGCTACAAATTTAATTTTAAGAAATCTAAAATAGCCCACCTCAATGTCCTGTTTTTAGGATACAAGCTTTCAAGTGAAGGGAAATGCCTGGGAGCTAACTTTTTAGAAAAGTGTGCGCTGCTCCAGCCTCCAAGACCATTAAAAAATCTACAATCGATACTGGGATTCCTAAATTTCGGCAGAACATACATTTTAGATTTCGCAGAAAAAGTAAAACCTTTCTACGACTTAATAAAACCTGACTTTTCAGTCAGACAATGGACACAGGAACACACAAACATCCTACGTTCACTACAAGAAGACATGATAGCTTCAAAACACTTACAGACATGCGTAAATGTACGCAACTTAGTGATCCGAGTAATAGCGGGTCAATGCGGGTACACTTACTTAACCTTCAATGAAGGCGAAACAGTACCAATCACATACAAATCACACCTGTACACAAACGCAGAAATGCGTTTCACTTCAACAGAAAAAATCCTGACAGCAGTTCAGACCGCTGTAGCAAGAGAAAGAGCACTGGCTCAGGGAAAACGCATAATAGTCGTGACCCCAGTACCAGCTTTAGAAGCTGTTACAAAGGCTAGCATTCCAAATGCTAAAGCCTTACATCCGAGATGGATACAATGGGCTAATTCCCTTACTTCAATGGATGTTGAATACAGATTTGATCCAAGTCTAAAAACACAGGCATTCCTGCAATACGATCAAGAATATCCTCTACCAAACGAAATTTTGCCTCTAGATCAGTATGAATATATTATTTACACTGACGGATCTGCTCAACCGGCCATAGGGAGTAAGCAACAATACATCGCAGCATGTGCAATCGTTAAAGGTCGCATGCGGGATGGAAAATTCCATCCAAGTTACACCAAAACACAATCTCTAGGAGACTGCACGGCTCAGTTGGCAGAGTTAAAAGCACTAATACTAGCACTGGTGTATACGGATCACAAATTCCCCACACTTATAGTGTGTGATTCCTTTTACTGTGCACAATCATACAATGAATATTTATATCATCGGGAACAAAACGGGTTCAAAGATGCAAAAGGTAGCACAATTAAGCATAAAATGCTATGGGAACAGGTAGTTGAGTTGAAGAACGAACTACCGAGGGCTCACGTGATTCATACACTGAGTCATCAGCGTGATGGCGTTCACGTTGAAGGGAATTCATTGGCTGATAAAGCCGCGAAGGGGGCTGTACGCACAGCGTCCGTAGCTGCAATCACTCGTTCAAAAACAAGGATAGATTATGGTGGCTGTTATTTCATCAAGCAAAAACAGAGGAGCAGTACCAAAGAAATTTCCACTCAAATACTCCTACAAGTTAGATGCAAACAACATTCCATATGCTCAGATTCCTGGAGTGGGGGACAGAGTAATACCAAATATGGATCGTAGGCAAGGTTTAATTCTAGCAGCACACGAGGGTTTGGGCTCTGCGCATACAGGCGTTACAGCGACTATTTCATTGTTGAAACAGCACTACTGGTGGCCAGGTCTAACAAAGCAAATGAAGGACTATGTCTTGAAATGTGACATCTGCCAACAGATGAAAGGCTCCACCATAAAACGCCAGGCACAGACACTGTTACTAAAATCAGACAAACCACTTGCTTGTGTGTATCTGGACCAATGCGGCCCCTTACAATCTGATGGGGCTTACAAGTATATCATGGTTGCAGTGGATTCCTGCTCAAGATTCCTAAGGGTTTGGCATCAGCTCTCGGCTGACGCTCGAACTGTTATAAAAGATTTGCGAGTCTTTATCAGGACATACGCAGTTGGCACGTACCATTCTGACCATGGCCCGGCGTTTAGCTCTCGGGCTTACAAAGAGGCCATGGAAAGTATGGGCGTAGCATTGCGGTACTCCTCTCCGTACCATCCTGAGGAAATTCGGCTGTGGAGAGGAAAAACCAGGACTTAAAGCAATCTTTAACAGCTAGGGTATTAGGCAAGGGCGGTAGTTGGGTCAATCATCTCTACGGGGTACAGCGAGCACTCAATAACCAGCCAAGAAATTCTATAGGGGGTGTCACTCCATATGAGGTCCTATTTGGGACAAGAATGTGGGTACCTGATCTTGATTGTGAAGGCACAGTGGCGGATGAGAAACCATTTGATATCCATGATTGTTTGGCTGTTTTACGGGATCTAAATGAATCCAGGAAACAACAAAGTAACGTCCTCCAGAAACAGACCGCCACTGGGGAAGTCAAGGCAAACATGGCAAGACCTGTCTGGATCCCAAAGGTCGGGGATCGGGTCAGAGAAAAAATAGCGGACAAAAAAGAATTTGGACCATCATACAGAAAGCTTGTACCTGTTCGAGCGGTTCAAGGAACAAGAACTGTACTTTTGCCGTCTCTTGCCGGAAAAAAGGAGAAAAGATTTGTCTCAATCGACTTAATCAAACCACACTATGTGGCCGATACTGAACAGTAGGCCTCTTGGACTCCACAGTAGCAGACCCCCTCCTCTAGCTACAATCCAAGAAGTTCAAACAGAAAGACTCATCACGTTTGAAGAGCCTCCTGTACGCAATGAAGGACTAAGCAACAATGCTATGGAACTCGTTCCCCTTGAACCAGAAGTTCATCTTCAAAATTCAATTCAAAACAACACACAAGTTGCAATTAGACCAAATACAGATGTCTACGTCAACATGCCTCGACAAGAGCAAAATGCGATTTCAACAAATCCCGATGCAATTCCTACAATTGATCGAACTGCTTCTGGCTACTTCATGAACTTTGATACGTTTTCTTTGGATCCAAGTGAACCTGAAACGATGCCAGCCCAAAAATCACGTAAACAGCAAGCTAGAGACATGTGAACTTTCTCAAAAAGACTTACCTGGTGTCGCCTTGGGTAGAACTATGGGTAATTACTGGGATGCTATTTTTTATTTTCTGGCTAGGCTTAGCTCACTGGATTCAAGCAAGCCTGGCTGATGACGGCTGAAATGCCAGAAACCGGTCCTAGGATGCTTGTTTCCGGTCCAGGGAAGACATGGTTTGGCAGTTCGGGCTGGACTGTTCCCATGAGGCACAGGGTCAGACTGATTTGCATATGGCCATGTCTGAACTGGGGTGGTGGAGTGAGCTAAAGAATGATGATGGATTAAACCCAGAT
This sequence comes from Calotriton arnoldi, assembly GCA_963921515.1. Taxonomy (NCBI): domain Eukaryota; kingdom Metazoa; phylum Chordata; class Amphibia; order Caudata; family Salamandridae; genus Calotriton; species Calotriton arnoldi. Next base: position 432,256 of record CAWUFW010002205.1, on the reverse strand, counting down.
CAGTTGACTGGGGGTGAGTGTTTGATTGGCTCAAACGTTCCGTCCATCATCCCCTTTTGTATCGCTTTGGTCGCCCTAAGTTGGTGGGGGTATGCCCAGACGTGGGTCCCTTGCTCACTTTGCCACTGGATTCAAGCAAGCCTGGCTGATGACGGCTGAAATGCCAGAAACCGGTCCTAGGATGCTTGTTTCCGGTCCAGGGAAGACATGGTTTGGCAGTTCGGGCTGGACTGTTCCCATGAGGCACAGGGTCAGACTGATTTGCATATGGCCATGTCTGAACTGGGGTGGTGGAGTGACCTAAAGAATGATGATGGATTAAACCCAGATCAGTTGACTGGGGGTGAGTGTTTGATTGGCTCAAACGTTCCGTCCATCATCCCCTTTTGTATCGCTTTGGTCGCCCTAAGTTGGCGGGGGTATGCCCAGACATGGGTCCCTTGCTCACTTTGCCACTGGATTCAAGCAAGCCTGGCTGATGATGGCTGAAATGCCAGAAACCGGTCCTAGGATGCTTGTTTCCGGTCCAGGGAAGACATGGTTTGGCAGTTCGGGCTGGACTGTTCCCATGAGGCACAGGGTCAGACTGATTTGCATATGGCCATGTCTGAACTGGGGTGGTGGAGTGAGCTAAAGAATGATGATGGATTAAACCCAGATCAGTTGACTGGGGGTGAGTGTTTGATTGGCTCAAACGTTCCGTCCATCATCCCCTTTTGTATCGCTTTGGTCGCCCTAAGTTGGCGGGGGTATGCCCAGACGTGGGTCCCTTGCTCACTTTGCCACTGGATTCAAGCAAGCCTGGCTGATGACGGCTGAAATGCCAGAAAGCCGGTCCTAGGATGCTTGTTTCCGGTCCAGGGAAGACATGGTTTGGCAGTTCGGGCTGGACTGTTCCCATGAGGCACAGGGTCAGACTGATTTGCATATGGCCATGTCTGAACTGGGGTGGTGGAGTGAGCTAAAGAATGATGATGGATTAAACCCAGATCAGTTGACTGGGGGTGAGTGTTTGATTGGCTCAAACGTTCCGTCCATCATCCCCTTTTGTATCGCTTTGGTCGCCCTAAGTTGGCGGGGGTATGCCCAGACATGGGTCCCTTGCTCACTTTGCCACTGGATTCAAGCAAGCCTGGCTGATGATGGCTGAAATGCCAGAAACCGGTCCTAGGATGCTTGTTTCCGGTCCAGGGAAGACATGGTTTGGCAGTTCGGGCTGGACTGTTCCCATGAGGCACAGGGTCAGACTGATTTGCATATGGCCATGTCTGAACTGGGGTGGTGGAAGTGAGCTAAAGAATGATGATGGATTAAACCCAGATCAGTTGACTGGGGGTGAGTGTTTGATTGGCTCAAACGTTCCGTCCATCATCCCCTTTTGTATCGCTTTGGTCGCCCTAAGTTGGCGGGGGTATGCCCAGACGTGGGTCCCTTGCTCACTTTGCCACTGGATTCAAGCAAGCCTGGCTGATGACGGCTGAAATGCCAGAAACCGGTCCTAGGATGCTTGTTTCCGGTCCAGGGAAGACATGGTTTGGCAGTTCGGGCTGGACTGTTCCCATGAGGCACAGGGTCAGACTGATTTGCATATGGCCATGTCTGAACTGGGGTGGTGGAGTGAGCTAAAGAATGATGATGGATTAAACCCAGATCAGTTGACTGGGGGTGAGTGTTTGATTGGCTCAAACGTTCCGTCCATCATCCCCTTTTGTATCGCTTTGGTCGCCCTAAGTTGGCGGGGGTATGCCCAGACGTGGGTCCCTTGCTCACTTTGCCACTGGATTCAAGCAAGCCTGGCTGATGACGGCTGAAATGCCAGAAACCGGTCCTAGGATGCTTGTTTCCGGTCCAGGGAAGACATGGTTTGGCAGTTCGGTCTGGACTGTTCCCATGAGGCACAGGGTCAGACTGATTTGCATATGGCCATGTCTGAACTGGGGTGGTGGAGTGAGCTAAAGAATGATGATGGATTAAACCCAGATCAGTTGACTGGGGGTGAGTGTTTGATTGGCTCAAGCGTTCCGTCCATCATCCCCTTTTGTATCGCTTTGGTCGCCCTAAGTTGGCGAGGGTATGCCCAGACGTGGGTCCCTTGCTCACTTTGCCACTGGATTCAAGCAAGCCTGGCTGATGACGGCTGAAATGCCAGAAACCGGTCCTAGGATGCTTGTTTCCGGTCCAGGGAAGACATGGTTTGGCAGTTCGGGCTGGACTGTTCCCATGAGGCACAGGGTCAGACTGATTTGCATATGGCCATGTCTGAACTGGGGTGGTGGAGTGAGCTAAAGAATGATGATGGATTAAACCCAGATCAGTTGACTGGGGGTGAGTGTTTGATTGGCTCAAACGTTCCGTCCATCATCCCCTTTTGTATCGCTTTGGTCGCCCTAAGTTGGCGGGGGTATGCCCAGACGTGGGTCCCTTGCTCACTTTGCCACTGGATTCAAGCAAGCCTGGCTGATGACGGCTGAAATGCCAGAAACCGGTCCTAGGATGCTTGTTTCCGGTCCAGGGAAGACATGGTTTGGAAGTTCGGGCTGGACTGTTCCCATGAGGCACAGGGTCAGACTGATTTGCATATGGCCATGTCTGAACTGGGAGTGGTGGAGTGAGCTAAAGAATGATGATGGATTAAACCCAGATCAGTTGACTGGGGGTGAGTGTTTGATTGGCTCAAGCGTTCCGTCCATCATCCCCTTTTGTATCGCTTTGGTCGCCCTAAGTTGGCGGGGGTATGCCCAGACGTGGGTCCCTTGCTCACTTTGCCACTGGATTCAAGCAAGCCTGGCTGATGACGGCTGAAATGCCAGAAACCGGTCCTAGGATGCTTGTTTCCGGTCCAGGGAAGACATGGTTTGGCAGTTCGGGCTGGACTGTTCCCATGAGGCACAGGGTCAGACTGATTTGCATATGGCCATGTCTGAACTGGGGTGGTGGAGTGAGCTAAAGAATGATGATGGATTAAACCCAGATCAGTTGACTGGGGGTGAGTGTTTGATTGGCTCAAACGTTCCGTCCATCATCCCCTTTTGTACTCGCTTTGGTCGCCCTAAGTTGGCGGGGGTATGCCCAGACGTGGGTCCCTTGCTCACTTTGCCACTGGATTCAAGCAAGCCTGGCTGATGACGGCTGAAATGCCAGAAACCGGTCCTAGGATGCTTGTTTCCGGTCCAGGGAAGACATGGTTTGGCAGTTCGGGACTGTTCCCATGAGGCACAGGGTCAGACTGATTTGCATATGGCCATGTCTGAACTGGGGTGGTGGAGTGAGCTAAAGAATGATGATGGATTAAACCCAGATCAGTTGACTGGGGGTGAGTGTTTGATTGGCTCAAACGTTCCGTCCATCATCCCCTTTTGTATCGCTTTAGTTATAACTTTTAGCATGCTTATTAATGGGCGATATCTTCAACAAAGCTCCGCAACACAAAAAGTCAATTTTATTCTGAAGCCACATCAATCGTCCCATCGTGAGCAGAGAGACTTGTCATCAGTGAACATTACAGCAGTTCCTATACCGGATGGTATAGTTTGGGACAAGGTTGATTTCAAAATATTCGGTCCTACTGAACTTTTAAAAATTTCTCATGTATTTAAAATTTCATTAAGTGATATCATTACCTCCAGTACATTTTCTGATGATTGGGACTCTGAAACTGTTAATAATATGTTGCCTGACTTAAAGAAAACTGCTGCATTTCCGAACAATGAAATGTTAGACGGTACTTCAGACTGCGAAACATTGTACTGTTATCAACACTATGGTCATCATTTCCTGCACAAATCTATATCACCTAGAAATGTTTTTGAGTACCACCAGTGGGAACATTGCCCTATACCCCCTAAGGTATACAGTCTAAATATCGAATTTTAAATATCGATATGACAAAATATCGAGTTTTAAATATCGATTGGACAGAATATCGACTGTCAAAAATATAGTGGTACAGAATAGCGAAATGCAGGTAAGAAATATCGATTGTTATAATATCGAAGTTAGTAATATTGTCAGTCATAATATCGTTGTTAAAAATATCAATTTTTTTAGTGTTGTAAATGTTAGTTTATGTGTTAAAAGTATATATTATTTTTGTAATGTATGTTTTAATTTTTTAAAAGTAATGAATTTTATGTTAAATTATTTTTGTGTATTTTAGTTCTGTAGCGGGTTGTGGGTTTATAGGGGAATAGGGTGGGAAGTAATTTAATTATAATATATTAATTACGAATTTTTTTGAATTAATTAATTATATGTTAATTAATTTTTGCGTAATTTTATTCTGTAGCGGGATGTGGGTTTATAGGGGAATAGGGTGCGAAGTAATTTAATTTAAATTAATTAATTAATACATTAATTAATTAATATTTTTGTATTTAATAATTTATATTGCTAACTGAGTTAATTAATTAATTATTAATTAATTATACATGTATTAATAATAATTAATAATTTATTGGTAAATATGTTAATTGTGTTAAAAAAGTTAATAATGAGTAATTAATTTGATATTAATAATTAATAATTAATTTGTTAATATGTTAATTGTGTACTTTTTTTAGGAGTGGGTTGATTGTTGATAGGGGAGTAGGGTGGGAAGTAATATCATTTTTATTAACATTTTTAATATTTTTTATATAATATTTTTTTAAGTTATTTTATAGTGTTAATTGTGTGAATTAATTTATATTTGATGGAAATTAATGTTATCGTTAATTGTTATTAGTTAATTAATTAATTGATAATTAATTATGTTAATTTATAAATTTTTGACAATATTGGTGGTGACGTTTATAGGGAATATGGTGGGAGGTAAATTATTTTTTTAAATTAATTAATTGTTAATTAATGTTAATTATACTGCAGGAGTGGGAATACTAAATTAATCCTCTACGCTATCCAACACTTTCCCTACTGTTATACTTGGTGAAGTGGGAATAGTAAATTATTCCCACCCGCTATCCAACACTTTCCCTACTGTTGCACTCGCTGGAGTGGGAATAGTAATTTTTACCCACCAGCTATCCAACACTTTCCCTACTGTTGCACTCGGTGGAGTGGGAATAGTAATTTTTACTCACCCGCTATCCAACACTTTCCTTACTGTACACTCGTTGGAGTGGGAATAGTAATTTTTACCCTCCCGCTATCCAACACTTTCCCTACTGTTGCATTCACTGGAGTGGGAATAGTAATTTTTACCCTCCCGCTATCCAACACTTTCCCTACTGTTGCACTCACTGGAGTGGGAATAGTAATTTTTACCCTCCCACTATCCAACACTTTCCCTACTGTTGCACTCACTGGAGTGGGAATAGTAATTTTTACCCTCCTGCTATCCAACACTTTCCCTACTGTTGCACTCACTGGAGTGGGAATAGTAAATTATTCCCACATGCTATCCAACACTTTCCCTACTGTTGCACTTGCTGGAGTGGGAATAGTAATTTTTACCCACCCGCTATCCAACACTTTCTCTACTGTTGCACACACTGGAGTGGGAATAGTAATTTTTACACTCCCGCTATCCAACGCTTTCCCGACTGTTACACTTGGTGGTGTGGGAATAGTAAATTATTCCCATTTGCTATCCAACACTTTCCCTACTGTTGCACTCTCTGGAGTGGGAATAGTAATTTTTACCCTCCCGCTATCCAACGCTTTCCCTACTGTTGCATTCACTGGAATGGGAATAGTAATTTTTACCTTCCTGCTATCCAATGCTTTCCCTACTGTTACACTTGTTGGAGTGGGAATAGTAATGTTATCCCCTACGCTATGCAGTGTTTTCCCTCGTGTTATAATTAATGTAGTGTGAAATATTATTTAAAAACATTTTTTTAAAATAATTTAATTTATTATATCGAAAATTAAATTTTATATTTATATTACAGGTTTATTTAGATATATATGTAATTATAATTTAAAATATGTTTTTTTTTGTTTTTTGTCTTCATCTCACCAATAAGCTTCTGCAGATCTTAACCCCTTCGCTGCTAGGCCTTTTCCCCCCCTGTGCTAAGCCTTTTTTTGGCTATTTGGGGTAGTGCGCGCTTAGGCCCCTGTAACTTTTTGACCACATAAGGTAAGCACGCCAAATTTGCGTCCTTTTTTTCTAACATCATGTGGATTGTAAAGGTACCCAGGGTTTGTGGATTCCCCTGGAGGGGACCCAGAAATTAGCCAAAATACAGCAAAATTTTGTTTTTTGGGGAAAAAATGCGAAAAAAGGGCTACAGTTGAAAGCATCTTGTTTTTTCCCTGCAAATGGCATCAAAAAAGGGGTTGTGGTGATGAAATCACCATCTTCCCAGCTTTCAGGGACAAGCAGACTTTTGTCGGAAAACCAACTTTTTTTACACAGTTTTGGCATTTTTCTGGGACATAGCCTACTTTTGCTATTTTTTGTGCTTTCAACCTCATTCCAGTTAATGGTAGAAATGGGTATGAAACCAATAATGGATCCTGAAAAGCCATACATTTCTGAAAAGTAGACAAAATTCTGAATTCAGCAAGGAGTCATTTGTGTAGATCCTTAAAGTTTTCCTTATAGAAACTAACAGTTAAATGAAGGAAATATTGAAAATTAGTTGAAAAAAACAGCCATTTGTGTCAACGTTTTCACTGTAACTTCTTCTAATTATAACAGCTATTTGAAAGCAATATACCGTTATATCCGCTGGACCTTTCTGGTTGTGGGGATATATAGGACTTGTAGGTTCACCAAGAACCCGACGAACCCAGAGCCAATAACTGAGCAGCATCTTGCAATGGTTTTTTATTATGTACCAGGTATATAGCAATTATTTTGGGAAAATGTATACATGGAAAAATTGTTATGAAAGACACCTATGTATTTCTGAAATGGGAACAAAATGTAGATTTTAGAAACAGTAGATATTTGCACATTTCCGAAATTGGGAGTACCCAAACTAGCATGAGAATTATAGGTCATTTTTCAAAATGACTTATTTTTTACACATTGTCTTTCATTTGGATGGCAGAAATGCATCGAAAGTCAATAGGTAATAACAGTTGCTCTACAATTCTGTGTTACCCTAAGTCTCCCGATAAAAATGGTACCTCACTTGTGTGAGTAGGCCTTGTGCCCACAACAGGAAATGGCTCAAAATGCAACGTGGACGTACCACATTTTCACAATGAAAAATTACCCTTTTTTTGCAAAGTGCCTAGCTGTAGTTTTTGAACCCTAGCTCTGCGGGCACTTAGGGAAACCTAGCAAACCTATACATTTTTCAAAACTAGACACCCAGGGGAATTCAGGAAGGGGTGGCTTGACTGGCTCTCATCAGGTTCTGTTACCCAGAATCCCTTGCAAACCTAAAAAATTGGTAAAAAAAACACATTTTCCTCACTTTTCTGTGGTGGAAAGTTCTGGAATCTGCGCGGATCCACAAAATTCTACCCACCCAGCGTTCCCCCAGGTCTTCCAAAAACAATGGTACCTCACTTGTGTGGGTAGGCCTAGTGCCCGCGACAGGAAGCAGCGCAAAACGCGACGTGGACGCACCACATTTTCACAGTGAAAAATAACCCTTTTTTGGCAAAGTGCCTAGCTGTAGTTTTTGAACCCTAGCTCTGCCGGCACCTAGGGAAACCTAGCAAACCTATACATTTTTGGAAACTAGACACCCAGGGGAATCCAGGATGGGGTGACTTGACTGCCTCCCACCAGGTTCCGTTACCCAGAATTCCTCGCAAACCTAAAAAATTGTCAAAAAACCCACATTTTCCCCACATTTCTGTGGTGGAAAGTTCTGGAATATGCGTGGATCCACAAATTTCCACCCACCCCGCGTTCCCCAAAGTCTTACGAGAAAAATGGTACCTCACTTGTGTGGGTCGGCCTAGTGCCTGCGACAGGAAACGGCGCAAAACGCAACGTGGTCACACCTCAATTTCGCAGTGAAAAATGACCCTTTTTTGGCAAAGTGCCTAGCTGTAGTTTTTGAACCCTAGCTCTGCCAGCACCTAGGGAAACCTAGCAAACCTATACATTTTTTAAAACTAGACACCCAGGGGAATCCAGGATGGGGTGACTTGACTGCCTCCCACCAGGTTCTGTTACCCAGAATCCCTTGCAAACCTAAAAAATTGTCAAAAAAAACACATTTTCCCCACATTTCTGTGGTGGAAAGTTCTGGAATCTGCGTGGATCCACAAATTTCTACGCACCCCGCGTTCCCCAAAGTCTTACGAGAAAAATGGTACCTCACTTGTGTGGGTCGGCCTATTGCTTGCGACAGGAAACGGCGCAAAACGCAACGTGGTCACACCTCAATTTCGCAGTGAAAAATGACACTTTTTTGGCAAAGTGCCTAGCTGTAGTTTTTGAACCCTAGCTCTTCCGGCACCTAGGGAAACCTAGCAAACCTATACATTTTTTAAAACTAGACACCCAGGGGAATCCAGGATGGGGTGACTTGACTGCCTCCCACCAGGTTCTGTTACCGAGAATCCCTTGCAAACCTAAAAAATTGTCAAAAAAACAACATTTTCGCCACATTTCTGGGGTGGAAAGTTCTGGAATCTGCGTGGATCCACAAATTTCCACCCACCCCGTGTTCCCCAAAGTCTTATGAGAAAAATGGTACCTCACTTGTGTGGGTCGGCCTAGTGCCTGCGACAGGAAACGACGCAAAACGCAACATGGTCACACTTCAATTTCGCAGTGAAAAATAACCCTTTTTTGGCAAAGTGCCTAGCTGTAGTTTTTGAACCCTAGCTCTGCCGGCACCTAGGGAAACCTAGCAAACCTATACATTTTTGGAAACTAGACACCCAGGGGAATCCAGGATGGGGTGACTTGACTGCCTCCCACCAGGTTCCGTTACCCAGAATTCCTCGCAAACCTAAAAAATTGTCAAAAAAACCACATTTTCCCCACATTTCTGTGGTGGAAAGTTCTGGAATATGCGTGGATCCACAAATTTCCACCCACCCCGCGTTCCCCAAAGTCTTACGAGAAAAATGGTACCTCACTTGTGTGGGTCGGCCTAGTGCCTGCGACAGGAAACGGCACAAAACGCAACGTGGTCACACCTCAATTTCGCAGTGAAAAATGACCCTTTTTTGGCAAAGTGCCTAGCTGTAGTTTTTGAACCCTAGCTCTGCCGGCACCTAGGGAAACCTAGCAAACCTATACATTTTTTAAAACTAGACACCCAGGGGAATCCAGGATGGGGTGACTTGACTGCCTCCCACCAGGTTCTGTTACCCAGAATCCCTTGCAAACATAAAAAATTGTCAAAAAAACCACATTTTCCCCACATTTCTGTGGTGGAAAGTTCTGGAATCTGCGTGGATCCACAAATTTCCACGCACCCGCGTTCCCCAAAGTCTTACGAGAAAAATGGTACCTCACTTGTGTGGGTCGGCCTAGTGCTTGCGACAGGAAACGGCGCAAAACGCAACGTGGTCACACCTCAATTTCGCAGTGAAAAATGACACTTTTTTGGCAAAGTGCCTAGCTGTAGTTTTTGAACCCTAGCTCTTCCGGCACCTAGGGAAACCTAGCAAACCTATACATTTTTTAAAACTAGACACCCAGGGGAATCCAGGATGGGGTGACTTGACTGCCTCCCACCAGGTTCTGTTACCGAGAATCCCTTGCAAACCTAAAAAATTGTCAAAAAAACCACATTTTCCCCACATTTCTGGGGTGGAAAGTTCTGGAATCTGCGTGGATCCACAAATTTCCACCCACCCCGTGTTCCCCAAAGTCTTATGAGAAAAATGGTACCTCACTTGTGTGGGTCGGCCTAGTGCCTGCGACAGGAAACGACGCAAAACGCAACATGGTCACACTTCAATTTCGCAGTGAAAAATGACCCTTTTTTGGCAAAGTGCCTAGCTGTAGTTTTTGAACCCTAGCTCTGCCGGCACCTAGGGAAACCTAGCAAACCTATACATTTTTTAAAACTAGACACCCAGGGGAATCCAGGATGGGGTGACTTGACTGCCTCCCACCAGGTTCTGTTACCCAGAATCCCTCGCAAACCTAAAAAATTATCAAAAAAACCACAGTTTCCCCATATTTCTGTGGTGGAAAGTTCTGGAATCTGCGTGGATCCACAAATTTCCACCCACCCCGCGTTCCCCAAAGTCTTACGAGAAAAATTGTACCTCACTTGTGTGGGTCGGCCTAGTGCCTGCGACAGGAAACGGCGCAAAACGCAACGTGGTCACACCTCAATTTCGCAGTGAAAAATGACCCTTTTTTGGCAAAGTGCCTAGCTGTAGTTTTTGAACCCTAGCTCTGCCGGCACCTAGGGAAACCTAGCAAACCTATACATTTTTTTAAACTAGACACCCAGGGGAATCCAGGATGGGGTGACTTGACTGCCTCCCACCAGGTTCTGTTACCCAGAATCCCTTGCAAACCTAAAAAATTGTCCAAAAAACCACATTTTCCCCACATTTCTGTGGTGGAAAGTTCTGGAATCTGCGTGGATCCACAAATTTCCACCCACCCGGCGTTCCCCAAAGACTTACGAGAAAAATGGTACCTCACTTGTGTGGGGCAGCCTAGTGCTTGCGACAGGAAACGGCGCAAAACGCAACGTGGTCACACCTCAATTTCGCAGTGAAAAATGACACTTTTTTGGCAAAGTGCCTAGCTGTAGTTTTTGAACCCTAGCTCTTCCGGCACCTAGGGAAACCTAGCAAACCTATACATTTTTTAAAACTAGACACCTAGGGGAATCCAGGATGGGGTGACTTGACTGCCTCCCACCAGGTTCTGTTACCGAGAATCCCTTGCAAACCTAAAAAATTGTCAAAAAAACCACATTTTCCCCACATTTCTGGGGTGGAAAGTTCTGGAATCTGCGTGGATCCACAAATTTCCACCCACCCCGTGTTCCCCAAAGTCTTATGAGAAAAATGGTACCTCACTTGTGTGGGTCGGCCTAGTGCCTGCGACAGGAAACGACGCAAAGCGCAACATGGTCACACTTCAATTTCGCAGTGAAAAATGACCCTTTTTTGGCAAAGTGCCTAGCTGTAGTTTTTGAACCCTAGCTCTACCGGCACCTAGGGAAACCTAGCAAACCTATACATTTTTTAAAACTAGACACCCAGGGGAATCCAGGATGGGGTGACTTGACTGCCTCCCACCAGGTTCTGTTACCCAGAATCCCTCGCAAACCTAAAAAATTATCAAAAAAACCACAGTTTCCCCACATTTCTGTGGTGGAAAGTTCTGGAATCTGCGTGGATCCACAAATTTCCACCCACCCCGCGTTCCCCAAAGTCTTACGAGAAAAATGGTACCTCACTTGTGTGGGTCGGCCTAGTGCCTGCGACAGGAAACGGCGCAAAACGCAACGTGGTCACACCTCAATTTCGCAGTGAAAAATGACATTTTTTGGCAAAGTGCCTAGCTGTAGTTTTTGAACCCTAGCTCTGCCGGCACCTAGGGAAACCTAGCAAACCTATACATTTTTGAAAACTAGACACCCAGGGGAATCCAGGATGGGGTGACTTGACTGCCTCCCACCAGGTTCTGTTACCCATAATCCCTTGCAAACCTAAAAAATTGTCAAAAAAACCACATTTTCCCCACATTTCTGGGGTGGAAAATTCTGGAATCTGCGTGGATCCACAAATTTCCATGCACCCCGCGTTCCCCAAGGTCTTCCAAAAACAATGGTTCCTCACTTGTGTGGGTAGGCCTAGTGCCCGCGACAGGAAGTAGCGCGAAACGCAACGTGGACGCACCACATTTTCACAGTGAAAAATAACCCTTTTTTGGCAAAGTGCCTAGCTGTAGTTTTTTAACCCTAGCTCTGCCGGCACCTAGGGAAACCTAGAAAACCTATACATTTTTGGAAACTAGACACCCAGGGGAATCCAGGATGGGGTGACTTAACTGCCTCCCACCAGGTTCCGTTACCCAGAATTCCTCGCAAACCTAAAAAATTGTCAAAAAAACCACATTTTCCCCACATTTCTCTGGTGGAAAGTTCTGGAATATGCGTGGATCCACAAATTTCCACCCACCCCGCGTTCCCCAAAGTCTTATGAGAAAAATGGTACCTCACTTGTGTGGGTCGGCCTAGTGCCTGCGACAGGAAACGGCGCAAAACGCAACGTGGTCACACCTCAATTTCGAAGTGAAAAATGACCCTTTTTTGGCAAAGTGCCTAGCTGTAGTTTTTGAACCCTAGCTCTGCCGGCACCTAGGGAAACCTAGCAAACCTATAAATTTTTTAAAACTAGACACCCAGGGGAATCCAGGATGGGGTAACTTGACTGCCTCCCACCAGGTTCTGTTACCCAGAATCCCTTGCAAACCTAAACAATTGTCAAAAAAACCACATTTTCCCCACATTTCTGTGGTGGAAAGTTCTGGAATCTGCGTGGATCCACAAATTTCCACCCACCCCGCGTTCCCCAAAGTCTTACGAGCAAAATGGTACCTCACTTGTGTGGGTCGGCCTAGTGCTTGCGACAGGAAACGGCGCAAAACGCAACGTGGTCACACCTCAATTTCGCAGTGAAAAATGACCCTTTTTGGCAAAGTGCCTAGCTGTAGTTTTTGAACCCTAGCTCTGCCGGCACCTAGGGAAACCTAGAAAACCTATACATTTTTGGAAACTAGACACCCAGGGGAATCCAGGATGGGGTGACTTAACTGCCTCCCACCAGGTTCCGTTACCCAGAATTCCTCGCAAACCTAAAAAATTGTCAAAAAAACCACATTTTCCCCACATTTCTGTGGTGGAAAGTTCTGGAATCTGCGTGGATCCACAAATTTCCACCCACCCCGCGTTCCCCAAAGTCTTACGAGAAAAATGGTACCTCACTTGTGTGGGTCGGCCTAGTGCTTGCGACAGGAAACGGCGCAAAACGCAACGTGGTCACACCTCAATTTCGCAGTGAAAAATGACACTTTTTTGGCAAAGTGCCTAGCTGTAGTTTTTGAACCCTAGCTCTTCCGGCACCTAGGGAAACCTAGCAAACCTATACATTTTTTAAAACTAGACACCTAGGGGAATCCAGGATGGGGTGACTTGACTGCCTCCCACCAGGTTCTGTTACCGAGAATCCCTTGCAAACCTAAAAAATTGTCAAAAAAAACACATTTTCCCCACATTTCTGGGGTGGAAAGTTCTGGAATCTGCGTGGATCCACAAATTTCCACCCACCCCGTGTTCCCCAAAGTCTTATGAGAAAAATGGTACCTCACTTGTGTGGGTCGGCCTAGTGCTTGCGACAGGAAACGACGCAAAGCGCAACATGGTCACACTTCAATTTCGCAGTGAAAAATGACCCTTTTTTGGCAAAGTGCCTAGCTGTAGTTTTTGAACCCTAGCTCTGCCGGCACCTAGGGAAACCTAGCAAACCTATACATTTTTTAAAACTAGACACCCAGGGGAATCCAGGATGGAGTGACTTGACTGCCTCCCACCAGGTTCTGTTACCCAGAATCCCTTGCAAACCTAAAAAATTGTCAAAAAAACCACATTTTCCCCACATTTCTGTGGTGGAAAGTTCTGGAATCTGCGTGGATCCACAAATTTCCACCCACCCCGCGTTCCCCAAAGTCTTACGAGCAAAATGGTACCTCACTTGTGTGGGTCGGCCTAGTGCTTGCGACAGGAAACGGCGCAAAACGCAACGTGGTCACACCTCAATTTCGCAGTGAAAAATGACCCTTTTTTGGCAAAGTGCCTAGCTGTAGTTTTTGAACCCTAGCTCTGCCGGCACCTAGGGAAACCTAGAAAACCTATACATTTTTGGAAACTAGACACCCAGGGGAATCCAGGATGGGGTGACTTAACTGCCTCCCACCAGGTTCCGTTACCCAGAATTCCTCGCAAACCTAAAAAATTGTCAAAAAAACCACATTTTCCCCACATTTCTGTGGTGGAAAGTTCTGGAATATGCGTGGATCCACAAATTTCCACCCACCCCGCGTTCCCCAAAGTCTTATGAGAAAAATGGTACCTCACTTGTGTGGGCCGGCCTAGTGCCTGCAACAGGAAACGGCGCAAAACGCAACGTGGTCACACCTCAATTTCAAAGTGAAAAATGACCCTTTTTTGGCAAAGTGCCTAGCTGTAGTTTTTGAACCCTAGCTCTGCCGGCACCTAGGGAAACCTAGCAAACCTATACATTTTTTAAAACTACACACCCAGGGGAATCCAGGATGGGGTGACTTGACTGCCTCCCACCAGGTTCTGTTACCCAGAATCCCTCGCAAACCTAAAAAATTATCAAAAAAACCACAGTTTCCCCACATTTCTGTGGTGGAAAGTTCTGGAATCTGCGTGGATCCACAAATTTCCACCCACCCCGCGTTCCCCAAAGTCTTACGAGAAAAATGGTACCTCACTTGTGTGGGTCGGCCTAGTGCCTGCGACAGGAAACGGCGCAAAACGCAACGTGGTCACACCTCAATTTCGCAGTGAAAAATGACCCTTTTTTGGCAAAGTGCCTAGCTGTAGTTTTTGAACCCTAGCTCTGCCGGCACCTAGGGAAACCTAGCAAACCTATACATTTTTTAAAACTAGACACCCAGGGGAATCCAGGATGGGGTGACTTGACTGCCTCCCACCAGGTTCTGTTACCCAGAATCCCTTGCAAACCTAAAAAATTGTCAAAAAAAACACATTTTCCCCACATTTCTGGGGTGGAAAGTTCTGGAATCTGTGTGGATCCACAAATTTCCACCCACCCGGCGTTCCCCAAAGACTTATGAGAAAAATGGTACCTCACTTGTGTGGGTCGGCCTAGTGCTTGCGACAGGAAACGGCGTAAAACGCAACGTGGTCACACCTCAATTTCGCAGTGAAAAATTACACTTTTTTGGCAAAGTGCCTAGCTGTAGTTTTTGAACCCTAGCTCTTCCGGCACCTAGGGAAACCTAGCAAACCTATACATTTTTGAAAACTAGACACCCAGGGGAATCCAGGATGGGGTGACTTGACTGCCTCCCACCAGGTTCTGTTACCCAGAATCCCTTGCAAACCTAATAAATTGTCAAAAAAACCACATTTTCCCCACATTTCTGTGGTGGAAAGTTCTGGAATCTGCGTGGATCCACAAATTTCCACCCACCCCGTGTTCCCCAAAGTCTTATGAGAAAAATGGTACCTCACTTGTGTGGGTCGGCCTAGTGCCTGCGACAGGAAACGACGCAAAACGCAACATGGTCACACTTCAATTTCGCAGTGAAAAATGACCCTTTTTTGGCACAGTGCCTAGCTGTAGTTTTTGAACCCTAGCTCTGCCGGCACCTAGGGAAACCTAGCAAACCTATACATTTTGTAAAACTAGACACCCAGGGGAATCCAGGATGGGGTGACTTGACTGCCTCCCACCAGGTTCTGTTACCCAGAATCCCTTGCAAACCTAAAAAATTGTCAAAAAAACCACATTTTCCCCACATTTCTGGGGTGGAAAGTTCTGGAATCTGCGTGGATCCACAAATTTCCACGCACCCCGCGTTCCCCAAGGTCTTCCAAAAACAATGGTACCTCACTTGTGTGGGTAGGCCTAGTGCCCGCGCCAGGAAGCAGCGCAAAACGCAACGTGGACGCACCACATTTTCACAGTGAAAAATAACCCTTTTTTGGCAAAGTGCCTAGCTGTAGTTTTTGAACCCTAGCTCTGCCGGCACCTAGGGAAACCTAGCAAACCTATACATTTTTGGAAACTAGACACCCAGGGGAATCCAGGATGGGGTGACTTGACTGCCTCCCACCAGGTTCCGTTACCCAGAATTCCTCGCAAACCTAAACAATTGTCAAAAAAACCACATTTTCCCCACATTTCTGTGGTGGAAAGTTCTGGAATATGCGTGGATCCACAAATTTCCACCCACCCCGCGTTCCCCAAAGTCTTACGAGAAAAATGGTACCTCACTTGTGTGGGTCGGCCTAGTGCCTGCGACAGGAAACGGCGCAAAACGCAACGTGGTCACACCTCAATTTCGCAGTGAAAAATGACCCTTTTTTGGCAAAGTGCCTAGCTGTAGTTTTTGAACCCTAGCTCTGCCGGCACCTAGGGAAACCTAGCAAACCTATACATTTTTGAAAACTAGACACCCAGGGGAATCCAGGATGGGGTGACTTGACTGCCTCCCACCAGGTTCTGTTACCCAGAATCCCTTGCAAACCTAAAAAATTGTCAAAAAAACCACATTTTCCCCACATTTCTGTGGTTGAAAGTTCTGGAATCTGCGTGGATCCACAAATTTCCACCCACCCCGCGTTCCCCAAAGTCTTACGAGAAAAATGGTACCTCACTTGTGTGGGTCGGCCTAGTGCTTGCGACAGGAAACGGCGCAAAACGCAACGTGGTCACACCTCAATTTCGCAGTGAAAAATGACCCTTTTTTGGCAAAGTGCCTAGCTGTAGTTTTTGAACCCTAGCTCTGCCGGCACCTAGGGAAACCTAGCAAACCTATACATTTTTGAAAACTAGACACCCAGGGGAATCCAGGATGGGGTGACTTGACTGCCTCCCACCAGGTTCTGTTACCCAGAATCCCTCGCAAACCTAAAAAATTATCAAAAAAACCACAGTTTCCCCACATTTCTGTGGTGGAAAGTTCTGGAATCTGCGTGGATCCACAAATTTCCACCCACCCGGCGTTCCCCAAAGACTTACGAGAAAAATGGTACCTCACTTGTGTGGGTCGGCCTAGTGCTTGCGACAGGAAACGGCGCAAAACGCAACGTGGTCACACCTCAATTTCGCAGTGAAAAATGACACTTTTTTGGCAAAGTGCCTAGCTGTAGTTTTTGAACCCTAGCTCTTCCGGCACCTAGGGAAACCTAGCAAACCTATACATTTTTGAAAACTAGACACCCAGGGGAATCCAGGATGGGGTGACTTGACTGCCTCCCACCAGGTTCTGTTACCCAGAATCCCTTGCAAACCTAATAAATTGTCAAAAAAACCACATTTTCCTCACATTTCTGTGGTGGAAAGTTCTGGAATCTGCGTGGATCCACAAATTTCCACCCACCCCGTGTTCCCCAAAGTCTTATGAGAAAAATGGTACCTCACTTGTGTGGGTCGGCCTAGTGCCTGCGACAGGAAACGACGCAAAACGCAACATGGTCACACTTCAATTTCGCAGTGAAAAATGACCCTTTTTTGGCACAGTGCCTAGCTGTAGTTTTTGAACCCTAGCTCTGCCGGCACCTAGGGAAACCTAGCAAACCTATACATTTTTGAAAACTAGACACCCAGGGGAATCCAGGATGGGGTGACTTGACTGCCTCCCACCAGGTTCTGTTACCCAGAATCCCTCGCAAACCTAAAAAATTATCAAAAAAACCACAGTTTCCCCACATTTCTGTGGTGGAAAGTTCTGGAATCTGCGTGGATCCACAAATTTCCACCCACCCCGAGTTCCCCAAAGTCTTACGAGAAAAATGGTACCTCACTTGTGTGGGTCGGCCTAGTGCCTGCGACAGGAAACGGCGCAAAACGCAACGTGGTCACACCTCAATTTCGCAGTGAAAAATGACACTTTTTTGGCAAAGTGCCTAGCTGTAGTTTTTGAACCCTAGCTCTGCCGGCACCTAGGGAAACCTAGCAAACCTATACATTTTTGAAAACTAGACACCCAGAGGAATCCAGGATGGGGTGACTTGACTGCCTCCCACCAGGTTCTGTTACCCAGAATCCCTTGCAAACCTAAAACATTGTCCAAAAAAATAGATTTTCCCCACATTTCTGTGGTGGAAAGTTCTGGAATCTGCGTGGATCCACAATTTTCCACTCAACCCGCGTTCCCCAAAGTCTTACGAGAAAAATGGTACCTCACTTGTGTGGGTCGGCCTAGTGCCTGCGACAGGAAACGGCGCAAAACGCAACGTGGTCACACCTCAATTTCGCAGTGAAAAATGACACTTTTTTGGCAAAGTTCCTAGCTGTAGTTTTTGAACCCTAGCTCTGCCGGCACCTAGGGAAACCTAGCAAACCTATACATTTTTGAAAACTAGACACCCAGGGGAATCCAGGATGGGGTGACTTGACTGCCTCCCACCAGGTTCTGTTACCCAGAATCCCTTGCAAACCTAAAACATTGTCCAAAAAAACAGATTTTCCCCACATTTCTGTGGTGGAAAGTTCTGGAATCTGCGTGGATCCACAATTTTCCACTCAACCCGCGTTCCCCAAAGTCTTACGAGAAAAATGGTACCTCACTTGTGTGGGTCGGCCTAGTGCCTGCGACAGGAAAGGCGCAAAACGCAATGTGGTCACACCTCAATTTCGCTGTGAAAAATGACCCTTTGTTGGCAAAGTGCCTAGCTGTAGTTTTTGAACCCTAGCTCTGCGGGCACCTAGGGAAACCTAGCAAACCTATACATTTTTGAAAACTAGACATCCAGGGGAATCCAGGATGGGGTGACTTGAATACCTCCCACCAGGTTCTGTTACCCAGAATCCCTTGCAAACCTAATAAATTGTCAAAAAAAACACATTTTCCCCACATTTCTGGGGTGGAAAGTTCTAGAATCTGCGTGGATCCACAAATTTCCACCCACCCCGTGTTCCCCAAAGTCTTATGAGAAAAATGGTACCTCACTTGTGTGGGTCGGCCTAGTGCCTGCGACAGGAAACGACGCAAAACGCAACATGGTCACACTTCAATTTCGCAGTGAAAAATGACCCTTTTTTGGCAAAGTGCCTAGCTGTAGTTTTTGAACCCTAGCTCTGCCGGCACCTAGGGAAACCTAGCAAACCTAAACATTTTTTAAAACTAGACACCCAGGGGAATACAGGATGGGGTGACTTGACTGCCTCCCACCAGGTTCTGTTACCCAGAATCCCTCGCAAACCTAAAAAATTATCAAAAAAACCACAGTTTCCCCACATTTCTGTGGTGGAAAGTTCTGGAATCTGCGTGGATCCACAAATTTCCACCCACCCCGCGTCCCCCAAAGTCTTACGAGAAAAATGGTACCTCACTTGTGTGGGTCGGCCTAGTGCTTGCGACAGGAAACGGCGCAAAACGCAACGTCATCACACCTCAATTTCGCAGTGAAAAATGACCCTTTTTTGGCAAAGTGCCTAGCTGTAGTTTTTGAACCCTAGCTCTGCCGGCACCTAGGGAAACCTAGCAAACCTATACATTTTTGAAAACTAGACACCCAGGGGAATCCAGGATGGGGTGACTTGACTGCCTCCCACCAGGTTCTGTTACCCAGAATCCCTTGCAAACCTAAAACATTGTCAAAAAAACCACATTTTCCCCACATTTCTGGGGTGGAAAGTTCTGGAATCTGCGTGGATCCACAAATTTCCACCCACCCCACGTTCCCCAAAGACTTACGAGAAAAATGGTACCTCACTTGTGTGGGTCGGCCTAGTGCTTGCGACAGGAAACGGCGCAAAACGCAACGTGGTCACACCTCAATTTCGCAGTGAAAAATGACACTTTTTTGGCAAAGTGCCTAACTGTAGTTTTTGAACCCTAGCTCTTCCGGCACCTAGGGAAACCTAGCAAACCTATACATTTTTGAAAACTAGACACCCAGGGGAATCGAGGATGGGGTGACTTGACTGCCTCCCACCAGGTTCTGTTACCCAGAATCCCTTGCAAACCTAATAAATTGTCAAAAAAACCACATTTTCCCCACATTTCTGTGGTGGAAAGTTCTGGAATCTGCGTGGATCCACAAATTTCCACCCACCCCGTGTTCCCCAAAGTCTTATGAGAAAAATGGTACCTCACTTGTGTGGGTCGGCCTAGTGCCTGCGACAGGAAACGACGCAAAACGCAACGTGGTCACACTTCAATTTCGCAGTGAAAAATGACCCTTTTTTGGCAAAGTGCCTAGCTGTAGTTTTTGAACCCTAGCTCTGCCGGCACCTAGGGAAACCTAGCAAACCTATACATTTTTGAAAACTAGACACCCAGGGGAATCCAGGATGGGGTGACTTGACTGCCTCCCACCAGGTTCTGTTACCCAGAATCCCTCGCAAACCTAAAAAATTATCAAAAAAACCACAGTTTCCCCACATTTCTGTGGTGGAAAGTTCTGGAATCTGCGTGGATCCACAAATTTCCACCCACCCCGCGTTCCCCAAAGTCTTACGAGAAAAATGGTACCTCACTTGTGTGGGTCGGCCTAGTGCCTGCGACAGGAAACGGCGCAAAACGCAACGTGGTCACACCTCAATTTCGCAGTGAAAAATGACACTTTTTTGGCAAAGTGCCTAGCTGTAGTTTTTGAACCCTAGCTCTGCCGGCACCTAGGGAAACCTAGCAAACCTATACATTTTTGAAAACTAGACACCCAGGGGAATCCAGGATGGGGTGACTTGACTGCCTCCCACCAGGTTCTGTTACCCAGAATCCCTTGCAAACCTAAAAAATTGTCCAAAAAAACAGATTTTCCCCACATTTCTGTGGTGGAAAGTTCTGGAATCTGCGTGGATCCACAATTTTCCACTCAACCCGCGTTCCCCAAAGTCTTACGAGAAAAATGGTACCTCACTTGTGTGGGTCGGCCTAGTGCCTGCGACAGGAAACGGCGCAAAACGCAACGTGGTCACACCTCAATTTCGCTGTGAAAAATGACCCTTTGTTGGCAAAGTGCCTAGCTGTAGTTTTTGAACCCTAGCTCTGCGGGCACCTAGGGAAACCTAGCAAACCTATACATTTTTGAAAACTAGACATCCAGGGGAATCCAGGATGGGGTGACTTGAATACCTCCCACCAGGTTCTGTTACCCAGAATCCCTTGCAAACCTAAAAAATTGCCAAAAAAACACATTTTCCCCACATTTCTGTGGTGGAAAGTTCTGGAATCTGCGTGGATCCACAAATTTCCACCCACCCCGTGTTCCCTAAAGTCTTATGAGAAAAATGGTACCTCACTTGTGTGGGTCGGCCTAGTGCCTGCGACAGGAAACGACGCAAAACGCAACGTGGTCACACTTCAATTTCGCAGTGAAAAATGACCCTTTTTTGGCAAAGTGCCTAGGTGTAGTTTTTGAACCCTAGCTCTGCCGGCACCTAGGGAAACCTAGCAAACCTATACATTTTTGAAAACTAGACACCCAGGGGAATCCAGGATGGGGTGACTTGACTGCCTCCCACCAGGTTCTGTTACCCAGAATCCCTTGCAAACCTAAAAAATTGTCAAACAAACCACATTTTCCCCACATTTCTGTGGTGGAAAGTTCTGGAATCTGCGTGGATCCAGAATTTTCCACTCAACCCGCGTCCCCCAAAGTCTTACGAGAAAAATGGTACCTCACTTGTGTGGGTCAGCCTAGTGCCTGCGACAGGAAACGGCGCAAAACGCAACGTGGTCACACCTCAATTTCGCTGTGAAAAATGACCCTTTGTTGGCAAAGTGCCTAGCTGTAGTTTTTGAACCCTAGCTCTGCGGGCACCTAGGGAAACCTAGCAAACCTATACATTTTTGAAAACTAGACACCCAGGGGAATCCAGGATGGGGTGACTTGAATACCTCCCACCAGGTTCTGTTACCCAGAATCCCTTGCAAACCTAAAAATTGCCAAAAAAACCACATTTTCCCCACATTTCTGTGGTGGAAAGTTCTGGAATCTGAGTGGATCCACAAATTTCCACCCACCCCGTGTTCCCCAAAGTCTTATGAGAGAAATGGTACCTCACTTGTGTGGGTCGGCCTAGTGCCTGCGACAGGAAACGGCGCAAAACGCAACGTGGTCACACCTCAATTTTGCTGTGAAAAATGACCCTTTGTTGGCAAAGTGCCTAGCTGTAGTTTTTGAACCCTAGCTCTGCGGGCACCTAGGGAAACCTAGCAAACCTATACATTTTTGAAAACTAGACGTCCAGGGGAATCCAGGATTGGGTGACTTGAATACCTCCCTCCAGGTTCTGTTACCCAGAATCCCTTGGAAACCTAAAAAATTGACAAAAAAAACACATTTTCCCCACATTTCTGTGGTGGAAAGTTCTGGAATCTGCGTGGATCCACAAATTTCCACCCACCCCGTGTTCCCCAAAGTCTTATGAGAAAAATGGTACCTCACTTGTGTGGGTCGGCCTAGTGCCTGCGACAGGAAACGACGCAAAACGCAACGTGGTCACACTTCAATTTCGCAGTGAAAAATTACCCTTTTTTGGCAAAGTGCCTAGGTGTAGTTTTTGAACCCTAGCTCTGCCGGCACCTAGTGAAACCTAGCAAACCTATACATTTTTGAAACCTAGACACCCAGGGGAATCCAGGATGGGGTGACTTGACTGCCTCCCACCAGGTTCTGTTACCCAGAATCCCTTGCAAACCTAACAAATTGTCCAAAAAACACATTTTCCCCACATTTCTGTGGTGGAAAGTTCTGGAATCTGCGTGGATCCACAAATTTCCACCCACCCCGTGTTCCCCAAAGTCTTATGAGAAAAATGGTACCTCACTTGTGTGGGTCGGCCTAGTGCCTGCGACAGGAAACGGCGCAAAACGCAACGTGGTCACAATTCAATTTCGCAGTGAAAAATGACCCTTTTTTGGCAAAGTGCCTAGGTGTAGTTTTTGAACCCTAGCTCTGCCGGCACCTAGGAAAACCTAGCAAACCTATACATTTTTGAAAACTAGACACCCAGGGGAATCCAGGATGGGGTGACTTGACTGCCTCCCACCAGATTCTGTTACCCTGAATCCCTTGCAAACCTAAAAAATTGTCAAAAAAAACACATTTTCCCCACATTTCTGTGGTGGAAAGTTCTGGAATCTGTGTGGATCCACAAATTTCCACCCACTCCGCGTTCCCCAAAGTCTTCCGAGAAAAATGGTACCTCACTTGTGTGGGTCGGCCTAGTGCCCGCGACAGGAAACGGCGCAAAACGCAACGTGGTCACACCTCAATTTCGCAGTGAAAAATGACCCTTTGTTGGCAAAGTGCCTAGCTGTAGTTTGTGAACCCTAGCTCTGCGGGCACCTAGGGAAACCTAGCAAACCTATACATTTTTGAAAACTAGACACCCAGGGGAATCCAGGATGGGGTGACTTGAATACCTCCCACCAGGTTCTGTTACCCAGAATCCCTTGCAAACCTAAAAATTGCCAAAAAAACCACATTTTCCCCACATTTCTGTGGTGGAAAGTTCTGGAATCTGCGTGGATCCACAAATTTCCACCCACCCCGTGTTCCCCAAAGTCTTATGAGAAAAATGGTACCTCACTTGTGTGGGTCGGCCTAGTGCCTGCGACAGGAAACGGCGCAAAACGCAACGTGGTCACACCTCAATTTCGCTGTGAAAAATGACCCTTTGTTGGCAAAGTGCCTAGCTGTAGTTTTTGAACCCTAGCTCTGCGGGCACCTAGGGAAACCTAGCAAACCTATACATTTTTGAAAACTAGACATCCAGGGGAATCCAGGATGGGGTGACTTGAATACCTCCCACCAGGTTCTGTTACCCAGAATCCCTTGCAAACCTAAAAAATTGACAAAAAAACACATTTTCCCCACATTTCTGTGGTGGAAAGTTCTGGAATCTGCGTGGATCCACAAATTTCCACCCACCCCGTGTTCCCCAAAGTCTTATGAGAAAAATGGTACCTCACTTGTGTGGGTCGGCCTAGTGCCTGCGACAGGAAACGACGCAAAACGCAACGTGGTCACACTTCAATTTCGCAGTGAAAAATGACCCTTTTTTGGCAAAGTGCCTAGGTGTAGTTTTTGAACCCTAGCTCTGCCGGCACCTAGGGAAACCTAGCAAACCTATACATTTTTGAAACCTAGACACCCAGGGGAATCCAGGATGGGGTGACTTGACTGCCTCCCACCAGGTTCTGTTACCCAGAATCCCTTGCAAACCTAACAAATTGTCCAAAAAAACACATTTTCCCCACATTTCTGTGGTGGAAAGTTCTGGAATCTGCGTGGATCCACAAATTTCCACCCACCCCGTGTTCCCCAAAGTCTTATGAGAAAAATGGTACCTCACTTGTGTGGGTCGGCCTAGTGCCTGCGACAGGAAACGGCGCAAAACGCAACGTGGTCACACTTCAATTTCGCAGTGAAAAATGACCCTTTTTTGGCAAAGTGCCTAGCTGTAGTTTTTGAACCCTAGCTCTGCCGGCACCTAGGAAAACCTAGCAAACCTATACATTTTTGAAAACTAGACACCCAGGGGAATCCAGGATGGGGTGACTTGACTGCCTCCCACCAGATTCTGTTACCCAGAATCCCTTGCAAACCTAAAAAATTGTCAAAAAAACACATTTTCCCCACATTTCTGTGGTGGAAAGTTCTGGAATCTGTGTGGATCCACAAATTTCCACCCACTCCGCGTTCCCCAAAGTCTTACGAGAAAAATGGTACCTCACTTGTGTGGGTCGGCCTAGTGCCTGCGACAGGAAACGGCGCAAAACGCAACGTGGTCACACCTCAATTTCGCAGTGAAAAATGACCCTTTTTTGGCAAAGTGCCTAGCTGTAGTTTTTGAACCCTAGCTCTGCCGGCACCTAGGGAAACCTAGCAAACCTATACATTTTTGGAAACTAGACACCCAGGGGAATCCAGGATGGGGTGACTTGACTGCCTCCCACCAGGTTCTGTTACCCAGAATCCCTTGCAAACCTAAAAATTGGTCAAAAAAACACATTTTCCCCACATTTCTGTGGTGGAAAGTTCTGGAATCTGCGTGGATCCACAAATTTCCACGCACCACGTGTTCCCCAAAGTCTTACGAGAAAAATGGTACCTCACTTGTGTGGGTCGGCCTAGTGCCTGCGACAGGAAACGGCGCAAAACGCAACGTGGTCACACCTCAATTTCGCAGTGAAAAATGACCCTTTTTTGGCAAAGTGCCTAGCTGTAGTTTTTGAACCCTAGCTCTGCCGGCACCTAGGGAAACCTAGCAAACCTATACATTTTTGAAAACTAGACACCCAGGGGAATCCAGAATGGGGTGACTTGACTGCCTCCCACTAGGTTCTGTTACCCAGAATTCCTTGCAAACCTAAAAAATTGTCAAAACAAAACACATTTTCCCCACATTTCTGTGGTGGAAAGTTCTGGAATCTGCGTGGATCCACAAATTTCCACCCACCCCGCATTCCCCAAAGTCTTACGAGGAAAATGGTACCTCACTTGTGTGGGTCGGCCTAGTGCCTGCGACAGGAAACGGCGCAAAACACAACGTGGTCACACCTCAATTTCGCTGTGAAAAATGACCCTTTGTTGGCAAAGTGCCTAGCTGTAGTTTTTGAACCCTAGCTCTGCGGGCACCTAGGGAAACCTAGCAAACCAATACATTTTTAAAAACTAGACATCCAGGGGAATCCAGGATGGGGTGACTTGAATACCTCCCACCAGGTTCTGTTACCCAGAATCCCTTGCAAACCTAAAAAATTGTCAAAAAAAACACATTTCCCCCACATTTCTGTGGTGGAAAGTTCTGGAATCTGCGTGGATCCACAATTTAACACTCAACCCGCGTTCCCCAAAGTCTCCGGAGAAAAACTGGTACCTCACTTGTGTGGGTCGGCCTAGTGCCTGCGATAGGAAACGACGCAAAACGCAACGTGGTCACACTTCAATTTCGCAGTGAAAAATGACCCTTTTTTGGCAAAGTGCCTAGGTGTAGTTTTTGAACCCTAGCTCTGCCGGCACCTAGGGAAACCTAGCAAACCTATACATTTTTGAAAACTAGACACCCAGGGGAATCCAGGATGGGGTGACTTGACTGCCTCCCACCAGGTTCTGTTACCCAGAATCCCTTGCAAACCTAAAACAGTGTCAAAAAACACATTTTCCACACATTTCTGTGGTGGAAAGTTCTGGAATCTGCGTGGATCCACAAATTTCCACCCACCCCGCATTCCCCAAAGTCTTACGAGAAAAATGGTACCTCACTTGTGTGGGTCGGCCTAGTGCCTGCGACAGGAAACGGCGCAAAACGCAACGTGGTCACACCTCAATTTCGCTGTGAAAAATGACCCTTTGTTGGCAAAGTGCCTAGCTGTAGTTTTTGAACCCTAGCTCTGCGGGCACCTAGGGAAACCTAGCAAACCAATACATTTTTGAAAACTAGACATCCAGGGGAATCCAGGATGGGGTGACTTGACTACCTCCCACCAGGTTCTGTTACCCAGAATCCCTTGCAAACCTAAAAAATTGTCAAAAAAACACATTTTCCCCACATTTCTGTGGTGGAAAGTTCTGGAATCTGCGTGGATCCACAAATTTCACACTCACCCCGCATTCCCCAAAGTCTCCGGAGAAAAACTGGTACCTCACTTGTGTGGGTCGGCCTAGTGCCTGCGATAGGAAACGACGCAAAACGCAACGTGGTCACACTTCAATTTCGCAGTGAAAAATGACCCTTTTTTGACAAAGTGCCTAGGTGTAGTTTTTGAACCCTAGCTCTGCCGGCACCTAGGGAAACCTAGCAAACCTATACATTTTTGAAAACTAGACACCCAGGGGAATCCAGGATGGGGTGACTTGACTGCCTCCCACCAGGTTCTGTTACCCAGAATCCCTAGCAAACCTAAAAAATTGTCAAAAAAACCACATTTTCCCCACATTTCTGTGGTGGAAAGTTCTGGAATCTGCGTGGATCCACAAATTTCCACCCACCCCACGTTCCCCAAAGTCTTCCGAGAAAAATGGTACCTCACTTGTGTGGGTCGGCCTAGTGCCCGCGACAGGAAACAGCGCAAAACACAACGTGGTCACACCTCAATTTCGCAATGAAAAATGACCCTATTTTTGCAAAGTGCCTAGCTGTAGTTTTTGAACCCTACCTCTGCCGGCACCTACGGAAACCTAGCAAACCTATACATTTTTGAAAACTAGACACCCAGGGGAATTCATGACGGTGTGACTTGACTGGCTCCCACCAGGTTCTGTTACCCAGAATCCCTTGCAAACCTAAATAATTGTAAAAAAAACCACATTTTCCCCACATTACTGTGGTGGAAAGTTCTGGAATCTGCGTGGATCCACAAATTTCCACCCACCCCGCGTTCCCCAAAGTCTTACGAGAAAAATGGTACCTCACTTGTGTGGGTCGGCCTAGTGCTTGCGACAGGAAACGGCGCAAAACGCAACGTGGTCACACCTCAATTTCGCTGTGAAAAATGACCCTTTGTTGGCAAAGTGCCTAGCTGTAGTTTGTGAACCCTAGCTCTGCCGGCACCTAGGGAAACCTACCAAACACTACACATTTCTGAAAAGTAGACACCTGGGGACTCACAGGGACGTATGGCTTGCGTGGATCCCCCAACGTTTCCTTACCCAGAATCCCCTGCAAACCTCAATTTTAGCTGAAAAAATCACTTTTTTCACACATTTCTGTGGTGGAAAGTGCTGGCATCACGTGGCCTCACACAAATTTCCTACCACCCAGCATTCCCCAAGGTCTCTACGATAAAAATGGTGCCTCACTTGTGTGGGTAGGCCCAAGTACCCGCGACAGGCAAGGGCCGCAAAACGTAACGTGAGTCGACACTCAAATTGCCTATCTCAAAACCACCCTGGTTTTGCAAGAGTGCCTACCTGTGGTTTTTGGACCCAGTGCTCGGCGGCCATCTAGGGAAACCTACCAAACCCACACATTTTTGAAAACTAGACACCCAGGGGAATCCAGGATGGGGTGACTTGACTGCCTCCCACCAGGTTCTGTTACCCAGAATCCCTTGCAAACCTAAAACATTGTCAAAAAAACCACATTTTCCCCACATTTCTGTGGTGGAAAGTCCTGGAATCTGTGTGGATCCACAAATTTCCACCCACTCCGCGTTCCCCAAAGTCTTCCGAGAAAAATGGTACCTCACTTGTGTGGGTCGGCCTAGTGCCCGAAACAGGAAACGGCGCAAAACGCAACGTGGTCACACCTCAATTTCGCAGTGAAAAATGACCCTTTTTATGCAAAGTGCCTAGCTGTAGTTTTTGAACCCTACCTCTGCCGGCACCTAGGGAAACCTAGCAAACCTATACATTTTTGAAAACTAGACACCCAGGGGAATTCAGGACGGGGTGACTTGACTGGCTCTCACCAGGTTCTGTTACCCAGAATTCCTTGCAAACCTAAAAAATTGGTAAAAAAAACACATTTTCCCCACATTTCTGTGGTGGAAAGTTCTGGAATCTGCGTGGATCCACAAATTTCCACCCACCCCGTGTTCCCCAGAGTCTTACGAGAAAAATGGTACCTCACTTGTGTGGGTCGGCCTAGTGCCTGCGACAGGAAACGGCGCAAAACGCAACGTGGTCACACCTCAATTTCGCAGTGAAAAATGACCCTTTTTGGCAAAGTGCCTAGCTGTAGTTTTTGAACCCTAACTCTGCCGGCACCTAGGGAAACCTAGCAAACCTATACATTTTTGAAAACTAGACACCCAGGGGAATCCAGGATGATGTGACTTGACTGCCTCCCACCAGGTTCTGTTACCCAGAATCCCTTGCAAACCTAAAAAATTGTCAAAAAAAACACATTTCCCTCATATTTCTGTGGTGGAAAGTTCTGGAATCTGCGAGGATCCACAATTTTCCACTTAACCCGCATTCCCCAAAGTCTTACAAGAAAAATGGTACCTCACTTGTGTGGGTCGGCCTAGTGCCTGCGACAGGAAACGATGCAAAACGCAACGTAGTCACACTTCAATTTCGCAGTGAAAAATGACCCTTTTTTGGCAAAGTGCCTAGGTGTAGTTTTTGAACCCTAGCTCTGCCGGCACCTAGGGAAACCTAGCAAACCTATACATTTTTGAAAACTAGACACCCAGGGGAATCCAGGATGGGGTGACTTGACTGCCTCCCACCAGGTTCTGTTACCCAGAATCCCTTGCAAACCTAAATAATAGTCAAAAAAAACACATTTTCCCCACATTTCTGTGGTGGAAAGTTCTGGAATCTGCGTGGATCCACAAATTTCCACCCACCCCGCGTTCCCCAAAGTCTTACGAGAAAAATGGTACCTCACTTGTGTGGGTCGGCCTAGTGCCTGCGACAGGAAACAGCGCAAAACGCAACGTGGTCACACCTCAATTTCGCTGTGAAAAATGACCCTTTGTTGGCAAAGTGCCTAGCTGTAGTTTTTGAACCCTAGCTCTGCCGGCAACAAGGGAAACCTACCAAACACACACATTTCTGAAAAGTAGACACCCGGGGGCTTCCAGGGAGGTATGGCTTGCGTGGATCCCCCAACGTTTCCTTACCCAGAATCCCCTGCAAACCTCAATTTTAGCTGAAAAAATCACTTTTTTCACACATTTTCGTGTGGGAAAGTGTGGCATCACTGGCCTCACACAAATTTCCTACCACCCAGCGTTCCCCCAGGTCTCCCGATAAAAATGGTGCCTCACTTGTGTGGGAGGCCCAAGTACCCGCGACAGGCAAGGGCCCAAAACGTAGTGAGGCGACATCAAAATTGCCTATCTCAAAACCACCTGGTTTTTTGGCCCCGTGCTCGGCGGCCATCTAGGGAAACCTACCAAACCCACACATTTTTGAAAACTAGACACCCAGGGGAATCCAGGATGGGGTGACTTGACTGCCTCCCACCAGGTTCTGTTACCCAGAATCCCTTGCAAACCTAAAACATTGTAAAAAAAAACACATTTTCCCCACATTTCTGTGGTGGAAAGTTCTGGAATCTGTGTGGATCCACAAATTTCCACCCACTCCGCGTTCCCCTAAGTCTTCTGAGAAAAATGGTACCTTACTTGTGTGGGTCGGCCTAGTGCCCGCGACAGGAAACGGCGCAAAACGCAACGTGGTCACACCTCAATTTCGCAGTGAAAAATGACCCTTTTTTTGCAAAGTGCCTAGCTGTAGTTTTTGAACCCTACCTCTGCCGGCACCTAGGGAAACCTAGCAAACCTATACATTTTTGAAAACTAGACACCCAGGGGAATTCAGGACGGGGTGACTTGACTGCCTCCCACCAGGTTCTGTTACCCAGAATCTCTGGCAAACCTAAATATTTGTCAAAAAAAACACATTTTCCCCACATTTCTGTGGTGGAAAGTTCTGGAATCTGCGTGGATCCACAAATTTCTGCCCACCCCGCGTTCCCCAGAGTCTTACGAGAAAAATGGTACCTCACTTGTGTGGGTCGGCCTAGTGCCTGCGACAGGAAACGGCGCAAAACGCAACGTGGTCACACCTCAATTTCGCAGTGAAAAATGACCCTTTTTTGGCAAAGTGCCTAGCTGTAGTTTTTGAACCCTAACTCTGCCGGCACCTAGGGAAACCTAGAAAACCTATACATTTTTAAAAACTAGACACCCAGGGGAATCCAGGATGGGGTGACTTGACTGCCTCCCACCAGGTTCTGTTACCCAGAATCCCTGGCAAACCTAAATATTTGTCAAAAAAACCACATTTTCCCCACATTTCTGTGGTGGAAAGTTCTGGAATCTGCGTGGATCCACAAATTTCTGCCCACCCCGCGTTCCCCAGAGTCTTACGAGAAAAATGGTACCTCACTTGTGTGGGTCGGCCTAGTGCCTGCGACAGGAAACGGCGCAAAACACAACGTGGTCACACCTCAATTTCGCAGTGAAAAATGACCCTTTTTTGGCAAAGTGCCTAGCTGTAGTTTTTGAACCCTAACTCTGCCGGCACCTAGGGAAACCTTGAAAACCTATACATTTTTGAAAACTAGACACCCAGGGGAATCCAGGATGGGGTGACTTGACTGCCTCCCACCAGGTTCTGTTACCCAGAATCCCTTGCAAACCTAAAAAATTGTCCAAAAAAAAACATTTCCCCCATATTTCTGTGGTGGAAAGTTCTGGAATCTGCGTGGATCCACAAATTTCCACCCACCCCGCGTTCCCCAAAGTCTTACGAGAAAAATGGTACCTCACTTGTGTGGGTCGGCCTAGTGCCCGCGACAGGAAATGGCGCAAAACGCAACGTGGTCACACCTCAATTTCGCAGTGAAAAATGACCCTTTTTGGCAAAGTGCCTAGCTGTAGTTTGTGAACCCTAGCTCTGCCGGCACCTAGGAAACCTACCAAACACACACATTTATGAAACATAGACACCCGGGCGCTTCCAGCGAGGTATGGCTTGCGTGGATCCCCCAACGTTTCCTTACCCAGAATCCCCTGCAAACCTCAATTTTAGCTGAAAAAATCACTTTTTTCACACATTTTTGTGTGGGAAAGTGTGGCATCACTGGCCTCACACAAATTTCCTACCACCCAGCGTTCCCCAGGTCTCCCGATAAAAATGGTGCCTCACTTGTGTGGGAGGCCCAAGTACCAGCGACAGGCAAGGGCCCAAAACGTAGTGAGGCGACATCAAAATTGCCTATCTCAAAACCACCTGGTTTTGTAAGGTGGAGTCACCTGGGTTTTGGCCCTGTGCTCGGCGGCCATCTAGGGAAACCTACCAAACCCACACATTTCTGAAACGTAGACACCCGGGGCTTCCAGGAGGTATGGCTTGCGTGGATCCCCCAACGTTTCCTTACCCAGAATCCCCTGCAAACCTCAATTTTAGCTGAAAAAATCACTTTTTTCACCCATTTTTGTGTGGGAAAGTGTTGCATCACTGGCCTCACACAAATTTCCTACCACCCAGCGTTCCCCCAGGTCTCCCGATAAAAATGGTGCCTCACTTGTGTGGGAGGCCCAAGTACCCGCGACAGGGAAAGGCCCAAAACGTAGTGAGGCGACATCAAAATTGCCTATCTCAAAACCACCTGGTTTTGCAAGGGGGTCACCTGGGTTTTGGCCCCGTGCTCGGCGGCCATCTAGGAAACCTACCAAACCCACACATTTCTGAAAAGTAGACACCCGGGGGCTTCAGGGAGGTATGGCTTGCGTGTATCCCCCAACGTTTCCTTATCCAGAATCCCCTGCAAACCTCAATTTTAGCTGAAAAAAATCACTTTTTCACACATTTTTGTGTGGAGAAGTGTGGCATCACTGGCCTCACACAAATTTCCTACCACCCAGCGTACTCCCAGGTCTCCCGATAAAAATGGTGCCTCACTTGTGTGGGAGGCCCAAGTACCAGCGACAGGCAAGGGCCCAAAATGTAGTGAGGCGACATCAAAATTGCCTATCTCAAAACCACCTGGTTTTGCAAGGAGTCACCTGGGTTTTGGCCCCGTGCTCGGCGGCCATCTAGGGAAACCTACCAAACCCACACATGTCTGAAAAGTAGATACCCGGGGGCTTCCAGGGAGGTATGGCTTGCATGGATCCCCCAAAGTTTCCTTACCCAGAATCCCCTGCAAACCTCAATTTTAGCTGAAAAAAAATCACTTTTTTCACACATTTTTGTGTGGGAAAGTGTGGCATCACTGGCCTCACACAAATTTCCTACCACCCAGAGTTCCCCCAGGTCTCTCGATAAAAATGGTGCCTCACTTGTGTGGGAGGCCCAAGTACCCGCGACATGCAAGGACACAAAACGTTTTGAGGCAACATCAACATTGCCTATCAAAAAATGTTTTGGGCCCTTGCCTGTTGCGGTTACTTGGGCCTCCCACACGAGTGAGGCATCATTTTTATCGGGAGACCCGGGGATTGCTGGGTGGTAGGAAATTTGTGTGAGCCCGTGATGCCACACTTTCCCACACAAACATTTCTGAAAAAAGTGATTTTTTCAGCTAAAACTGAGGTTTGCAGGGGATTCTGGCAGAAACGTTGGGAGATCCACGCAAGCCATACCTCCCTGGAAGCCCCGGTGTCTACTTTTCAGAAATGTGTGAGTTTGGTAGGTTTCCCTAGATGGCCGCCGAGCAGGCCAAAACCCAGGTGACTCCTGCAAAACCAGGTGGTTTTGAGATAGGCAATTTTGATGTACGCCTCACTACGTTTTGGGCCCTTGCCTGTCGCGGGTACTTGGGCCTCCCACACAAGTGAGGCACCATTTTTATCGGGAGACCTGGAGAATGCTGGGTGGTAGGAAATTTGTGTTTGGCCAGTGATGCCACACTTTCCCACGCACAAATGTCTGAAAAAGTGATTTTTTCAGCTAAAATTGAGGTTTGAAGGGGATTCTGGGTAAGGAAACGTTGGGGATCCATGCAAGCCATACCTCCCTGAAGCCCCCGGATGTCTACTTTTCAGAAATGTGTGGTTTGGTAGGTTTCCCTAGTTGGCCACCGAGCACGGGGATAAACCCAGGTGACCCCTTGCAAAACCAGGTGCGTTTGTGAAAGGCCATTTTGAGGTCGCCTCAATACATTGTGGGCCCTTGCCTGTCAGCGGGTACTTGGGCCTTCCACCCGAGTGAGGCACCATTTTATCGGGAGACCTGGGGGACGCTGGTGGTAGGAAATTTGTGTCAGCCCAGTGATGCCACAACTTTACCACACAAAATGTGTAAAAAGGGATTTTTTTCAGCAAAATGTCAGGTTTGCATGGGATTCTAGGTAAGAAAACGTTGGGGATCCACGCAAGCCATACCTCCCTGGAATCCCCGGTGTCTCCTTTTCAGAAATGTGTGGGTTTGGTAGGTTTCCCTAGGTGGCCGCGAGCCCGGGCCAAAACGTCATGGGACCTCCTTGCAAAACCAGGTTGTTTTGTGATAGGCCATTTTGAGGTTGCCTCAATACGTTGTGGGCCCTTGCCTGTCGCGGTACTTGGGCCTCCAACCCGAGTGAGGCACCATTTCTATCGGGAGACCTGGGAACGCTGGGTGGTAGGAAATTTGTGTCAGCCCGGTGATGCCACAACTTTACTACACAAAAATGTGTGAAAAAGGGATTTTTTCAGCAAAATGTCAGGTTTGCAGGGGATTCTGGGTAAGAAAACGTTGGGGGATCCACGCAAGCCATACCTCCCTGGAATCCCCGGGTGTCTACTTTTCAGAAATGTGTGGGTTTGCAGGTTTCCTAGGTAGCCGCCGAGCCTCAGGCCAAAACGTCATGGGACCCCCTTGCAAAACCAGGTCGTTTTGTGATAGGCCATTTTGAGGTTGCCTCAATACGTTGTGGGCCCTTGACTGTCGCGGGTACTTGGGCCTCCCACCCGAGTGAGGCACCATTTTCATTGGGAGACCTGGGGGAACGCTGGGTGGTAGGAAATTTGTGTCAGCCCGGTGATGCCACAACTTTACCACACAAAAATGTATGAAAAATGCATTTTTTCAGCAAAATGTCAGGTTTGGAGGGGATTCTGGGTAAGAAAACGTTGGGGGATCCACGCAAGCCATACCTCCCTGGAATCCCCCGGGTGTCTACTTTTCAGAAATGTGTGGGTTTGGTAGGCTTCCTTAGGTGGCCGCCGAGCCCCGGGCCAAAACGTCATGGGACCCCCCTTGCAAAACCAGGTCGTTTTGTGATAGGCCATTTTGAGGTTGCCTCAATACGTTGTGGGCCCTTGCCTGAAGCGTGTACTTGGGACTCCCACCCGAGTGAGGCACCATTTTTATCGGGAGACCTGGGGGAACGCTGGGTGGTAGGAAATTTGTGTCAGCCCGGTGATGCCACAACTTTACCACACAAAAATGTGTGAAAAAAGGGATTTTTTCAGCAAAATGTCAGCTTTGCAGGGGATTCTGGGTAAGAAAACGTTGGGGGATCCACACAAGCCATACCTCCCTGGAATCCCCCGGGTGTCTACTTTTCAGAAATGTGTGGGTTTGGTAGGCTTCCCTAGGTGGCCGCCGAGCCCAGGGCCAAAACCCAGGTGACCCCCTTGCAAAACCAGGTCGTTTTGAGATAATGTGTTGTTTATTTCTGCAGCGTGAAAATTTTGGCACAATATTGCAAGGAAAATGTGACAGACATTTTGAGGTTTGCAGGACATTGTGGGTAACATAACTTGTTTGGATCCACAAGAGAGATATCACCATGTACTCCCATGGGTGTTTCGTTTACGACAATATCTACAGTTGGTAGGTTATTCTTAGACGGAATGTACACCTTGGCAGACAGACTAAAAGACAAAGATTACTGCACAGCCATCTATTCCTCAAGCACACACACATACTGGTTGGATTTGGCATGAGGGCAAGTGATGGTTCAGTATATACAATTTTATTAACAAGAGATTTCACAAAAATGAAATGCACTGTCAATAATTGAAAGGACAAAAAACTGAACCAGTGACTCGCAGCTCGTGAGCTGTAAAGCCACGTCAAGGCCCCAACCGCTTTACATGCCATTCACACACCTTTCATACGTGATACACACAAGACCATTCACACCACCAGGCCCGAAATAAACACATTACAACATTCACAAAAAGGGACAAGGTACACCCTGCTTGAGAAAGACAAAAAAAAATATTACTGCACAGCCATCTAATCCTCAAGCACACACACATACTGGTTGGATTTGGCACGAGGGTGAGTGATGGTTACACATAAGACAATGCAAAACATCGCAAAGAATTTCATGCTCTGAACACTAACAAATATGCTGCCATTATGACACCACTTACAAAAAAATTCATTCATGCATGACAATAATACTCATTTGGAGTACACAGAACAAAAATATTTTTCTTACCAAATAAATGCAATTACGCAAAACTGCAGAACAACCACTGCCGAAACCGCAAACAGGAATCAAAAGCTTTACACTAGAATAAAAAGGAGAAAAAAAACATTACAATCACATATGCAAATAATGCACCAGTCCACACACAATCCACCAGCCAAGCCAAGAGGTAGGTGGGCCAAAGAGTATAAATAAAATATTCACCCCGTAAAAGGGAGAAACCCTTGCCCTTTTGGCCACTCCCCAACACAAAAATTAAAAAAAAACTGGTGTCTAGTGGCTTCTGCCCTCCTTGGGGGCAGATGGGCCTAAAACATACTGCTATTCTGCCACCCAAAGAGGGCATAAATGGCCACAATCATCCTCCCATAAAGGGGAGCGACCCTTGCCCAAGGGGCCGCTCCCCAACATAAAAAACCCTGGTGGCCTAGTGGACCTACAAAAAACAAATCAGCCGATCTGCCCCTCAGGATGGCAGAAATGGCCAAATTAATGCTCCCCAAAGGGGAGCAACCCTTGCCCAAGGGGCCACTCCCCAAAAACAAATCCCTGGTGGTCTAGTGGGCCAAATATAAAAAAATGGCAACATCTGCCCCCCATGGGGGCAGACAGCCACAAACAATGCCCCCAAGGGGAGCGACCCTTGCCCAAGGGGCCACTCCCCACAAAAAATCCCTGGTGGCCTAGTGGCCATACAAAAAAATCAGCCGATCTGCCCACCCAGGGGGCAGAAACGGCCAAATTAATGCTCCCCATAGGGGAGCGACCCTTGCCCAAGGGGCCACTCCCCTCAAACAAATCCCTGGTGGTCTAGTGGGCCCAATTTTTAAAAAAACATGGCGATCTGCCCTCCTGGGGGCAGACACAGCCACAAATATTGCCCCCAAAGGAGAGTGACCCTTGCCCAAGGGGTCACTCTCCACAAATAAATGCCTGGTGGACTAGTGGGAAGATACCTTTATCTTCCGCACACGATCTCTCCCTACTCAACTCTACTCTCAACTCTATTCACAACTGGATGTTAGCTCACCAACTCATTCTGAATCCCGCCAAAACTGAATTCCTCCTCCTCTCTACCTCTCTCTCACCTCCTCCTGTTCAATCTTGGATGGATCAGCTGAACC
Source organism: Calotriton arnoldi (assembly GCA_963921515.1). Taxonomy (NCBI): domain Eukaryota; kingdom Metazoa; phylum Chordata; class Amphibia; order Caudata; family Salamandridae; genus Calotriton; species Calotriton arnoldi. The sequence goes on along the minus strand of CAWUFW010002205.1, from coordinate 395,729 downwards.
TACTCAACAACAAACCCATCATTGTCGACAGCGCTAAATCCCTAGGTGTCATTCTTGACAAAAGACTCAACCTAATCTCCCAAATCAACTCTATTGCTAAGAACGCACATTACCAGTTGCGCCTTCTATGGGGATCCAGTCGGTTCTTCCCGGAGAAAGACTTAAAAACCTTGGTACAATCTCTGGTTCTCTCAAGACTGGATTATTGCAATTCTCTTCTGATGGGCCTACCCAAATCCCACCTCTCCCCTCTCAAATCCATCCTCCATTCAGCAGCTCGCTTCATTTCAGGGTCTAAACGAAGCCACCACGTCACTCCTATCCTGTCCTCTCTTCGATGGCTTCCGATCGAGGCAAGATCTATTTACAAAACTGCCTGCATCACACACTAAGCCTTACACACGTCCTCCCCTCGTTACCTGGCGAATAAATTGAAATTGTCCGGTGGCTCTCGCCCTTCTCGCAATGCGGAAAAACTTCTGCTTAAGCCCCCCCCCGTCTTCAAAAGGGAAAGATCAATGGCGCAATCCTTCTCAGGCAATGTGGTGAGAATCTGGAACTTGCTTCCCCCATTGCTCCGTGCCACCTCCTCTACCCGGATCTTCAAAGCTGACCTCAAATCTCTTCTCTTCCAAAGACACTTTCAGAACTAATACTTTCACTCTCAGCCCCCTCTAGGAAGTTCGCTCTTCATTGTAAATTTGTACTTTTTCCTGTACATTCCTCACCCTTGCGTGCTGTGCTGCATTTGTGTACCCTTCATTTTAAGTCTCCTGTTTAATTCACGCCCTCTCTACTCCTTCAAGGAAGTTCTTCCACTATAGGAAACTCTGTACTCCATGCCTATAGAAGTGCCTTCCCAGTGTGTTCTGAGTGACTGCCACTTATTGCAGTATTATACCTCTATTTGTATTTTGTATCTCATGTATCTTGTAACGCATACCTCTTTTTGTATCTTGTTTGTTTTATTTGCACAATTGTCACTTTTTCCTCATGTAATGTAACGCTTGCTTTTGTATTATGCTCACTTGTAACCTTCTCCTCATGTAATGTTACTGTTCCTATTGTGAAGCGCTCTGACACCTTCGGGTAAAGCCTGCGCTATATTAAAAAAACTGCCCCCCCAGGGGTGCAGACCACTAAAAACATATGGCCCCCAAAAGGGGAGCGACCCTTGCCCAAGGGGCCGCTCCCCAAAACAGTATTTTCACTTTAAAAAATAATAATAATAATTCCCTGGTGTCTAGTGGGCATTCCTGCTGCACGATCACATGATCGTGCAGCAGGAATGCACAAAGAGGCATGGGGAAAGGAAAACCCTTTCCTTGTTACTGTTCCTATTGTGAAGCGCTCTGACACCTTCGGGTAAAGCCTGCGCTATATTAAAAACTGCCCCCCCAGGAGGCAGACCACTAAAAACATATGGCCCCCAAAAGGGGAGCGACCCTTGCCCAAGGGGCCGCTCCCCAAAACAGTATTTTCACTTTAAAAAAAAAAAAATCCCTGGTGTCTAGTGGGCATTCCTGCTGCACGATCGCATGATCGTGCAGCAGAAATGCTAAAAGAGGACATTGGGGGAAAGGAAAACCCTTTCCTTTCCCTCGATGCCTCTTTTGTTTGAAACCCCCTCCCCGAAGCCAAAACTCACCTTATTCCCCGACGCGCTGGAAGGAAATGGCTTCCAGCGCGTCGGAGAACAAAGAAACCCCCAATGACGTCAGCGCGCCTGCGCGCTGACGTCATTGAGAAGCGGGGGAGGCAGGGAAGCCCTTCCCCTGCCTCCCCCAAAAAAACAACGATCGGATTCCCACGGGGAGCGCCAGCGCTTCCCCCGTGGGTGGTCTTATGACGAGCTGGACTCGTCATGAGCACACGACCACTGTGTGCCATGACGAGTCCAGCTCGTCATAAGCATCGAAAGGGTTAAAAAGCCGTCTTTCTCCAGCTGGGCGCCCTACGGCTTACTGCACTTGCTTAGGTCAACCCGACCGGCCCCATTTGATGAAGGCTTAGTGTAATCATAGGACCATGAGGAAAGCCAACACAAATTATATTAAATAGAAATAGGACACCCCTGTCTAGTTCCCCTCTGGATATTAAAACTGGAAGTCAGCATACCGTTCAGGAGAATCTTTGCAGAGGCACCCTGATAACATTTTCTCAGAGTTTGAATGAAAATGGGGCCAAAGCCCATTGCCCCTAGTACATCCCAGAGGTACACCCAACAGACCCTATCGAATGCCTTGGCCACATCCAAGGCAACTGCTGCCAAGGGATCTGATCTTACCACGGCCAAGTCAATGTTGCCTATCAGCAATTGTGTCTGTTCCTGGATATATCTCCCTGTTACAAAGCCCTTCTGATCGATGTTAACCAGGCTAGGGACCAATTTGGCCAATCTCCCCGCCATAATACCCATAAAGATTTTATAATCAGCGTTCAGCAGGGAGATCGGACGATAGGAATCAGCTTTCAATGGGTCCTTTCCTGGCTTTAATATCAGTACAATAGTTGCTTCCTTCCAGGAACTGGGGACCTCACCTGTTGGACTATATACTGAATTAAACAAGGTACCCAATACCGGGGTCAATTCATCTGACAGGAGTTTGTAAACTTCGTTCGGAATTGCATCCATTCCTGAAGCTTTATTATTTTTGGACTTCTTTATTTGATTTTTAATCTCTTCTGGGGTGATGGGGGGCATCTAGGAGGTCGCGGCTAGCTTCAGATAGAGTTGTCAAAGATTTACCCCTTAACCAAGTTTGTATTTGGTCTAGGGAGGGGGCCAAATTCTCTTTATAAAGATCCGAAAAGAGAGAAAGAAGGCAGGTTTGCATGTCCTCTACACTGCTTGATTTTTCCCCATTGTTATTTATTATCAGTTCATTGATATTATTTTTTGAACGGTCAACCCTAGCTTTCCAGGCCAGTAAAGCACAGGCCTTCTCCCCATACTCAAAGTTTTGCATGCACTTAATGAGCCATTGTGCCCTACACTTCTGGTCCAGTTTACCCCTGTACTCCTGCCTAGCCCCCTCCAGATCTCCCTGTACTTGTGCCAACCTTCCTGGGCTCCCATGACTAAGTCGATTCCCCTCAGCTTCTAATTGCAGGATTCTTCCCTCAATGACGTGTAGCTCCTGGGCCTCAGCCCGATTCTTGGAGCATGTAAGGCCATGTAGCCTACCCCTTAAATTGGCCTTAAAGGCGTCCCAGACAAAATCCATGGTCGTAGAACCGATGTTTAATAGCAAATATTCTAGAGAGGATGATTTATTGGCCTTGATAATCTCGGGGTCTAACAGCATTGATCTATTAAGCGTCCATCTAGTTTGTAACATATTGCTCTTCCTAAGATATGAAAATAACACTGGAGCGTGGTCCGAAAGATGACTTGGCAATACTGAGATCCCCGTCAAACTATCCAGGACATATCTATTAGTTAAAATGTAATCAATCCTGGATGAGTGGCGATATTTTTTGCTATAAAACGTGAACCCCTGAAGGTCTCCCCTCTTTGCCCTCCAGACGTCCACCAGATCCAGATTGTGCAACAGATTTTTCATAGCTCGACGAGTTAGTGACTATATAGTCTATATAGTGACTCTGTTTTGACCTATCTTTTAATGGGTCAAGGAGGACATTAAAATCTCCTCCTATGAGCAAGGGGGGAGTTACCACAGTTAATTTAGATTGCAGCGTACAGATATAGGTTGGATCATCAATGTTAGGTCCATAAAAGGAGGCACAAACTAATTCTGAACCTCCGAAGTCCAACTGTGCCACTATCCACCTCCCTGTCTGGTCAGTCTGTACAGATTTAATAGTACAAGAGGCCCCCTGCTTAATCAGGATTGCAACACCTCTACTGTTGATCGATTGTTGTGAGGAGCAATAACATTTTATCCATGGAATTCTAGAAAATATTAAGCGACATTCTGTAAAACTCAAATGTGTCTCTTGTAAGAGACAAATCTGAGCTGGGGAAAGCTTTAAATATTTCAATATCAGCCTTTGTCTACGTGGGCAACTCAATCCATTTACATTCCAGGAAATAAAGTTGACCTTACTATCCCTAGTGGAAGTTCCTGCCATCACCTTACTGATCCTTGGCGCCGGCTAGACGAACATTTCTTAAAATTCAGATGAGATGAGGTGTAGTTTTTTATTTTATCCACTGCTCCCCACCCAGTGCTCCCAACCCCCCCACACCCCGTGACCCCATTCCCCATGAGGAAACCCCCCCCCCCTTCCAATAGGCTAAGCCTATTCAGTCACCACTCCCTCGGGTTTCCTAAAGAATACATAAGTGCTAATGGTTAAATCTAGGGACTTGATGCCTAAGGGCCCCCATACCTTCAACGCCCTCCCTCTCTATCCTCCATCTCCATTTTGATTTTAACAATAAAGGCATCCACCTCCTCAGTTGTGCGGAACTGGTGCATATGATTGTTCCACATTACGCGTAATAGCGCAGGAAACCTCAACTGAGCCTTGGCCCCCAAGCTATTTAACTCCTCGAGCCTCTTCCCCAACTCCCACTGTCTTGTTGCGGTGATATGTGAAATATCAGATCTTATAGAGAAGGAGAAGGGGTTTTGACCCGTGGATGTTGATGTTATGGTGCCTTCCTTGAGAGCAGAAGAAAAAATCAACTCCTTGACAGAATATGACAAAAAGTTAACCAATATCTTCCTGGGTCTTTGCCTGCCAAGGTTCCTCTTAAAAGGATCACAATGCACCCTTTGAATCTCATGCACAAGATCTATGCTAGGCGAGTTCTTTAAAACTGTTCCCTTTAATAAAGAGATCACAAACTCCTTTATGTCCGACCCCTCAAAAGCTTCGGGAATATTTAGGAGCCTTAGATTATTTTTCCTAGACTGGTTTTCCAGACGTTCAAGATCATCTTTTAGTTCCTTGTTTTGGGCCGTTAACTTTGCCAAATCCACTGAAGTCGTGTGTATAACTTCCTTAAGTTTAGGAATCTCCGACTCTATTGCATCAGTCCTCATGGTGACTTCTTCCAGTTTCTGAGCCAACACTTCGCAGGATGATTGAATGGCGGCCTGGTTTGCTTCTGACATGGAAAACCTACTGGCCATCTCGGCCTGGTTTGTCTCTGACACAGTAAACCTACTTGTCATCTCGTCCTTCATGGCAATTAATATATCTGCTAATGAGTGAGTCGTTGAATCTGAAGCAACACATTTCTCAGTGATAGTAGCACTTATGACTTTAGTAGCCTTCTGCTGAGCTTCCTGAGTGTCTTGTATTTCCAGAACGGAATATCTATTGGAGAGGCTCACTGCTGGGTGAACAGCGGATACAGTTGCAGCTATAGTTACTGTAGGTTCTAATGAACCATCAGAACTCTCAACTAGATTGCACCGAGGAACCAGTAGCTTTGGCCCCTTCAAGTTACTCCGTACGGGTAGAGAGCGCAATTTCTGAAGCTACACTTGTCTGATCTAAAGGCTTACTTATGTCGACAACTGGGAGGCTCTGTAAACTATGCACATCACCCACGGGGTTATCCTGGAGAGCATTCTTTATAGGCTCGCCAGCAGTTGCAATTGCGGTTGAAGTAGACATAACTTTATAATACGTTTTCAAAGATGGAGTAATTTTCACCTTTAAGGGCGATAATTTCTTACCCCTACCTTTCCCCCTTCCCTTACCGGCCTCTCTCCCTTTAATAGCAGTCCGGTAGTCCGCTGTGTCCCCTCTCTGCTTGCGCTGCTTAACTGATACTCTGACTTCAGAGATAGGAGGGGCGACTCGAGGGGACAGAATAGGCTGAGTAATGTCAGTATTGAGGGAAAAGTGGGCCACTCTAGCTCGCAGAGTATACCTGCTGATTTTAGGTGGAGAGGCACCCACTTCCACCGCGTCACTTGTCTCCATACAATAAGGGAGCGCCTCTCCCCCCACAGGTAACCTGGTAATTACAAATGTCCTCGAGCTGTCGGTAAAACTGCCAAATAGTAATATAGGCCCCCTCTTACCTTTGCTCCACCTGACCGTGCTGCCTTCTTTGGAGAAAGAAAAACTCCAAGACCCTACCTGGGGGTCTGCCGCCTGTCGCCTGAAATCTGCCCCACGCTCGATTTTAGCCCCGGAGCTCGAGTAGGTGCCAGCGCTGGTACTGACTCTACCTCCGGTAATCCGGAGCAGGAAGCGGGCGGTATCCTGGCGTCTCCACTCCTGCGCGGCTTCCTTCCACCGCCAACACCAGTCTCCAGCCCCCGTCAGGCTACAGCGAGGATCAAGGGCCACACGTCCCGCACGTCCACCGGAGTCAGAAAAAGAAATTTCGCCACCAATAGCAGCCGCTAAGGTAGAGGGTAGAGAGAAAGGGTATTTAAAACTAACGAGGGAATATCAGGGCTCTGACATCAAGCCCCAAATGAGGAGCCCGAGGGAGCGTGACCGCGGCCGTTTAGCTAGTGGCCGCCATGTTCCTCCCCTTAAAATATGTTTTTAACATTTTATAATTAAATTTAATAATTATTTATTATTATTAGTAAGTTAATATATATATAAACAAATTTTTTTAAATTATGCATGTTTAATATTTTTTTACATTACATTTATTATTTATTAATTTTAACATTTTTAAAATAATTCTAACTATGGGCAACATTACGATGGCGGGCGGACAAAGTCCGCCCGCCACCGCAGCAGAATGCGGGACCGTCCGCAAGGGGTGCAGCGGTCCCGCACATGCTATTAGGATGCCACCGTCACCGTGGCAAGCCCTATTCACAGCATTGTGGCAGGCGGTGCTCACCGCACCGCCCGCCACAATGCTGTGAATGCACGCCGTGCATGTGCATGCACAACGAGACAGGCACCGCGCGGTGCCTGCCACCTTGTGCATATATATGCAGGGGGGTACCATAGGTACCCCCCATGTGCACCCCCCACCCCCTCAACACTGTGGGGGCCCGCAACGGAAAGACCGTATACCTTTCCATGGCGGCAACGCCACCATGGAAAGGCTGCACTCCGCAGTCATCATAATATGGATGGCGGTGTCTTGGAGACACCGCCACCATATTATCCTTGTTTTCCGCCGGTCGACGAGTCGACCGGCGGAAAAGCGGCGGACGGTCTTTCCATCCGCCGCGGACCCCCCAGCCATCATAATATGGTGGGGGGCCTTTGCTGTCTGGATGGCGGGCGGATCGATCCGCCCGCCATCATAATGACCCCCAATGTTTTATTCAATTATATTTATAATTTAATTAATTTTTATATTATGTTTAAGACATTAAAAAAAATCGATATTTTTGTATAACTATATTTTTAACAACGATATTTTGGTTTCGATATTTTGGTACTTACCTTTATGGAGATAGGAAGTCGATATTTTGACCATCGATATTTTGGCGACGATATTCTCGTACCTCGATATTTTGGCTGACGATATTATGTCAGTGATCCACCAACTAAAAGTAGTTCGCAGACATTTGCACAGAAATTTTCATATTTTTCAGGGTTTAACACCACTGATCCGACCTCATATTATTATAAGGTTACACCGACATCGGCACTGAAAATTATGTTGACTAACACCAAACAGATATACTCTGCTTCCTTTATTGCCCAATTGTCTGAACAAGGTTTTGACCTATGGAAGGACACAATAGACTTAAAATCAGTCTGGGGTTCTAGAGACTGGCAAGTCCAGGGAACAGAGGCGCTATTTAGAGCGTGCCTCATTCTACAGCAGATGATATTTCTAAATGACACTGTGCAACAGACGTCCTGTCTTGGACTAGCCAAAACCAAGGACCTGAACACACCTCGGTTTCCAACACCATCACAGATGGAGGGGTGGCAAAATTTAACTACACAAGATGGGGCAACACTAGATGACATTTTACAGTACAATAGAACAGACCCTGATTGACAAAAATGGGTGGTTTGGCCTTTAGACACGAACACATGTCAGAAAAGATTCGGGGTTATAACCGAAGGGTTCAATATCCACAGGCCAGACCCACGCTATGTACAAAGAGAACATCCAGGGGTAGTGACGTCCTACAGTGTTGGGAAGTTGTGCCTTGATTGGCTAGAGACCTCAACACTCACAGAAGTGAAACAACACTTGACCTTACTTACACAAGAAATGGATCTTAGGGATTTTTTATTAGGCCCCAGGAAACCCCGTCAGAAACGTTTCATATATGCTGGCATTTATGCTGCCTACAATGAAAACTGGAAAATATCCCAACAAGAGGCCGCAGAGAGGATACGGGAAATAGACCGTATTAACTTGGAAAAGGCTTTAGCAGTAGTGGATAATGGGTTAACAACTTTAACCTCCAGGATATATTCCTTGGGCAACATTGTATCTTCTTTGGTTTTGCTATAGACATACTGGAACAAGATTTGGCCATGTTACAACACGGGCAATCTCAGTTACGTTCTATTATGTCGTTAAGCTGGACACTGCAATCTTTGCGTGAAGGCTATGTGCCTTGGCGTTTTATCAACAGTACGTCTCTGTTTTCTGAATACAATCTAACAGATAAACAGATAGAAATGGCACAAAGGGGAGCTAAATATACAATGTTGCGCATTGAAAAGCTGGATAGATTACCATTTACGGTAGCAGAATCACCATCAACGGAATTGCTAATCCATGGCCATATAACTCTACCGGTCACTACTTTTCAGTTTCAATATTGCCTTGAGCAAAGGCAGGCAGGCAGGCAAATATGAGAAAATGGGTAAGGAATACATTAAGGAATCTTGGGAGTTACCATACAGATTTCGATGCCGGAGTGGAGATCGAGAAGTGTTTCTAAGCGTTACAAATTGCAAGAACGATTTAAGCGGTTCTCTCATGTGCCAGGAAATTTCCCTGCACGGAGCTTGTAATGGCTCAGTGGCGAACTTGTCCTGCCACATGAAAGGGACTCCAGCAGCCGTGATTACACCGGTATTCGAACTGCTCTCGAATGGGAGTTACTTGATGCTGAACGATCAAGGTTGTTGTGGGATGCTTCCGGGCATTGCCTATCTGGTCACTGTGAACTCCAGGGTTACTTGCTGTATGCAAGTATTGTTTCCTCCTAATAAATACAGTCAGGGAGGCGCCGTTATGGCCTTCGTTGAATGTTTCCTTTATACAGTTTGATACTTTGAGCAGACTGAAAGCCATGCTTTTACAACAAACTGTACCCTTAACCTCCGCTCCAGAGACCTTTGATCTTCAAATCGCAAGGACCTCGACTGCGATACAGGCACTTATGCGTACAAACTGCCCCTTTCATTTCGCAGAAAAAGTGTGTCGTATCTTTAACATGTCTGATACGAGTGGTATTGTACACCTATTTAAGACCATAGGATCAGGATTTCTAAGCACCTTTCAGACAATCCTCAGAGTTATTCCAAATTTTATACACTCCGTATTGGGAAGCGTTTTTGGAGGTCTTCCGCTGAACCTGCTTTCTATCGCAGGAATCCTGATTGTCATTTTTCTGCTCCGCAATGGACGTCCCAATTACCAACGAGATGGCAAAATCGCTCCTGGAGCGCAAATACCGTGAGCACATGGTACAGCATCTGGGTACACCTCGCCTACGGGAACTGAGTGCCTCTTGGTTCCTATCGTTTAGACCAGTCTGCATGGACTGCATCTTACCTGTTCTCCGATGCCTGTTTTGCGGTGAAGAATGCGTGTTGGATCTCTGTCTGACACTTGCAACGGACACGCTTGCGGACTTAAATACCAGGCTGGAACCTCTGAGGGCCCATGCTCGGCAATGTCCACAGCGTATTCCTATATTAATGGCTGCATTCCTCGAGAATCCGCAGGTGCCTTTTACAACTGGGTTGAGCATCAGCTCCTCCACTAGCACTCAGGTTTCGACAACAGCACCGGCTGCCTCTACACTAGCTATTGGCAGCTCTGAATATCATTTATGCTCCATCGACGTACTCTGCGAGGTGCTGCAAGGACCGTCCCCCGCAGCGGCAAGCAACGACAATGTTGCGTCTCCCAGCCAGGACACTTAATCTATAATTGGCTCATAGTGTGCTGGGAAAGAATTCAGTTATTTTTTTTCTCCAAAACTCGACTAAATTTGGAACATTTCCTTTAAATTGACACTTTCGCTGGAAAAGCATGGCCTTCAGACACTTGTAGTGGTTCGACTTATATAAACGAATTCAAATAGGACTTCGGCTTAAGTATCAATCCCCAAAACCCCCAAAAACTGATTTTCGAAGTTAAAGTTTTTCTATCTTCGTCTTTTTTCACCTCTCTTAAGACTGTTTTTAAATGATTTTACGAAAAATGTTTTTATAAATTTTATGCGCTTTTACCTTGTAAAGTGAATAGTTTGATGGCATTTTATCATTGTTGACTACTCGGAAGAGGAGTGGGAGTTATGTTTCATATAGGTACCCTAATATAGGCCCGGGTAATATCTTACACCTTCACCTACATTCCCCCCCCCAATACTACACAGTAACGGAACTTTTAGGATTGAACCTTTACCTGTTCTAGTCCTGGGCACAGAAGGAGGGTTTCTCCGTGAACAATAGTGTCCTATAACTTCATCAATAGACTCACACAGTATGAATGAATATTCATAAGGGTTCTGGGAAACCAGGCTGGGGCTACACCACCTGCTTAATATCTACGTACACGGTTCATCACATACGTCATCCTTAAACCCAACAATGGCTAACACAAGAAACAAAGGACAAAGGAACCCTAGATACTTTCTGCATAAATACCACACAGCTTGCTAGTATTAGGCAGAGGGAACCGAGACTTCCAGGCTGACACACTGACCAGAGACGCTGAGGCTCCTGCATGCAGACGCTCCAGCTGACAGTGGTCTAACACATCCCTTGCGGGGTGTCCAACTCGAGACCAGGACGGGGTCCCACACTCTCTCTTTCCAGGTAATGGGGTTCGACCAAATCCTGGAGGGATTCTTGACTTCACACCTACTCACATGCTAGGTACACTTAGGTACATCTAGATAGGCATCGTAGGAGTACACGCTTTCTTTTATCATGTATTTTATATCCATGTATGCATTTATGATTATTGCAAAATGGTAGAACTGTACTATCCATTTGTATTCACTATACTGCTGATTATATATATCTGCTACTGTCTCACAATTATTGCAGCACAAATATTTTACACTAGAATAACAACTGTTCAATAAATACTTATTGAAACGCCCAGACTGTTTATTCTGTGTAACACTCTGAGACCGAATAAGTAAGCACGAGTGACTGAGCGAAAAGTAGTATATTGTCTCCACGATCCTGAGGGATCAGGGTTGTCATGTTCTAAGGTTGCCAGAAACTATTCTCTCCCCGATAAGAGGAGACACTAGTGGCACTGTGAGCTAGCTAATGCAAACAGGCTAACATTTTAGGTGGGGGTGTTCAGAGTCAGTCTGCCCCCAAGCCCACAGTTCATGTTATCCAAACGCGCAGATTCTGTATAGGTTATATATAGGAACTACATGACATCATGGACCCACAAGCCCACCTTGAACCATGCACATCTCACAGGGAGTGAAAAGGTACTGGCAAGATGGCTGACCCTGGGCTCTGGTGTGTGAAGCACAAGGCCCTGTTGGGATTAGTGCTCAAACAAACATCAGATCACACAGTCAGACATCTTGAACCTAAAGTTTGACTCCCTGTCATGGAAGCATGGATCATGGTGGCCTATCTGGTCTGGGGGGGAGGAGTAGTGCTAGCTCTGACTACATCTACCAGCAGGCCCTGTCACACACACACACCTCTCACCAACACCAAACAACACACCTGGGACTATGCTCTCCATGAGAGTGAGGGAAAATCTGCTCCCAAGATGTCTGACACTGGGCGCTGGTGTGGGGAGCACAAGGCCCTGCTGGGAATTGTGCACAAACAAACACCAGGCCACCACTGTCAGCCATCTTGCCATTGCTGTTTCACTCACTCACAGGGAAACAGAGTCAAAAGGAAGGGAGTTTGGGTCTGCTGGGAAGGTGTGTGTAGCGGAAAGCATGATGGGAGTCGTAGTCACAGCCAACAGTCCCCCTCCCACATGGCCCAACAATCCCACCTTCAACCATGCCCATCTCACAGGGAATGGAAATGTACCGGCAAGATGGCTGAGACATGGGCCTTATGTATAAATTGGCTGCAAGTCACAACTAGGCCCTGGGCCTCTCACACCAGTCCCCACTCACAGCCATCTTCACTGTACATTTCCACTCATTCTCTCGGGATGCATTGTGCCAAGTGTGCTCCCTGGGCTGTCCGGGAAGGTGTGTGGAGTACAGGAAATGGTGTGAGTTGCAGTCATAGCACTCATCGCTACCCACACACAAAGCAACATGTCCATCAGTGACAAGGGATACCTGACAGTGAATGGAAGGGCAACAACAAGATGGCTGACACTGTAGCATGGTGTCATGTACACAAAGCACTGTTGGGAGTTGCATTCAACTCCTACATCATGCAGCATTGTCAGCATCCCTGCCACAACACTCCCCTCACTGTCCTTGATACTTTGTCTATGAAGAGTAAGCTGGACTGGGTGGGAGGAGGGGTACAACTTCCAACAGCATAACACAAGCACACAAACAACTGTACCTCACATCTCTGACCCTGAAAAAGCTGGAAAGCAGCCTTGGTTAACTCATCTGTCCATGGAGGACAAGGACAAAGTACATGATGTGATCAGGCACAAAGCAAAGCAGTCAAACCATTTGCTACTGACAGCCATTCACATGTGTGCAATGAGATAAGAACTAGTAACACATTCATCGAAATACCATAACCCAAACGCAACATACATTCCGGGCTGTGATTGTGTAGGTAGCCACACCTATTTGCCTGCTAGCTACATGCACAAACGCCAGCACACATGCACATATCATGAAGCATATCGTAAGAGGAAGAGTACGCATATCATTTTAAAAGCACTGATGTGGGAAATACCAACACACCTGTGTCATGCACAGGCTGTCACTTGCCAGTCAATGCCTATGTACAATCAAATGAACAAAACATGCACATTCATGCACAGAGCTGGACATGCTCAGCAAAACACTTCTTGTCAAAATCACTATGTTTGCTGGAAACCTAGGCCTGGGTCTGTGATGACACAGGACTAATTAATGTACTGCCACTCTTCATAATGTACAATAGCTAATGTAATGTGTATGATACGGTGAACTGTGCAAAAACACAACAAACATTGTGTCTCTCATCTTACCACAGGCGCTGCTGGGGATACTGCAGGAACAGAACACCAATCCCAGTCCCAGACTCTGGTTGACACTGAGCTCTCCGGTGTGGACGTCTCTCAGCCCTCAACGGATGACGAGGACCTACCTGGCCCCTCCGGCGTGGGTCATTATGCAGCACCAGCAGCTGTGCCACCAGCACCACCTGTGACCACTCCTGCAACATCCATCAACACCCAGATGACCACTACCCACACGGACACACAAAGACAACAAGACCCAGAGAGCACAGCAGCACAGGGCACTCAGGAGTTGGCGGACAACAACACCACTGTCAACGATGAAGGAGGCCCAGTGTTGTCTGTGCCTGCAACAACCGGTCCTGCTCGTGTGGGTAGGGGTGGTGGGAGGGGTCATGGGGAGAGGACACATCAGGCAGCTGGTGCAGAAGAACAAGCTGACCCACAGTTGACAAGCATTCTCCATGCCTACAGAGATTGCACCAGAGACTTTGGCCAGGTAGTTTGGATCCTCAGGGACATCAAACAACAGCAGGCTGCCCATCATGCCAATATGGAACAACACATGGCCAGGATGTCTGCCAAAATGGACAAAATTGATGACCTGGCAGCAGTGCACAGGGACATACTCACCTGTCTCTGCCAGATTGCAACCAACATGACCCCACCTCCCTGTGTGCCCCATACATCAGTTGCTTCTACATTTGCAACTGCCACAGGGAGGGATGAGGACTCTGGTGGAGAGTCCCCTGCACTGCGGCAGCCTGCACCTGAGGATCCCCCCCCCCAAAAAAGAGGGGTCGTCCTCCGAAGGACAAATGAGAGACAGATGGCTATGCATCCCCCCAGGAAGTGACAACCTGCTCCTGATATCCTCCATTGTGTGCTGAGCGTTCACTCAGTTGACAGTCCCTAAACTTTCCCAACTGGGATGGAGGGTCTAAGTTGGACCAATCACTCAAATGACTGTGGACTTGGCTCTGAGAATTCTACCTACTGGCACTAACAACTCCTCTGTGAACTTTGGACTTCAAACATTTGTACAGCACTATACCTTTCATTAAAAAAATCACACAGGCAGTGTAATAAATCAATAGTCACACAATATTTGCTTCTGTCGTTAATGCTAAACTGTTTTCAGATTGAAAAGATGATAAAGAAAGCTAGGAATTGAATGACAATGACATTGGCTGACATACAAGTACATCAGTCTATCCAACTGTCTTGTGAATATATGTAACCGGACACATATGGGAGATACACACAAGGTCATCACAACACACATAGTACATGGCATATATCCTCATAGCCTCCACAAATCTAAGATGAATGCACCTTCATATGCACAAACAATATTCATCGGTTGATGAACAGCACATCTGGGAACATATACACTGTATGTAAATGATTGTTGGATGTGTGGAAACAGACAAGGCACACCTCAATGTGGAGCACACGTTTATTACACAGGTCCAACATGTTGCCTCAACAAAAAATGCTAACTAATCATACTGTGACAATACGTGCCAATCATACAAGACCTTGTAAATAAGTCTGAAGTGAGTGTGTGGCACAGATTCATGATCTCAAGAAAAGTTCCAATCTGCAACTGCATTGTGTGTCTGGGAGGTCACATGTCTCCATACAACAGCCAAAGGACCCTGTAAAATAGAGACATGGAACAGTATTTACATACCAAATAAATTGCATACATCTCCAAGAGACATTTCATACTTCAAAATTGGGAACATGTGCACACTGGCTAGGAGTCATCTCACCACTGTACTGGTGACCATACTAAAAAATTAGACACTAAACTACTCCAAGGATCATGTGAAGTATCATACATCCACACGTATACAAATATATTATACAACAGACACATATCATGCAACCACATTCCTTTATCAAATCACTATTGCATACTCACAATCATGAGAAGAAATTGTTGATGAGCTGTCTCCGGACATCCTCCTCCTCCTCCTCCCCATCACTGGCAACATGCCCCAGGCCTGGATCCTCCCTGCTGGAGGCTGCTGTTCCTCGTCATCTTGAATGAGAGGCAGCTCATTCCTCACTGCCATGTTGTGTAGCATGCAGCACACGTTGATGATCTTACACACCTTTGCTGGTGCATATTGGAGGGCTCCTCCTGTACGGTCCAGGCAGCGAAATCTGCTTTTCAGTAGCCCAAATGTCCACTCAATCACTCACCTGGTCCACCCATGTGCCACATTAAAACAAAAATCAGCAGGGGTGACAGGGTTCCTGAGTGGGGTCAGCAACCTCGGCATGTTGGGGTATCCAGAGTCTCCTAAATTAGAACAGAAAAGACTTCATGTGTCTGAAAACAGGGTACAACCTGACATACAAGCAACACACAACATTGACAGACAACATTACCCACCAACAACCCAGGCACGCTGATTTGGCAGCTGAGACATCAGCTGTGGGATCCTACTGTTTCTCATAATGTAGGCGTCGTGTGATGATCCTGGGAAACGCGCACAGACATGTGAGATTGTCATGTCAGGCAGACATACCACCAGGGCATTTATAGAGTGGAAATGCTTACGGTTCCTGTATGTTAGTTCATTGGCATGTGGTGGGACCAAAGCCACATGTGTACCATCAATGGAGCCAATGACATGTGGCATTCTGCCAAAAGCATAAAAGTCACTCTTGATGTCGGCAAAATGCCCTGGTGTTGGGAACTTGATGTATGTGTTCAGGAAATGTAACATTGCCTCCAAGAAATCTCTGAGCACATGGCTAAACATTGTCTGTGACATCCCACCAGCAGTAGCCACAGTATACTGGAAGGTTCCCGTGGCAAAGAAATGTAGGGCTGCCATCACCTTCACCTTGGGGGTCAGCGCAGTAGGATATGGGCATCCAGGCAGCAAATATGGGGCCAATTGCTCTGCCAATTCCTCAATGAGTGGTCTGGTGAAGCGGTAACGTCTGATGCAGTCACGTTCTACCATGGTCTCTAGGTCGGGGAAGGGTCTGTGGACAGCTGGTCTTCTGCGGTACATAGGTGACAAAGAAACATTATCAATTCAATTGCTATTGTGGCAAGTAACATGCTAAATATCATATGCAACATCAAAGCAAGACTCCATGAAGTCAGGTGGGTGATGTTGAGCACTGACACAAAGGCCAGCTAGATGACCCTCACATAACATTTCATGTCATGATGGTTTTACAACAAGTGCAATGCTGTGCTGTGCCCAATCAATGGTGTCTGTCACAGTCCATGTTAACAAACATCACATACTAAACACACACCTAAGAAACTATCAAAGATAGATGTGTGGAACAACTGACACATGGTGTAAAGGTACACGCACAGGGATCATGTAATGCCACCTGGACACTGTCATGATGTAATGTCTGACATACATGTACTGTCGTGTAGTTCCTATATTACCCATACAGGACCTGCGCGTTCGGATAACATGAACTGTGGACTTGGTGGCAGACTGACTCTGAACACCCCCACCGAAAATGTTAGCCTGTTTGCATAAGCTGGCTCACAGTGCCACTAGTGTCTCCTCTTATCGGGGAGAGAATAGTTTCTGGCAACCTTAGAACATGACAACCCTGATCCCTCAGGATCATGGAAACAATGTACTACTTTTCGCTCAGTCACTCGTGCTCACTTATCTTGTCTCAGAGATACACAGAATAAATAGCCTGTACGTTTCAATAAAGGTTTATTGAACAGTCGTTATTCTTGTGTAGAATATATGAGCTGCAACAACCATTAGACAGTAGCAGAGATATATGATTAGCAGTACAGTGAATATAAATGGATAATACAGTTCTACCATCTTGCACTACGCTTGAATAAATACATGAATAAAAATGCATTGATAAAAGAAAGCGCATACTCCTACGATGCCTATCTAGATGTACCTAAGTGTACCTAGCAAGTGAGTAGGTGTGAAGCCAAGAATCCCTCTAGGATTTAGTTGAACCCCATTACCTGAAGTGTGAGAATGTAGGAGCCCTTCTTGGTCTCGAGTCGGACACCCCGCGAGGGATGTTCAGACCACTGTCAGCTGGAGCGTCTGCATGCAGGAGCCTCAGCGTCTCTGGTCAGTGTGTCGGCCTGGAAGTCTTGTTTCCCTCTAACTAACACTAGCAAGATGTGCTGTATTTATACAGAAAGTATCTAGGGGTCCTTTGTCCCTTGTTGCTTGTATTAGCCATTGTTGGATGTGTGGATGACGTATGGGTTGAACCGTGTACGTAGATATGGGGGGGAAGGTGGTGTAGCCCCAGTCTGGTTTCTAAGAACCCTTATGAATATTCATTCATACTGTGTGAGTCTATTGATGGAGTTATAGGACTCTATTGTTTAGGAGAAACCCTCCTTCTGCACCCAGGACTAGAACTAGGTAAAGGTTCAATCCTAAAAGGCCCGTTACAGTGTAGTGTAGGGGAGGTGATGTAGGTGAGGGGTATGATGTTACCCGGGCCTATATTAGGGTACCTATATTAAACATAACAGTACCATCACACACATTAAACACCCATGATGTGTATCACTTTTTGATTGCATAACATACAGGTATGTCTGTGACACAAACACACAACAGCATCTCACATGCCAAATACAGATTGATGTTTAAAGTGAATATCATCGGGGGGCGTGGCTTGATGCCCACGGAAGATAGCGGACACTCCGTGAGCTCCGATAGACCGGCACTAAACGAACCTGATATGTGCGTTCTTCGTGCCTCTTCAATCATCTGAAATACAAGTCTCACGTCCAGGAACACTCGACAACCACCTGGTTGAACTGAAGACGAGCCAGCTCTGATTTTTGAAGGTATTTTCGGCATTCTCGCTGCCGCCTCAGATGCGTCCGCCATTTTGTGGCTGCGTTCTGATATCACCCGCCTCATTAGAATGCAGCGGTGGGCTTATATCGTCTCTGAATACTTTTAGCCTCCTTCACTTTGCCATTGCTGGACTTCCTTTATATATGGCTGAGGCTTGTTTAAATGAGGCGTGCTACTGCTGATACTATGCTGTGCTTCCATATTTAAAATGACCGTCGTTCTCTCATGACGGTCGCTACGTAAGCTACTACTGAGGCGCTGCGATTACACGCTCAGTTCAAGTCAATAGTTTTGCAAATTTGAACTGCCTCTATAACGACCATTTCTCTTTATTAACGGAAACGGTCGCAACGTTGTTCACATCTCAACCGTTATGCCATTGCAAGCTGTACATCCTGGAACTTTCTCTCATTCAGCAGTACTCTGCTTTTAATGACGCTTTGTTCCTCCATAACATTGAGTGTTTTCAACATGTTGAGAGTTTGAACCTTAACTGCTATGCTCATTTCTATTTCTTAAGACTTTTATGGCTGGACTTACCGCTCGTTATCAACTTATCACTGATGTTGGCTATTAAGTATTTTTTCTCTTTTGAATTGACCGTTGTTCCCATCTCATACTTACGGTCGCAACATTGGTTATTTTTGAAATATTGCTGTTACGCATGTTGTCTGACCTGCTTTTCTTTAACCCTTGAGGTGATCCTGTGTGCTGAGATTTATCATTCCCACCACCATGCGCCATATTTTTCCTATACATTTTTGACCCTGCTGTCATACCACCTGTTTGTTCTCAAGTTTATTGATAATTTTTGACTTCCGGATGTTGTTTAATTCTCATATATAACAATTACCCTTCTTTGTGCCATCGCCTGCTCCACTTTTTCTTGCTCATTTTATGGGGAGACTGCGGAGACTCTCCTCCTCTTCTTCTTCTCCATCTCACAGACTTATCAAAAACTCTACGATTTTTACAAAGTTCGTCATGATGGAAGCTGCCTTGACATCTTCACTAAAGTCTGGCGCACCCTCACAGTCACAGTCGACGCTACCCGCACTGGCTAATTCAGTCAAAGCTAATCCTAAACGTCTCAAAAAAGACCCTCCATCTCCTGCTAAATCACCTCCACCTGCTTCTCTGGACTTACTTCTAGAAGAAATACGGGCCTTGAAACCTTTTATGGAGGAGACGAATTCTAAACTTCAATTTATGACTGATAGATGGTCGCAGCTTGATGAAAGGCTCATTGCGGTGGAGCAGAATGTCTCTTCTTTTCATTTGACCGAATCTAAAGTTCATGCCCTTCAATCACAAGTATCTCTTTTACAGAAACATGTCGAAGATTTGGAAAATAGAAATCGTAGGAACAACCTACGCATTTATGGCCTACCGGAGAACACGGAGGGTGTGGACCCTCTCTCCTTCTTCAAGACTTTTTTGCCTAAAGTGCTGGGTTTACCTACAGAACCGACTCTAAATATTCAACGTGCTCACAGATTGGGCCGTCAACATGCTAACACTTCTACTTCTGCTCGCCCAAGAGGATTCATTTTGTATTTTTTGGGGTATACGGACCTACTCAAAGTTCTATCAGCTTTTAAAAAATCACCACGTGTTTCATGGTTGGGTCACACGTTGTTTTTCTCACAGGATTATGCTAAGAGTACTGCTGACCGACGTAAAGATTTTTTAAGGATGAGACCGGAGCTTCGTGATCTTGGCGCTAGATATGGTCTCTTTCACCCTTGCCTTTTTAAGGTCACCTACAAGAACAAAACAACCACATATGAAGACCCACTCAAATTGAAAAGTTTTCTCAACTTTTGTAAATCTGATAATATGGATACATCTAATGCTTCCTCCTCTCATTGTGGCTGTTTCTGCTATTTTGACTTTGCTTTGTTGTATTCTTGACTTCTTGCATTGTTAGATAACATGTTTCCCCTTTTTGCTCTAGAATAGTACAGCTACTTTTTGCTCTCGTCTTCTCTGATTTTACTATATCCTTTATGATGTCAAGTTTATTTGTTTAACTGTATATTTTTTTTCCTCATAGGTACCCTCGATGTGTGTTCATTTTGTTGTCTCGCACCCTGTATTATCCAATCATATCTGTGCCTCCCTTCGTAAGTTCTAGATATGCCGCCCTTCCATGTGGTTTCACCCCCCCTCCCTCATTTTTGGAATTATATAGGTATGTGTTTTTCTCTTTTTGTTTTTCTACTTTTTCTCTCTCATGTTTTCTCTCTTCTCATTCTGCCTCATCTCTTCACTTCTTTGATATCCCTTTTTTCTATCCGGTACTTTAGGTATTTCTCTTCTGCATCATTTTCTTTTTCTGTTTTCTTTGTTACTCCTCGAACTAGAGTATTTTACCTTTCAACTTTTATCCCCTTCTTTCTCTTAACCGCTCTTACCTCAGTTTTACAGATAATTTCTTCCCCTTTTTCTCCATCTTCTGCTTTTTACCCTTTCCCCTTTTCTATTTCTTTTTTTACTCTCTTTCTAACCCCTCATTTTTGATACTTCTCTTCATTTCTCCAGCTTATACTGGGTCTGGTTCCATTTACATTGTTTTCTCTAAAGTTTATTCTCTGTTTAATTACATGGTTCTTCATTCAATTGTTATTCTGCATGTCTACTTTCTTATGCTTTTATGGTTAATTCTTATCAAGGTCACTGTTATATCTGGTCTCTTTTTGTTTGTTCTCTTGATGGTTTTAGATGACTTTGAATGTTGTTACTTGGAATGTCCGAGGTTTACACTCACCGATTAAAAGGCAACGTGTATTAACACATTTATCTAAACTGAATGCCGATATAGCCATGATTCAGGAAACACATCTCACTGAATCCGAATCCTTGAAATTAAAGAGGGACTGGGTCGGAGAAATCTTCTTTTCTCCAGGTGATGGAAAACATAATGGCGTTATCACACTATGTCATAAATCTCTTCATGTTAAACTTGTTTCTCAGGAGATCGACGATATAGGTCGCTGGTTACTTACGGACCTATTGATTGGGAAGACTCCTCTCACTTTGTTTAACATATACGCCCCAACTACAGGTGACTGTCTTTTTTGGTCCCATCTTGAAAAAAAACTTATGCAACTCTCTCATGATAACCTGATTTTAGCTGGTGATTGTAACCAAATCATCGATCCCTTTATAGACTGTAACTCCTCGTCCTCTTTTATACCCTCCAAGCCTCACAAATTATTTCTACACTCTTTTCAACAAAGACATTTAGTTGATGCTTGGAGACTGTGCAATCCCACCTTGAGAGAATACACGTTCTTCTCTTCAGTACACCATACACAATCACGCATTGATCATATTTTCATCTCTCACGTTCTTTCTCAATCCCTCAGTTCTTCAGATATTGGCTCTATTCTGATCTCCGATCATGCCCCAGTTTCCGTTTCCCTAGACATTCTTCATCAGTCTTCTGCCCCTAGACGCTGGTGTTTTAATAATTCATTACTACTTGACCCTGTTTTTACTTCTTCTTTTACTTCTTTTTTTAATGAATTTTTCTCTCTTAACGAATCAGATACCCTTCATTTTTCTGTCATATGGGACGCCTTCAAGGCTGCTGCACGAGATTTTATCATTAATTACGTCTCCAAGAAGCGTCATGTTGCACGAAAATCTGCCACAGATCTCTTTACTAAGATAAAATCACTAGAACATACTTATTAAACTTCCAAATCAAAAGATTGTTTAAAAGATCTCATAGCTGCCAAACTTCAGTTTAATAAAAAATCTACTGACAACGCCTCTTTGTATTTACTTAAGTCCAGTGCAAAGTTCTATGGTGGTAACAACAAATCAGGTAAATTATTGGCCAATTATCTCAAAGTTAAAAAAAACAAATTTAATATTGATTCAATTCTTGATGGTCAGCAGATGCCCAAGTTTAAAGACTCAGAAATTTCACAAGAATTTCATACGTTTTATAAATCTTTATATACACCTGAAACCAACCCTACTGACGATTCTATCACAGATTATCTTTCTTCCATTACTAAACCCCCTGACATTAATTTAGACTTTGAATCATTAGAGCTGGACATCTCAATGACAGAATTAAATAATGCTTTGCGCACTCTCAAGAAGGATAAAGCCCCTGGTCCTGATGGACTTACTGTCGAATGTTTTTCGCATTTTTCCCAGCTTCTTCTCCCTAAGTTACATAAACTTTTGTCCTCCTTCTTACAAACAGGTACTACTTCAGGTTCCTTTTTAGAAGCATTAATTTGCCTCATTCCCAAAGATAATAAAGACCCCCGCTTTTGTAAAAATTATAGACCGATTTAATTGGTAAACATTGATTATAAAATTTTCTCAAAATCCTTGGCCCTAAGATTAGAATCCTTCCTTCCGGATCTTCTAGGTAAGGAGCAGTCAGGTTCTGTGAAAGGCCTTTTTCTTACTGATAACAAGCGCCTGTTCTTCGATATTCTTTTGAAATCCTCTCACTACTCCGATGCTTTAGCCTCTATAGCTTTAGATGCAGAAAAGGCTTTCGACAGAGTCTATTGGCCATTCATTTTTTCAACCCTCAGATGGTTTGGCTTTGGTCCCAAAATCATTATCTTAATCTCTCTTTTGTACTCAAATCCTAAAGCAGCTATTTTTGTTAATGGTCTTACCTCTTCGTATTTTAATTTGGGCAGAGGTGTCCGACAGGGTTGTCCTTTATCTCCCTTTCTGTTTAATTTAGCTTTAGAACCTTTTCTGTGTAAACTCCGTCAAAATTCTGATTTTCAGGGGTTTAGTTATGGCAATACGCACGTTAAATTGGCAGCGTATGCTGATGACATATTATTGTTCCTATCTAATCCTACTTCTTCTTTACCCGCTTTTCTATCTGAGACTGAGTCCTACTCTTCTGTATCCGGATATAAATTAAACAATGACAAATGCAAAATTTTACCCTTAACTAAATTTACTTTTAAAGAGGATTTTAAAATCACCAATTTCAACTGGAACACTAATCATATAAAGTACTTAGGAATTTATTTTTCTTCTTCTATTCCATCATCAATTTCCATCATCATGGATAAATGCTGTTCAAAGATTTATTTTCTTATTGACAGATGGCATCCCTTGTACTTGTCCTGGTGGTGGAGGCTGGATACCATAAAGATGATGTTATCCCCCATCATCTTGTTTACAGTGTCTAACATTCCAGTCACCATACCCCAAAAGTATTTCAAAAAGATTAACTCTCTGCTGTTGTCTTTTCTCTGGAGTAAGAAGAAAGCTCGTATGTCTTTAGCAAAGCTTACTCGTCCTAAAACTGAAGGTGGGGTTAATTTTCCCGATTTCCCTACTTTTCATAAAGCTTTTAACTTACGTCAATAATCCCATTGGCTTACTACCCCCTCGTCTGATTCCCCTCTTTGGGTGTCACTTAAACAGTCATTTCTCGCCCCTTATTCTTTTCTAGAATACTTATCATTCTCCCGGAAACCTCAGAAACTTTCTACCCCCATTGTTAAACACACACATAGACTATTGGATTCACTTTTATTGGATAATTCCTCCAATTTCAGTTCTCTCCTTCAATCCTCCGTTTGGCATAATCATCGTATAACGATCAAAGGCAAACCCATCTGTTGGAAGTCATGGAGACAAAAGGGCCTCATTTGGGTTCATCAGCTTTTTTCAGAACGATAAAATTATATCTTTTTCTCAGGTTAAAATTCTATTTAATTTTCCTACTTCATTTTATAATAAATATCTTCTATTACAACAAGCTTTGACTTTAGCTGTTCAAAAATCCATCCCATCCTTAAGTCAATCGAATCTTACTTCTACTGCCTCTCAAACGTTTTTGAGTTCAAGACCCAAAGCTTCAGCAATTTATAGTTTCCTACGTAAACTGACCCCCTCTAGAGATAAAACCAAAGTGGAATCAGACTGGGAACGGGATCTTCAGGTTGATTGGTCCATTCCATTATGGAATAACATTTGGCTTAAAATTAGGAAAACATCCAGAGCAGCGAACACCACGCAAACGCTTTTCTTCATATATAACAGGTTACTCCTCTCTCCTTCTTTTTTGCATAAGATTAATGCTGAACTCCCTGACACTTGTTGGTCATGCTCCTCCACAGACGCTGATTTAAAACATTTACTTTTTTCATGCTCATTTGTCCAGGACTTCTGGAAAAATGTCTGGAAACAAATTACCCACATTTTTCATCATACAGTCCCCTTTTCATTTGTTAATATTTTTTTGGTTCTCTATCTGATAATTGGTCGAGTTGTCCTTTGCATCTACAGGTCTTGGATTTGCTTCTGGGAGTAGCATTTCAGCAGATTACCAAACACTGGAAAAAGTTGTCTGACTTGTCCTTCCAGGCTTTGTGGTATGCCGTGTGCTACAATCATAGACTAGATACAGTTTATGTTTCCCCAGTTTCCTTAGCTCTTAAACATTCACTTATATGGTCCCCAGTTACGAATTTTATTGATAGTCATGCTCAACTTTCCTCTGTACGCAAAATCTCGGAACAAGAGGTATTGAAACCTCCTTGACATTCTGATTTGTTTTTATATTTAATATTGTTCATATAGATATTCCGCATTATGTTTTTGCATTCTAGATATTTGACCAGATTTGTACCATAACTTTATTTGTTTTCTGTATATTGGTAAGATGACCTTTTATCTATGTATTTTTACAATTCAAAATTATGATTTGTATGTATTTTCATTGTATTTCCCCCTTCCTTTACCCTATCCCCTTTTTTCCTTTTTCAATAAACTTTATGCTTTTCAAAACTAAAAAAAGTGAATATCATCAACAACCTAAACAATGTAGTGTGTGCGTTGTACAATACTCAGATACTGTGGATACACTAGAAAATACTGCATCCAAAGCACTTTGTAACACACAGTCCAATGCAGCTGTGATTCTGGGTGTATGTAACATGTGATAACACAATGGGCCCCTGGGACTGTTTCCAGGCCTAGGAGGGTGACCTGTAAAGTTATCACTCACAGTTGTGAGGTGCATCACAAACAATGTATTTGGTGCACATGAAGGTTGTCTCATCATGGGAGTGTGAGCTATGAAGAGCTCTGTCCAATATGACATATTAATCTATGTACCCACACATGTCATAACGCAGGAATGGAAGTTTCCTAAACTGTCTGACATGCTTATTGATTGGTGTAGGGCACCTGAGCCTCAGCCAAAACAGTGTGGTTTGCATCCTTTGGCTGTTGACTGAAATGGGGACAGACACGGGTGAGTATTCAAAAGACGCGTTGTACACTTCCGAACCAAGCCGGACACACACATTGGCTATTGACTGAAATAGGGACAGACGCGGGTGAGTATTCAAAAGACGTGTCGTACACTTCTGAACCAAGCCGGACGCACACATTGGCTGTTGACTGAAATGGGGACAGATGCGGGTGAGTATTCAAAAGACGCGTCGTACACTTCCGAACCAAGCCGGACGCACACATTAGCTATTGACTGAAATAGGGACAGACGCAGGTGAGTATTCAAAAGATGCGTCATACACTTCCTAACCAAGCCGGACGCACACATTGGCTATTGACTGAAATGGGGACAGACGCGGGTGAGTATTCAAAAGACGCGTCGTAGACTTCCGAACCAAGCCGGATGCACACATTGGCTATTGACTGAAATGGGGACAGACGCGGGTGAGTATTCAAAAGACGCGTCGTAGACTTCCGAACCAAGCCGGACACACACATTGGCTATTGACTGAAATGGGGACAGACGCGGGTGAGTATTCAAAAGATGCGTCGTACACTTCCGAACCAAGCCGGACGCACACATTGGCTCTTGGTCGTCATGAGGACAGCCGCGGTTTTGCACGTGTACGAATCGCGTGCAAACAAATTCTGTTGGCTTACAAGAACAATGTATCAAACTCAATAGTGTTATGATGCAGAAAATTTGAACGACGCGTTAGGCGTGTCCGATGCATGCAATGGTATGGATTGGCCAAAATCGGATAATGCGAACGTCTCGGACCTATCTCTTTGGATGCATGGAACAGAATCCGCCTCTGCAGCACAGATATAAGGCAGTCTGTTCCCAAGAGACTTCACTTTCCTGCACTACATGGCACTTGCCTAAATCTCAACCTACCACTGCTGCTGTCTCTGCATCCTCTGGGATCTGCAATGGCACGTACTGTGGAGAGGGCACCAGCTTTCACAGAGGAGGAGAACCAGGCCCTGCTGGACAGCCTCCTTCCACAGTACAGCAAGCTGTATGGAAAACCAGGGGAGCAGGTGAGTGTTGATTACACTGCCTTTTCAATTGACCATATTTTAAAACAGGCACTACTAGCATTGTGATCCCCAAGGTCAAGCATGCACACATAGTTATTGTAAGTCTCACAGTGTGTGGATTGCAAGAGTCCAGCTGAAGCTGTCACCTCCTCGCAAAAGGGGTGGACGACGGACCCTGACCCCCCACATGCTCCGGATACTGACGGTGGTCTTCCCTGACCTGGATGGGCAGTTGAAGGCCAGACAGCAGCAAGGAGGGGTGAGTTTGTGCCATTTTGCTGAACTATGTCTGACATGCATGTTGCACTCCCTCAGCCTGGTAACACTCTCACAGGTCGTCTGTCTGCTGAGACAACACTTATGTGGCAAAATTTAATGATGCCCCATTCTCATCTGATGCCCAGGTGTGTCCCTTTCCATCTGTGACATGTGTCACTTGGGTCACATGTGTATTTGCTGTAGTCCAAGGTTAATGTGAACAACACCATATTCAACAGGTGCATTGAGTTGACCATCATGAGTGAGGTAATTGTCTGACATGTGTCAGCACATTGTCAGAAACATGACCTGTACTCTGTGTGGTCCATACATAAATGTTAGATTTGCTGATCTGGGTCAACACAGGTTTGTGAGAAATATACTACACATCCGTGCAGCAGGTAAGACCAATGTTGATGCCTCAGACAAATGAAATGGATAAGCATTCAAAATGCGTAGTCACATGCCTAGTGCTCCGGGTAATCCCATGTTTCACATGGACCAAGGACAGGTATGCCAACTCAGGCCATCTGAGACACTGGCACATCCTATTTTGGGTGTCAGGCAACACTTTAACCATTGCAAAATCGAAATCCATGTGTCTGACTCTGTGTCAGTGTGTACAGGCAGAACTTTTATATTTACACATGTGGCAAATATGTCAAATATGGACAGACATCTAATGTATGGAAATTGGCTCAATACACAGGACAAAACATGTGTGTGTTATCCCTTGACTCTGCATAATGGTGGCTTTGACATATATGTCTATGCTGCATTACTTTGTTCTTGGGAGCTTGCAAAATGTTCATGTATGCAGATTTGTGAATTCATATACTCCAATGTCTCAGAAGAACAATGTGAGCTTGTCAAAGTGTTTAAAATGTGTGTAGCATGTAGGGGACATGTATACTTGACCACTACAAATGTTGCTTTAACAGTGAATACATGGGTGTGACACGGTGCTGACTGTAAAGTCGGGATTCACTGCCCCTGTAACAAGAGTCAGTACTGACTGTTTAGCCAGACAGGCCTGTGGCATAGTGTGCCACATGAAAAATCTTGAGGATGCAGTATTTGTACTTGTCTGTTGCCCTGCATGCACACCATTATAGCATTGACGTTCAAGACATAAGCCCATCATGGTGACTGGGGATGGAAGTATGTTCATCATGTCAACTTATTAATTTGTCCATCCCATTTGCTGTGCCACTTCCAGACTCCCTTGCATGAGATGAGACATGTTTGTAATGACACATGACACTCAGGAGCATTACAGATCAGACAACAGGCAAAATAGTGAGTCCTTGGCCATGTATTTAGTGGAATTTTAATTACATCTAACAGATGGTTCCATTGCCATCATGTGTTTGGGAACCATGGTTCGCTGGCAGACTGACAAGTGCCATGTTCACATATGTGTAATGAATTAAAAAAGTGGCATTAACATTATGCAAGGGCTTGCTCTGTGATGTGTTGTGATAAAACTCATGTGTCAAGTCTATGCAGATGACTGATGTGAATCTGTTTCTCCTCCTTGTTCATAGCATCATCTACGGCTACTGGAGGAGACAGTTCCACGGACCAAGAGGAAGTGGCTAGCCAGACTGGGTCCACTGTGGAGGAGGAGGAGCGACCCAGTGGCACAGAGGGTGACGGGAGCCACACTGAGGGCCGCTCAAAAACATCAACATCAGCTGAGGACCAATCCAGCTCCAGTGATGACTCCCTTGTGGTAGTGAGTGTTACCAGAGCAGAGGCCACAACAACAGAGTCTGTCCCTGCCACCACCACCATCTCCACCCTCCCAGCTGCTCCCATTCCAAAGGTCCGTGGACACTCCCGTGTTAGGGAGCATGTCTCCTTTGGTCCAGGAACCGCACCCCCTGCATCTGTCACCCCTGCTGCCCTGAGTATGGAGTCTGTGGACTTGCTCAAACAGATACATGTGGGGCAGACATCCATGCTGAGTGTCCTCCATGCACACACCAGTCTATTGACACAATTGGTGTCATACATGGAGGGCATGTCATCAGACATGTCTGCCCTACAGTGGACAAATCAGTCCATGGCCTCCTCACTGACAGCAGCAGTGTCCCTCCTACAACAGTCCCTCACCCCTCCTACCTCTAAAATGATATATGTTTTAAGTGATTAAAAATGATGCATAATCATGATAATTATTTTCGTACATTTTATAAAAATACACTACATTTTCATATTTTTGAAAAAAATTAAAACATTTTAAAATAATTAATTACCTAATTTTTAACCAAGTGTACTAAATATTAAATACATCTGAAAATGTTCCTAAGGGGGAGTATTTATTAATTGCAAATTAATACTTATGGATTGAATGAATATACTTAAATTATTTTCTTAGTTAACACACATTTAATTTGAGGAGTTAATATACTGTAAAATTGTATTTTTTTATTTTTAGGTTAATAATAAATATTTTAAATTAATTTACATTTATATTATACCTTAAAATAATAAAATATCCTCTAAACTTTCCCATAGGGAGATCTCAATCTCCATGGGGGAGATCACTATCCTGCTGGTGGACATGTCCTCCAACTAGGCGAAACATAAAATATAGTCTTAATGGTGAATAGCAAAAAAGTGGAGGGTTACGCCTAGATGTAGTAGTAAGTATACATGTGAGTAAATATACGCATTTATGTATATCTTTGTGAATCAGACCACTAATGTGTGGATCCTGAGTTTGTTCTAATAGCATTTAGTAGCCGTAATTTAGAGCTGCTTGGAGGCATGTCTCCACAGAAGCCTAAACACTGTCAGCATCTCATTCTTTTCTTGTCCACAACTGCTGATGATTTCATAGGTGACAGAGCCTTGGCAGGAGAATGTCAGGCAGTGGTAGTGCAAACAGCGTTATGCTGATGTTCCTGTTCCCCTGGCAATTCTGCATGGCTACTTGCTGGAAACAATGACTGGCAAAGACCCTCAGATCCTTAGAAATCTTTGGGAAATCATTGGGATTTTCCCTGATCTGTGGATTTCAAGGTTATCTCTATGATTACCTTCCCCAGGGTGCATAGGATCACCTTATGAAAGTGGAATCCTGTAGATTCCTTTGCTGATCCTATGCATTAACACAATGCCAGCAAAATATTGCCTGGCATTTCCCTTTTGTTGAGGGTGCTTGAGCACCAAAGGGAAAGTAATTCTAGGGAGGACCAATGGGATAAACAAAAAGAAAATAGGATGCCATGTAAAGGTAAGGCTTGCATTAAAAGCATTTTTATAAAAAATTCTGCAGAAAAAAAGTCTATATACAATGTGTGTATGAGATAACGAAATGAATGGGACCAAAAGTGTCATGCTTGAGCGCAGAGTTCCCATTTATTTTTTATATAATTGATGCAGCACTCTAAGCCTGAAAGGGTATTGCTTTTACTTATACTAGGTGCTCCCTTATGTCTGGACAAAACTATGAGTCTCTGACAAGCTCTAATGAGAGTGAAAGACATGTTAGGGACTGCTTTTATTCCTTCTAGGTTGACTTGGATTGTATTTTACCAGTCCAAAGCTGTAATACTATGCCTGTAGGAGTAAAAGGCTTCCGTCATTTTGCAACTTGACATAGATGACACTAGCTAATCCCATTCTTAAAGACTTTGCTGCAAAAACGGCAAAGTACTTTGTCACTTTTCTAGCTTGGCGTGAATGTCACTTTACCAATCCTATGCTTGAAAACTCTGCTAGAAAAACAGGCATTTAAGGTGAGCAGGTTTAGAATGTCAGATGATTTGTAGAGTGCTCCATAGAAAGGAGCTGCTCACCACCTAAAACCTGGGAACTACCTAGTGTTCCCTGCTTCCTTTTTTTGCATAATATATGCGGCACTCTAAACCTGAAAGGGTATTGCTTTACTTGTACTGGGTGCTCCCTTCTGCGTGAAGGCCCAACACCCTCCGGGCTGCCAATCCCTTGCCACACATGGCCTTTGATTGTGCGTGTTGTGGGGTTGGCCAAAGCGCCCATCCATCACAATGTAAGTGGTGCCATTATAAATAAGGCAGACCTGCTGGCTTTATCAAAGGTTGACAACATCAGTATATAAAAGACAGGCTTATTAGCTCTCTCAGGGGGTCATCGCATCAACATATATAAAGGAAACCTATTGGCTTTGTCAAAAGGTCACCACATTAGTAAATATGTCAATTTTTACCAACAAAAACCGATGCAGTCATTATCTAATGCATACAATATTATTAAATACATTGCAATTTTATTAACAGTATTTATAACTAAACATCTTCAATAAAAACAGTTGAAATCAAAACAACCATAAATATGTGTTTTAGTCTTTAGTTAACACATTTTAAGCTACATAATGTAACCATAGGACCAACCACCAGATAGCCCCACACTCCAGCTGAAGAGCATAAAACTCCGACTTGTAGTGGAAGGTCCCCTGATTTCATGTATTCACTGACCCAGGAAACTTACTGCAGGGTTTCTTTAAATGTTTTTGCACTCCCTGAAGCCTCTCAAAACATTGATATAAATTGTTGGTGGTATCCTTGCCCCTCCTTGGGGCAGTGCAACAAATAACAAAATGTAAATATAAAGCCCTCACAGGGCATTATGGGGCGTTGCTCTCTAGAGCAGTAAATATTTGATGAGTGGCTGAGCCGCTCACCTTTGTGGCCTCGCATTGCATCTTGTTTCTTTTTTTCTTTATTTTTTGGGTGGATGCCCCGGCCCACCCAAGGCACTCACAAAAATTCAAAAGGGTTGGCCAGTCCTGTTTTTTAATTTTCAATTTTACTTTTTGTGATATTTGTCCCCAAAGGTGGGTTCCTCTTGGACCACCCCACAAGGTGGCCTGGGTATCTCTACCCTGCCCCATATATATAGTTAATTTTTTCTTACAATGACATGAGGACTGATTCCTCAAATCCCAAAAATGGCTGCAAAACATCTTGTTAGATGTTGACGGCAGCCACAATCAGCCACAATCAGATCTTATTTTTTCAACTGCTTGTCCCTCAGTACTATGGCAGCCTGAAAAACCTATACATTTTGAATGTTCATTTCTCAAATCTACTGAACGGGTTAACATCAAATTAGAAAAAGCACTTTCTGGGTAAAGATCAAATTTGGTGTAATTCCGTTCACCAGTTTTGGGAAATTGCATCGGGGAAATGTGTTTAAGGACCCTTTTTGGACAGGTTTGTGAAGATTCATCAAATGGTGCCAAAGTTATTAGCAAACCAAATAATTCATTTTCTACGGAAACAAAGTCCTAACTATAACTACACAGTGGCAACCACCAATGTGCACTACATATCTATCTATCTATCTATCTATCTATCTATCTATCTATCTATCTATCTATCTATCTATCTATCTATCTATCTATCTATCTATCTATCTACCACTGGAAAAAGCAGAACACATTTCAAAAACCAAACAGAGATGAGAAACTGAGAAAACAAAAAAGTAAAGCAAAACAAAACCAGACTTCCATATATATAGGGATGTAGGTAAAGGAGCTAGGTCAATTGTTACCCATTCAAGAAGAGTTGCACACGGAACAGACTTTGAGGAGAACATATTCACCACTCCTACAGTTTTACTTTGAATTTTCAATGCTGTGTGGACCAACTATTTTCAACATGAACATGAGATTTATTTAAAAATAAAACATTAAATCTGAATAAACGACACATCATTACATTTTATTTCATTACATTGCACAATTGTCTCTCTACAAATAAGTATGTTATACAGTTTAATTAGTGCAGCAGCGTAAACTAAGGGCAATACAAGCTGAGAAAGTGATGAAATTTATTACAGCTAGTATCAATTCATTATATTATGGAAAAAGGTGCCATATTCAGCTGTATTCAAGACTAAATCATCCAATAGCTTAAACACATGCTGGGAGAACATTCGGACCATGATACAACTATAGTAAAAACAGTCTTGCACATTTCCCCTTCTTACCTAAAGATATCTTAAGTGGGAGAACGGCCAAAAAGCCTAAAGTTAAAAAAATCCCATCCAGATATTTCTCAAGTAACTATAGACAGACTTTTGGGGGAAATGTAACCAATGGAATCTTTGTTAGACCTAGGTCCATGGTTCAGTTGGGGCTTTGGGCTGTGCATATTGGATTATTAAGAATTTACCAGACACAATTAGATTCATGGTTGCAAACCACCGGGGCCCAGATGTTTTAATGGCTTGCGCCACTGCTGTGTCACGCAAGGCGATGCAAGTCCTTTAGGGATATTTACTATGCCACGCAGAGCCACCTTACATGACTCTTCATGGCAGAGAACATCTGGAGAAACACAAGGCAGCGCAAGTCGCCACCTTGCCTTACTCTGTCCTGGGAAGGTGTGCCATGGGTGGAGTGTGGGTGTTCCCACGCATCCACCCATACATTTTTCTGCATTTCCAGATTTACTAACACTAGTAAACCTGGGAATGTGTCAAAATGCTGCACCATTCTAGGGGAGGCATAATGAGGATAAATATGTTTATTTTTCCTCATTTTTCCTCTTTCTAAATGTGCCTCTTTGTAAGGGGTCCCTTCTGTATAAAAACAATTCTGTCTGTAATGCAAGCACCCTTGCACCGTGGAACAAGGGTGCCTGCTTTGGGGCTAGGCTGCACTCTATGCGCCAGTGCAGCTAGAGAGGAGGAATGTTCCATGTCTTAGTAGATATGGCGCATTCCTGCTCACTCCCTTTGACACAGTGCAGCAAGTTGTCCTGCTGCATTACAATGTGTCAAATGTTATTGCTGCCTGGGACATAGCCCACTAACAGCAATATGTGTAGATTTGGGGGAAGATTGCCTTTTCAGCACACAATAAATTAGACTGAAGTCTCTCTGCCCTTGGTTGACAACAATACACAGCTTTGTTTGAACCGTTTGAGGTGTTTGACACAGACATTATCAAGCAGCTTTTCATGACCGTTCCAGTGGAATTCATACTCCAAAATAAAACTAGTGCTATGCAGATTTTTGATGTCTTTGCTATTTGCTCCATGTCCAAGCATATACTGAGGTTTTTTAATTGCGGTTATGGTTAACAATGTAAATCTATTTTCTCTTGGGGCTAATTGATAAATGATAGTGATTTGCTCAATGGACAGTAGGGTGAAACTGGCTACTCTGTCTTTCTGCTATTTCCATTTTGACTCAATCCAATTCAATTACATATTCTTTAAAAGATACAGATCTACAATGAGATCCACTTTACAAAGATTACTGATTGCATAATCAATATGTATCTTAAAAGCTTTTTAAAAAGGTAAACATTTTAAAACACATCATTTCATTTACTGGGTTAAATAAAAGTTGCATGAGATCTTTTG
This sequence comes from Calotriton arnoldi, assembly GCA_963921515.1. Taxonomy (NCBI): domain Eukaryota; kingdom Metazoa; phylum Chordata; class Amphibia; order Caudata; family Salamandridae; genus Calotriton; species Calotriton arnoldi. The sequence goes on along the minus strand of CAWUFW010002205.1, from coordinate 361,719 downwards.
CTGAGTTCACTCCGTATTTCAAAACCAATGGTTTCAACAAACATCGATGGTTATTATACAATGCGGGGCACACAAAGAGGACATGCTCTAAAGTTTGTACCAAAACCCCACAGAGATTACACAATCTGAATCCCACAGCCACGCCCAACCATGCACCTGTAATAATATATAATGGCAGAGTGTTTAATCGAAACAATAGAAAAAAATGTCGGAAATCATGCTCCAGGTTCCACTTTAAATGTGGTTGAGGATAAACCTCAGAGGATGTAGCAACAATTACCTCCATCTTCCTTTATTCCCCTACAAGCAAGCATATCTAAATCCCTTGAAGTAATCTTAATGCTATGTTTTAGAAAGATCTTAAGTGCTGAATGAGACATTGCCATAAGCTCACCCCTGTTCAAGTTAAAGTGCTGTAGTCCTTTATTAAAATTCTTAAGAAACGAGTTAGTAGACCTACATTAGTCAAATGCTTTTGAACAAAGTAGACTTTTAAAGGGATTCTTGATACTAAGCAAAAGACTGTGGCCCTAACGAAGGACAGCAGCTGGCCCCTTAACATAGATACTCGGGAGGCACATTTCTAAACGTAAGGCTTCAACCAATTCAGGGGTACCTACATTGCAGATTTTGCAAAGTATTTTTCCCTCTGCATTATGAAGAAAGCTCCAAAATGTCACATCCATTATTTCAGTCGTGTAAAGTAAAGTCGAGGGGATTTTTACATTATACATGGTATACTAAATAGATAAAGTGTCTGTGGCCTACAGCCCTTTAAAGTGTTAGAAGTGCATTAGTATGTGCCATCACTTTCCCAGATAAATGTGAAATGTGTTTGCAGGAAGGTGGGTTATTAGAAAGTGCAGGTGCGGGTAGGTACCTACAGCTAGTAATAATACCACAATCACTAATAAGGTCCAGTCAAGTCTCAATTAATGAATCTGAGCTCAACCCTTGGTAGCTTGGCTCACGAGCAGCCAGACTTAACTTAGAAGACAGGTGTGTAAAGCATTTAAAAATGCCAGTAACAGTAAATACCTAAGACACAACACACAATAAAAACCCAACAACAATTTATATAAATAGGAAATATTTTTATGATTAAAATGACACCAAAACAACAAAACTCCAATCTAGGGAACCTGAGATAAATGTAAAAATATGTAACAACAAGGTAGTTTTGGACTTCGGAAGTGCTTTTGATTCCTAAGTCGAATTTGGACACACTTTTATTTTAAAACCAGCCTGCAAGGCAGGCCTGGTTTCAAAATGACACCAGACACCACAGCAGTGCACACTTAAGTGTATTAGGTCCACTGGGGTGTCTAAACCTACATGCCCTACCATATACCAGGGACTTAAGGGTAGGCTGCCTTGGCCAATTATAATAATACCAGTTACCATATACCTTATACAGAATAATGGCCCTGGATCTGGTTAGCAAAGCCCAGGGTACTTTCAGTGTCAGTAACCACCAGTATCAGTCAAAAAATGGGGGTGATCAGGGCAAAAAGGATGACTTTGCTACAGTGTTCTCTCACAGAAAAATTGGTGGAGACAATTTTACCCAAATACGGATATGAATTAACACATTCCAAATCCTGAGTACCATTTTGATTCAATTTATCTTTAGCACCACATTCCCTTCTTACTACCACACTCAAAGGGAGTTCATATAGTGTTTTAACGTTGGTTCTCTGTCAATAGCCATTGTATTCCATGCCTAGCTTTGAAGAAGTAATCGCCTGTTCACAGTGCAAATACCAGCCCGTTTCATTATTTACCCTCTGGAAGCTAGAGATTTTTTGGGCTAAAAACACCACAGAGAGCAACAGAGCTGTCAAACCATTACTCATATTGCAGTGTCGTTTTTTCTTTTAGAACATAGGGTAAGGCCTGGTGCATTTTACATCCCAAATACTGAAGTGAGTAGAGTGGCTACTTATTTACAGGCTAGAGTTCTGAACATTTGAACCTGGACGGTCAGTGTCTGAACTCTAATTACTACAAAACACAAGTTTTGGTGGTGGAGCAAAAGAACCTCGAGAAATCAATCTTCTTGCAGCAGCATGGATTTGTGCTCTTCAACTCTGTTGCCTACTAAGGGGCCGATTCCGATCTCGGTCGGAGGCGCACCCAATACCATTCGGTCGGGAAAAAAGCCATGCGAATGCCTGTTCCCCGACCGATCCGTACAGCACACCGAACGAGTAAGTACGATGCGCACAACAGCACAGAATCCGGCCGAGCCGTACTCACCCAATCCAGGTCCTGTTCTCCGACCGAGGCGAATCCGGAAACGCAGAATCGAGTCGCAAGGAAGGGAAAATGCAGCTCCGTCCGGCCGAACAAGTACGATGCGCTTCCCGTACGCGCCCGAACCCGTCGCTACGCACAGCACGTCAAAGCATCCGGGAGAGGCGCACATAAGCTCCGATTCGCGCCACAACACAATCCACGGCTACGAGACGAACACGCCAGCGGCGAGGACGACGCGAAGCGACGAGGACGACGAAGCAACGAGAAGGACGAACGACACGAACCAACCATGAATCCCTTCGTCCCGATCATACCAATATTCTACATTTACTACCGGAACAGGCACGGACGCGTACGGCGCAGAAGGTAAGTCAGACACCAACCACAAAACACATACAACACGTACACGACACATCACACACACACAGAGGGATGCAGAATATACTTACACCAGCAACAGCAGCACCATAGGGGCGGGATGCCCATCACCAATGCCACATATGCACACAGGGGCCTGAATGCGCACCACCACCCCTACCCAGGGGGCCGGATGCCTACCACTACTACCACCCTTACCCAGGGGGCTGGATGCCTACCACTACTACCACCCTTAGCCAGGAGGATGCCAGATGCCTACCACTACTACCACCCTCACCCAGGGGGGGCTGGATGCCTACCACTACTACCACCCTCACCCAGGGGGGGCTGGATGCCTACCACTACTACCACCCTTAGCCAGGGTGGTGCCAGATGCCCACCACCACTACCACCCTTAGCCATGGGGGCTGGATGCCTACCACTACTACCACCCTTACCCAGGGGGCTGGATGCCTACCACTACTACCACCCTCACCCAGGGGGTGCCAGATGCCCACTACCACTACCACCCTTACCCAGGGGGCTGGATGCCTACCACTACTACCACCCTTAGCCAGGGGGTGCCAGATGCCTACCACTACTACCACCCTCACCCAGGGGGGCTGGATGCCTACCACTACTACCACCCTCACCCAGGGGGCTGGTACCACTACTACCACCCTCACCCAGGGGGCTGGATGCCTACCACTACTACCACCCTCACCCAGGGGGGCTGGATGCCTACCACTACTACCACCCTTAGCCAGGGGGTGCCAGATGCCTACCACTACTACCACCCTCACCCAGGGGGGGCTGGATGCCTACCACTACTACCACCCTTACCCAGGGGGGGCTGGATGCCTACCAATTCTACCACCCTTAGCCAGGGGGTGCCAGATGCCTACCACTACTACCACCCTTACCCAGGGGGCTGGATGCCTACCACTACTACCACCCTCACCCAGGGGGGCTGGATGCCTACCACTACTACCACCCTCACCCAGGGGGCTGGATGCCTACCACTACTACCACCCTCACCCAGGGGGTGCCAGATGCCCACCACCACTACCACCCTTACCCAGGGGGCTGGATGCCTACCACTACTACCACCCTCACCCAGGGGTGCCAGATGCCCACTACCACTACCACCCTTACCCAGGGGGGCTGGATGCCTACCACTACTACCACAAAACACATACAACACGTACACGACACATCACACACACACAGAGGGATGCAGAATATACTTACATCAGCAACAGCAGCACCATAGGGGCGGGATGCCCATCACCAATGCCACATATGCACACAGGGGCCTGAATGCGCACCACCACCCCTACCCAGGGGGGCCGGATGCCTACCACTACTACCACCCTTACCCAGGGGGCTGGATGCCTACCACTACTACCACCCTTAGCCAGGGGATGCCAGATGCCTACCACTACTACCACCCTCACCCAGGGGGCTGGATGCCTACCACTACTACCACCCTCACCCAGGGGGGGCTGGATGCCTACCACTACTACCACCCTTAGCCAGGGTGGTGCCAGATGCCCACCACCACTACCACCCTTACCCAGGGGGGCTGGATGCCTACCACTACTACCACCCTTAGCCAGGGGGGTGCCAGATGCCTCCACTACTACCACCCTTACCCAGGGGGGCTGGATGCCTACCACTACTACCACCCTCACCCAGGGGGGCTGGATGCCTACCACTACTACCACCCTCACCCAGGGGGCTGGATGCCTACCACTACTACCACCCTCACCCAGGGGGGCTGGATGCCTACCACTACTACCACCCTCACCCAGGGGTGCCAGATGCCCACCACCACTACCACCATTACCTAGGGGGGCTGGATGCCTACCACTACTACCACCCTCACCCAGGGGGGGTGCCAGATGCCTACCACTACTACCACCCTCACCCAGGGGGGGCTGGATGCCTACCACTACTACCACCCTTAGCTAGGGGGGGCTGGATGCCTACCACCACTACCACCCCCACTCATAGGATGGACAATGCATGACACAACCAGCACACCACAACCTAGGGAATGCAAAGAAAAGACATCCCCCAACACCATGACAAGCGTGTGTAGACTGTGTCAAATGCCTACAACACTGAACATGACTTTGAACATACAATGTGACCCCCTAGCACATGTGCCACACATATATGTGTGTGGCCCCCACAATGCAAGCACGCCATGACCATTGTGGCAATGGGGTCCAAACCCCCATCATCACAGTGACCAAAAGGTAAGTGTGGGGTCCATAGCTGAAGCACATTCTGAACATTGTGGCAATGGGGTCTAACGCCCCATCACCACAGTGACCAAAATGTAAATGTGGGGTCCATAGCCGAAGCACATATTGAACATTGTGGCAATGGGGTCTAACGCCCCATCACCACAGTGACCAAAAGGTAAGTGTGGGGTCCATAGCTGAAGCACATTTTGAACATTGTGGCAATGGGGTCCAAACCCCCATCATCACAGTGACCAAAAGGTAAGTGTTGACAAAGAAAGAGCTGCAACTGCCAAACTGCATGGATGATTCCTGGTCACAGAACAAAAAACACATCAGTGGCAAAGTAGTGCATGTGTCCCATTGCAACATAAATTGGGGGAGTCAAATACTGCAGTGCAAATAAGACATACCTTTGGCCATGTGCAGACAAACAACACCCATGGGGGCTGACACTGTCAACATTCATCAATGACACAATGACAGAAGTGACCATCAGAATGCAGACCCACATATTTGCACCAATGGGCACACACATGCAGATACCCTGTGGAGACTGTAGATGTGAGGTGAACAGATACCATACCATGGCAGCAATGGGACACACAAACCATGATCATTGTGCTGACCGATGACCTACGAGTCCCAGGGACAGCAGGGGAAACCCACCAAACTACATACAGCCAATGGCACACCCAAGATATGCCAATTCAGTGGTGCAGATGCACAAACACAAACAGGCAGACCCACACTGCACATCATACACAACAGGTGAGGGGGGGGTGCCAGTGTCCCCAGGCAACCACACAACACATGAGGAGACCTGAATACCAATCATACAGATGTGCATACAGTGCCACACAAAGGTAACTCATGGATCCAAATACCCTATGTGGTCAAGCAGGCATTGTCAGATGAGAGGGAGCACAAATCACACATGTCACACAGGCACGTAGGAACAGCAACTGACACAGCAAGACACAGACACACCACAGCACTATCCCCAGGGCCCCCACAATGTGGTGACCCTTGGCTGCATTACAATCCCACTGTGATGACAAAGCTAAATGTCGTTCACACTGTGAACCACAGTCATGTGTCCTGAGCAACAAACTACCATCACACCTACACAAGCACAAATCAATCAGCATGGCCAGTAAGCCAAGGCCAACATGGAGGCAGGGGCCTAGCCGGGCAACAACTCTCATCTGCACACACTCAACACCACACCCCTCGACCTCCAACAATGTGCAGCAGTGAAGCACACATGCACTGGTGACATTGCACATGCACCCATGACTATTCCAGGGTGGTGGGTGGGAACCAAGGTGCAGAAACACATCACACATGGCCACTCAACAAGACTCCTGAATGTCTGACACACTGCACACTACGCTGTACATGGACATGACGGCAATACCACACCAACCAATGGGATCCCAGCCACAGTCACACACCAATGAAGAAGCCAAGGTCACCCACAAAGAACACACATAGACAACAACCAACATTGCAGCCCGGACCCTGAGGAGTGCCAGCAGTCACACACACAACGTGTCACAATCACTGAAAGATAACACAAACTGGAAATCACATGACAGGGGCAAACAACAAGTGCCAAGGGGAAACCTGACTGTGACCCATCTGCGTCTGCACACAAACTCAGCCCTGACAGCAAACACACCTATGGGTGACACCCTGATGACCAGTAATGTGCCATGCACCCACATCACAGAGAACCCAGGGAGAAGACTTTGGGGGAACATAGGTCAACTCAGCAAGCATCACAAACAGGTACAACACTAGGGATCACAGCATGCACAGCTAAACGGAAGTGAACACACAGACATGCACATACAACACACACCTTGGGCGCAGGCAATGTCACAGGAGTACACACTGCCATGAGGGGACTCCACTCCTGTGTGAGGAAAGCTGTGCCATATGTTGCCTCAGTAGGGCCCCATCATGTCAGCTGAGCACTTGGTCACACAATCAACAATTAGCACCAAATGAAGGCTCCTGTCACATCAGCCTGGTCATGGAAGTGCCCACGAAATCATCAGCACAGATCCAAGACACTTGTATAGCAATGTTGCACTGACAACACAGATGAGTCCTTCCCCATTGATGCCCAAACCTGCGTGTCCAGTGGAGATGGCCACACGGTCAGGGAAGTAGACGAATTGAACAATGGCAGGCACAACAGATGTGCAGGGGTGGAAGCCACAGATGTGAAATAGCTAATCTAAGTAGGAAATCCCATTGCCAAATACTGAACACATGACACCCTCAGATGCTGCTATGGATGACATGGATACACCACAGGATAGGACACATTCCCCCTGGACCATATGGGTTCCTGCACAGTAACACTTCATTATCATGAGACCAAATATCACCATCACTGCAGCAAGGGCATGGTTAGCATCATCAACAACATGTACATCAGAAGCATAAGCACTAGAGAACAGAAAGTTGCTTTATTCAGCATATGTGTGTAATGAAAACAAAGTCCAGAAAAAACACAAAGGCCAATGGCCAGTCCATTGTCAAAGTCCAAACTGGGTGACAGTGGCAGATGTCACCCTACGCATGCCTGCACAAAACCAGGGACAATCCACTAGGAGGGGCAACCGGGGGGCAGGCCAGGCACCGCAGGGACAGGATCAGGGCTCACCAGGAGGAAACAGGGAAGGGGTGGTGGGTGCTGGAGAGCCACTGACAACTGCAGTGGAGGTGTCTGACATGGTGTGTGCCGGCACAACTGGGGGCATGACTCAGATGTTGTGGGTGCCGGCACGACTGCAGTGGACCCTGCAGATGGAGTGGACAGGTCCGCCACTGCAGTGCCCAAGTCAGACAGGGTGGTAGTGGACTCCACTGCAGTGCCTACCACCAGGGGAGGAGAATGGGGAACAGGCAAGGTGGGCTGGACAGAGGGGAGGACACCCTCACCACATCAGTGGCACAGACAAGCGCAGCGGGGGTGTGGTGCCGGGAGAGCAAGTGGCAGGGGAGAAGGCCGGATCCTCTTGGGGATGGTATATCTGTGGGTGGGGGAACCTGGGGCAGGGTGTGGTGGGGGCACCTGTGGAGTGGGGGCCTGAGGGATGGAGGAAGGAGACCTGGTGCCTGAGCTGCAGGGCGGCGGCGGGGTCTTGCTCTTATGACTCCGGGGGACTTGCGGGTGGGGGCCTCAGTCTGTCTGCGCCTGGGGGAGGGTGTCCGGGGGCGAGGGGCACTCTGCTCCGTGTGGGTGGGCTTCCTCTTCCCCCTGAATGCTGTATCAGCTGGATCGGAGGGGAAGAGGCCGAGGTCACTGAGGAAGAGCCGCTGGGTCTTTGGGGTTGCAGGTGAGGCAAGGGAGGGTGTTTTGGAGGGAGAGGCAACTGAGGACTGCGCAGTGCTCGTGGATGCGTGTGTGTGTTCCAGGGCCCCATCCCCTGTGAGTCTGGTTTCAGTCCCCTGACTGTGCGTGCATGTGTGTTTTGTTTGTGGCGTGTGTGTCTGTGTGCTGGATGTGTGTGTGCTGGTGTGTGCCTGTGCCGGTGTGTGTGTGCTTGGGACGGGTAAGGTGCTGGGGAGTGTGGATGGAGCAGAGGCAGGAGGGGTGAGGGACTGTCTGAGGAGGGACACTGCTGCCGTCAGGGAGGAGTCCATGGACCTATTGCCCCTCTGTAGGTCAGACATGCCCGATGAGATGCCCTCCATGAACGACACCAGCTGAGTCAACAGAGCGGTGTGCGCATGGAGGACACTCAGCATGGCTGTCTGCCCTACATGGAGCTGGCGAAGGAGGTACACAGACTCCTCACTCAGGGCAGCAGGGGACACAGGGGCAGGGGTGCGGTGCCTGGCCCAAAGGAGACACGCTCCCGAACATGGGAGCCTCCACGGACCTGGGGAATGGGAGCCGATGGGAGGGCGGTGGTGGTGCTGGTGGTGGCGGGGACAGCAACACTAGCTGGGGTGTGGTGGCTGCTGACACCCGCCTCCATAAGGGAGTCATCCTCCGAGTTGCTCTGGTCCTCAGCTGAGGTCGATGGTGCTGAGGACTCCTTGGTGTGGCTCCCTCGCCCTCCGTGCCACTGGGTCCCTCCGACCACTCCTCGGCTGCTGACCCAGTCTGGCTCTCCGGCTCCTCCTGGTCCGTGGAGCTGTCCCCTTCCGTGGCCGTGGATGTATCTGCAAACAATGGGGAAACAGACAGACATCAGTCACCTGCACCAAACGCACACACCACTGTGAGCACAGCACATTACAGAGCAAGCCCTGGCATCATTAGTTGGACATTGCTAAAAGTGTCCTAACTGAACAGGAGAAGCCAATTGTCAGTCTGATGCCAACCATGGCACTCACATCCCACATGGCCTTGCACCCATCTGTCTGGTGTCTGTTGGATAGCAACACCCCAGTGTGGACACATGCACCAACTACACAGTAGTTGGACAGTGCAGAGGACACGGTGTAGCATGTGGACATGCACACATCACAACTCTTGCCACTGAGTCAGTACAGGTTTCCGGATGAAAGGGACGCCCAGAGTCAAATAGGATATGCATGTGATGCATACCAGCGACAGACACCATGATGCACCCATGTCCTGATAGCCATCGCCACAATGGTGTGCATGTAGCACATGTCACTCCCCTGCAGGATCACCAATAAGTAGACACATGCCATGGCGGAGGCATGACTGCTAAGTCATACATCACTGTCTCAGTGATGTATGACTTGGCAGCCAGACAACAACACTCTGCACTGTGTCACAATAGTAGGTCATGGGGAATGCAAGTCCTGGAGCTGCACAAGTGCACATGTACATCCCCCACACAACACATCATCTTAACCCTCATCTGTCCAGGTCATACCGATTGGACATATGGGAGACCTGTGACACTACCCTCTGAACCTGAGCCCCTCACAATCTGCTGTGAATGGGGAACAGCTGCCTGAACTTCACATTCGCATACCCCAGTCTGCACGGGCAGCTGATCAAACACCTATGTGACACACAAGTATCGTCTCCTATGGTCACATCTCCAGTGGCATGCTGAGCCCCTACCAAGAAACACCCCAGCAGTCCTGGCAACAAATCCACAGCACACTGACACAGAGGCAGACACCTGAGGGGTCAAATCACTGCGCACAATGTGTTAGCTGATACACTGGAGTGGGAGTACAGAGTGCATTGCATGGCCTGGAGTAGGCATGACTGTCCTGCCCCACATGAATGAGGGATGAGCCCTGGACAGTGGATAGCTGGCTATGTATGTGTGACACACGTAATCTGCATACTCCTGGGGCCCAAACATTATTCCCACCCGCTGCATGGGTGTGTGCCACATACCCCAGGCACATGTGGTGGCTCAGCTCAGCAAGTGGACCGCATATCAAAGCAACACGCAGATTACATGTCCGAACACAGGCGTTGTGTGAACAATGGACCCACCCATGATGCCCGCAACAGAGTTAGGGAAACAGATGCTGTCCCCCACCTTTAGTGAAGCAAACTGCAAGGACACAGTCCCAAGTTACACAATTCCCTGAATGTAAGGGCCACACCTGGGTATCAGATGAGGAGTGGGCAGTGCACAATAGAGGGACATGGCTCCTGGACAACATGACTGCTGTACTGTGGCAGTTGAACCAGGCCAGAGGAGGGCACAAAGCATGTAATACAGAGTTCACAGTGCAGTCTTTGACTCACCCCCTCCTTGCTGCTGTCTGGCCTTCAGCTGCCCATCCAGGTCTGGAAACACCACCGCCAGGATCTGGAGCATGTGGGGGTCAGGGTCCGTGTTCCGCCCCTCCTGCGAGGAGGCGACAGCTTCAGCTGGACCCGTGCAATCCTCCGGGTCCAGCCCCGAAGGTCCTGCCACCTCTTCTGGCAGTTGCGGATCCGGCGCTTGTAGACCCCCACGGACCGGACAGCCCGGACGATGTCCTTCCAGATCTCCTGCTTCCGATGGGCATTAACCTGTCAGGATGACAAAGTGAAAAGGCCATTACTACACATGTAACATATCCGTGCATGACACAGTTGTATATACATGTCTCATTCACAGGGGCACATGATGTACACAGGCAGTGCAGCGCTGCCCATGGACAGTTTGCCAGACGTCACTACATGGTATCATTGCATGGGAAGTAAAACCTTGTTCAAATGCACTGTCACTGCACCATACCTGTCCAGTGCATGTCACTACACACTATGGGGGGTGACAACTACTCAGTGAGCCTGCTAGCCAGTGGCGTGCAGACTTTCAGCCTTGCTAGTCAGACAAAATGCACATTCAGAAAGGCAGTGCACAGAACACTCACCTGCTCCCCTGGTGTCCCATACAGCTTGCTGTACTGTGGAAGTAGGCTGTCCAGCAGGGCCTGGTTCTCCTCAAGGCTGAAGGCTGGGGCTCTCTCCACAGTACGAGCCATTGCAGGGTCCAGAGGGGCAGAGACAGCAGCAGTGCAGTGGCAGATGTCGTCCTGGAGCATGTAGTGCAGGCAAGTGAGCTCTCAGGGGAACAGCCAGCAATATATATGTGCTGGAGAGGCAGATACTGTCCCTTGTGTCCAAAGTGATAGGTCCAAGTCGTTTGCATCTTCTGATTCTGGCCAATCCATGGAATAGCAGCACCAATACACGCCCACGGCATCCTTCAAATCTTCAACTTCATGACATACATGATTTTGCAACATTGTTGTGGGTGACCAACTGAATTTCCAGCAACCGACTCGTTCGAATTTCGAAAACGCGTCCGTTGCCAGGCAAAGCCATTGTTAATGGGTGCGCACCGATCGGTCCATTGCGGTACAACGCGTACAGGGGTACAACGCGTACCCGCACACATTGAATGCAATGGGCCGGCCGGGGGCACCGATCAGTCCATTGCGGTACAACGCGTACAGGGGTACAACGCGTACCCGCACACATTGAATGCAATGGGCCGGCCGGGGGCACCGATCGGTCCATTGCGGTACAACGCATACAGGGGTACAACGTGTACCCGCACACATTGAATGCAATGGGCCGGCCGGGGGCACCGATCGGTCCATTGCTGATCAACGCGTACAGGGGTACAACGCGTACCCGCACACATTGAATGCAATGGGCCGGCCGGGGGCACCGATCGGTCCATTGCGGTACAACGCGTACAGGGGTACAACGCGTACCCGCACACATTGAATGCAATGGGCCGGCCGGGGGCACCGATCGGTCCATTGCGGTACTGCTGCGTACAGGGGTACAACGCGTACCCGCACACATTGAATGCAATGGGCCGGCCAGGGGCACCGATCGGTCCATTGCTGATCAACGCGTACAGGGGTACAACGCGTACCCGCACACATTGAATGCAATGGGCCGGCCGGGGGCACCGATCGGTCCATTGCTGATCAACAGCGTACAGGGGTACAACGCGTACCCGCACACATTGAATGCAATGGGCCGGCCGGGGCACCGATCGGTCCATTGCGGTACAACGCATACAGGGGTATAATGCGTACCCGCACACATTGAATGCAATGGGCCGGCCGGGGGCACCGATCGGTCCATTGCGGTACAACTGCATGTAGCCGCACACATTGAATGCAATGGGCTGACCGGGGCACCGATCGGTCCATTGCGGTACTACGCGTACAGGGGTACAACGCGTACCCGCACACATTGAATGCAATGGGCCGGCCGGGGCACCGATCGGTCCATTGCTGATCAACGCGTACAGGGGTACAACGCGTACCCGCACACATTGAATGCAATGGGCCGGCCAGGGGCACCGATCGGTCCATTGCTGATCAACGCGTACAGGGGTACAACGCGTGCCCGCACACATTGAATGCAATGGGCCGGCCGGGGGCACCGATCGGTCCATTGCGGTATCAACGCGTACAGGGGTACAACGCGTACCCGCACACATTGAATGCAATGGGCCGGCCGGGTGCACCGATCGGTCCATTGCTGTTCAACGCATCCCTGTACAAGTGACTGGCATATGTCACCATGCCTGTCTCAGATGGACATATGCCAGCCACAGATAGCTCCCAGGGAGTGAGGGGCACACCTACAACACGACAGCCTGTCCAAACTGTATGATAAGGCATGTAAGGCTGCATTTCCTATTGTGTGTATGTTGGTGTACATGTAGTCCTGTGGGTGTCACCTGGGGGCAGCCACCCCCAGGCTGTGTACGTGTTCATGGGGATAGGATCCTGGGTGTTACGTGTACATGACCACTGTGATGTGCAACTGTTCATATCTGTGCATGTGCCATGGTCACATTTCACGGTGGTGTATGTGTATGTCATGTCACATACCCCGTGAGTCCCATGTGGGACGGTATGTTTGAGCCAGGGTGTCCCAGTGGCACAATAGTGATGGTCCTCCACAGTCTGTGTGCATGTAGTGTTTACAATGTCTCTGATTTAATGTGCACAATGGGAGACAGTCTCCACATCCACGTTGTGTGTGCATGGACTTTGATGTTGTGCATGTGTGTGTCACAGACGTCCATGTCTGTCCTGCAGTGGCAAGTGGGACCACTACCTGTGGGGGTCATAGTTGTTTTGCTGTGGTGTATACATGATACTCCATGTAATGCCAGTGTCCATGTGGCAATACAGGGTCCCTGGGAATGTACCTGTCGTTGAGCTGTGATGCCTGGGGCACATCTGTCCTCACATGTCACTGTGGGGGGTGATTGTGACATGGCAGCAGGAGATGGGAACTGTGACACGGCCTCATGATATCCAATGGGCCAACCTGGGACTTATTGATGCCACTTGTTGGACCGTGATGACAGATGTTGGCCATGTATGTACCATACATGTCCTTACGGAACTGCACACTTCATGTAGTTGTGCCTCATAATGATGTATGTTGGGATATTGAGTGTGTTCAATGCCGCATATGTGGGCTGACTGACAATCTTGCTTACTTCTCCTCTGCACTGCAGGGCTCCTGCTGTCCATCGACCATTCCCAGACCTGGCAACGATGGTGGAACGGGACAGCATCCGACGGTACCGCTTCACCAGGCAGCTGATTGAGGATTTGGCAGTGCAGTTGGCCCCACATTTGCAGCCTGGTCGGCCGTATCCTACAGCGCTGACCCCCAAGGTGAAGGTGATGGCAGCCCTACACTTCTTTGCCACCGGTACCTTCCAACATACTGTGGCGACTGCTGGTGGGATGTCACAGACCATGTTGAGCTGTGTGCTCCGCGAGGTTTTGGCGGCAATGTTGCTATTCCTGAACCGGTACATCTATTTCCCTAGACTGCGACGACTCACTGACGTGAAGAGTGACTTCTATGCCCTGGGGAGGATGCCGCATGTCATTGGCTCCATTGATGGGACACATGTGGCTTTGGTACCACCACAGGCCCAGGAGCAGGCCTTCAGGAACCGCAAGCACTACCACTCGGTCAATGCACTGGTGGTGTGTCTTGCAGATATGACCATCACACACGTGTGTGCCCGTTTCCCTGGTTCAGCACACGATGCCTTTGTGATGAGGAGTAGTCGCATCCCCAGGATGATGGCACAGATGCAGAACCAGCGTGCCTGGCTTGTCGGTGTGTACTGACTTTGTGCCATTGTGTGTGATCTGATCTGTAGTATTCCGCCCACTTTTCCAAGTCAGCTAATGTGCACTTGTCTGTCCGTAGGTGACTCGGGATACCCCAACATGCCGTGGTTGCTGACACCCCTCAGGAACCCCGTGACACCAGCCCAGATGCGCTACAATGAGGCACATGGTCGGACCAGGAGAGTGATTGAGCGGACATTTGGTCTCCTGAAGAGCCGCTTCCGCTGCCTGGACAAGACCGGAGGGTCCCTCCCATATGCCCCTGCGAAAGTGTGCAAGATTATCATCGTCTGCTGCATGCTCCACAACCTGGCAGTGCGGAAGGAGTTGCCTCTCATCCAGGATGACAATGACCAACATCCGCCACCTGTGGAGGATCCTGGCCTGGACCACGATGCCAGTGATGATGATGATGATGATGAGGTGATGTCCGCACACAGCTCATCACCAACTTCTTTAGCTGAATGTGAGTATCCTGAGGTGTCATGTCAATGATGTGAGTTGGCATGATATGTGTAGGTGGTGCTCTGGTGCTGTTGGAGTGTGTCCATGGGCTACTTGACTGGATGTCTGTTGCGATGTGTGCTTACAGGTGGGCTGTACTCCCCAACAGTGTTGACATGCTAACTTGGTTCTGGGTGGGTATCTTGTAACATGTATTGTGCATGAGTTTTGCTGTTCTGTCCTGTTCTCCATTGCTTTTGACTGTGTGTCATTTCTGTCCTTCACAGGGTACTTTCAGATTCGTTTGGTCAACTGTGTCCACCGACGAGCGTGATTGCACTTCCAGGGTGGTAGCTGTTGTGTCCCTACAGGTGATGTGCGCCACACCCTTGGACTTCCTTCCGTCTACAGTTGTTGACTGTGTGCCCGCTGCCAGGTGGGATTACCTTGCATCTGTAGTGGTTACGACATGTTGCAACTGTGTAATAAACCTGTGCTTCACTTTGTGATGTGCGTTGTCTGTGGTCACACATTTGACTGCCATTTGCTTACTGCACCTGTGGGCTACTTGACTACAACTGGGAATGGGTGTGGTGTCTGTGCATTACACCGTCTTCCCATGCAACATCAGTGTAGGCAATGAGTCAGAAGGCCTAGGTGTGTATGTGTTGTGTAGCCCTGGTGGTGTGTCTCCCTCATATGTGTCACGTTGCCTTTACTCACATGCCTGTGTTGTACTTGCTGTTGCAGTTCGCATACACAGTGTAATTTTGCAGTTCATCATCCCCATAACAGCACCCACGTTGGAATCACAACAGAGGCAAGTATGGTGTATTAATGTGTTTATTGTGATACATTTGTGTGAATAGTGCATAGGATGGGTAGTGCTGTACATAAATCTTGCAATCAGAAGTTCCTAGGTGAATTGAAAGTCCTGGTAGACAAAATCCCCAGTATTGGGGCCACAGTTGTCTGAGACATTGGTCCAACTTGTACTCCCCATGCAATGTGTGGGAGTAGTGTTGCCGTCAACAGGGTGAACAGTCTGTGCACAAAGGTGAACATCCAGAACAGGTTCAGGCTTCCTGGGAGTTGCGCTTGGCCATCGGCCTCTCACTTGCCCCTCCTCGGACGACCCCTCTTCTTTGGGGGGGCCCTCAAGTACAGGCTGCTGCGGTGCAGGGGACTCTCCGCCAGAGTCATCCTCCCTCCCTGTGGCAGTTGCAGTTTGTTCAGCACCAGATGTTGTTGGCACACAGGGAGGTGTGGACTGGTTGCTGTTCATCTGGCGGAGGCATTGTAAAATGTCCCTGTGCACCGCCGTCATCTCATGCAGTGCATCCCACTTGGACTCCACGCGGGACATGTGTGAGTCCACGCGGGACATGTGTGACTCCACGTGGGACATGTGAGAGTCCAGCGGGCATGATGGGCAGCCTGCTGCTGTTTCATGTCTCTGAGGAGCCCCACTACCTGGCTGAGATCTCCGGTGCTGGACTGGTACGCATCAGCTATGCGTACCAGTTGTGGGTCATCATGCACACCAGCAACCTCTGCAAGCAGCGACCTCTGTCTCCCACCCCTCCCACCACCCCTGCTGACATGTGCAGTGCGTGCAGTGGCACGCACAGATGACCCTGGTCCACCTTGGGGGTTGGTGGTGGTGGTGGTGTCCATGGCCCCAGGTTGGTCCAGGGTCCCTGTGCTGGTGTTGCTCCTTGTTCTGTCCATGTCGGCAGGGATGGTATTTGTGGTGACAGTCGTTGGAGGGGTGGGTGCAGGGGGTGCAGCTGGTGGTCCTGCTGGTGCTGCAGCTGGTGGTCCTGTTGGTGATGCATGTAGACTTGCACCGGATGTGCCAGGTTGGTCTTCTTCGTCCGAGGAGGGCAGAGGCTGTACGACACCAGTGAGCTCCGCATCCTCTTGAGCCTGGGACTGGGACTCCTCAGCGTCTGCTGCTGTGTCCCCATCATCACCTGTTTTTGGGAGACACACACAATGTATGTTATGTTTCTGCAGGCATCAATGGTTGACACACCTGACAGTTGTGACTGTGCCTCTGGGTGCGGGCCTGTACATTGCATTGTCCTAAGTCGTCACAGTCAGGGGTTGATATTGGTGTGGCACATTGTCCTGCATTATTTGGGCATTTCTATGTATTTGTTGGGGTGTGAACATGGTCTGCATTGGTTGTATTTGGTTGACTGCCGGCCCTCCTTCCCACCCAGCCAGTCAGTTATCCCACCATGGACTGTGCTTGCATTGCAGGGAGTGGAAGTTGTCTCTCAGGATGTCAGTCAGTGGTGTCCTGCTGTTTGTTGGTGCACAGTTGCCAGCAGGGCCTTGTGCTCCCCACAGCAGTAGCCAGTGTCAGGCATCTTGTGAGTCCTTATCCACTCCCTGTGATGTGAGCATGGTTCAGGGTGGTGTTGATGGGACAGTTGTGGGGGTGAGCTATGTCTGTGACTGTGACTCCCATCATGCTATTGCCTCCACCCCCTTCCCAGCATGCCCATGCTTCCTTCCTTTTGACTCTGCTTCCCTGTGGGGTGGGCTGGCTGTGCTGACAGGATGGCTGGGAGTGTTGTCCTGGCAGTTGTTTGGCTAAAAGTCCCAAGAGTGTCCCTGTGCTTCACACAACATAACCCAGGGTGGTGGTTCTTTGTGGGATCTTGAGTTAGGATGGGAGGCATTGCATTCTACCAGGTGGGTTCTGTGGAGTTTGTGTTGAGGGGGTGTGAGGGGAGGTGCTTGTGACTATGGTCAGTGCTGCAAGTCCTCCTTCCCACCCAGCCAGCCAGATATCCCACCATGGAACGTGCTTGCATTGCAGGGAGTGGAAGTTGTCTCTCAGGATGTCAGTCAGTGGTGTCCTGCTGTTTGTTGGTGCACAGTTGCCAGCAGGGCCTTGTGCTCCCCACAGCAGTAGCCAGTGTCAGCCATCTTGTGAGTCCTTCTCCACTCCCTGTGATGTGAGCATGGTTCAGGAGTGGTGTTGATGGGACAGTTGTGGGGGTGAGCTATGTCTGTGACTGTGACTCCCATCATGCTATTGCCTCCACCCCACTTCCCAGCATTCCCATACTTACTTGCTTTTGTGGGGAGTTCAGTGTGTGTGGGTGTGAGGGCAATGGCAAGATGGCTGACAGTGGTGTCCTGCTGTTGGTTGGTGTGCAGTTCCCAGCATGCCCTTGTGCTCCCCACAGCAGTAGCCAGTGTCAGCCATCTTGTGTGTCCTTATCCACTCCCTGTGATGTGAGCATGGTTCAGGGTGGTGTTGATGGGCCAGTTGTGAGGCTGAGCAATATCTGTCACTCCCACTCCCATCATGCTATTGCCTCCACCCCCCTTCCCAGCATGCCCATGCTTCCTTCCTTTTGACTCTGCTTCCCTGTGGGGTGGGCTGGCTGTGCTGACAGGATGGCTGGGAGTGTTGTCCTGGCAGTTGTTTGGCTAAAAGTCCCAAGAGTGTCCCTGTGCTTCACACAACATAACCCAGGGTGGTGGTGCTTTGTGGGATCTTGAGTTAGGATGGGAGGCATTGCATTCTACCAGGTGGGTTCTGTGGAGTTTGTGTTGAGGGGGTGTGAGGGGAGGTGCTTGTGACTATGGTCAGTGCTGCAAGTCCTCCTTCCCACCCAGCCAGCCAGATATCCCACCATGGAACGTGCTTGCATTGCAGGGAGTGGAAGTTGTCTCTCAGGATGTCAGTCAGTGGTGTCCTGCTGTTTGTTGGTGCACAGTTGCCAGCAGGGCCTTGTGCTCCCCACAGCAGTAGCCAGTGTCAGCCATCTTGTGAGTCCTTCTCCACTCCCTGTGATGTGCGCATGGTTCATGGTGGTGTTGATGGGACAGTTGTGGGGGGGCAATATGTGTGACTACGACTCCCATGATGCTATTGGCTACACTGACTTGGCCAGCATACACAGAATTCCTTCCTTTCAGTGGTCTTCACTGTGTGTTGGTGTTGTTGTGGTGGCTACATGTCTGGATGTGTTTGTTAGTTCTATTTGTGCCACTGCCTAGCTGTAGTTGTAGTTGTGTTTGTACATGTGATGGCACGGTTGAATGTAACTTTGAGATGGCATGTGTTGTGTTTCTCTGACTGACATACACATTTTGGGATGATTCTGTTCTGGTTGCTGTGTAATTGCTATGAGTGATTGGTTTGACTCTCTCCTTGACAGTGATGTGTGTGTGTATTGTGGCAGAATATTGTGTACATTTGTTGTGTACTCACCAGGCTCTGGGATGTTCTCTAGTCCATATACGCTCACTGGCGGAAGGATGGCCCGCACCTTCTCCTCCCAGGGCCTGAGGTATACTGGCTTGGCAGGAGGGCCACTGCCGGTGTATTGGCTCAGGAGGTAGTCTTTCTTGAGCAGCTCCCCGGACCCTCCTGCGCACGTCATACCACCTGTTCTGGATGTCGGTCTTTGTGCGCAGACATGGTGATTGTGCGTTCACCCTGTTGATGATCCTCTCCCACATCTTGGTTTTCTGGGAGATGGGGGTCTGTTGGACCAGTGTGCCAAACAGCTGTGGCTCTACCCTGAGGATCTCGTCTACCAGGACTTCCAATTCACAATCTAGGAACTTGTGATTCTTCTTGGGGGCATGGTGATGGGTGGTGATGGTGAGTGATGTGTGTGTTGGTGTGCAGGTGAGGGTGTGTGAGTGTGTGTTTTGCTGGGTGTATGTGAGGTAGGTATTTGTTGGTGTGCTGATGGTGTGTGGCTTGTGTGAGGGATGAGCTGTGGGTGTGTGGTTGCTGTCTGTTGGGTGCTGGCAGTGGAATGGCATTTGCAAAGGATCATGGTTGGGATTTGTGTCCTATATATTGGCGGAGTTGTGGGTGTGTCTTTGTTCTCTGTCCCCCCCAGTATTTATTGGCTTTGTAATTGCTTGTTTGGCCTTTTTTGTGTTAATTTTTCCTTTGTACTGTCTGTGCATGTTGGAAACGTTCTTGTGACCGAGTCGGACCCTGCATTTGTCTCGTACGGTGTTCTCCGTTTCGTTCACGCTGTGTTTGTGCAGTTTTCTATGCTGCGTACGCGTCGGTCGCGGTGTTTTGTGTTACTTCGGCTCGGTTTTGTATGCATGTCGGTCGTACGGCTTGTCCTCCGTCCGACTCGGTCGTGGTTTTGCGCCTTGCATCGTACTTTGCGGTTTGGAGTTCGCGTGTACGTTTCGGTCGGATTTGTTCCGGGTGCGTGTCGGTCGGTTCGATTCGCGTGTTTTTCCGGCCGGATTGCTGTTTTCCGTGCGGCTCGGTCGTTCGGCTTGGGTTCGGTACGTGTCGTTCGGATTTTGCACGCTTTGCATCGTACTTGGCGTGTCGGGCGCCACAGGTACGTGTCGGTCGGAATAAATTCCGGCTCCGAGTCGGTCGGTGCTTTTTCCGGCCCGAATCGGAATCGACCCCTAAGTGTTAGTTTATCATTGTTTTGCGTCACTCTTGTGTCATGCAAGGCAACATAGCGTGACGCAAAACCTAGTATCAGGTGTACCAAGCCACGCAAGGCCATCCTGCATGGACCTTCATGGCTTGGTAAATCTGGTGTATAGCAAAGTAGCGCAAGTCTCTGTCTTGCGTTACATGGGTGGAACATGGATGTTCTCACAAATCCACACATGCATTCTGATGCATTCCCAGATTTGCCAACAGTAGTAGACCTAAGAATGGATCAGAATTGTTCATCTTCCTACCAGAGGCACAACATGGAAAAATATATTTATTTCTCCTCGTTGTTTCCTCTTTCAAAGTGTGCTGCATTCTACAGCACCCTTAGTAAGAGGAATTTGTCTCTAAGGATTGTTTTTCTGGGAAGATGTCCCTTCTTGCACAAAAACAATACTGCCTGTAATGCGGACACCCTTGCACCCTGATGCAAGGGTGCCTGCATTGGTGCTAGACTGAGTGCGCTAATGCAAGGTGAGGACGGGAATGTGCTGTATAATGGTAAATATGATGCATTCCTGCCCTCTCCCTTTCACACAGGACAGTGCAGCAAGATGTCTTCCTGCATTGCTTTGCATGACACAATTATCGATATAGGCTTCAATTGCCCACAAGCAGCCCAGTCAAGACAGTGGGGCCGATTTCGATTCAGGCCGGAAATCTCACCGACCGAGCCGGACCCGGAGAGATTTCCGACCGAATCGGACCCTAGCAGTCCGACCGAACGAGTACGATGCGTTCGCATGCTATCGGACTCGATTCGGTCGGACTCCCATTGAAATCAATGGGAGCCGGTCGTACAACGCGTACGCGGGCTCCCATTGACTCAATGGGTGCGAGGCGAACAAGGGCGCCTCCTACAGCGGGTACGCGTCGAAGCGGGTCGCACCGTACATGCACAGGTAGGGGGGACCCATGGGTCCCCCCTGTGTGCGACTCGCGCGGCTAGGCATACAGGGGGGTCCGACACGGACCCCCAAAGTGCGGCTCCGACTGCTCTTTCAAGCCGGACGGCGCGAGTCGGTCGGACTGCTCGCGGCGCGCATCGTACTTACCCGGCCGGGGAACGTCTCCATTGCGCGGTGCGAGTCGTGTCCGTGCGAGTCGGTCGGAGCGGTTGGGTCCCGCGAACGAGTCGGTCGGCGATTTGTGTACGTTCGCATCGTACTCGCTCGGCCGGACGCACGTCCGACTCGGTCGGGAAACAGGGCTCCGAATCGGATCCGGTAATGCCGAGTCCGATTCGGAGCCCTACCGGCCGAGATCGGAATCGGCCCCAGTGTGTTTTTCAGACTCAGGATTCTTCAGACAATGGCCTCATTCTTGACAAGGGGCAAGGTGGCTTGACCATACCTACCACTCTAATAGTGGGCCCTGTGTAGATTCAATGACTCCATATAATTGGGCCTACCGGCACACTTAGTGCACCAACTTCATCTGTGACTGGTGGAGGGAGACTGAAGAAAGCAGCCATATCCTTCACACACAGAAAGCAATCCATTAGCTCCCTATTAGGAAAATAATTGCTCCAAATGCTATCAGGGCCATATTTAGCACTGGTAGTACCAGATGCGACAGTCTTTGTTGATGGCCCCCAATAACCTCCTTATCCACAAATTCCCTCATTGGCATCATTAAAGGGTGCCCCTCATCTCTCCATTACCCCTCTCTCACATGTATTTAATTTCTTTTATAGCGCTACTCATACCAATGTAAGGTGTCAGAGCACTATAAGTCTCACCCACACCCACACGCGCACACCCACACACACACACACACACACACGCACACACGCACACACACACACACACACACAAACACGCACACACACACATACAATAAATCATACACGTGTGTAAATCAATGTATGGGAAATGTTCCATAAGACAATGAGGACTACGATGTGAAGGAGTCATATGACATTTATACTGGTAGGTAGTATATTTTAAGAGTGCTTGGTCTAGAGAAGCACACACTCAAGATTTAAAACGTGATACAGTGGTTGGTATTTGTGTAACTAATAAGAATTTATTTCTACCCAAACCATTTTTAGCAGGCTTATGATAACAAAACAACTGGGGAAAAACATAAGGTTCTAAATAAATTTATTTTGCATTAAGCTTTTTTATTCCAGTTGTTCACTGTAGTATATTAGAAGGATTGTAAGTTATTAACTACAAGTAACAAAAGGATCTCTGTGACAAAAGCAGTAGCTTACTGAGCTAATAATAAAATAAATTGGTGATTTGCATGGTGCACATGCTTTGCAGCAGGCAAGCAAGCCCTCTGCGCTACTTTATGATTAGTCAAAACTGCACAACATAAAACTCATATCTCACCACCAGGTACATGAAGCACATTATGGCAGAGTGGGATGGGCTACTCATAGCGCTTCAGGGATACACGGAGAGGGCTGATAGCTCTGCGTGGTGGTGAGCACCCTGCACAACTTTTCTTTTTTGCTTCCAATGTGCCCTGGCTTCCCACCCTCCCCTGCTGTGACCCTGCCTCAATTCCTGCTGGGCAGCAGCAGTGGAGCACTTCCCCCCAACACATTCTTTTACACCCACACATTCTACCTCAACCACATTGGTTAGGACCCTGCGGTGTAGCGGAGAGACACTTTCCCAGCCCTGACAGGCTGGGGGGCGCACCCAGGCCCTGCCAAAGTCATCCTCCTGTGTGAAAGGGGTAGGCTCAAAGTTGATGTTCTCAATTTCAATGTTTCAAAGTTAATATTCCATCTTGATGGATAGGGTTATGTTGGAATTGAACATCTGTAATGTGCAATACTGAGGCCCTTATTTACAAGAAATGATGCATCGCTGCGGTAATGCATCGAAGCGTCAAAATTACTTGCGCCTGAGGCAAATATCCTTACAACGTCATGGATGCGCCGTATGTACAATACAGGGCTCCATGTCTCAAGAACCCATGAATGCATCAGAAATACTGACTGATCTGTGGGAAGGATGCCACAAGGCATCAGGCCCAAAAGTGGTGCATTGCTGTAGTTGGACATAAGACTGACGGAACTATAGCAATGCATAAAAAAAAACAGAGGTAATGCGTCAGTATTGACTGATGCAAGTAGCCTACTGTATGGGGACCAATTTAATATAGTGTGAAAGGTTGAAAAACTCACCATGGACTCTATTACATTGGTCCTGTATGCCTTGCATACAAGTGGGCATAGTGTATTTCTGTGTACCACTATACCTACTGTGTGACATATTGTGTGAGACTTTGTGTGTGGATACAAGTCATTATTGTTGTGTAATGTGACATTTAATGTGTTATCTACCTTATGGTGCACTTACCTGTTAAGGGGGCATGACTTCCTTGCAGATTACATTGTAGGAAGTGACTTCAGCTGGTTAGATTTCTATGCCACAGCCAATGCGTCACTCCTACGCCTGGGTTTTAGAGGCATAGGAATTTTGATGCATTGCAAGCACAGCAGTCCGCTTCCCGATGATGCGTCACTTTTCCAAAAAGCCATAAATACCAGTGCATCAGTTTAATACTGGATTTTACGTAGGAATGCCTACCTTGCATATATTAATTCTAACGCGAAGCAGCCTATTCCGACATAGGAAAAAAACCGACGCAGACCGATGAAAAGTGACATATCTGCCTAGATGCGTCACCGTGCAAATATGGAGCAAAGAAAGCGCTGCCGCAGTGGCATCACTCTAAAGCCGTCACTGAATGCCAATAACATAGTGCATCACACTATGCTTGGCAAGGCACCTCTATTTACAAAGAAAAATATCATTGGTGTTCCGACCAGAAATAAAGTCACATGCTCCATGTTAATGACATCAGTGTTATAGCAACAGAGACCTAAAAAAAAGTGGTGAATGCCTTACAAATGCTATTAATAATATTATTTATTGTTATATTATCTCCTGGCACCGAAAATCGGTGCACAGACAGAATATCGAGTTTTAAATGTCGACATACACAAGTATCGAGTTGGAAATATCGTGATGCAGAAATATCGACAGCAAGAATATCGTGGTCAAGAATATTGACTTGGAGGTAAGAAATATCGTTTTTGAAAATATCGAAGTCATTAATATCGTTTGCAAAAATATAGTTGTTTAAAATATCGATGTTTTAATTAGTGTTATGTATTTTAGTATGTATTTTATAAGTATTTGACCTATTTTTTGTGTAAGTATTGCTTTTCTTTTTAATATATGTGTTAAATATTTAGTAGTTATTAATTTTATTTTAATTAAATTTTGCATTTTTTAGTTCTGTAGTGGGTTGTGGGTTTATAGGGGAATAGGGAGGGAAGTAATTTAATTATACTAAATTAATTAATATTTATTAGTATTTATTAAATTTAAATTTTATAGTGTTAATTGTGGGAATTAATTTATTATTAATTAATTATTAATTGGTTGTTAATTATTATTAATTAATTAATTGGTAATTATGTTAATTGTGTCATTTGTGTAGGAGCGGGATGTGGGTTTACAGGGGAATAGGGTGGGAAATAATGTAATCATAATACATTTATTAATATTTTTTATTTATTAATATTTATTTAATTCCCATTTTATAGTGTTAATTGTGGGAATTAATTTATTATTAATTATTTATTAATTGCTTCTTAGGGGCTCATTACGATGTCGGGCGAAAGCACAACCGCCGTGCTGGCGGATGCAAAACCACCAGTTACCGCCGGCACGCAGCAGTCCACACGCCCGCCCAATTACGATGCGAAAAGTAGGCCAAACACCGCCGGCAAGCCAGCAACACCGTCCGCCATCAAAGTGCGCCCGTACACATAGCGGCGCAGCTAATTCGACACACACCGTCCGACGAAACACGTCCCGCCCGGCGTATAAATTACGATGCCGAAACAAACGGCTCCCACGGCCAAGAGATACCGTCACGACAAACCGAAGCGGTAACACGGACGCCGAGCACGGACAACGAAGAAGCGGCTCCCCGAGCATGAATCCAGCACTGCAGGCCCTCCCCATGCTCCTGCTGATGCACCACCAAGGACGCAACGTACCGCGGAGACGCAGGTAGGCACACACACAACAAGTGCACGCAAACAGCGCACACAGTGCAAGGGCGGAAAAGCGGACATCCCCCACCAGCGCGTGTACACTACACATCCACCATTGCATCCACATATGACACACAGGCCAAATCGTAACATCGCGTAACACATGTGTACACACCACCTGGGACTAGGAACCAACCACCCCGTCACGGCCCCAAAGCGCCGATGACGCTCGCCACACATGCGCACAACGCAGAGGCCAACCGCAGCGCCATGCATGCGTCGCACACAGACACAGGGACACAACCAAGCAGCACACACATCAGCCCCACCCCGAACGCACATGACACGTGACAGGCCTGCCACAGACATGTCCCCAACGCCCAATTCACGGACAACACCCAACGCCACACAACCGACGCACACATGTCAGTGAAGTCACGCAACAGCAGGACACACCCCAGTGTAACAAACATGGCGTAGCACACAGCGGCGGCAACACCAACTAGGAGAAGCAGGGCCCCTTCGGGAAGAGGAACGCCAGTACCACACTGAAACACCCATACCACCCTGCACATATGAACAAGACATATAAAACGGAACACCAAAGAGCCCGGGGACCGACAACAGGTGGCCCAAGAATAACATCCACACACAAGGCCCAACGCAGAGCGGAAAGGCAGCCTGCCGCCCACACAAGGGAGAGCAGACAGCACTGAATGACCTTCCATTCCAACTCCGAAACCACAGCCCTACGACAGAAGCCGGTGAATACAGCCATTGTCCAAGAATAGACCAACACAGGCATGCCGAGGAGACCGACCACAGGGCAGATAGCGCATATCACAGAAGCACACAACGGACGGGGAAGAAAAAGAAAACACTCCCCATGTCGGCCACATGCAAGTTAATTGGAAGGAGTCACACATCACTGACCTTGAACTGTCTGAGAAGCATGTAGGATGAGGGCCCGTGTCCTCCAAACAAGCCAACAGAACACAAGTCCTGTCTCCCTACGACTACACAGAGCTCACAGCAACCTCGGAGCGTGCACATTGCAGACTGCACACACAGCCGGAGCACGCCACCACAACGCACCGCTGCGAAATGGCAACCGCAACACACCTACCCAACTACGCCGGACAGCTCAAGCTGTACAAAACCAACCTGTTACATACATTGGGATGCGATCTCCTGTCCCTGCTGAACGTAAGTTACCGACTGACTTACCGCATCACATTGTTCAGCTGCGTCATGCCCGTCTTCTACTGTCGGAGGTGTCCCTACCAGCATCCAGTGGAGATATGCCTCTCCAACCCGGCATGTCTGAAGGCGGACCTGCTACCACTACTCCTCCCTCTGGACGCACACGACAGGGCCTGCTCTGCCTATGGGGGCATGGCGTATGTGGCCAACATCGCACCCGCACTGAAATGGGACCACTGTGCCTCCACACGACGGATCATCGAGAACAGCTACATCGAATGTCACCCAGCATGCCCCATCATGGTCCTCCAAGGGACAACTTACGAACAACACCTTGACAGCCACCATCCGCTACATTGGCTGGCAAACATGTACACCACCAATGACATGGAAGCCCTGCTGGACGGCATCGCATACCTGACAACCTGTCAATTCGTCGGACCACAACGCAGGTTCCCCGATCGACCTATGATGTCCAACCCCGCACCCATGCTTAGCTTCCGCACGGACTGGCCAGTCACCACCACAACAGCCATACCAAACGACCGGCAACTGTAACCACACCATCAACGACATTGCCATGACATCGGATATGACCGGGACATGCACACTGTTCCCCATCACATCCAGGAACACCGCATGCATCGTGGGAGGCAGTGGCATGGGGTCTGTGTATCGCACCCACATGGACGGAACTGCACGAACAACCAGGACACGACATGGATCCAGCGCCCATGGACACACACACCGCTCAGTGGACATGAATAGGTCGCCTGGAGTCTGTGGGTGCTGCACCCCTCCCACCCCCGCCCGGGAAACCCATACCAGGACCTTTGCATGGAAGACAAGTGCATACAACAACAACACGACCCCAGTGACTGTGACATGTCCAGTAACCACCACATTGCAACAACAAGTGGCACGCCGCTGCATGCACGCAAGCCCATGCCCTGATGTCATCTCACATGCACGCGTGCATGAGGAGCAACCGCAGCAAACCTGTCACATGGAACTGAGATGGACTGTGCCCATGATGCCAAGCGGTCTGGTAGGCTACATGTATACCGTCTGTGTCAAAGTCCGCAGCTCCGCAGCTATACGTAAATGTACATTAGCACAGCCTTGGCCAAGCAGATGTAACTCTGAAGCCCACATCCCACATGCAACAGCCAATCACATGTAACCCCACACCCTATCCCATTTGCAATCATGCTCAGTATATCCTCAACATGTATTCCGCTGCCAGTAGTGTCCACTATACTGCATCACAGAGGACAGAAGACTCAATATAATGTTTGAAACCAAAACTGTCTCCGCTGACTCATTTCACAAGTACGAATGAGAGAGGATGGGAGTATGTGAAGTACACGGCAGTCGTGACATGACCATGTAGTCCACTGGTATTGGATGTCAACGCAAATGAGTAGCACAACTGTGGAAGACACACATGTGTCGTGTGAAGTCGTATGGACGCAGTGCTCAGGTGGGTGGGTGTGACGGGTAGATGCGCACATGCCAAGTTGGAGCACGCCGTGTTGGGAGGGGTCATGAACAGTACACCACCGCTTCCCTGGGCATTGTGAGAGGACACCTGTCGGGGGGAGTGAACACGTGTGTGCACAGCAGCCGGGCACACGTACAAGCGGTACCAGGCGCACCTCAGCCCACCCTCTGTGGACAAGCTGGATCCTGTTATGCGCCCGCCATGCCCCTTGACAAGGCACACACAGCCCCAGTCGACCAGGTGTAACCCCAACATAGTCAATCCGCACAGGCGATACAGGGCACGGGATGGCAGTGGAGCATGGTGTGTGAGAGGTCTCCTCGCGCTCCTCCTGGTCATATCACGCAGGCAATAGAACCTCAACGTCTAGCATGGCACAAGTCAGATGGAAGTGTAGGGGGACGCACCACAGCACGAGCAGCACTGACGTCACGGGAGGTGGCTCGCACCATCCCATCCATTGCCCATCATACCAACCACGACACATGCCATTGCGACTAAGTGCAAGCGCGTGCGCCACCACCCCCGAGCCCTCCCAGAGAGGCCAAAGAGTGAATGTGTGGGCCATCAGTCACAGACGGACGCGGCCTGGCCGCAAGGGCAGCCACAGCCACTGGGTGTCGCAGGTGGCGGATCCGGAAGGCGAAGGCTGTGATGCATAGTCCATGCAGGCCGGGTCTCCATTTGGGGCACCACGCAGGTGGACGGGCGTCCCGTAACACATCATACCCTGAGACAGCCCACTTGTGCAACTGGACCCACACATACACTCCTTGCCCTCTCTGGTGCGAGCTTGGGGCTGCCTGTGCAAGCGCTAGCCTCGCAGGTGCACATGCATATTGGGGAGCGAGGGGAGGACATGAGGGCTGGGGCGAAGATGACTGTATCACTGTCAGTGAGTACAAGGGATGACCCAGATGTGGAAAGGAAGAGACGTGTCCCGTGTGTACTGCAACTAGTCGCCAATCCAACTACCCCCCATGTCCGGAATGTAAGCCCGCACCTAGGCCCGCCCATCCGCCACATCGAATATACCACCAGCACGACAACCTTCCCATTCGGAACACTGACTGGGGGTGGCGACCAGTGAACAATCATGTGTAGCCTACCCACGCGTACATGTGGGCCCTCCATGATCCATGTCACCTGCGGCAAAGTCATGACATGCGCAATGAGGGAAGTGAGGAGAGCTGTCCGCCCCACGCACAGAAGGTGCATCAGCTCCACAGACCCAGCAGCGAGTCCAGCAGGGGTCACATGTGCAGGGGCAGCTGTGCCTGGTGTGAAGGCACATGCATATAGACAGCACATCGACCAATGTGTAGTCTGCCCACATCTACAGTCCATCATCATGCGGACATAGGAATTGAACACAGGGCAACACATCTTAGTGGGTGCACCCACCGTGACCAACAATGCGCAATCATCGACGTACCCGCCCTGTGCATTGCCCCCCGCCCAACGGAGGCACATCCAGTGCCACCATCCCACACACAAGCCTTCCACGGAACATGCTGTGTCCAATGCTCAGTACAGAGTCAGCGCCCATCTGGTGGATCCTGAACAGGAGACACATGCACACACATGCCAGCTCCCACTATGTACGTCTGCCACCTGGCACGTGCAATGTAACCTCTCACCTGTGACGTGTGACTGCAAGCACACAGCCGTCTTGGCATGGGGCTGTCAATGTGGACACCTGTCAATGTTTCGGGAGGTGTGATCCGTACAGTGCTGTACATAGGGTGCAGTGCTGACACCTACTACTGTCTCATATCCCCTCGTGCCACAGGTCCCACTTGTTTTGGCCGCTCAGCCTGTGCCCACATCGTCGTTGTCGTGTGCCATACTCATCCAGCCTCGGAAGCAGTTCCATGCTCAGCAGACATTCATGTTGCCGTGGCGTTGCCGCTTGACGAATATGCAGTCAGTCGCCATCAGCACGCCCCGCAAGTCATTGGGGCCTAGATCCCCATGTGCATGCACATGGCAGTGGTCTGTATCACCAGCCATTGCCATTGTTGGGAGACCTGTGTAAGTGTATTGTGGCCGTGCCGTCCCAGCTTGACAGCTGGGCTGTGGCTCATGTGCTTGCTCAGTCATGTCAGTGATGTGTATGCGAAATTGCTATGTGTCGTGTTGCTTTGACATGTGTCCACTGCCATTTTCCCTAGGCGGAGACCGAACATTGACCGCCCATACCAATTGCTGGCGGACATGGACGATACAGAGGTCATTAGGAAGTTTCGGCTGGACAGGCCAACCCTGCATCGACTGTGTGCCATGTTAGAACCCCATCTCCGTCCCCGCAGGGTGTATCCGACAGCTGTCACCTACCACGGCTAAGGTGATGGCCGCCATGCATTTCTTCGGCACTGGGTCATTCCAGCACACAGTGGGCAGTGGAGGAGGGATGTCCCAGCCCATGTTCAGCAAGGTGCTGAGGGATGTACTGGCAGCCATGATGCTGTGCCGAAACAGGTACATCCGCTTCCCCAGGGCTCGTGAATTGGCGGCAGTGAAGGGTGCATTCTATGCCCTTGGCAGAATCCCACACGTCGTTGGAGCCATTGACTGCACACATGTTGGCCTTGTTCCACCACAGGCCACTGAGCACCTGTACCGCAACAGGAAGCACACGCACTCCTGAATGTGCAAGTGGTGTGCCTTGCGGACATGGTGATCACCCACGTGTGTGCAAAGTTCCCAGGCTCGGCCCATGACGCACACATAATGCGCAACAGCATCTTGCCACGACTGATGTCCAATCTGCAACAGGATCGTGGCTGTATTGTCGGTGAGTATGTGAGTGGTGTAGCGTGCTGGTTGTGCGATGCTGTCCCCTGTCCAGTTGGAATAGCAACGGTTCTCTGTGTCCCTCACACCCAGGTGACTCTGCGTACCCGAATGGGGCATGGCTGCTCAGTCCATTGAGGAATCCTCGCACCCCAGCAGACGATCGCTACAATGAGGCACATGGGAGGACCAGACGTGTGGTCGAGCGTACCTTTGGCCTCCTCAAGTCCAGGTTCAGGTGCCTGGACCGCACCGAGGGTGCGCTGGCGTACTCCCCACAGAAGGTGTGCCAGATAGTGGTGGCGTGCTGCATGCTGCACAATCTGGCCATTCGGAAGCAGATCCCCCTCATCGTGGATGACGGAGATCAACCAGGGCCCCAGCCCGCAGACCAGGACAGCTCGAGTGAGGAGGACAGCGGAGAGGAGGAAGCTGGGAATGTGCGGCAGCAGCTCATCGCCCGCTACTTCACTTGACGGTGAGTGTCCATGTACGACGGCTGATGTGGCTGTATCTGTGCAGGTGCGTGTGTGCTGTGTCAGGGTGGCCGTTTGTTCACTGCGTGCTGTGTGTCAACGCTCCATGGCCAGGGTAGTATGCCACTGTTGGTGGCTGTGGCATTGTGCCCTATTGCTCTGTGCGATGTGTGTACATTGCTTGTAGTTGTTGACATGTACTGTGTGATGGGTGTGTGACACACTCATTGAATGTGCTCCTGTTCTGTCTCCCACCCCTAGGTCCCTACAGGCCCTCCGGTTCCATTGCCATGCCACGCATCAGGTGCCTTTCCGCCCAAGGTGGCCGTTGTATTCCGTACAAATAAAACACAGGGCACAAACAGCAGTTTGTGTAAGAGGTGCATTTATTTCAAACTGTGACATGTGATTGTGTGTAAGGTGATGACAAAAGTGGTGCGTGCAGTGACAATGAGCTGTCGGTCATGGCTGCGTGATGCTCAGGGTGTACCCACTGGTTCTATGTCCATAGTCCAACACACACATGCCATCCAGATGGCTGTGTGGAGTGGGATCGTAGTCCAAGTCAATGCAGTGGCTGGTCAAGGAAGGCTGGCTGGCTGCCTCACTTGCGTCTGGAGCGTGCGAAGTCCTCCCGGGAGATCTGTTTCCACTTCGGACGGCCCCTTCCACGTTTGCGAGGGGGTGCCTGCTTGCGACATGCTGGTGGTTGAGGTGTGCTCACTGGCTGTGGACGCAGGGGAACTGGACACTGCTGCTCGACCCTGCGCCCCGGCAGGTGGTGGCGGAGGGGAGCTGCTGTCCCTGGCTGTGACCTCACCGCCACCACCAGCTGGCCCATGAGGTCCACGAGTTGGCCCATACGGGCGTCCATGGACCTCAGCACCCCCAGCACCTCACGCGTGTCTGTAGCTGACCTGGCCCATTGTCCTTGGGCCTCTTCATAGGCCCCAAGGACTCTGGCCATTTGAGGCAGGGCATGGCTCCCAGGGGAGGCTGGCGTTTGCCTGACCCTGCTCCTCCTACCAGTCCTGCTGCCACCGGCCTGCCCACTAGCCACATTGCTCACCACGGTCCTCGCTGTGGCTCCCAGGGTGGATCCAGTCGGCCGGGCCACCACCTGCGCTGGGGCTGGTGCCAGCGAAGACGTGGTGGTGGTGGCGGCGGTGGTGGTCGGTGCGGCGATGGTGGCGGTTGCGGCAGTGGTAGTGGCCGCAATGACCGTGGGTGTGGCCGCAATGACCGTGGGTGTGGCCGCAATGACCGTGGGTGTGGCCGCAACGACAGTGGCAGCAGGGGGCTGGGAATGTTCAGCAGCCCTGGATGATGGGTTGGTGGGTAGGAGGAGTCCTGGGGAGCGGCTGGGCCCTGCCACACCAGATGGGCCTGCTTGGTGGTCCGTGTCCGAAGAGGAGGACAGATCCTCCACATCCGTGTGTCCTCGTTGGGGGCTTGTAGGCTGGCTGTGCTGGCTGCTGGCTCCATCCCCAGCATCCAGCACTTCGTCACCTGTGGAGAGAATGAGATTTGTTATTGTGTTGCACCTTGCGAAGTATGTATTTGTCGTCTGACATTAACAGTCCGTGCAATCTCGTACATGGGTTTCCCGGAGGCGTGTGTGTGGCTGTACCATTTGTAGTTGTGTGTGCTTGGCAATGGGACTGTGTGCTGTGCACATGTGGCATGGGACGGATTGGCCATGCCGATGGGTGTGTTGCTGTGCCCCTACTTATTGTGACTCTGGTGTATGCGGGCTCCTGGCCCATCCTGGGTCTGGTTTGTACTTTGCTTTTGGGGTTCAAATGGAGCGCTTAGGAGCATATGGCAACATGGGGGCCATGCCCCAGATTCGCATTTGGGATGGAATATGCTTTTGGGGTTCAAATGGAACGCTTAGGAACGCATATGGCAACATGGGGGCCATGCCCCAGATTCGCATTTGGGAGGGAATATGCTTTTGGGGTTCAAATGGAACGCTTAGGAACGCATATGGCAACATGGGGGCCATGCCCCAGATTCGCATTTGGGATGGAATATGCTTTTGGGGTTCAAATGGACACGCTTTAGGAAGCATATGGCAACATGGGGCCATGCCCCAGATTCGCATTTGGGAGGGAATATGCTTTTGGGGTTCAAATGGAACGGCTTAGGAACGCATATGGCAACATGGGGGCCATGCCCCAGATTCACATTTGGGATGGAATATGCTTTTGGGGTTCAAATGGAACGCTTAGGAACGCATATGGCAACATGGGGGCCATGCCCCAGATTCACATTTGGGATGGAATATGCTTTTGGGGTTCAAATGGAACGCTTAGGAACGCATATGGCAACATGGGGGCCATGCCCCAGATTCGCATTTGGGAGGGAATATGCTTTTGGGGTACATGCTGTGAGCCATGGGTGCCGAACGTGACATGTGTTGTGGCAGCATGACAGTGCATGGTCTGAGGTGTGTGCATGCCTGACATGGCCTGCATATTTGCTGTCTGTTGTGATTACTGGACATGGCATTGGACGCATCGTTATGAGTGAGTGTTGGTTGTGTGCCAGCCAACGTATTGCAGTTGTCCCATCTCCTTGGTGTGCGTGCTGCCCTGTGCCATGTGCATCACTGCAGTGCTCGTGGGGGGTGTGGCCCATGTTGTGTGTTGTTGCTCACAGTGTGGCGTGCGCTTCATTGACTTCTGGCACATGGTTGGTCATGGGCATGTATCTTAGCGTGACTGCTGTATGTGTGGCAGCTGTGCGGATGACATGCCTTTCATGTGACTGGGGCTGACGGATGGGATGGATGGTATGTTGTATGTGCATGGTGTGTCTGTGTGTTTGATGGGTTCGGTGGTGTTCGTGGTGCATTTATGTTGTTCCGCTCTGTTGCGTCTAGTGTTGTTTGTCTTACATTGGCGTAGTTGTGGGGTGTGTGGTTGACAGGCAGTAGGGGCTACATGGACAGGACTTCAATGGTGTTTCGGTTGTGTGTGATGAGTTGCACAGTGGCTGCCGTGTGGTACTATATTCAGTGTGGCTTGTGCATGCAGACGTGGCTCCTTGGGTGTTGCTGTGTCTGTGATGGGTTATGTGAGGTGTGAGTCTGTGGTTCATGTCCGTGTGCACATTGTTCACTTGTTCGTGACGGTGGGCGGTGCTGCGTGTTCGTCTGCTACGTGACATGTCCCATGTGTTGGTCGTGTTACGGTCCTCATGCCTCCAGTAATCCAGCCCTGTCCAGTTTCCCACCTGCAGGTTGTTCGGGCGTGCACTGTACTGGATGCCACATGGTTCTAAGCGGGGGTGCTCCATGTTGCAGGTCTGTGGGGGTGGGGGGGTGTTGTGGGTCGTGGTGGTGGCTGGACACCCACTGACACCGATTGTTGTGGATCGTGATGTCTACCTTTCGGCTGTCGGTGTGCACTGCGGTGGCTGACACGTGGCTGTGGGGGGTGGGGGATGCTCCTCCTTGCTGTGCTGTGGGACTAGGGGCCTGGTGTGTGTTGTACTTGGGCTGTCCACCCTCCCACCCACTGCACTTTGTGTTCCTGCCACTTACCTGTTACTTGTCGGTTAGTGCAGCTATGGCGGACACATGGGTGTGGTGGGTGCTCGTTGTGGCGCTTCTGGCATACTTGGGGACCTGTTGGTGGTTACGTGGCTGGCTGAGTGTACACATGTCCCCACGCATCTTACAGTTGTTCTGTTTGGGCTGTGTGTGGTGGTGTCTGTTGCATGTGTGTGTGATGTGTTGTGTATTGTGTGCTGGACATGGGGGTGTTTGTCCCTGGGAGCTGTGGCATGGTGGTAGTGCATGTGAGTACATAGCGGTGTGCTGGTATACATTAGTTTGTACTTACCAGCCTCCACTCCCCTGCTAATCCGGCGAGGATCTCCGGATGTATGATGACTCGCACCTTCTCCTCCCACGCTTTGAAGGTCTTGAAGAGCGCAGGATTCCCTCCGCCAGTGACGGCTGCCAGCTCTCTGTTCTTGGTCTCCTTCTTCTTGACCAGGCTCTTGACGTCATTCCAACGTTTGTTAATTTCTACTCTGTTCCTGGGCAGGGTCCCGACTGCATTGACCTGGTCTACGATCCGGTTCCACATTCTGTTTCTGGTGGCTAGTGGTGTGTGCTGGACCATGTTCCCATAGATTTGTGGGTGCACCTTGATGATCTCGTCGACCATGACCGTCAGCTCAATGGGCGTGAACTTGGGCATTCTTTGTGGTGCCATGGTGTTTGTGGTGCTGGTGCGGTGTGTGTTGTGTAATGTGCAGGGGGTTTGTGGTGGTGGTGGTGGTGGTGGTGGTGGTGATGTGTGCGTTTCTGTGGTGTGCTGCTGTCCTTGCTGTGTCACTGTGTCCTCTCCTCTCCTCTCTGGTTTGCAATGTTGCAAGGGGTTGTGGTCTGTGGGAGTGCTGCTTTTGTACTTACCTATGTGGGTGTGTCCTCATGGTCTGTTGTTTTCAGGTGTGTTGTGTCTGGGGTTCTGGCCTTTGTAGTTTTTGTTTGTCCAGGGGGTGTTTTCGGGATGTGTACTGTGCTTGTGTATTTGTGCGTGCCTTGCTGTGTGGACTTGTTGGCCATGTTGTGTGCGATTGGTTTTGTGAGCGGATGGTTTCTGTGCAGGGACGTGGGCGCCATGGCTTCTGCCGTGTCGATTCTCATCGGCGTTGTTTGCGCTGGCGGGCGGTATATTTGTAGTTTTCCGCGCTCATGGCGGTGCGATCGTAATCTCACGTGCGGTGTGTCGGCCGTGAGGGCGGGCGGTTTTGTGTTGTCGGGCGTGTTTCCGTCCGTGGCGGGCGGTTTGACTCCGACTCGGACGATGGCGGGCGGTATTTTGTGTGATTTTTCCGCCGATGGCGGTTTTCGGTTTGTGTAATCGTAATGGCGTGGTCGGTGTTCAGACGGTGTGTGCGGGCGGATTTTTGCCGCTTCCATGCCTGGCGGATTTTTTTACGCCGGGTATCGTAATGGGCCCCTTAATTATTATTAATTAATTGGTAATTAAGTATGTTGTGTTATTTTTTTAGGAGCAGGTGGTGGGGTTTATAGGGGAATAGGGTGGAAAGTAATTTATTTATAATTAATTAATAATTATTTGTTAATTAATGCTAATTAATTAATTAAAATTTAAATATGGCAATAGTGTAATTAATTTTAGATGTGAATTGTGGGGTTTATAGTGGTAAAGGGTGGGAAGTAATATCTCTTAAATTAATTAATAAGTTGTTAATTGATATTAATTTATTAATGTTAAGTTAGTTATGGAAATTGTGTAATGATTTTTAGGTGTGGGTTGTGGTGTTTATTGGGGTAGAGGGTGGAAAGTTATTATTTTTAATTAATAATTAGTTGATCATTAATATTAATTCATCAATTCATAAATATTTATGGTAATTGTTTATTTTTATTGTGTGTGTGGGTTTCGGTCTTATAGGGGTAACGTGTGGGGAGCAAATTAATTTTTACCTGTTTTAATTTGTTTTTTAATTAATTATATTTCTTTAATTGATAATTAATTATGTTAATTATGAAGGTACATTTTTTTAAATTTAGATGTGTGTTGTGAATTGTGTGGTGTTATAGGGTAGGAAAAAAAAAATTACATTTATGTAATAATTAATGTTTTTGATTATAAATAATTTCTATTAAAAATAGTTATTTGTTTTTAAATTATTTTTACATTTTTTAAAATATCTTTCTAGGTATTTGTTAGATCTTTTAACATTATAATATGATTTTATCTTTTGTAAATGTTTTATATTTTTATATATGTTTTCTTTTTTTGTTTTTTAAAATCTTTTGTGTTGTAATTGATATTCTGTTTGTTTTTAATTTTGAACTGACTCCAATGGTAACATTGATTTTTACCCCTCTACTTTCCAACACTTTCCCTACTGTTGCACTCACTGGAGTGGGAATAGTAATTTTTACCCCTCCGCTATGCAACATTTTCCCTACTGTTTCACTCACTGGTGTGGGAATAGTAATTTTACCCCTCCGCTATCCAACACTTTCCCTACTGTTGCACTCACTGGAGTGGGAATAGTAATTTTTACCCCTCCGCTATCCAACATTTTCCCTACTGTTGCACTCACTGGAGTGGGAACAGTTATTTTTACCCCTCCGCTATCCAACACTTTACCTACTGTTGCACTCAATGGCGTGCAAAATTTAAGTTTAAAGACTTTAAATATTTTAGGGGCCCATTACGATACCCGGCGTAAAAAAATCCGCCAGGCATGGAAGCGGCAAAAATCCGCCCGCACACACCGTCTGAACACCGACCACGCCATTACGATTACACAAACCGAAAACCGCCATCGGCGGAAAAATCACACAAAATACCGCCCGCCATCGTCCGAGTCGGAGTCAAACCGCCCGCCACGGACGGAAACACGCCCGACAACACAAAACCGCCCGCCCTCACGGCCGACACACCGCACGTGAGATTACGATCGCACCGCCATGAGTGCGGGAAAACTACAAATATACCGCCCGCCAGCGCAAACAACGCCGATGAGAATCGACACGGCAGAAGCCATGGCGCCCACGTCCCTGCACAGAAACCATCCGCTCACAAAACCAATCGCACACAACATGGCCAACAAGTCCACACAGCAAGGCACGCACAAATACACAAGCACAGTACACATCCCGAAAACACCCCCTGGACAAACAAAAACTACAAAGGCCAGAACCCCAGACACAACACACCTGAAAACAACAGACCATGAGGACACACCCACATAGGTAAGTACAAAAGCAGCACTCCCACAGACCACAACCCCTTGCAACATTGCAAACCAGAGAGGAGAGGAGAGGACACAGTGACACAGCAAGGACAGCAGCACACCACAGAAACGCACACATCACCACCACCACCACCACCACCACCACCACCACCACAAACCCCCTGCACATTACACAACACACACCGCACCAGCACCACAAACACCATGGCACCACAAAGAATGCCCAAGTTCACGCCCATTGAGCTGACGGTCATGGTCGGCGAGATCATCAAGGTGCACCCACAAATCTATGGGAACATGGTCCAGCACACACCACTAGCCACCAGAAACAGAATGTGGAACCGGATCGTAGACCAGGTCAATGCAGTCGGGACCCTGCCCAGGAACAGAGTAGAAATTAACAAACGTTAGAATGACGTCAAGAGCCTGGTCAAGAAGAAGGAGACCAAGAACAGAGAGCTGGCAGCCGTCACTGGCGGAGGGAATCCGCGCTCTTCAAGACCTTCAAAGCGTGGGAGGAGAAGGTGCGAGTCATCATACATCCGGAGATCCTCGCCGGATTAGCAGGGAGTGGAGGCTGGTAAGTACAAACTAATGTATACCAGCACACCGCTATGTACTCACATGCACTACCACCATGCCACAGCTCCCAGGGACAAACACCCCCATGTCCAGCACACAATACACAACACATCACACACACATGCAACAGACACCACCACACACAGCCCAAACAGAACAACTGTAAGATGCGTGGGGACATGTGTACACTCAGCCAGCCACGTAACCACCAACAGGTCCCCAAGTATGCCAGAAGCGCCACAACGAGCACCCACCACACCCATGTGTCCGCCATAGCTGCACTAACCGACAAGTAACAGGTAAGTGGCAGGAACACAAAGTGCAGTGGGTGGGAGGGTGGACAGCCCAAGTACAACACACACCAGGCCCCTAGTCCCACAGCACAGCAAGGAGGAGCATCCCCCACCCCCCACAGCCACGTGTCAGCCACCGCAGTGCACACCGACAGCCGAAAGGTAGACATCACGATCCACAACAATCGGTGTCAGTGGGTGTCCAGCCACCACCACGACCCACAACACCCCCCACCCCCACAGACCTGCAACATGGAGCACCCCCGCTTAGAACCATGTGGCATCCAGTACAGTGCACGCCCGAACAACCTGCAGGTGGGAAACTGGACAGGGCTGGATTACTGGAGGCATGAGGACCGTAACACGACCAACACATGGGACATGTCACGTAGCAGACGAACACGCAGCACCGCCCACCGTCACGAACAAGTGAACAATGTGCACACGGACATGAACCACAGACTCACACCTCACATGACCCATCACAGACACAGCAACACCCAAGGAGCCACGTCTGCATGCACAAGCCACACTGAATATAGTACCACACGGCAGCCACTGTGCAACTCATCACACACAACCGAAACACCATTGAAGTCCTGTCCATGTAGCCCCTACTGCCTGTCAACCACACACCCCACAACTACGCCAATGTAAGACAAACAACACTAGACGCAACAGAGCGGAACAACATAAATGCACACGAACACCACTGAACCCATCAAACACACAGACACACCATGCACATACAACATACCATCCATCCCATCCGTCAGCCCCAGTCACATGAAAGGCATGTCATCCGCACAGCTGCCACACATACAGCAGTCACGCTAAGATACATGCCCATGACCAACCATGTGCCAGAAGTCAATGAAGCGCACGCCACACTGTGAGCAACAACACACAACATGGGCCACACCCCCCACGAGCACTGCAGTGATGCACATGGCACAGGGCAGCACGCACACCAAGGAGATGGGACAACTGCAATACGTTGGCTGGCACACAACCAACACTCACTCATAACGATGCGTCCAATGCCATGTCCAGTAATCACAACAGACAGCAAATATGCAGGCCATGTCAGGCATGCACACACCTCAGACCATGCACTGTCATGCTGCCACAACACATGTCACGTTCGGCACCCATGGCTCACAGCATGTACCCCAAAAGCATATTCCCTCCCAAATGCGAATCTGGGGCATGGCCCCCATGTTGCCATATGCGTTCCTAAGCGTTCCATTTGAACCCCAAAAGCATATTCCATCCCAAATGTGAATCTGGGGCATGGCCCCCATGTTGCCATATGCGTTCCTAAGCGTTCCATTTGAACCCCAAAAGCATATTCCATCCCAAATGTGAATCTGGGGCATGGCCCCCATGTTGCCATATGCGTTCCTAAGCGTTCCATTTGAACCCCAAAAGCATATTCCCTCCCAAATGCGAATCTGGGGCATGGCCCCCATGTTGCCATATGCGTTCCTAAGCGTTCCATTTGAACCCCAAAAGCATATTCCATCCCAAATGCGAATCTGGGGCATGGCCCCCATGTTGCCATATGCGTTCCTAAGCGTTCCATTTGAACCCCAAAAGCATATTCCCTCCCAAATGCGAATCTGGGGCATGGCCCCCATGTTGCCATATGCGTTCCTAAAGCGTTCCATTTGAACCCCAAAAGCATATTCCATCCCAAATGCGAATCTGGGGCATGGCCCCCATGTTGCCATATGCGTTCCTAAGCGTTCCATTTAAACCCCAAAAGCAAAGTACAAACCAGACCCAGGATGGGCCAGGAGCCCGCATACACCAGAGTCACAATAAGTAGGGGCACAGCAACACACCCATCGGCATGGCCAATCCGTCCCATGCCACATGTGCACAGCACACAGTCCCATTGCCAAGCACACACAACTACAAATGGTACAGCCACACACACGCCTCCGGGGAAACCCATGTACGAGATTGCACGAACTGTTAATGTCAGACGACAAATACATACTTCGCAAGGTGCAACACAATAACAAATCTCATTCTCTCCACAGGTGACGAAGTGCTGGATGCTGGGGATGGAGCCAGCAGCCAGCACAGCCAGCCTACAAGCCCCCAACGAGGACACACAGATGTGGAGGATCTGTCGTCCTCTTCGGACACGGACCACCAAGCAGGCCCATCTGGTGTGGCAGGGCCCAGCCGCTCCCCAGGACTCCTCCTACCCACCAACCCATCATCCAGGGCTGCTGAACATTCCCAGCCCCCTGCTGCCACTGTCGTTGCGGCCACACCCACGGTCATTGCGGCCACACCCATGGTCATTGCGGCCACACCCACGGTCATTGCGGCCACTACCACTGCCGCAACCGCCACCATCGCCGCACCGACCACCACCGCCGCCACCACCACCACGTCTTCGCTGGCACCAGCCCCAGCGCAGGTGGTGGCCCGGCCGACTGGATCCACCCTGGGAGCCACAGCGAGGACCGTGGTGAGCAATGTGGCTAGTGGGCAGGCCGGTGGCAGCAGGACTGGTAGGAGGAGCAGGGTCAGGCAAACGCCAGCCTCCCCTGGGAGCCATGCCCTGCCTCAAATGGCCAGAGTCCTTGGGGCCTATGAAGAGGCCCAAGGACAATGGGCCAGGTCAGCTACAGACACGCGTGAGGTGCTGGGGGTGCTGAGGTCCATGGACGCCCATATGGGCCAACTCGTGGACCTCATGGGCCAGCTGGTGGTGGCGGTGAGGTCACAGCCAGGGACAGCAGCTCCCCTCCGCCACCACCTGCCGGGGCGCAGGGTCGAGCAGCAGTGTCCAGTTCCCCTGCGTCCACAGCCAGTGAGCACACCTCAACCACCAGCATGTCGCAAGCAGGCACCCCCTCGCAAACATGGAAGGGGCCGTCCGAGTGGAAACAGATCTCCCGGGAGGACTTCGCACGCTCCAGACGCAAGTGAGGCAGCCAGCCAGCCTTCCTTGACCAGCCACTGCATTGACTTGGACTACGATCCCACTCCACACAGCCATCTGGATGGCATGTGTGTGTTGGACTATGGACATAGAACCAGTGGGTACACCCTGAGCATCACGCAGCCATGACCGACAGCTCATTGTCACTGCACGCACCACTTTTGTCATCACCTTACACACAATCACATGTCACAGTTTGAAATAAATGCACCTCTTACACAAACTGCTGTTTGTGCCCTGTGTTTTATTTGTACGGAATACAACGGCCACCTTGGGCGGAAAGGCACCTGATGCGTGGCATGGCAATGGAACCGGAGGGCCTGTAGGGACCTAGGGGTGGGAGACAGAACAGGAGCACATTCAATGAGTGTGTCACACACCCATCACACAGTACATGTCAACAACTACAAGCAATGTACACACATCGCACAGAGCAATAGGGCACAATGCCACAGCCACCAACAGTGGCATACTACCCTGGCCATGGAGCGTTGACACACAGCACGCAGTGAACAAGCGGCCACCCTGACACAGCACACACACACCTGCACAGATACAGCCACATCAGCCGTCGTACATGGACACTCACCGTCAAGTGAAGTAGCGGGCGATGAGCTGCTGCCGCACATTCCCAGCTTCCTCCTCTCCGCTGTCCTCCTCACTCGAGCTGTCCTGGTCTGCGGGCTGGGGCCCTGGTTGATCTCCGTCATCCACGATGAGGGGATCTGCTTCCGAATGGCCAGATTGTGCAGCATGCAGCACGCCACCACTATCTGGCACACCTTCTGTGGGGAGTACACCAGCGCACCCCCGGTGCGGTCCAGGCACCTGAACCTGGACTTGAGGAGGCCAAAGGTACGCTCGACCACACGTCTGGTCCTCCCATGTGCCTCATTGTAGCGATCGTCTGCTGGGGTGCGAGGATTCCTCAATGGACTGAGCAGCCATGCCCCATTCGGGTACGCAGAGTCACCTGGGTGTGAGGGACACAGAGAACCGTTGCTATTCCAACTGGACAGGGGACAGCATCGCACAACCAGCACGCTACACCACTCCACATACTCACCGACAATACAGCCACGATCCTGTTGCAGATTGGACATCAGTCGTGGCAAGATGCTGTTGCGCATTATGTGTGCGTCATGGGCCGAGCCTGGGAACTTTGCACACACGTGGGTGATCACCATGTCCGCAAGGCACACCACTTGCACATTCAGGGAGTGCGTGTGCTTCCTGTTGCGGTACAGGTGCTCAGTGGCCTGTGGTGGAACAAGGCCAACATGTGTGCAGTCAATGGCTCCAACGACGTGTGGGATTCTGCCAAGGGCATAGAATGCACCCTTCACTGCCGCCAATTCACGAGCCCTGGGGAAGCGGATGTACCTGTTTCGGTACAGCATCATGGCTGCCAGTACATCCCTCAGCACCTTGCTGAACATGGGCTGGGACATCCCTCCTCCACTGCCCACTGTGTGCTGGAATGACCCAGTGCCGAAGAAATGCATGGCGGCCATCACCTTAGCCGTGGTGGTGACAGCTGTCGGATACACCCTGCGGGGACGGAGATGGGGTTCTAACATGGCACACAGTCGATGCAGGGTTGGCCTGTCCAGCCGAAACTTCCTAATGACCTCTGTATCGTCCATGTCCGCCAGCAATTGGTATGGGCGGTCAATGTTCGGTCTCCGCCTAGGGAAAATGGCAGTGGACACATGTCAAAGCAACACGACACATAGCAATTTCGCATACACATCACTGACATGACTGAGCAAGCACATGAGCCACAGCCCAGCTGTCAAGCTGGGACGGCACGACCACAATACACTTACACAGGTCTCCCAACAATGGCAATGGCTGGTGATACAGACCACTGCCATGTGCATGCACATGGGGATCTAGGCCCCAATGACTTGCGGGGCGTGCTGATGGCGACTGACTGCATATTCGTCAAGCGGCAACGCCACGGCAACATGAATGTCTGCTGAGCATGGAACTGCTTCCGAGGCTGGATGAGTATGGCACACGACTGACGACGATGTGGGCACAGGCTGAGCGGCCAAAACAAGTGGGACCTGTGGCACGAGGGGATATGAGACAGTAGTAGGTGTCAGCACTGCACCCTATGTACAGCACTGTACGGATCACACCTTCGAAACATTGACAGGTGTCCACATTGACAGCCCCATGCCAAGACGGCTGTGTGCTTGCAGTCACACGTCACAGGTGAGAGGTTACATTGCACGTGCCAGGTGGCAGACGTACATAGTGGGAGCTGGCATGTGTGTGCATGTGTCTCCTGTTCAGGATCCACCAGATGGGCGCTGACTCTGTACTGAGCATTGGACACAGCATGTTCCGTGGAAGGCTTGTGTGTGGGATGGTGGCACTGGATGTGCCTCCGTTGGGTGGGGAGCCATGCACAGGGCGGAGTACGTCGATGATTGCGCATTGTTGGTCACGGTGGGTGCACCCACTAAGATGTGTTGCCCTGTGTTCAATTCCTATGTCCGCATGATGATGGACTGTAGATGTGGGCAGACTACACATTGGTCGATGTGCTGTCTATATGCATGTGCCTTCACACCAGGCACAGCTGCCCCTGCACATGTGACCCCTGCTGGACTCGCTGCTGGGTCTGTGGAGCTGATGCACCTTCTGTGCGTGGGGCGGACA
Source organism: Calotriton arnoldi (assembly GCA_963921515.1). NCBI lineage: Eukaryota > Metazoa > Chordata > Amphibia > Caudata > Salamandridae > Calotriton > Calotriton arnoldi. Next base: position 317,078 of record CAWUFW010002205.1, on the reverse strand, counting down.
GCTCTCCTCACTTCCCTCATTGCGCATGTCATGACTTTGCCGCAGGTGACATGGATCATGGAGGGCCCACATGTACGCGTGGGTAGGCTACACATGATTGTTCACTGGTCGCCACCCCCAGTCAGTGTTCCGAATGGGAAGGTTGTCGTGCTGGTGGTATATTCGATGTGGCGGATGGGCGGGCCTAGGTGCGGGCTTACATTCCGGACATGGGGGGTAGTTGGATTGGCGACTAGTTGCAGTACACACGGGACACGTCTCTTCCTTTCCACATCTGGGTCATCCCTTGTACTCACTGACAGTGATACAGTCATCTTCGCCCCAGCCCTCATGTCCTCCCCTCGCTCCCCCAATATGCATGTGCACCTGCGAGGCTAGCGCTTGCACAGGCAGCCCCAAGCTCGCACCAGAGAGGGCAAGGAGTGTATGTGTGGGTCCAGTTGCACAAGTGGGCTGTCTCAGGGTATGATGTGTTACGGGACGCCCGTCCACCTGCGTGGTGCCCCAAATGGAGACCCGGCCTGCATGGACTATGCATCACAGTCTTCGCCTTCCCGGATCCGCCACCTGCGACACCCAGTGGCTGTGGCTGCCCTTGCGGCCAGGCCGCGTCCGTCTGTGACTGATGGCCCACACATTCACTCTTTGGCCTCTCTGGGGAGGGCTCGGGGGTGGTGGCGCACGCGCTTGCACTTAGTCGCAATGGCATGTGTCGTGGTTGGTATGATGGGCAATGGATGGGATGGTGCGAGCCACCTCCCGTGACGTCAGTGCTGCTCGTGCTGTGGTGCGTCCCCCTACACTTCCATCTGACTTGTGCCATGCTAGACGTTGAGGTTCTATTGCCTGCGTGATATGACCAGGAGGAGCGCGAGGAGACCTCTCACACACCATGCTCCACTGCCATCCCGTGCCCTGTATCGCCTGTGCGGATTGACTATGTTGGGGTTACACCTGGTCGACTGGGGCTGTGTGTGCCTTGTCAAGGGGCATGGCGGGCGCATAACAGGATCCAGCTTGTCCACAGAGGGTGGGCTGAGGTGCGCCTGGTACCGCTTTGTACGTGTGCCCGGCTGCTGTGCACACACGTGTTCACTCCCCCGACAGGTGTCCTCTCACAATGCCCAGGGAAGCGGTGGTGTACTGTTCATGACCCCTCCCAACACGGCGTGCTCCAACTTGGCATGTGCGCATCTACCCGTCACACCCACCCACCTGAGCACTGCGTCCATACGACTTCACACGACACATGTGTGTCTTCCACAGTTGTGCTACTCATTTGCGTTGACATCCAATACCAGTGGACTACATGGTCATGTCACGACTGCCGTGTACTTCACATACTCCCATCCTCTCTCATTCGTACTTGTGAAATGAGTCAGCGGAGACAGTTTTGGTTTCAAACATTATATTGAGTCTTCTGTCCTCTGTGATGCAGTATAGTGGACACTACTGGCAGCGGAATACATGTTGAGGATATACTGAGCATGATTGCAAATGGGATAGGGTGTGGGGTTACATGTGATTGGCTGTTGCATGTGGGATGTGGGCTTCAGAGTTACATCTGCTTGGCCAAGGCTGTGCTAATGTACATTTACGTATAGCTGCGGACTTTGACACAGACGGTATACATGTAGCCTACCAGACCGCTTGGCATCATGGGCACAGTCCATCTCAGTTCCATGTGACAGGTTTGCTGCGGTTGCTCCTCATGCACGCGTGCATGTGAGATGACATCAGGGCATGGGCTTGCGTGCATGCAGCGGCGTGCCACTTGTTGCAATGTGGTGGTTACTGGACATGTCACAGTCACTGGGGTCGTGTTGTTGTTGTATGCACTTGTCTTCCATGCAAAGGTCCTGGTATGGGTTTCCCGGGGCGGGGGTGGGAGGGTGCAGCACCCACAGACTCCAGGCGACCTATTCATGTCCACTGAGCGGTGTGTGTGCCATGGGCGCTGGATCCATGTCGTGTCCTGGTTGTTCGTGCAGTTCCGTCCATGTGGGTGCGATACACAGACCCCATGCCACTGCCTCCCACGATGCATGCGGTGTTCCTGGATGTGATGGGGAACAGTGTGCATGTCCCGGTCATATCCGATGTCATGGCGATGTCGTTGATGGTGTGGTTACAGTTGCCGGTCGTTTGGTATGGCTGTTGTGGTGGTGACTGGCCAGTCCGTGCGGAAGCTAAGCATGGGTGCGGGGTTGGACATCATAGGTCAATCGGGGAACCTGCGTTGTGGTCCGACGAATTGACAGGTTGTCAGGTATGCGATGCCGTCCAGCAGGGCTTCCATGTCATTGGTGGTGTACATGTTTGCCAGCCAATGTAGCGGATGGTGGCTGTCAAGGTGTTGTTCGTAAGTTGTCCCTTGGAGGACCATGATGGGGCATGCTGGGTGACATTCGATGTAGCTGTTCTCGATGATCCGTCGTGTGGAGGCACAGTGGTCCCATTTCAGTGCGGGTGCGATGTTGGCCACATACGCCATGCCCCCATAGGCAGAGCAGGCCCTGTCGTGTGCGTCCAGAGGGAGGAGTAGTGGTAGCATGTCCGCCTTCAGACATGCCGGGTTGGAGAGGCATATCTCCACTGGATGCTGGTAGGGACACCTCCGACAGTAGAAGACGGGCATGACGCAGCTGAACAATGTGATGCGGTAAGTCAGTCGGTAACTTACGTTCAGCAGGGACAGGAGATCGCATCCCAATGTATGTAACAGGTTGGTTTTGTACAGCTTGAGCTGTCTGGCGTAGTTGGGTAGGTGTGTTGCGGTTGCCATTTCGCAGCGGTGCGTTGTGGTGGCGTGCTCCGGCTGTGTGTGCAGTCTGCAATGTGCACGCTCCGAGGTTGCTGTGAGCTCTGTGTAGTCGTAGGGAGACAGGACTTGTGTTCTGTTGGCTTGTTTGGAGGACACGGGCCCTCATCCCACATGCTTCTCAGACAGTTCAAGGTCAGTGATGTGTGACTCCTTCCAATTAACTTGCATGTGGCCGACATGGGGAGTGTTTTCTTTTTCTTCCCCGTCCGTTGTGTGCTTCTGTGATATGCGCTATCTGCCCTGTGGTCGGTCTCCTCGGCATGCCTGTGTTGGTCTATTCTTGGACAATGGCTGTATTCACCGGCTTCTGTCGTAGGGCTGTGGTTTCGGAGTTGGAATGGAAGGTCATTCAGTGCTGTCTGCTCTCCCTTGTGTGGGCGGCAGGCTGCCTTTCCGCTCTGCGTTGGGCCTTGTGTGTGGATGTTATTCTTGGGCCACCTGTTGTCGGTCCCGGGCTCTTTGGTGTTCCGTTTTATATGTCTTGTTCATATGTGCAGGGTGGTATGGGTGTTTCAGTGTGGTACTGGCGTTCCTCTTCCCGAAGGAGCCCTGCTTCTCCTAGTTGGTGTTGCCGCCGCTGTGTGCTACGCCATGTTTGTTACACTGGGGTGTGTCCTGCTGTTGCGTGACTTCACTGACATGTGTGCGTCGGTTGTGTGGCGTTGGGTGTTGTCCGTGAATTGGGCGTTGGGGACATGTCTGTGGCAGGCCTGTCACGTGTCATGTGCGTTCGGGGTGGGGCTGATGTGTGTGCTGCTTGGTTGTGTCCCTGTGTCTGTGTGCGACGCATGCATGGCGCTGCGGTTGGCCTCTGCGTTGTGCGCATGTGTGGCGGCGTCATCGGCGCTTTGGGGCCGTGACGGGGTGGTTGGTTCCTAGTCCCAGGTGGTGTGTACACATGTGTTACGCGATGTTACGATTTGGCCTGTGTGTCATATGTGGATGCAATGGTGGATGTGTAGTGTACACGCGCTGGTGGGGGTGTCCGCTTTTTCCGCCCTTGCACTGTGTGCGCTGTTTGCGTGCACTTGTTGTGTGTGTGCCTACCTGCGTCTCCGCGGTACGTTGCGTCCTTGGTGGTGCATCAGCAGGAGCATGGGGAGGGCCTGCAGTGCTGGATTCATGCTCGGGGAGCCGCTTCTTCGTTGTCCGTGCTCGGCGTCCGTGTTACCGCTTCGGTTTGTCGTGCGGTATCTCTTGGCCGTGGGAGCCGTTTGTTTGCGGCATCGTAATTTATACACCGGGCGGGGCGTGTTTCGTCGGACGGTGTGTGTCAATTGGGCTGCGCCGCTACGTGTACGGGCGCACTTTGATGGCGGACGGTGTTGCTGGCTTGCCGGCGGTGTTTGGCCTACTTTTCGCATCGTAATTGGGCGGGCGTGTGGACTGCTGCGTGCCGGCGGTAACTGGTGGTTTTTGCATCCGCCAGCACGGCGGTTGTGCTTCCGCCCGACATCGTAATGAGCCCCTTAATGTTTTAATTTATAATATAATGTTTTTTTAATTAGATTTTATGTTATAGGTGTATGTATATATATATATATATATTTATTTGTAAATTTTTATATATTTATAAAATTTGAAAAATAAATTAAAATTAATAGTTTATTTGTTTTAAAGTAAATATATATATATATATATATATTTAGTTTATATATGTATGTTTAAATTTTTTAAATTAAATTTATTTCTTATATTTGTTAAAATGTATATTAAATCCAAATAATTTTTTTAAAGTTAATTTTATTATTTAATATATTTAACATTATTTTTTACGTATAAAATAAAAAATCGATATTTTGTACATCGATGTTTTTACATCGATATTTTTTTCGATATTTTTATACTTACCATTATCAATATAGGATGTCGATATTTTTGACATCGATATTTATGACTCAATATTTGTGTATGGGGATATTTTGGGCGTCGATATTCTATCAGTGAACCCCTAAAATCTTGATGATTCTTCCACCATTTCTATCTCTGGAATGAAACTACTTTGGGGCCGATTCCGATGTCGGACGGACTCAGGTCCGTCCGACATCGGTCAGGAGCCGTAACCGACCGACCTGCTGTCGTCGGTTACGGCCCTGCAAGTGCGATGCGACCGAACCCTGTTCGGTCGCACTTCGTACTACTACACAATGGGAGCATGCATTCCGAGCGGAATGCATGCTTGCATTGTGGAAAGCAGGGGTGCAGTTCATCCCTGCACCCTGTGGCCGGCACCCCAAGGTGCCTGCCACCGGGTGCAGGGATCAACAGAGGGGCACCATAGGTGCCCCCAGGCCGTCATTCGGCGGCCTCGCACCCATGGGGGCCCTACTGGGGGCACCCAAAGACAGTTACCAACTGCCTTTTCGTGCCGGAAAGACCGGCACGAAAAGGCAGTGAGCTCTGCCATCGTACTCCCTCGGTCGTGAAGAGGCGGCCGGGGGAGTACTGAAGATTTCCGGACAGTGGACGGGCTCTCGAGCCCGTCGTAAACCATCCGGAAATCCCAGTCGGATTCCTTTCCGGCCGAGCCCATCGGAATGGCTCGGTCGGAAAGAGAATCCGGCCGGCACGTTCCGATTCGGTCGGAAGGGCTCCGACCATCGTTCGGTGCCCTTCCGGCCGAAATCGAATTGGCCCTAAGGCTTTAGGAAAGTTTTCTAAAACCACTTTCCTCTAAATAAGCTGAAATATGTAGATTTGTAGTCTAAACTGCATTCATATTCAATGATATGAAACTATAACTCTCACATTAATAAGGGGTCTATTACACACCGTAACGGAATACGGGACCGACCGCCAGAGGTGCGGCGGTCCTGCTGTGCCTATTAGGATGCGACCGCCACCCTGGTCGGTTGTATTCCGCATATTTAACATTGTCGCGGGCGGTGCTGTAAGCATCACCCGCCACAATGTTAAAAAGGCATGTTGTGCATTGGCATGCACAACGTGACAGGCACCGCGCGGTGCCTGCCACCTTGTGTATGCCAATGAAGGGGGGTACCATAGGTACCCCCCAAGTGCAGCCCCCCACCCCCCAACCACCCCGGGGGCCCGTAACGGGCCCCCAAAGCAATTCCCACATGCCTTTCCATTGCGGCATCACTGCAATGGAAAGGCCTTTGTAATTGCACATCCTAATATGGATGGCAGTGCCTGCAAGGCACCGCCACCATATTGAGGTCCTTTTCCGCCCGGCCGGGGATCCAAGCGGCGGACGGTCTTACCGTCCGCCGCGGTGCCCCCGCCATACTAATATGGCGGGGGTGAAACGGGAGCATCTGGCGGGCGGATCGCCACCGCCGGCCCGGCGGTGGCGATCCGCCCGATATCATAATGGGCCCCTAAGTGAGCAGAAGGTCTGGGAGCTTTTTCAAAAATTTCAAATTGGTAAGGCTGGGTGGACAACAACTTTTCTTGACTGTCCCTAAATTGGCCTAATTTATTTTGAGACACTTTGTTTTATTAAAATTAGTATATGGTCAGTTTAGATGTAAAATGTTGCTAATCGGAAAATCAGAACTGTCTATGGTAATATAAAGCAGGGTATCTTTGTGTGCTGTTTGTAAATCTAGTCCAAAACTATTTACTGGGTGTATTACCGGGGCTAGATTAATATTGAGCAGTATCTGACAAGAGGGGATTATTATAGTTCATTATTTAAAAGGCAATCCTCTGCCACAGCTGGAAACCCAATTTTAATGCTGTAAAGACCCAAATAATTGGCTCACAGTGAGTAATTGAAAATAGAGCAATTGGGCAATATGACTCTTCTGTGGTTACCCACATCAATCAACAGCAGAGATCCATGTAGTATAGTTCATTTTCTGAATGGAACTAGTCATAAGGAAACTCTCAAAAAAGTCTCATCTCACCCTTTTAATTACCCCCCTCAGTACTTGTGTGATGAGCTTGATAATTTTGTCATTGCTAAATTCACACTAAGCTGGTCAAACATTCGGACAACTTCCTCTAACAACACACTATATCCTCTGTCAGTTATTCCAGTGGCAACATGGTCTACCTAGCAAGAACTCTCCATGGAAGAATTTCAGTTGACTATTAACAACTGTAAATCATGTTCTCCTCTAGATCCTCTACCTTCAAATATTCTCCATAAAAGTTCTGCTTGCTTCCATGGACCCCTAGGAAAACTTCTTAACCTTTCAGTTGTGCACTTGCCCTTTAGAAAAGGACTTTTGACACCTCTTTTGAAAACGACCCTTTCCTTTTCCCAAATATAAGACCATCAGTATGCTCCCTGCAGTGGTGAAAGTTCAGGAAAGGCATATAGATGAACAATTGTGTTCTCTCTTAGAAGTCCATTCTCTGTTATACGATGCTCAAACAGGCTTCTGCCCAAATAGAAGCCCTCAGTAAGACATGATTGTTGCCATTGACAATCTTTATATGACAGCAACAGTCTATGCTAGACCTTTTAGCTGTATTTGACCGTGTGCAATTGATATTGAACTGACTCAACATTAAAATGTGCAAAAACGCAGTATATAATCATATCTGTTAGTACTAGGCCTCAAAATATTTAAAGCAAGCTTAATTGTTCTAGCAGCAAAGTTAAATGTGCTGAGATGTGCACAAAATGCTTAAATGTTTACCTTACTCTGACATGTCTTTTTAATGAAAATCTCACATCACATAAGAAGAATGCTTCTGAATATTAATAACGTTTTTAACAGTTTTACTAGAAACACTTTATAATTGAATAGAATTAATTCATATTATTTCACACACTAAGGGCCTCATTACGATGTCAGGCGGAGTTTCCTCCGCCCGACATCATCTCGTTCAAGGGACCGACAGACACCCGGTCGGTGGTCCCGACCGACTAATTAGGATGCAACCAAACACTGTTGGGTCGCATGCCTATACTTTACAATTAGAGCATGTATTCTGGCCGGAATTGTAAAATAGGAGGTGCAGTTCATCCCTTCACCCCGTGGCAGGCACCTCAAGGTGCCTGCCACTGGGTGCAGGGATCAACAGAGGGGCACCCCTCGGCCTCCAACTGGAGGCCGTGCACCCATTGGGAGCCCTTCTGGGGCCCCCAAAGTCAAGTTCCAACAGCCTTTCTGTGTCGGAAAGGCTGTCACAGAAAGGCTGTCAAAACCCGACATCGTAATCCCTAGGGCGGAACAAGCCGCCCTAGGGATTACTGGCTGCATTCCGACTGGCTGAACAGGCTATCCGAGCCTGTTGGAAGCTAGTCGGAATGACAGATTGGATTCCTTTCTGGCCACCTCCATCGTAATGAGGCAGTCAGAAAGGAATCCGACTGGCATATAGCGATGCGGTCGGAAGGGATCCGACGAGCAGTGGGAGCCCTTTCCGACCGCATCATAATTGGGCCCTAAGTACAATGCATGAATACAAAATGTTGATCTTTTAACTTAATTTTCCTCATTTTATAATAAACAGATGTGGTACTGAGTAATATTCTTCACAGCTGATGTTTCTAATTCACAAAGCCTATTGTTTAGCCGAACATGCAGATGTTTCATTAGAAGGTTAAGAATGTGCTCATACTCATGAGAAAGGAGGTCTAAGAATCAATAGACCTCATACGTAGACATAGTTTGAATTAATGTTTCATACTTCATGATAAATCTTAGTAAACCCTTTGTGTGCAAACATGGGAAAGGATGAGAAGAATCTGTTCTCAAGAAGATTCGAAAGCCGGTTAGACGAGAGGAGAAGAAGATGCTACATAAACTGTAACATTTCTTTTCAGCTGTTTATATGAGTGCGTGTTCCTAGAGTAGGTTACTGCTATGCCTTGCCATGCCCTTGCCATGTACATACCCTTTATGCTGGACAGTAACGGCTTAATGCTGAAGGCTGAACGCTGATTTACTATCATTTTCCGACCTGATTTCTGAATGCAGTTGCTACTGCATGATTATTTTGCATGCAATTATTGCTGAGACTTATTGAGTTGCTTCATTGCTGAGACCTGTTGAGTTGATGAACCTCTCTTTATGGGAAGTTTAGCCATTATTATTAACCCTGGGCAAAGCACTACGCTACGCTCGCGTAGTTTGCGAAGTTTGCGCTACTTCGCACAACGCGAATTGCACGTAGCACAGTGCAAACACGCGTAGCGTAGCGTAGCGTAGTGCAGCGGTCATTTTTGCTTGCTCGCGGTCCTCAACGTCAAGTTGGCGACCGCGAGCAAGCAAATGACTATTCCGGCGAGATTCTCAACGCGGGGAGGTCAGGTTTCTCATTGCGAGTGGTCGCGTATGCTCGCGACCGCTCGCGATGAGAACTACCAGTCCGCGTTGAGAAGCTGCCGCTTCGAGTAAAAATCTACTCGGCGGCAGTAAAGACAGCTCGCACTGTGCAAGATGCCATTTTCAATGATTGCACAGTGCGGACAAGCATCCGGCACTGTGCAATCATTGCGAACAGTGCACTACGCAGTTCGCGTAGTGCTACGCGTAGTTCGCGTAGTGCAAACTGCACTTTGCGTAGCTTCGCGTAGCGCTACTTCGCGAACTACGCCCAGGCTTAATTATTATCTGATTGAATTTGAGCTTTATGCTCTATCTCACTCTTGCCTCTCGAACTTGAACTCTTTATGACTTTATGCTAACATCGTTTTCACCCCATTCTTTAGAAAAGGGATTCTCTCCTTTATGGAACGCACTGAATGCATTATTTGTCATGATTTGCTCTAACTATATATTTTTATGATCATCTCTGTAATTTGGCTGATACTTTAACTAATTGAACGAGAACTTACTAAACCTTTAATGAAAATAAAACCCTTAAAACTTTCACCTAACTCTCGTTATTGACTGAACTTAGAAATAGTATTGTGATTTAAATTTTTGTGATGCATAGCTTCTGATCTTCTCATAAACGATGGCAAAGGTCTGTCGCCGAGAAGTAAAAGGAAAAACCGTTAACGAGGATCAACTCTGTTGGTGTGACATAAGGATGTTAAAATGTCTAATTTAGATTGATACCTGCTCCACCACTACCGATACTTAAAAAGTGACATTTATGGTCTGTAAGTTATATTTAAGGCTCCTGGTGTTCTGTTTAAATGGAATTTTAGGTTTATAATCTCTTTATTGGGTTTTAAACACAGTTGTACAACAAAAACCAAACATCTTGCACTTACTGGTGCACATCAAGGCAAATAGTTGATTAAGCGTGGAACAAAAACATAACATCCCCCCCACCCCCAAATTAAACCCCTCTCCCTTACCCCCTTTTCTCGGCCATCCCCTGTCTCACCGCCCCTCCCAGCTATGTGCGTCTATGCATCCCCTTGGGATTCAGTCTGTGGCTGATTCGTAAGCCTTAAAATTCATAGATACTTGGGGCATGTGAGTTCGTTAAACTCAGAGGAGAGCATCTTTATGTATGGTTTCCAGAGGTCTGGGAATGAAGCCCCCTGGTTAGCGAGGGTTAGAGAGATGCTCTCCATGCCTAAGACATGCCATATGCGGTGTAGCCATCCAGTATGTGTGGGAAGGCGGTTGGTGCCCCATAGCGCTAGGATATGTTGGAGGGCTGCCCCAAGAGCCAGGCCTATCTGTCGGCCTCTGCGAGATTTAAGGGGGAACATAAGGGCGTTGGGCAGTCCCAGGAGGATATAGGCCAGAAAGCGGGGAAGTTGTATATCGAAGCAAGCATCTATCTCGTTGATGACTTGTTCCCAGTACCCCGCTAAGTTCGGGCAATCCCATAGGATATGCGTCAAGGTTCCTTGAGCCCCACCCCCCCGCCAGCAGAGGGGGTCTCTGGTTGGATTCCCCTTATGGAGCCTAACGGGCGTGAGATACCAATAGGTGGTAATTTTGGTGGCTATCTCAATATCAGCTACCTTTCTAACTGTGTGTCTGGCTCTATAATAGATATCTTCCCACTCCCACATTGTTAATTCCCGGCCCAGCTCGGGTTCCCATCTTCGCTGACTGGGAGATTTAATAGTCGCTGGGGGAAGCTTCAACAAATTATAAAGTTCTGTAATAAGACGAGTGTCATATGATTTGGCTAGCAGCCATTTCTCGTAGGCAGTCAAGTAGCGCTGTGCTTAAGGGCGGATATTTGGTTGCATCACCCAATACCTAATTTGCTGATATCTATATTGTTCATTCTCAGGGAGGCCCTGTTGTTGGCGAAAGTCCTCAAATGTAAGGGGACCGTGTTCATCGAAAAAATGCCCAATAGACCTTCTGCCCTCCCGGGACAACACATGGAAGACTTTCATGTCCATCCCAGGTGAGAAATCGGGGTTTGCTACTATGGGCGTCAGAGGAGATGGGAACGTGGTGAGGGCCTTCTTTTCAGCTACCTTGTCCCATGCCAATAGGGGAGTCCGTGTTACCAGCAAGAGATAGAGGTTTGGGGGACGGGCTCGTCTAGGAAGAAAGGGAATTCTCCATAGGGGCACCCCGGCTAGGGCCCTATCCATGAATAGCCAGTGTTTCTCAGATTCAGAATGGGACCATTCCACAAATGAGCATATCTGTACTGCGTAAAAATAGTTCTGAATGTTTGGAATCCCCAGTCCACCCTACCCAGGGGGTCTGTAGCTGAGTTCCCGGCACATCTGAGGTCTCTTGTCGGCCCAGATAAATCGCTCTATATCTTGTTGAAGGGAGTGGATAATACCTGGTGGAGGCTCTAGCGGCATTGTCTTGAAATAAAACAACATTTTGGGTAGTATTGTCATTTTTATCGCCGCTGTGCGGCCCAGCCAGGAAAGCATGTATGATTTCCAGCGACTAAGGTGTACCCGTATCTGTTGTTGCAGGGTAGTGTAATTCAACAACTCAGTGTGTTGTGGAGAAGCAGCAAGTTTAATTCCCAGATATGGAATTTCAGCCTGAGCCCATTGGATGGGAAATGCCTTGCAAAGATTCTCTAATGTGGAGGCTTTAAGTGAAAGGCTGAGGGCCTGTGATTTCTGAATGTTTATTTTGAAGCCTGCGGCTTGAAAGAACCTCTCGAGCTCATCCAGAAAGGCTAGGAGGGAGACCTAGGGGACCTCCAGTGAGGCACTCATCTCGTCTGCATATAGACTTAGGGTATGTCTATCTCCTCCAAAGCTCACTCCTGTGATATGTGGAGTGTCTCGCACCCTTTGGCCCATATGCTCCATATAAAGGGCGAACAAAAGAGGGGAAAGAGGACACCCCTGTCTGGTCCCTCTGCGGATTGGAAAGGGAGCAGAAGTGTAGTCATTCGCTCTGACAGAAGCTATTAGTTTAGTGTAACCACTGAACACCCAGTTTATATAGTCCAAAGTGAACCAGAGTTTCTTTTAGATAGGGCCAGTGGACTCTGTCAAACGCTTTCTCAGCGTCTACAGAAAGCAACATGCGCTCGGTATCGAACCTCTTTGCCTTGTCAATAATGTGCAACAGTCTCTTCGTGTTGCCCGCGCACTGGCGGCCTGGAATAAATCCTGCCTGATCGGGATCAGTCAGACCTGGGAGAAGAGGGGACAGCCGGGTTGCCAAAATTCCAGTAAATAATTTAAGATCTGTATTGAGTAAAGAGATCGGTCTATAAGAGGCACATAGTCTCTTGTCCTTCCCGGGCTTGGGGATCACCACTACTGAGGCCACTAGCATAGATTGGTGGATCTGTGAGGATGTCCCAATAGCGTTAAACACTCTAGTGAAAACTGGCGATAGGACCTGGCAGAACGTCCTATAAAAAAGGGCTGTGAACCCATCCGGTCCAGGAGATTTTCATAATTTCTGCCTAGCAATAGCCGTGGTGACCTCCTTGGCCTGAATGGGAGATTCTAGGGCATCGGCCTGGTCAGGCGTCAATTTGGCTGTGGCCACCCCCTGCAAGTACCTGGATGGCACCCCGTCCGGTAGTTTCTGCTCCTCGTAGAGCTCTGCATAGTATTGGTGGAAGGCGTCTGCAATCTGCTGGTCGGACTCACATAGCTCCCCATTTGAGGCATTCACCGAGGAAATTCCGCCTGCGTGTCTCTGCATTCTCAATCTATTAGCCAACAATCTCTCGCTTCTGTCGCCACCTGCATAGAAGGTGTGTCTTAGCCTAAGCACCGCAAATTCTGCTCTATCTATGTCTAGCGTTGTCAGTTGAGTGTGTGCAGCCTCTAGCTTCCTCCAAACTCTCGGGGCTCCGGTACACTGATGAATAAGCTCTAGTTCTTGCACTTGAGCCATAAGAAGGTGCCTCTTCTCCCTACGCGATTTATTATGGAAAGCTGCAATGGCTATGAATTCCCCCTTATTGCCACCTTCAAGGTGTCCCAGAGGGTTGCTATTGAAGTCTCGGGGGGTATCATTTATCTTTAAATAATCCTTTATGGTTTTAGTGATTCTCTCTACCATATTGGAGCGATACAGCAGTGTATCTCGCAGGCGCCAGGTGTGGGGCGGGGGATTAGCGGCTGGCAATGTAAAATCGACCGTTACTGCCGAGTAGTCGGACAGGGTATGGGGGAATATATCCACCTGTGTGACGTATGACCTGAAGGTGGGAGTGCCTAGCAGGTAGTCTATTCTGGTGTAAGTTTTATGAGAGTGGGAGTAAAATGTGTATTCCCTGGCAGTGGAATGCATATCTTTCCAGATGTCCATCAATCCCGCGCTCCGCAGATTCTGTCGCCCCTCCCCAGATAGTGCACCGGTCTGCCCATATCGTAAGGCCGATCTATCTAGGGCGTTATCAAATGTCAGATTAAGGTCCCCTCCTATCACTAACAATCTATCAGGCTGACCTCCGCTACCGCTGATTGAATACATTTATCTTGCTTATTGTTTGGGACGTAGATAGTTCCAATAGTGAGAGAGTGTGAGCCCACCTGGGAGGAGTGTGCTAAAAATCTCCTTTTAAGTTCGGCTTGTTTAGGGCCCAGTTTCCCAGGAAATTAGGCTGATATAAGAACAGCTACTCCCACTGAATTAGTGGGAAGAGAGGAGAATAGTTGCTGAGGAAATGCTTGTGTGTCACCCAGGAGGAGGTGGGTCTCCTGGAGGAGGCAGATATGCGCGCCTGTGTTTTCTAGATAGGAAAGTATGGCTCGGCATTTCACTGGATTATTAGGCCCTTTAACATTCAGGGTGAGTATCTAAAATGTCTGGCGCATCAGTACTCGTGAGGTGCACTGCTGTGAATGATGCCTTGTAAGGAGAAGGGTAAAGGCATTGTGGTGGCGGAGTGGGATGTACTTCATCGCGGGGCAAGTGGGCTGCAGGAGAGCGGACTAACGGGCTCGCTGCCCCATTGTCGTTGTGCCCGTGATTTTGTCTGCTTGTCTCCCCATTTTCCTTTCTGTGCCCCTCGCTGCCCCATTGTCGTTGTGCCCGTGATTTTGTCTGCCTTTCTCCCCTTTTTCCTTCTGTGCCCCTCGCTGCCCCATTGTCGTTGTGCCCGTGATTTTGTCTGCTTGTCTCCCCATTTTCCTTTCTGTGCCCCTCGCTGCCCCATTGTCGTTGTGCCCGTGATTTTGTCTGCTTGTCTCCCCATTTTCCTTTCTGTGCCCCTCGCTGCCCCATTGTCGTTGTGCCCGTGATTTTGTCTGCCTTTCTCCCCTTTTTCCTTCTGTGCCCCTCGCTGCCCCATTGTCGCTGTGCCCGTGATTTTGTCTGCCTTTCTCCCCTTTTTCCTTCTGTGCCCCTCGCTGCCCCATTGTCGTTGTGCCCGTGATTTTGTCTGCCTTTCTCCCCTTTTTCCTTCTGTGCCCCTCGCTGCCCCATTGTCGTTGTGCCCGTGATTTTGTCTGCCTTTCTCCCCTTTTTCCTTCTGTGCCCCTCGCTGCCCCATTGTCGTTGTGCCCGTGATTTTGTCTGCTTGTCTCCCCATTTTCCTTTCTGTGCCCATCGCTGCCCCATTGTCGTTGTGCCCGTGATTTTGTCTGCCTTTCTCCCCTTTTTCCTTCTGTGCCCCTCGTTGCCCCATTGTCGTTGTGCCCGTGATTTTGTCTGCTTGTCTCCCCATTTTCCTTTCTGTGCCCCTCGCTGCCCCATTGTCGTTGTGCCCGTGATTTTGTCTGCTTGTCTCCCCATTTTCCTTTCTGTGCCCCTCGCTGCCCCATTGTCGTTGTGCCCGTGATTTTGTCTGCCTTTCTCCCCTTTTTCCTTCTGTGCCCCTCGCTGCCTCATTGTCGCTGTGCCCGTGATTTTGTCTGCCTTTCTCCCCTTTTTCCTTCTGTGCCCCTCGCTGCCCCATTGTCGTTGTGCCCGTGATTTTGTCTGCCTTTCTCCCCTTTTTCCTTCTGTGCCCCTCGCTGCCCCATTGTCGTTGTGCCCGTGATTTTGTCTGCCTTTCTCCCCTTTTTTCCTTCTGTGCCCCTCGCTGCCCCATTGTCGTTGTGCCCGTGATTTTGTCTGCTTGTCTCCCCATTTTCCTTTCTGTGCCCCTCGCTGCCCCATTGTCGTTGTGCCCGTGATTTTGTCTGCTTGTCTCCCCATTTTCCTTTCTGTGCCCCTCGCTGCCCCATTGTCGTTGTGCCCGTGATTTTGTCTGCCTTTCTCCCCTTTTTCCTTCTGTGCCCCTCGCTGCCCCATTGTCGCTGTGCCCGTGATTTTGTCTGCCTTTCTCCCCTTTTTCCTTCTGTGCCCCTCGCTGCCCCATTGTCGTTGTGCCCGTGATTTTGTCTGCCTTTCTCCCCTTTTTCCTTCTGTGCCCCTCGCTGCCCCATTGTCGTTGTGCCCGTGATTTTGTCTGCCTTTCTCCCCTTTTTCCTTCTGTGCCCCTCGCTGCCCCATTGTCGTTGTGCCCGTGATTTTGTCTGCCTTTCTCCCCTTTTTCCTTCTGTGCCCCTCGCTGCCCCATTGTCGTTGTGCCCGTGATTTTGTCTGCCTTTCTCCCCTTTTTCCTTCTGTGCCCCTCGCTGCCCCATTGTCGTTGTGCCCGTGATTTTGTCTGCCTTTCTCCCCTTTTTCCTTCTGTGCCCCTCGCTGCCCCATTGTCGTTGTGCCCGTGATTTTGTCTGCCTTTCCCCCCATTTCCTTTCTGTGCCCCCGCTGCCTCTCGCCATTCCCGCCGCTGCGTCCCTGCGGCCCCGCCCCCTGACTGCCCATTCGCTGCCCCTGCCTCCCGCCTCCCAGCTGCTCCTCCCTCCCACCTCCCCATAAATGGCGGCCGCTGCGCGGTGAGGAGAGCGACCCTTGACCTTGCCAGGTAGGTCGCTCCCCCACCACACAGCTCCGCCTGTGTTGTCTGCCCGCTGCTTCTGCAGGTAAGATCGCCCTCCGCTTGTGGCCCCGGTGCCCGTATTTTCTGCTTGTCTCCCCATTTTCCTTTCTGTGCCCCTCGCTGCCCCATTGTCATTGTGCCCGTGATTTTGTCTGCTTGTCTCCCCATTTTCCTTTCTGTGCCCCTCGCTGCCCCATTGTCGTTGTGCCCGTGATTTTGTCTGCCTTTCTCCCCTTTTTCCTTCTGTGCCCCTCGCTGCCCCATTGTCGTTGTGCCCGTGATTTTGTCTGCTTGTCTCCCCATTTTCCTTTCTGTGCCCCTCGCTGCCCCATTGTCGTTGTGCCCGTGATTTTGTCTGCCTTTCTCCCCTTTTTCCTTCTGTGCCCCTCGCTGCCCCATTGTCGCTGTGCCCGTGATTTTGTCTGCCTTTCTCCCCTTTTTCCTTCTGTGCCCCTCGCTGCCCCATTGTCGTTGTGCCCGTGATTTTGTCTGCCTTTCTCCCCTTTTTCCTTCTGTGCCCCTCGCTGCCCCATTGTCGTTGTGCCCGTGATTTTGTCTGCTTGTCTCCCCATTTTCCTTTCTGTGCCCCTCGCTGCCCCATTGTCGCTGTGCCCGTGATTTTGTCTGCCTTTCTCCCCTTTTTCCTTCTGTGCCCCTCGCTGCCCCATTGTCGTTGTGCCCGTGATTTTGTCTGCCTTTCTCCCCTTTTTCCTTCTGTGCCCCTCGCTGCCCCATTGTCGTTGTGCCTGTGATTTTGTCTGCCTTTCTCCCCTTTTTCCTTCTGTGCCCCTCGCTGCCCCATTGTCGCTGTGCCCGTGATTTTGTCTGCCTTTCTCCCCTTTTTCCTTCTGTGCCCCTCGCTGCCCCATTGTCGTTGTGCCCGTGATTTTGTCTGCTTGTCTCCCCATTTTCCTTTCTGTGCCCCTCGCTGCCCCATTGTCGCTGTGCCCGTGATTTTGTCTGCCTTTCTCCCCTTTTTCCTTCTGTGCCCCTCGCTGCCCCATTGTCGTTGTGCCCGTGATTTTGTCTGCCTTTCTCCCCTTTTTCCTTCTGTGCCCCTCGCTGCCCCATTGTCGTTGTGCCCGTGATTTTGTCTGCCTTTCTCCCCTTTTTCCTTCTGTGCCCCTCGCTGCCCCATTGTCGTTGTGCCCGTGATTTTGTCTGCCTTTCTCCCCTTTTTCCTTCTGTGCCCCTCGCTGCCCCATTGTCGTTGTGCCCGTGATTTTGTCTGCCTTTCCCCCCATTTCCTTTCTGTGCCCCCGCTGCCTCTCGCCATTCCCGCCGCTGCGTCCCTGCGGCCCCGCCCCCTGACTGCCCATTCGCTGCCCCTGCCTCCCGCCTCCCAGCTGCTCCTCCCTCCCACCTCCCCATAAATGGCGGCCGCTGCGCGCGGGGAGAGCGACCCTTGACCTTGCCAGGTAGGTCGCTCCCCCACCACACAGCTCCGCCTGTGTTGTCTGCCCGCTGCTTCTGCAGGTAAGATCGCCCTCCGCTTGTGGCCCCGGTGCCCGTATTTTCTGCTTGTCTCCCCATTTTCCTTTCTGTGCCCCTCGCTGCCCCATTGTCATTGTGCCCGTGATTTTGTCTGCTTGTCTCCCCATTTTCCTTTCTGTGCCCCTCGCTGCCCCATTGTCGTTGTGCCCGTGATTTTGTCTGCCTTTCTCCCCTTTTTCCTTCTGTGCCCCTCGCTGCCCCATTGTCGTTGTGCCCGTGATTTTGTCTGCTTGTCTCCCCATTTTCCTTTCTGTGCCCCTCGCTGCCCCATTGTCGTTGTGCCCGTGATTTTGTCTGCCTTTCTCCCCTTTTTCCTTCTGTGCCCCTCGCTGCCCCATTGTCGCTGTGCCCGTGATTTTGTCTGCCTTTCTCCCCTTTTTCCTTCTGTGCCCCTCGCTGCCCCATTGTCGTTGTGCCCGTGATTTTGTCTGCCTTTCTCCCCTTTTTTCCTTCTGTGCCCCTCGCTGCCCCATTGTCGTTGTGCCCGTGATTTTGTCTGCTTGTCTCCCCATTTTCCTTTCTGTGCCCCTCGCTGCCCCATTGTCGCTGTGCCCGTGATTTTGTCTGCCTTTCTCCCCTTTTTCCTTCTGTGCCCCTCGCTGCCCCATTGTCGTTGTGCCCGTGATTTTGTCTGCCTTTCTCCCCTTTTTCCTTCTGTGCCCCTCGCTGCCCCATTGTCGTTGTGCCCGTGATTTTGTCTGCCTTTCTCCCCTTTTTCCTTCTGTGCCCCTCGCTGCCCCATTGTCGCTGTGCCCGTGATTTTGTCTGCCTTTCTCCCCTTTTTCCTTCTGTGCCCCTCGCTGCCCCATTGTCGTTGTGCCCGTGATTTTGCCTGCTTGTCTCCCCATTTTCCTTTCTGTGCCCCTCGCTGCCCCATTGTCGCTGTGCCCGTGATTTTGTCTGCCTTTCTCCCCTTTTTCCTTCTGTGCCCCTCGCTGCCCCATTGTCGTTGTGCCCGTGATTTTGTCTGCCTTTCTCCCCTTTTTCCTTCTGTGCCCCTCGTTGCCCCATTGTCGTTGTGCCCGTGATTTTGTCTGCCTTTCTCCCCTTTTTCCTTCTGTGCCCCTCGCTGCCCCATTGTCGTTGTGCCCGTGATTTTGTCTGCCTTTCTCCCCTTTTTCCTTCTGTGCCCCCGCTGCCTCTCGCCATTCCCGCCGCTGCGTCCCTGCGGCCCCGCCCCCTGACTGCCCATTCGCTGCCCCTGCCTCCCGCCTCCCAGCTGCTCCTCCCTTCCACCTCCCCATAAATGGCGGCCGCTGCGCGTGAGGAGAGCGACCCTTGACCTTGCCAGGTAGGTCGCTCCCCCACCACACAGCTCCGCCTGTGTTGTCTGCCCGCTGCTTCTGCAGGTAAGATCGCCCTCCGCTTGTGGCCCCGGTGCCCGTATTTTCTGCTTGTCTCCCCATTTTACTTTCTGTGCCCCTCGCTGCCCCATTGTCATTGTGCCCGTGATTTTGTCTGCTTGTCTCCCCATTTTCCTTTCTGTGCCCCTCGCTGCCCCATTGTCGTTGTGCCCGTGATTTTGTCTGCCTTTCTCCCCTTTTTCCTTCTGTGCCCCTCGCTGCCCCATTGTCGTTGTGCCCGTGATTTTGTCTGCTTGTCTCCCCATTTTCCTTTCTGTGCCCCTCGCTGCCCCATTGTCGTTGTGCCCGTGATTTTGTCTGCCTTTCTCCCCTTTTTCCTTCTGTGCCCCTCGCTGCCCCATTGTCGCTGTGCCCGTGATTTTGTCTGCCTTTCTCCCCTTTTTCCTTCTGTGCCCCTCGCTGCCCCATTGTCGTTGTGCCCGTGATTTTGTCTGCCTTTCTCCCCTTTGTCCTTCTGTGCCCCTCGCTGCCCCATTGTCGTTGTGCCCGTGATTTTGTCTGCTTGTCTCCCCATTTTCCTTTCTGTGCCCCTCGCTGCCCCATTGTCGCTGTGCCCGTGATTTTGTCTGCCTTTCTCCCCTTTTTCCTTCTGTGCCCCTCGCTGCCCCATTGTCGTTGTGCCCGTGATTTTGTCTGCCTTTCTCCCCTTTTTCCTTCTGTGCCCCTCGCTGCCCCATTGTCGTTGTGCCCGTGATTTTGTCTGCCTTTCTCCCCTTTTTCCTTCTGTGCCCCCGCTGCCTCTCGCCATTCCCGCCGCTGCGTCCCTGCGGCCCCGCCCCCTGACTGCCCATTCGCTGCCCCTGCCTCCCGCCTCCCAGCTGCTCCTCCCTCCCACCTCCCCATAAATGGCGGCCGCTGCGCGTGAGGAGAGCGACCCTTGACCTTGCCAGGTAGGTCGCTCCCCCACCACACAGCTCCGCCTGTGTTGTCTGCCCGCTGCTTCTGCAGGTAAGATCGCCCTCCGCTTGTGGCCCCGGTGCCCGTATTTTCTGCTTGTCTCCCCATTTTCCTTTCTGTGCCCCTCGCTGCCCCATTGTCATTGTGCCCGTGATTTTGTCTGCTTGTCTCCCCATTTTCCTTTCTGTGCCCCTCGCTGCCCCATTGTCGTTGTGCCCGTGATTTTGTCTGCCTTTCTCCCCTTTTTCCTTCTGTGCCCCTCGCTGCCCCATTGTCGTTGTGCCCGTGATTTTGTCTGCTTGTCTCCCCATTTTCCTTTCTGTGCCCCTCGCTGCCCCATTGTCGTTGTGCCCGTGATTTTGTCTGCCTTTCTTCCCTTTTTCCTTCTGTGCCCCTCGCTGCCCCATTGTCGCTGTGCCCGTGATTTTGTCTGCCTTTCTCCCCTTTTTCCTTCTGTGCCCCTCGCTGCCCCATTGTCGTTGTGCCCGTGATTTTGTCTGCCTTTCTCCCCTTTTTCCTTCTGTGCCCCTCGCTGCCCCATTGTCGTTGTGCCCGTGATTTTGTCTGCTTGTCTCCCCATTTTCCTTTCTGTGCCCCTCGCTGCCCCATTGTCGCTGTGCCCGTGATTTTGTCTGCCTTTCTCCCCTTTTTCCTTCTGTGCCCCTCGCTGCCCCATTGTCGTTGTGCCCGTGATTTTGTCTGCCTTTCTCCCCTTTTTCCTTCTGTGCCCCTCGCTGCCCCATTGTCGTTGTGCCCGTGATTTTGTCTGCCTTTCTCCCCTTTTTCCTTCTGTGCCCCCGCTGCCTCTCGCCATTCCCGCCGCTGCGTCCCTGCGGCCCCGCCCCCTGACTGCCCATTCGCTGCCCCTGCCTCCCGCCTCCCAGCTGCTCCTCCCTCCCACCTCCCCATAAATGGCGGCCGCTGCGCGGTGAGGAGACCGACCCTTGACCTTGCCAGGTAGGTCGCTCCCCCACCACACAGCTCCGCCTGTGTTGTCTGCCCGCTGCTTCTGCAGGTAAGATCGCCCTCCGCTTGTGGCCCCGGTGCCCGTATTTTCTGCTTGTCTCCCCATTTTCCTTTCTGTGCCCCTCGCTGCCCCATTGTCATTGTGCCCGTGATTTTGTCTGCTTGTCTCCCCATTTTCCTTTCTGTGCCCCTCGCTGCCCCATTGTCGTTGTGCCCGTGATTTTGTCTGCCTTTCTCCCCTTTTTCCTTCTGTGCCCCTCGCTGCCCCATTGTCGTTGTGCCCGTGATTTTGTCTGCTTGTCTCCCCATTTTCCTTTCTGTGCCCCTCGCTGCCCCATTGTCGTTGTGCCCGTGATTTTGTCTGCCTTTCTCCCCTTTTTCCTTCTGTGCCCCTCGCTGCCCCATTGTCGCTGTGCCCGTGATTTTGTCTGCCTTTCTCCCCTTTTTCCTTCTGTGCCCCTCGCTGCCCCATTGTCGTTGTGCCCGTGATTTTGTCTGCCTTTCTCCCCTTTTTCCTTCTGTGCCCCTCGCTGCCCCATTGTCGTTGTGCCCGTGATTTTGTCTGCTTGTCTCCCCATTTTCCTTTCTGTGCCCCTCGCTGCCCCATTGTCGCTGTGCCCGTGATTTTGTCTGCCTTTCTCCCCTTTTTCCTTCTGTGCCCCTCGCTGCCCCATTGTCGTTGTGCCCGTGATTTTGTCTGCCTTTCTCCCCTTTTTCCTTCTGTGCCCCTCGCTGCCCCATTGTCGTTGTGCCCGTGATTTTGTCTGCCTTTCTCCGCTTTTTCCTTCTGTGCCCCCGCTGCCTCTCGCCATTCCCGCCGCTGCGTCCCTGCGGCCCCGCCCCCTGACTGCCCATTCGCTGCCCCTGCCTCCCGCCTCCCAGCTGCTCCTCCCTCCCACCTCCCCATAAATGGCGGCCGCTGCGCGCCGCGCCGCTGGCGCGCCGAAGGCGCGCCTAAGGCAAGCCCGTCTGCGCCCGTCCGCGACTGGACCGCGCCCAGCGCCAGAACCCCTGGATCCCACCGATGCAACACCACTCGACGGACCTACGACGCCGCCACACTCACCGCACTCAATGCCGGCCGGAACCCTGCCTGCTACCGAGCCTCACCGAGACGCACCCACGGACCCTTCACCTGCCAAACCTGCCGATTCACCTGCCCCCGGACGTGCACCACCTCCGCCAAGTCGAGCACCAGCAGCAACCACCTGAAATGCATCCTGCTGAACACCCGCTCCGTCCACAGGCACGCCGTGGAACTCTGGGACCTGCTCGACGCAACAGCACCGGACATCGCCTTCCTCACCGAAACCTGGATGAACGCCTCCTCAGCGCCCGACATCGCCATAGCCATCCCGGACGGATACAAGATCACCCGGAGGGACCGCGTCAACCAGACGGGAGGAGGCATCGCCATCGTACACAAGAACACCATCCGCATCTCGACTAACTCCGACGAGACCTTCACCGCCGCCGAACACCTACACTTCCAGATACACACTGACCCCAAGACCACCCTCCGAGGCACCCTCATCTACAGACCCCCGGGACCACGCACACTATTCAGCGAAGACATCGCAGACTTCATCAGCCCGCACGCCATGCCCTCCGCCGACTACATCCTCCTAGGGGACCTCAACTTCCACCTGGAGAACAACAACGACAGAAACACCACCGCCCTGCTGGACAACCTCGCCAACCTCGGACTCAAGCAACTGGTGAACACGCCCACCCACTACGCCGGCCACACGCTTGACCCCGTCTTCTCGTCCAGCAAGCACATCTCCTTCAGCCACGCCACCGGACTCCACTGGACCGACCACAGCTGCGTCCACTTCAGCTTCAGAAAGACTGCGACCCACCACCACCCGCAACAGGCTCCCCGCCGGAGCTGGAGCAAGATCACCGCCGAGCAGCTCACCGCCTCCCTCAGCCAGAACACACCCACCAACACAACGGACCCAAACGAAGCAGCCAGCAACCTCGCCAAGTGGCTGACCGCCTGCGCCGGCGACCTCGCACCACTAAAAACCCTCCCAGCAGACCCGGAAGCAAGAAAACCCCTTGGTTCACCAACGAACTCAAGGAATCCAAGAAGAACTGCCGCACTCTCGAGAAAACCTGGCGACTCGACCAGACCACAGACAACAGGACCGCCCTCAAGCACGCCACCCGCAAACACCACCAGCTGATCCGTGCCACCAAGAAGTCAGCACTCAAAGAACGACTGGACAACAACGCCCATGACAGCAAGGAACTTTTCAGCATCGTCAAAGAGTTCTCCAACCCCAGCGCCGGAAACAACGACATCACCCCCTCGCAAGACCTCTGCAACTCACTCTCCGCGTTCTTCCACCGCAAGATCACCGACATACATAACAGCTTCGACGCACAAACCACGCACCCTACCGCCGAACCAACGCCCGCCACCACCACCCTCTGCAACTGGACCCCGATCAGCACCGAAGACACCACCCGCACGATGAACTCCATCCACTCCGGATCACCAACCGACCCCTGCCCACACCACGTCTTCAACAAAGCCGACGCCACCATCGCACCCCATCTCCGGGACATCATCAACTCCTCCTTCCACACCGCCACCTTCCCGGAGAGCTGGAAGCACGCCGAGCTTACCGCCCTCCTGAAGAAACCAACGGCGGACCCCACCGACCTCAAGAACTACCGTCCCATCTCGCTCCTTCCGTTTCCGGCCAAAGTCATCGAGAAGACCGTCAACAGACAGCTTGCCGCCTTCCTCGAGACGAATGGATCCCTCGACCCCTCGCAGTCCGGGTTTCGGGCCAACCACAGCACCGAGACCGCCCTTATCGCAGCCACCGACGACATCAGAACCCTAACCGACAACGGGGAAACAGCTGCCCTCATCCTCTTGGACCTCTCCGCGGCGTTCGACACCGTCTGCCACCGCACCCTAGTGAAGCGCCTCAGCAACATCGGAATCCGAGAGAAAGCACTGGAATGGATCATCTCGTTCCTCGCCGGAAGAACCCAGAGAGTCCGCCTCCCCCGTTCAGATCCGAAGCCACCGAAGTCATCTGCAGCGTTCCACAGGGATCTTCGCTCAGCCCAACCCTCTTCAACGTCTACATGAGCCCCCTCGCAGCCATCGCACGCCAACACAACCTCAACATCATCTCCTACGCCGACGACACCCAGCTGATCCTCTCCCTCACCAACGACCCCACCACCGCCAGAGCCAACCTACACGACGGGATGAGAGACGTCGCCGACTGGATGAGGAACAGCCGCCTTAAACTGAACTCAGACAAGACGGAAGTCCTCATCCTGGGCTCATCACCCTCCGCCTGGGACGACTCCTGGTGGCCCCCGGCCCTGGGCACCGCGCCCAAGCCAACGGACCACGCACGCAACCTGGGCTTCATCCTGGACTCCTCCCTGTCGATGACCAGACAAGTCAACGCCGTCTCATCTTCATGCTTCAACACCCTGCGCATGCTCCGCAAGATCTTCAGATGGATCCCCACTGAAACCAGGAAGACCG
This sequence comes from Calotriton arnoldi, assembly GCA_963921515.1. NCBI lineage: Eukaryota > Metazoa > Chordata > Amphibia > Caudata > Salamandridae > Calotriton > Calotriton arnoldi. Next base: position 292,849 of record CAWUFW010002205.1, on the reverse strand, counting down.
TCACCCAGGCACTCGTCACCAGCCGACTGGACTATGGGAACACCCTCTACGCCGGAACCACAGCCAAACTTCAAAAAAGACTCCAGCATCCAGAACGCCTCCGCACGACTCATCCTGGACATCCCCCGACACAGCCACATCACCGGACACCTGAAAGACCTGCACTGGCTCCCCGTCAGCAAGAGAATCACGTTCAGACTCCTCACCCACGCACACAAGGCCCTCCACGACCTGGGCCCAAAGTACCTCAACGACTGCATGACCTTCTACACGCCCACACGCCAGCTACGATCAACCAACCACGTCCTCGCCACCGTACCACGCATCCGCAGAACCACCGCCGGAGGAAGATCCTTCTCCTACCTGGCAGCCAAGACCTGGAACTCCCTCCCCACTCACCTTCGGCGAACCCAGGACCATCTCTCCTTCAGGAAGCAGCTCAAGACCTGGCTGTTCGAGCAGTAACTTACCCCCTCCCCCAGCGCCTTGAGACCCTCCCGGGTGAGTAGCGCGCTCTATAAATGCCGTGATTGATTGATTGATTGATTCAGGGAGCGCAGGAGAGGAAAACACCCCACAAAATAGAAGTTAACTAACAAACAAACAACATAATAAATACAGTTGAAATGTCCTGGGCGGTCAGGCCCACGGGAAGAGGGTGGAAGCGGCTCGGTACATCCCAGTACGTCTCGCCACCCCGCCCCACCCCGCCTTAGGCCGCAATGACTCAGGGGAAAGCAATTCAATCAGGGTAAGTTTCTGTTCAGGCCGGGCTGGCCGATTCTTCTCCCAGGGTGGCCAAGACTGCCTGCCTTTCTTTTGCCATAGTCTCTGGGTCTGGGCGGAGCGCCACACGCCTGGAGCCAACCGCCCTCCATCTGTTCCTGACGCGGCCCTCGGGTGCTCTTTCAGAGCGTGCTGGGCTTACAGCAGTGTCCTCGTCGATTTTCAGTAGTTGGCATGCCTCCTTAAGTGAGCGGATATGCTGGACCTTCCCCTCGTGGCGAAAGATGAGTCAGAAAGGGTGTCCCCAGGAGTATGGGATCTTATTGGCTCGTAGATGTGATGTGACCGGTCCGAAGGATCTCCTTTTTTGCAACATGGAAGCCGCCAGGTCTTGGTAGAGGGAGAGCTGAAGGCCTTGGTAGTGAATGGGGTGGGAGTCTCTGGCCTTTTGCAATATGCGCTCCTTCAATTGGAAATCATGGACACAGGCGAGGATATCCGCTGGGGGGGCAGGCGCAGGTCTCTTCGGGCCCACTTGGTGTACGCGATCCAGCTTGATCTCCATGTCGTCAGGGCCTTCCAATAATGTTCTAAAGAGACCCTCGATGAAGAGAACGATATTCTGGCCTTCTGCCCCATGTGTGGCCTCCCGGACGCGGATGTTGTTGCTCCGGGCGCAGTTCTCCAGGTCCTCCACGTGTGCTTGAAGGTCATGATGTTGGTCCCGGAGGCGAATGACCTCCTGCTGAAGCAGCTCAAGCTCCTCGTCCCTGTTAGGGCCTTGCAACTTGAGCGTATCGCCTCTGTCTCCCAATGCGTCGACATCCTTTCTCACCTCACCCAGCTCCTGGGTTATTTCTGCCTTCATAGATTTTAAATCTTCTCGGAGCTTGGCGAACAGGGATTCAATGAAAGAACGTGTGAGTGGAGCCTCTGTGTCACCCAGTTCTGCCGCGCTTTGCGCCTCTGATGATCCTGCATTGGTCGATTTAAGCAACAGATCTTTAAGTGATCGATCCTTTTTCCCCTTGAGCCCGGCCATGCTGGGGGGCGCACCGACTGTCGGGCCCCTCGAACCCACCTCAGGAGACGGCTCCCTCGCTGACAATGGCGGAACCCCCCTGGGGCTCCGGGCATGTATCCAAGGCCCTGACCACTCAACGGGGGTCCACCTGCAATGCACGCAGACTCTCAAGCCCCAGTCTCAAGCCAAACCACCCCCAGGGCAATCCAAGGGGTAATGGGACCCTGATCACAGAAATTCAACGAGCCACCAGCTCAGCGCTCCAGCCGGCCCCCGGTCTCTTGATTTCAAGGGAGTCCAGAAGTGGCCTCGGTATGCCTTGTTCTATTAGTCCAATTCTCCTCCCCTCTCCAGACGGGTTCTCATGGTTCGCTGCTCGATGTGGTAGGCCAGCCTGCCCTCCCCCTCTCCCAGCCGGTGGGGGAGTCCGCAGCGGGTCAGGATTTGTGCTATCCTTAGGGGAAGTACGCTCTTCGGCCCCTGGTTGCCCCAAATGATTATGTCCTTCCAAGGCAATCTCACTCATTAGAATGATGTTCGGATCCCGCCGTGTTCTGGGCTTGTGCTGCGGGGAGCGTGTGGGGAATAATTCATAGCATTACCTCGGAGCAGCGGATCCAAGCTGCAGACTTCCTCTCCTGATAGTGGCGCCTCTGTCCGTCCTCGAGCCTCCCCGGGAATAGCCGCTGCCGCACCCGGGGCCGGAGTCCTTGCAACGCTCTCCGTGCTGCGTAAGCTGCTCGTCAGGCCCGCCTCACTGAGTCATCACCGCGGCCCAGGCCCGCTCCTGCCTGGCATCTGGCACTTTCTCGAGCCTCTCTGTGCCTTGCAGTCGGGAGAAGCAGTCTCTCTCGGTGCTGTCTCCGTTTGGATCCGCAGTCTTGGGAGGCACTCTCCCTCCAGCAGATAGTGGAAATTCTCGGGGGGCTTCCGCTCCGGCCCCTCTCTGGAGCTCCACGGCCTGGTCTTGTTACGTCGTGTCTCTCCCTGGCATCACTGGCGGGCACTGCTCTCTTCCCCAATTCACTGTGCCCAGCTGAGTAGCCTTCGACTCAGGCCACCGCGTGAGGGCTATTACCTGACCCTGCGGCCCCGCTGCTCACGGGCCCAGTCAGTAAGACGGAGAGACGAGCAGGCACGTCCTACTTGGTTGCCATCTTGACCACGCCCCTTAAATGTAGTTTTAAACACAAATCCAGATGGAAAAATATTTTTCTTCCGTCTGTATTTATAAGTAGATATGGAAAAATACGACTAAACAGGAATCAGAGAATTGTTCTGCCATCTGTGCTCCAGCCAAGGTGGGGTGTCTCGCCACACCCCTCTTCCTGATTTCGGTGTGTGTCTGCCCACATTAGCACCTGCAGGGCCATTAATCTTTGGATAGGAGTGGGAATTTCCTTCCTATAAGGGTCTTGCATTGACCTCTGACCTGCCCCCATAGCCCTGCTGATGTGCCTGTTACTTCCTTTGAGCCAATCATGTTCAGATCCACGCTTCACTGCATGGTTGTGCCAACACTTCTCTGGCCCCGCCCCATACCTTTTTGCCCTTTATTTTTAAGGCTCACCCCACTACTTCCTCCTTTCTACCTGCACTACGACCATCTCCGGCCCACCCTGCTGGAGGAAAGACGCCTCCCTGTCGCCACTTGTGCTTTTAGCCCTCGGACTTGCCGCTGCCTAGCAATCAGCTGTTTGTTCAACATCTCCGGAGCTCCGGCTCTCGAATGAGCACTGTGCTAGCATCCCAGTCAGTTCTAAGCCACAGGTTAGTGAAAGGGTGGGAGGGCGACTTGGGTTTCACTGTTTGCTCCTTTACAGCCGTTGCACTTTAAGGAGGCAGGGATGCTGTAAGTAGCACGAGTACTTGGTGCTAATGCAAGACCGGTAGAAATGAGTTCCTTTTGGGATGGATTGTGAGGATCGGCAGGTTGGCAAAGCATTCAAAAACTCTTTCAACACTTTCTCTTCAGTTACATTTTCTTTTTTTAAACTGCTTATGCAAAACGTGTGGCAATTATAAGGAAGTAATCGGATGGTCACTGAGTCAGTTTGTGAAACTAAAAAAAAATCTTTTGTATCTGACCCAAAAAGGGCTTAAAGACCGGCAGCATAAACGCAGTAGATCCTTGGTGGTCTGAAATCAGAGGAGGTTGTTTGCTCTCTCAGCTGTGGACAGTCAATGCACACCACAGAGCATGCTGCAGGGAGGAGCATGGAACTGGCAATAAGGACAATGAGGCACCCAATATACCTAAATTATCACAAAAGCTGTCAGCTCTTTCATGCCCTCTTTGGCCAGGTCACCGACAGTGCACAGGTGCACTCGTCTAAATTCTAAAAAGAGAGATCATTATCATCTCCTTCTAGAATGCACTGTTGCACACAGTACCACGTTTTGACTTTTATAACAATATACCTACTTATTGTGCCCCAGAGGTCTGTAAAATAAATGCACACTTTTTGTTGTTTAGAATGTTCCGTGTTTTGTTTGGCAACTTCTTAAGCCCTTCGCTCCCCTTGCCACACCCTTTTTTGGCTATTTGGGGTAGTTCGCGTTTAGGCCCCCATAACTTTTTGTCCACATAAGTTACCCACGCTAAATATGCATCTTTTTTTCCCAACATGCTGAGAATTCTAAGATATCCAGGGTTTGCAATTTCCCCTGGAGGGGACTGAGAAATTAGGCAAAATACAGCAAAAGTTTGGGTTTTTGGGGAAAAATGGGAAAAATGGGAAAAAAGTTCTGCAGAAGAAAGTGTCTGTTTTTTAACTAAAAATAGTATCAACAAAGTGATTACGGTGCTAAAATCACCATCTTCCCAAACTTTTGTACACAGTTTTGGCATTTTACTGGGACATAGCCTATTTTTCCAATATTTTTGTGCTTTCAACCTCCTTCCAGTTAGTGGTTGAAATGGGTGTGAAACCAATAATAGATCCCGGTAAGCTATATTTCTGACTGTTATTGAGAGAACAACAACAAACATCAACCTTTTTCCGCAGTGCCTATATGTGCCCACATGCAAATATGCGTCAAGAGTCAATGTTTAAGAAAAATGTTGACTTTAAATGTTAACATGTAAAATGGTGGTGTTCCTCACCCGAGACCTATGTAACCATATAACACCCCTACTCTAAAAAGCCATGTTTCATCACATCTTCAGTAATCAACTACATGGGCTAATGCAGGCACCTGCAGCCTCTGTGGTGAAGGGGGGCCCCCAGCACAAAAGGGGCCCGCCTCCCTTTCAGTTTAAGGAGTATGAATAACTGTGACATGTGGGATTGTCAGGGGCTCCTCAACACAGTCTACAAGGGGGCTTTCATTTTGCATTACGGCATTGAGCAACCATTAAACACACTCTCCTTTTTCGTACCGCATGATATAATTTCCTGGTTTTTCAGTTTAAAATGCTTGGAAGTTTGAAACCCTACAACTGCAACTATATTTCACAGGCCTTCAGATTGGTCGAATACATATAGGCAATGAAATATTTCTAGAGGTAGGCTTTCTTCAAACAACACCTTTTTGCAACCAGACAAGTGCCTGTTATATGTTGCACGCATTCCAATTTTAAAGCCCCTTCTGACAGTACTGTGCGCCACATGTAGTCCTCATGAAAGACATGGTTTCCTTTTTAATTCTGCTTTCGTGTTTAGCTTATCTACTATCTAGGTGCCCATTAGCCACGGTGATGTGCCGGTGACCATTATAAAGCCTTCGATAATATATGACTTGTCAGAAAGTATCAAATCAATCGTATTCATTTGTTTCACTAGCAGTAGTTCTGCTTCTCCCAACACACAGCCTGCTCCGCTGTCACTGAATGCATTAATGACCAGTTTCTTGGAATCAGTGCACTGAACCTGTTTGCTTCCTCTCACGTTTAATCTTTCTCTCAAGTGGCCCGCAGAACTCCATGCCTCCTCTTCCTTTTCTTGTCAACCTCATGTAATACGTTCTTTTCATGGCGCTGTGAAGGGATTATTTAAATATTTAAGGAACACATTTGGAAATGCATGCAGATTTTCGACGTTTCCACTGGGGCACAAATGTATATCATTTTCAATTTGTGACTAATGTTTCAGTGTGCTTTTAAGACAGTTCCATTTTAATCAGCTTAGTCATGCTAACAAGGACATTTCATATTAGCCCAAAGAACAAAGATGTATATTTTTTACAGTTGAAACGTATTGCTTTCAATAAACGTGTGCCTAAATAGATAGCAGAACACTAGTAATTCACCACGCAACTATAAAATATCTTCCAGAAAATAATGATTAAAACACTAAAGAAATTTCTGCCATTAAATGTTGTATGCAATATTTAGGCCTTGGTTTTGCGCTCAGATAGGAATTCCAAGATTTGCCGTTATCACGACACCCCCACAATCTTCTGCTGATGCATTTTCACAAGTCAAAGGTGGTGGTATTTAATGGGTTAAAACAAGAGATAAATGCTGGTACTTGTAAAGTTTTGTGTTTTAAGAGCCACATTATGTATGTAATTCCTCATTCCCCTGAGGGAAACCCAAAACTAGAGGTATTTATTGCAGTCCGTAAACGCTGCATCCTGCAGTATCGGTGTTACCGGAAGTGGTAAATACCTCACCCTCAACCGGCCCACCTGTATTCGGGGCCTTAGAGCCTGAATCGCTTTTGTCAGAAAATGGAAGCTTATCCTCTTTATCGGCTGAACAGATATCAAAATGAATGATTATATCCGTTCAGCTGAATATCACTCGTGTTTTATGAAAAGAAACTCACATACCTTCTGAAACAAATAACATAAATATACAGTTAAAGAAAAGTTATGGCTAGGATAGATCATTAAACTTTAATATATGTTTTAACAAACCTTGACGTTCACTTAGAAAACACAGTTAAAGTACATTTATGGCTGGAAATTAAAATGAAAAGAAATGAACGTAATTAAGTATGATTAGCTCCATAGTCCATAACTCGGACAGCAACAATGCAAACAATAATTTGCATACAAAATGCAACACTCATGATCTCACCATTGATGCGACAGATACCATTACAAATGTAATAAATGATCTTTCAGGTCAAATTACATATCTCATTACCATTAACTGTATGAGATGACTATGAACATAGTATTATTTTTTCACACGAGTATCTGTTGATTTGTTGTTGTTTAATGATATGCTTTTAAGTGCTGTTAGTTACTATTATAAATTTGTGATTCATCAAAGAGAGCCGAAGTCCTAGAAGACAATGTCAGTTAAATATACCATTTTAAACTAACAAAACCACTGAAATTCACCAGTTATAGTTATCACAAGTAACTATAACTCATGACCTAATGGAACGACAACTTGCGCCCCGCCATTGCCATCAATAATTCCATTTCAGATATTGAATTGATGTTATCAATTGTGTCAGACTATTATGTTATGAGGGATTTCATAAATGAGGTAATTAGCAGTGCATGGTGAAGACACAAGTTATAGTTACTTAAGTTAACTATAAGTGGTGAATTTCAGTGGTTTTGTTTGTTTAAAACAGTTTGTCTCAACTGCCATTTTCACCTAACTACAACATACCATTAACCTTTGATTTTCTGTGAATTTCTAAGATTAAAAAAAGTGTAAAGTAAGATATTGTTACAATTCCTAACTATGATAACGTCACTTTAACCTTTGTTTTTTGCAGGGAATTTCTATGTTTTTTTATAGAAAGTAAGATGTCCATCGTCTTGCACAGTTTGGGGATGATTGCAAGGCCTGGCCTTTAGCCACACCCTGTGACCAACCTCTGTAGGTGCCCTTCACTGTACACAGCCTTTGGCCAGACCCTGCCCCCAAACCCCTGCAGGCAGGGGTGTGGGTGCAATGCACAATGCATCGCTATGCGCAGCATGGGGTCGGGCACAGGGCCACTGTGACCGTGCATGTCTGACTATGTGATGTAACATTATAAAGGGTGTCATTTTGAGTAAGGCAGACTGTTAGACCTGTCATCCTTAGGGTAGTCTTTCGTCAACATTTTGCCTGCTTCCCTCCACTTTTTTCTGTATCTTTTTGTTGGCCTTAGGTCTCTGAGCACTTTACCACTGCTAATCAGTGCTAAGGTGCATGTGCTTCTCCCCTAAAACATGGTGACACTGGTATATACCTGATTGGCATATTTAGTTTCATTATACATCCCTTGTAAAGTGGTATACCATATACATAGGGCCTGTAATCTAAATGCTACTTGTGGCCTGCCGCACCGATTGTGTCACCCACATGAGTAGTCTTTTAAACCTGTCTCAAGCCTGCCGCTGCAAGGCCTGTGTGTGCAGTTTACTGCTACTTCGATGTTGAATTTAAAGCAACCTGCCAAACCTCAAACTCCTTTTTATTGCACACAGGTTACCCCTAAGGTAGGCCCTAGGTAACCCTATGGGCAGGGTGCGGTGTAACTGAAAGGTAGGACATGTAATTTTAAGCTTTACATGTCCTGGTAGTGACAAACAGCTACATTTGTTTTTCACTACTGTGAGGCCTACTCCTCTCATAGGCTAGCATTGGGAATTCCTTAAAATCCTTTTTAACTGTAATTCCTGATCAGAAAGGAGTAGCTGCATCATGTTTCATATCTTTGGAACAGTAATGGTAAATCCTCTTTCCTGGTAAAGTTGGAAATAACATTAGCATTTTAGAAATGCCACTTTTACAAAGTGGACATTTCTTTGCTCTTAACTTAGCTCTGTGTGCCTGCAGCCTGTCTCCAATACACGTCTGGTCTGGGTGACAGCTACACTTTGTGCATTCCCTCTAGACAGCCACAATACAGGAAGGACTGGGTGAGACAGATAACTCATCTGCATTCATCTACATTCCGATAGCTCTTCCTGGGCAGGGAGGAAAGGGAGGGGCTGACACTTACACTTCAATAGGTAGTGTCCTGTCCACACACAAAGCACTGATTTACCCCCCAAAGAGAGCCTGGCAGACAGGTCTTGGTTGAAAGGGATCTTTGTGCACTTCAGAGAGTTCCTTTGAAGTCTCCCTCTACAACAAAGACACTTTTGGGTATAGGTACCAGGGCTCTGACCCTACCAAATAAATAAACACATGGATTTATAGAGCACAGCTTGTCAACTGCAAGGGTATCCAGGCACTGCCCATAGGCATGGGGAGATTAAGTGATTTTTCCAGAATCACAGAATGTTGAGCCAATGTAGAGACTTGAACCTGGATCTCCAAATCAGTACACTACTGGAACTGGGAAGAACTCTGCTGGAGTAAAAATTGCTGTGGTGTAAGGATTGCCACTTTGCCGTGACTGACTTTTCTAAGGAACTTCTTCTCTGCTTTGCTGAGTTAACCTGCTGCCTGCTGATCTTTGGCCTGCTGAGGACAAAGACCTGGACCCAACTCACTTGAACCTAGAATGACTCCAAGGGCTTGCTGGCTTGCCTCCTGCTCTCTGCAGTCTAAGGGACACAAAAGACATCCGGCAATCCTCCTAGTGCTGCTGAACTCTGTCATCTGTGAGTCTTACCCTTGCCTGAGGTGCCCTCTCCGGTCCTGGGCCTCAGAAATGGGTTCTGCAGCAAATTTATGCAAAAACTGATGCATTGCCTTGACTGCATGAGAATTTCCACCACATCGCCTTCTACGGTGACACAGAGGCTGCTCAACGACATCAGATCCACAGCCTGCATGGTTTGATGATGACGCTCTGCATGATTTAATGACAACACATTGCATTCTATTCAACGGTGCTTGACGAGGACCCCCTCTGCACTGCTCGGCGACGAAGCAGTAGACTCTCGCTGTCGACAAAAGCTCCATCCAAGGTATTTCTTCAATGGGACCTGTCTGGGTCCTGTCACCTGCCTGCCCCCCATTGTGTTGGCCTGAACTTTGCAATTTGCACCAGTCCCTCTTGGCCTCAAGTAATGTTTTGATTGATTAGATGAGTGTATGGGTAGTGCCTGAATGATTGGATGAGTATACGTGTAGTGCCAGGATGATTGGATGAGTGTATGAGTAGTGCCTGGATGATTGGATGAGTGTATGGGTAGTCTCTGAGTGTTTGGATGAGAGCATGCGTAGTACCTGGGTGATTGTATGAGTGCATGAGTAGTACCTCAATAATTGCATGAGTGCATGGGTAGTGCTTGGGTGATTGGATGAGTGTATGAGTACTGCCAGGGTGATTGGAAGAGTACATGGGTAGTGCTTGGTTGATTGGATGAGTGTATGGGTAGTGCCTGGATGAGTGTATGAGTGTATGTGTAGTGCTAGGATGATTGAATGCATGTATGGATAGTTCCTGGCTGATTGCATGAGTGTATGAGTAGTGCCTGGGTGATTAGATGAGTGTATGGGTAGTGCCTGGATGATTGTATGAGTGTATGGTTGGTCCATGAGTGTTTGGATGAGAGCATGAGTAGTACCTGGCTGATTGCATGAGTGCATGACTAGCCCCTGGGTGATTGCATGAGTGCATAGGTAGTGTCAAGGTGACTGGATGAGTGTATGGGTAGTGTCAGGGTGATGGGATAAGTGTAGGAATAGTGCTTGGCTGATTGCATGAGTATATGAGTAGTGCCTTGGTGATTGTATGAGTACATGAGTAGTGTCTGGGTGATATGCATGAGTGCATAGGTACTGTTTGGGTGATTGGATGAGTATGTGGATAGTGCCAGGGTGATCGCATGAGTGCATGGGCATTGTTTTGGTTGTTTGGAAGAGTGCATGGGTATTGCCAGGGTGATTGGAAGAGTGTATGGGTAGTGCCTGGGTCATTGGATGAGTGTATGTGTGGTTCTAGGATGATTGAATGAGTGTATGAATAGTGATTGGATGATTGGATGAGTGTGTGGGTAGTCCCTGAGTGTTTGGATGAGAGCATGAGTAGTACCTGGGAGTGGCTGACTACTGCCTGGGTGACTACATGAGTGCATGGGTAGTGCTTGGGTGATTGGATGAGTGTATGGGTACTGCCAGGGTGATTGGAAGAGTGCATGGGTAGTGCCTGGGTAATTAGATGGGTGTGTGGGCACTGTCAGGGTGATTGGACGAGTACATTGGTACTGTCTAGGTGATTTGATGAGTGTATGGATTGTGCCAGGGTGATTGGCTTAGTGCAAGGGTAGTGCCTGTTTGTTTGAAAGAGTGCATGGGTAGTGCCAGGGTGATTGAATGAGTGTATGGGTAGTGCCTGGATGAGTGGATGTGTAGTGCTAGGATGATTGAATGGATAAGTGTATGAATAGTTCCTGGCTGATTGCATGAGTATATGAGTAGTGCCTGGGTGATTGAACGAGTATATGAGTTGTGCCCGAGTGATTGTATGAGTGCATGGGTACTGTCTAGGTGCTTGGATGAGTATATGGATAGTGCCAGGGTGATTGGATGAGTGCAAGGGTAGTGCCTGGTTGTTTGTAAGAGTGCATGGGTAGTTTCAGGGTGACTGGATGAGTGTATGAATAGTGTCTGGCTGATTGCATGAGTATATGAGTAGTGCCTGGGTGATTGTATGAGTATATAAGTAGTGCCTTGGTGATTGGAAGAGTGTATGAGTAGTGCCTGGATGATTGGATGACTGCAAGTGGAATACCTGGGTGAATGAATGAGTGCAACTGCTGTACCTGGGTGATTGCATGACTGCATAGGAAGTACCTGAGTGAATGAATGAGTGCAGGAGTATGCCAGGGTGATTATATGGGTACAAGTGCAGTGCCTGGATGATTGCATGAGTGCAGGTACAGTGCCTAGAACATTGGATGAGTGCAAGTGCAGTGCCTGGGTGAATGAATAAGTGCAAGTGTAGTGCCTGGGTGAATAGATCGGTGCATGTTTAGTGCCTGGATGATTGGATGACTGCAAGTGGAATGCCTGGGTGAATGAATGAGTGCAACTGCTGTGCCTGGGTGATTGCATGAGTGCATAGGAAGTACCTGAGTGAATGAATGAGTGCAGGGGTATGCCAGGATGATTACATGAGTGCATGTGCAGTGCCTGGATGATTGCATGAGTGCAGGTACAATGGCTGGATCATTGGATGAGTGCAAGTGCAGTGCCTGGGTGAATGGATAAGTGTAAGTGTAGTTCCTGTGTGAATAGATGAGTGCAAGTGTAGTACCTGAGTGATTAGATGACTGCAAGTGCAATACCTGGGTGAATGAATGTGAGTGCAGTGACTGGGTGATAGTATGACTGTATGTGTAGTGCCTGAGTGAATAGATGAGTGCAAGTGCAGTGCCTGGGTGATTGGATGAGTGAAAGTGCAGTGCCTTGGTGAATGAATAAGTGCATATGTAGTGACTTGGTGACAGCATGACTGTATGGGTAGTGCATGCATGATTAGATGAGTACATGTGTAGTACCTGGGTGATTGCATGAGTATATGAGTAGTGCCTGGGTGATTGAACGAGTATATGAGTTGTGCCCGAGTGATTGTATGAGTGCATGGGTACTGTCTAGGTGCTTGGATGAGTATATGGATAGTGCCAGGGTGATTGGATGAGTGCAAGGGTAGTGCCTGGTTGTTTGTAAGAGTGCATGGGTAGTTTCAGGGTGACTGGATGAGTGTATGAATAGTGTCTGGCTGATTGCATGAGTATATGAGTAGTGCCTGGGTGATTGTATGAGTATATAAGTAGTGCCTTGGTGATTGGAAGAGTGTATGAGTAGTGCCTGGATGATTGGATGACTGCAAGTGGAATACCTGGGTGAATGAATGAGTGCAACTGCTGTACCTGGGTGATTGCATGACTGCATAGGAAGTACCTGAGTGAATGAATGAGTGCAGGAGTATGCCAGGGTGATTATATGGGTACAAGTGCAGTGCCTGGATGATTGCATGAGTGCAGGTACAGTGCCTAGAACATTGGATGAGTGCAAGTGCAGTGCCTGGGTGAATGAATAAGTGCAAGTGTAGTGCCTGGGTGAATAGATCGGTGCATGTTTAGTGCCTGGATGATTGGATGACTGCAAGTGGAATGCCTGGGTGAATGAATGAGTGCAACTGCTGTGCCTGGGTGATTGCATGAGTGCATAGGAAGTACCTGAGTGAATGAATGAGTGCAGGGGTATGCCAGGATGATTACATGAGTGCATGTGCAGTGCCTGGATGATTGCATGAGTGCAGGTACAATGGCTGGATCATTGGATGAGTGCAAGTGCAGTGCCTGGGTGAATGGATAAGTGTAAGTGTAGTTCCTGTGTGAATAGATGAGTGCAAGTGTAGTACCTGAGTGATTAGATGACTGCAAGTGCAATACCTGGGTGAATGAATGTGAGTGCAGTGACTGGGTGATAGTATGACTGTATGTGTAGTGCCTGAGTGAATAGATGAGTGCAAGTGCAGTGCCTGGGTGATTGGATGAGTGAAAGTGCAGTGCCTTGGTGAATGAATAAGTGCATATGTAGTGACTTGGTGACAGCATGACTGTATGGGTAGTGCATGCATGATTAGATGAGTACATGTGTAGTACCTGGGTGATTGAATGAGTGCATGAGTAGTGCCTGGATGATTGGATGAGTGCATGTGTACTGCCTGGGTGATTTAATGAGTGCATGAGTTCAGTTCAGTTCAAACAGAAGTTTATTTGGACCAATTAGTCCTTAAACACCTAAAATCTCCATAAATACAATCTCATATAAAACATATCCTAATAAAATCTAGCATAAAATACATACATATACAATTCATTAGTCATTCCACCTTTCTATTTAAAATACCATGTGTCATATAAATATCTATGAGAAAAATTCAATTCTATTCACCTTTAAGGATTTTTAAAACTTTTTGAATGAACTTCCCTATGGCACTTGCTATATCCAAAGTATTCATTTCAGTTAAAAGATCTACCGCTTGTGACCGATTTTTAATACTGTACTTTTAAAAAATTGGGCATAAAAACATTTTCCTTAAATCCAAGACCTTCTGGCAGTCCAATAGAATGTGTAATATGTCGCATGTGGTGCCCAGGTTACAAATGCACTTCCCTTTGGGATCAATCATAGCTCTTTTCACCACGTCGTTAGCATAACAGTGGTTAATTCCAATTCTTAACCTTAATAGTTCTCTTCTAATCCAATGGCAAGGGAGTACATCAATATATGGGAAATTTTGTTCATTTTGCATTGCATTAGCCTTGAAGAGTACAGATTTTTTCTTCAGGAGATATTGTTGATCGATTTCGCGAGAGATTTTGCTCCCTTGAGCCCTGAGTGCCCTCTTGTCTATCTGGATTTGTAAATTCTGTGGGCACAACTTGATCCTCATAACTCTACAGGCTTTAGTTATGGTTCCCCTTGTCCCCTTTGCCCACTTCAGCTCACTCTGCAAAATCTAATTTCTACACCACTGTGATATTTTGAGCACTTTCCCACAGCCCAGGCGCTGCCAGAATCTTAATAGCGCCATACATGCCATTACATCCCAATAAATCATTCCGGGTTCCAGTCTTACTGCCTGAACCATTGAAGACGTGGGCAACGATAATAGATTTTTCAAACATTTCCCTTCTTCGACGTCCTACCTATTTTTACCACTCAAATATAACAATTCTGCACCATATTGAAACTGTGGCGGTATCATGGCTGCGTAAGCTTTTAAAACCGATCTGTCAGACATATCTCCATAGTCTCTGTTAAATTTCTTCAATCCACTGACAGAAGCAAGAGCCCTTACTCTTAGTGCATCTAGGTGAGTATGCCAGTTCAAATTTTTCTCAAACCACATCCCTAAGTACTTATATTCATTTACCTTTTCCAGCTTCGTGGGACCCAAGACCCAACTAAACCTTATTGTTCTTTTACCAAAGCTCAGTACCTTTGTCTTTTCCATATTTACTACCAGTTTTTTTTAGTGCAATATTCATTAAACGCATTTAACTTTCTTTGCAGGCCTATCTCAGTTTGATCTATTATTACGAGATCGTCTGCATACAGTAAACATGTAATATGTTTCGCATTTAGCTTAGGGCTAACACCCCTCGCAACTGTCAGGACCATGGCGGTGAGTGTGTGTGAGAGTGAGATGAACAGAAAGACAAGTAGGCGTTTAAAAGAGGCAGCTAAGTATCCTCATTGGAAAAGACAGCATTCTTCTACCGGAAGAGTTTTGGCAAGTATTCTAAAAAATCTACAAATGGTAGATGAGGCAGCCAGAAGACTAGAGACATCAACCCTGGGTCAGCGCTCTAGTGTTTCTCTCCAGCGCGCGTGAGCCAGGAGAGTAATGCCCTTGTTCCGGTAGGGAACGGCGCACTTCAACTGTGACGCGAGGTGCGCTGCGTCTTTCATGGAGTCGGCATTGTGAGGAGAATTTTGTGAGGCAATTTGATGTAGCGTCTTGTCAGAAATCACCAGAGTAGCTTTTCGCTTTTTGAGAAGCTTCCGTGGCAGTGGCTTTTGTGTAACGCATGCACCACTAATTGACCTTAAAAGACTTTCAGCAAATTCTAGTGTAACGCGAGTAGAAAGAGCATGGAGTGAGCTCTCTTCTCTAACAGCGCGTTGTTACTTCTTTGAAGCGCTCCGTGAGAAACAATCATACAGGTTAACCGCTCTTCGTATTACAGTGCAGCGAGCAGATAAACACTTCATTAAGAAAGGTTCCTACTGGTAAGCCTTCTCCTTCAGGAGTATTCAGCAAGAAGACAAGGTACTGTGACCCTTCTTATACTCTTAAGGGATTGCTAGAGACATTTTCTTATCATCTTGCAAATTCTTGTGAGTACTACAGATAAGAGGACACTAACAAGAATTGAAACCCAAATACCAATATTGACTGAATTAATCATTCAAGAATTGTAAACGGAAATACCAAAGACCGAAAGCAGTTAAACTCTATAAGAGAGTAGCAATTGCCTTGAATCTTGGGGTATGAGAGTGCTTTTGAGAAAGTATAATATATTAAAGTTAAGGTATACGTAGGTGAATGTTTGTAGCATGATATGTCTCTCCCCATGCAGATGCTGAGTATCCAGTCCCAAGCAGAGTAGCTAAGACGCAGACGTGTCCAGTGATAAAGAATTCCAAGGCAGTCTCTCTTTTATCCACTTCCCCTTTCCCCTCTGCTGTTGCTCTCACCAGGAGAATCCGGCTGGTGGGGGTAGTGGTGGTGGGGTGTCGGGACCATCGTCGGCTCCTGTGGAATTTGGTTGGACTTCTGACAGATTGAAGTGCCGAACGGTTTTCCACCCGAGTCGAGGATGGCAGAAGGGTTAGACTTTAAGGCGCTGGCTGGAATATTAGAAAGTTTACAGATCCAGTTGACTCAAACTGTTGAGGAAAATAAGAGCCTAACAGAAGAGATGAAAAGATCCCAACAGGAGACGCACATAATTAGACAGAGAATGGACCGATTAGTGGCAGGTTCCTCCCCGCTTCCAGGTCAGGAGACTAATAGAATAGTGGCTTCAGAAGTGGCTACTCAAGTTATTCACTCAGTCTCCCCAATTGTTCCATTGGCTAATCCAGAAAGATATACTGGGGATCCTCATAGAGCGCAAGTATTCCTCACGCAGTGCTCCCTGCATTTTCTATGTAGGTCCGTGATCTTTGCTGAAGATCAGGCCAAAGTCGCTTTCGTGCTGTCTTATTTGAGTGGTGATGCTGCCACCTGGTCAATGCCCTTGATATCTTGTGACGACCCAGTTCTGTACGATTTTGAACTTTTCAAAAGAGAATTTTTGAGGATTTTTGATAGGAGAGCAGCAAATCAAGCCATTGACAATGAGTTATTAGATCTAAAACAAGGGAACATAGATCTAGTGGCATATATTGCCCAATTCAATAAGTTAATTGTGGAGACGGAATGGCCGGAATGTAAGAGGTCAGCCATTTTCTACTGCGGTCTCAAAGACGAGCTCAAGGATGCGTTGGCACAAATTCCTAAAAGACCACAAGATGTCTCTGAGCTCATTGATTTAGTGTTACAAATTGACCATCGTTTATTTGAGAGGAAATCCGAAAGAAAAAAGGAGTTTCGTTCGTTTGTGCCGCGATATGATAGAATGAAGTCAGAAATTAATAAGACTAAATCATCCTCTTGAGAAGAACCAATGCACATTGGGTCAGTAAGAGGTCCACTGACCAAAGAGGAGCGTGAAAAAAGAAGGGCAAAGAATTGATGCATGTATTGTGGAGCCTCAGGTCACTTCCTTAAAGATTGCACCAAAAAACCCAAGTCGAACTCAGGATTAAAAGACAGATCTCACCAGTAGAGGGAGTTGCCCTGTTGGAAACAGAAAAGGAGACAACTCCAGAAACCCAACTAGTTGCCAACACATTACAGTCTGCTGCGCCTCATCTCACCGTGTCTCTTTCAGCCAAGTTTGGTTCCACGGAAATTCAGGGTGTCTCAGTAATGATTGATTCAGGAGCAACAGGCAATTTCTGTGATTTGAAGTATGCTAGAGAAATGGGAATTCAGGCCATTAAAAAGAAACATTTAGAAATTGTCCGAGGCAGTTGATGGTTCGAATCTCACCTCAGGCCCAATCACTGAAGAAACAGAAACCATAGAGCTATCTGGTTTGCAGGGCCATCATGAGTTTTTGAGGTTCAATTTGATTGATGCTCCTCAATTCCAGTTGATTTTGGGATTGCCCTGGTTAACGGAGCACAACCCTAAGATCAATTGGGAGACTCGCACAGTGGAGATGACATCGAAATATTGTTCACAGAATTGCTTTCTCGAAAGGAGGATTCCATTCGAAAAATCCCCGGCTGCGGAATTAGCTCAAATAACAAATCAAATTTGTGTCATGAAATTGACTGAGATACCAGAAGAATACCAAGACCTGGCGAGTGTTTTTGACAAAAGAAATGCGGAGAAGTTACCGCCTCATCGTGAATACGATTGCAAATCGAATTAGAACCAGGTGCAGTCCTTCCTTGTAGCCGGATTTATGCACTCACAGAGGCGGAAAATCAATACCTCAAAACCTACTTGGATGAATATTTAAAGAATGGGTTTATCTGCCCCTCCCAGTCTCCAGTTTCTTCGTCTCTATTTTTTATCCCGAAGAAGGATGGAAATCTTCGCACTTGTATAGACTATCAAGCCCTCAACCAGGTCACTGTAAAGAATCAGCATCCTCTGCCATTGATTTCGCAATTGTTGGATCAGGTTAAGGGAGCAAGAGTATATACAAAACTGGATTTAAGAGGCGCTTGTCACCTGGTAAGAGTAGCAGAAGGTGATGAATGGAAAACCGCCTTCCGGACAAAATACGGCCTTCTTGAATATCAGGTCATGCCGTATGGATTAAGCAATGCGCCGGCCGCTTTTCAACATCTGGTTAATGACGTTCTGCGAGAATTTTTGGACCGAGTGGCGGTAGTTTACATAGATGATATCTTAATCTATTCAGAAAATTCGGAAGATCATGTGCAACATGTCAGAGCTATACTGCACAGGCTTTTGGAAAACCACCTTTTTGTAAAATTGGAGAAATGTTCCTTCCATGCCAAACAGGTGGAGTTCTTGGGGTTTGTCCTATCAGAAAAAGAAGTGGCTATGGATCCAGCAAAGGTGGAAGTCATAAGAAATTGGTCCACTCCAAGAAATGTTAAGGAGATACAGAGTTTTTTGGATTCGCTAATTTTTAACGGCGATTTATTCCAATTTTCTCTGCCAAGGTCAGTCCCATCACCCAATTGCTGAAGAAAGGAAGAAAGTTTTTGTGGTCTGAGGATGCAGAGTCAGCTTTTCAGTTTTTAAAAGAAGCCTTTACTTCCGCACCTATTTTGATGCATCCCGACTCAGTCCAGGCCTTTTTTGTAGAAACAGACGCATCAGATTTTGCCACTGGTGGCATTCTTTCTCAAAGAAATAAGCAAACTGGACAATTGCAATTAGTAGCCCTGAGATCCAGGAAGCTATCTGATCCGGAGATGAACTATTCAATCGCTGATTAAGAATTACTAGCTGTAAAAGAAGCCTTTCAGGACTGGAGGCACTGTTTGCTAGGAGCCAAGCATTGTGTGCCGGTGTTCACCGATCATCGTAATCTCCAGTTTCTGAAATCAGCAAAAACTCTCACCCCACGACAGTTGAGGTGCTCATTGTATTTTTCTGAATTCAACTTTGTGATCACTTACAAACCCGGAGTTACGAATGGGAAGGCAGATGCCTTATCCAGAATGGATGCACCAAAGGATTTGAGAGTGTCACAAGTGGAGCCAATCATACCATCCAGCAAGATCGTGGGGGCTACTCATTTGGAAGAGTTCTTTAGTCAGATACAAGACTCCTGTTGACCACAAGAATTGGAGAATTGGGTGCAAGCAGATCCAAAAGAGAAAAATCAAAGAAGGCATTCCCTATTATGAAAATGCCTTGTATCTACCCACTCAAAGCTTACAGGAAAAGGCTTTAAAGAATTGTCATGATGATCGGTTGGCGGGTCATAAGGGGATTAAAAATACCTTGGATTTGTTAAAACAACATTTTTGATGGCCTATCAGGGCAGCTCAAGTAAGACAGTACGTTTCGACTTGTGAGTTATGCATTAAGGGGAAACCTAGTAGACAGGCCCCACAGGGATTATTACAGCCCCTGCCCAATGCTCCCCATCCGTGGCACACCATATCATTGGACCTAATTGTTGACCTTCCAAATAGCTTAGGGTTTAACACCATTTTGGTTCTAGTGGATTCTTTTTCCAAGATGAGCCACTTTGTTCCGCTCAAGAGTATTCCAACTGCCACTCAGTTAGTCCAGTTATTTAATCATCATGTTGTTAAGATTCATGGAGTGCCGCAGGTAGACATTTCTGACAGGGGATCCCAATTCGTCTCAAAATTCTGGAAGAAGTTTATGCACAGTTTGGGAGTTGACACATGATTTTCTACTAGTTACCACCCAGAAGTGGACGGTCAGACAGAAAGAGTAAATAAGGAGTTGGAACAGTATTTAAGACTGTATTTATTAGAACAGGAAGGAAAATGGTCTGAGTTGTTCTGGACTGCAGAATTTGCATACAATAATGCAGTTCATGATTCCACAGGTTATACCCCCTTCTATTTAAATTCAGGGAGACATCCAAATGTTATGACAGGAAAGAAAGAGGAATCAGTTCCTGCAGTGAAAGAATTAGTCAGGACTTTGGAGGAAACATATAAAAGGCTCAAGAAAATCTGTTAAAGTCAAAAGAGTCATATAAAAGACATGCAGATAAGAGGAGAAGACAGGGACCAGAGTATGTTGAAGGGGATCAGGTCTGGTTATCCACCCGTCACCTTAGACTGAAAGGAAATAGAAAATTTCAACCACGTTTTATTGGGCCTTTTAGAATTAGGAAGGTCATTAGCCCAGTCGTGGTAAAATTACAACTTCCAAAACAGATTAAAATCCACCCAGTTTTCCATGTCTCCCTTTTGAAGAAAAGCCCCCCACATGTCAGACTGCAAAGAACCCCTTTCCAGTGAGAGTAGAGTCAGAAGAAGAATTTGAAATTAGCAAAAGTTTAGATTCAAGGGTAACTAGAGGCAAGCTGTACTATTTGATTGAGTGGAAGGGTTATGGGCCAGAAGAGAGGTCCTGGGAGCCTTCCTCTCATGTTCATGCTCCCAGGCTATTAAAGAAATTTCATTGTGAGAACCCAAAGAAACCAAAAATTGGGGGACCCCTTTTTGGAGGGAGGTACTGTCAGGACCATGGCGGTGAGTGTGTGTGAGAGTGAGATGAACAGAAAGACAAGTAGGCGTTTAAAAGAGGCAGCTAAGTATCCTCATTGGAAAAGACAGCATTCTTCTACCAGAAGAATTTTGGCAAGTATTCTAAAAAATCTACAAATGGTAGATGAGGCAGCCAGAAGACTAGAGACATCTACCCTGGGTCAGCGCTCTAGTGTTTCTCTCCAGCACGCGTGAGCCAGGAGAGTAATGCGCTTGTTCCGGTAGGTAACGGCGCACTTCAACTGTGACGCGAGGTGCGCTGCATCTCTTCATGGAGTCGGCATTGTGAGGAGAATTTTGTGAGGCAATTTGATGTAGCGTCTTGTCAGAAATCACCAGAGTAGCGTTTCGCTTTTTGAGAAGCTTCCATGGCAGTGGCTTTTGTGTAACGCATGCGCCACTAATTGACCTTAAAAGACTTTCAGCAAATTCTAGTGTAACGCGAGTAGAAAGAGCATGGAGTGAGCTCTCTTCTCTAACAGCGCGTTGTTATTTCTTTGAAGCGCTCCGTGAGAAACAATCATACAGGTTAACCGCTCTTCGTATTAAAGTGCAGCGAGCAGATAAACACTTCATTAAGAAAGGTTCCTACTGGTAAGCCTTCTCCTTAAGGAGTATTCAGCGAGAAGACAAGGTACTGTGACCCTTCTTATACTCTTAAGGGATTGCTAGAGACATTTTCTTCTCATCTTGCAAATTCTTGTGAGTACTACAGATAAGAGGACACTAACAAGAATTGAAACCCAAATACCAATATTGACTGAATTAATCATTCAAGAATTATAAGTGGAAATACCAAAGACCGAAAGCAGTTAAACTCTATAAGAGAGTAGCAATTGCCTTGAATCTTGGGGTATGAGAGTGT
This sequence comes from Calotriton arnoldi, assembly GCA_963921515.1. Classification (NCBI taxonomy): domain Eukaryota; kingdom Metazoa; phylum Chordata; class Amphibia; order Caudata; family Salamandridae; genus Calotriton; species Calotriton arnoldi. Next base: position 271,567 of record CAWUFW010002205.1, on the reverse strand, counting down.
TTTTGAGAAAGTATAATATATTAAAGTTAAGGTATACGTAGGTGAATGTTTGTAGCATGATATGTCTCTCCCCATGCAGATGCTGAGTATCCAGTCCCAAGCAGAGTAGCTAAGACGCAGACGTGTCCAGTGATAAAGAATTCCAAGGCAGTCTCTCTTTTATCCACTTCCCCTTTCCCCTCTGCTGTTGCTCTCACCAGGAGAATCCTGCTGGTGGGGGTAGTGGTGGTGGGGTGTCGGGACCATCGTCGGCTCCTGTGGAATTTGGTTGGACTTCTGACAGATTGAAGTGCCGAACGGTTTTCCACCCGAGTCGAGGATGGCAGAAGGGTTAGACATTAAGGCGCTGGCTGGAATATTAGAAAGTTTACAGATCCAGTTGACTCAAACTGTTGAGGAAAATAAGAGCCTAAGAGAAGAGATGAAAAGATCCCAACAGGAGACGCACATAATTAGACAGAGAATGGACCAATTAGTGGCAGGTTCCTCCCCGCTTCCAGGTCAGGAGACTAATAGAATAGTGGCTTCAGAAGTTTCTACTCAAGTTATTCACTCAGTCTCCCCAATTGTTCCATTGGCTAATCCAGAAAGATATACTGGGGATCCTCATAGAGCGCAAGTATTCCTCACGCAGTGCTCTCTGCATTTTCTATGTAGGTCCGTGATCTTTGCTGAAGATCAGGCCAAAGTCGCTTTCGTGCTGTCTTATTTGAGCGGTGATGCTGCCACCTCGTCAATGCCCTTGATATCTTGTGACGACCCAGTTCTGTACGATTTTGAACTTTTCAAAAGAGAATTTTTGAGGATTTTTGATAGGAGAGCAGCAAATCAAGCCATTGACAATGAGTTATTAGATCTAAAACAAGGGAACATAGATCTAGTGGCATATATTGCCCAATTCAATAAGTTAATTGTGGAGACGGAATGGCCGGAATGTAAGAGGTCAGCCATTTTCTACCGCGGTCTCAAAGACGAGCTCAAGGATGCGTTGGCACAAATTCCTAAAAGACCACAAGATGTCTCTGAGCTCATTGATTTAGTGTTACAAATTGACCATCGTTTATTTGAGAGGAAATCCGAAAGAAAAAAGGAGTTTCGTTCGTTTGTGCCGCGATATGATAGAATGAAGTCAGAAATTAATAAGACTGAATCATCCTCTGGAGAAGAACCAATGCACATTGGGTCAGTAAGAGGTCCACTGACCAAAGAGGAGCGTGAAAAAAGAAGGGCAAAGAATTTATGCATGTATTGTGGAGCCTCAGGTCACTTCCTTAAAGATTGCACCAAAAAACCCAAGTCGAACTCAGGGTTAAAAGACAGATCCCACCAGTAGAGGGAGTTGCCCTGTTGGGAACAGAAAAGGAGACAACTCCAGAAACCCAACTAGTTGCCAACACATTACAGTCTGCTGCGCCTCATCTCACCGTGTCTCTTTCGGCCAAGTTTGGTTCCACGGAAATTCAGGGTGTCTCAGTAATGATTGATTCGGGAGCAACAGGCAATTTCTGTGATTTGAAGTATGCTAGAGAAATGGGAATTCAGGCCATTAAAAAGAAACATTTAGAAATTGTCCGAGCAGTTGATGGTTCGAATCTCACCTCAGGCCCAATCACTGAAGAAACAGAAACCATAGAGCTATCTGGTTTGCAGGGCCATCGTGAGTTTTTGAGGTTCAATTTGATTGATGCTCCTCAATTCCAGTTGATTTTGGGATTGCCCTGGTTAACGGAGCACAACCCTAAAATCAATTGGGAGACTCGCACAGTGGAGATGACATCGAAATATTGTTCACAGATTTGCTTTCTTGAAAGGAGGATTCCATTCGAAAAATCCCCGGCTGCGGAATTAGCTCAAATAACAAATCAAATTTGCGTCATGAAATTGACTGAGATACCAGAAGAATACCAAGACCTGGAGAGTATTTTTGACAAAAGAAATGCGGAGAAGTTACCGCCTCATCGTGAATACGATTGCAAAATCGAATTAGAACCAGGTGCAGTCCTTCCTTGTAGCTGGATTTATGCACTCACAGAGGCGAAAAATCAATACCTCAAAACCTACTTGGATGAATATTTAAAGAATGGGTTTATCCGCCCCTCCCAGTCTCCAGTTACTTCGCCTCTATTTTTTATCCCGAAGAAGGATGGAAGTCTTCGCACTTGTATAAACTATCGAGCCCTCAACCAGGTCACTGTAAAGAATCGGTATCCTCTGCCATTGATTTCGCAATTGTTGGATCAGGTTAAGGGAGCAAGAGTATATACAAAACTGGATTTAAGAGGCGCTTATCACCTGGTAAGAGTAGCAGAAGGTGATGAATGGAAAACCGCCTTCCGGACAAAATACGGCCTTCTTGAATATCAGGTCATGCCGTATGGATTAAGCAATGCGCCGGCCGCTTTTCAACATCTGGTTAATGACGTTCTGCGAGAATGTTTGGACCGAGTGGTGGTAGTTTACATAGATGATATCCTAATCTATTCAGAAAATTCGGAAGATCATGTGCAACATGTCAGAGCTATACTGCACAGGCTTTTGGAAAACCACCTTTTTGTAAAATTGGAGAAATGCTCCTTCCATGCGAAAAGGTGGAGTTCTTGGGGTTTGTCCTATCAGAAAAAGGAGTGGCTATGGATCCAGCAAAGGTGGAAGTCATAAGAAATTGGTCCACTCCAAGAAATGTTAAGGAGATACAGAGTTTTATTGGATTCGCTAATTTTTACCGGCGATTTATTCCAAATTTCTCTGCCAAGGTCAGTCCCATCCACTGTTCCCAATAAGCCGCGCGCCAGTGCGCGCGCGCACCGAAGTCAAACTAAGCGCGCAGTGTGCTGTATTTAGCGCGCACACAACAACATCTGATCCTGCGAGACCGTATTCATGTTAATTGCAGCGCACACGTGCGCTGCAATTAACATGAATACTAACTCAAAGGCCCACAATCAGTCCCGCAGGCGTTGAAGCGACAGACGATAGAAGTGGAGCAGTCCTGCGCTAGCCCAGACCACTGGCAGCAGAGACAGGAGAGCGCGCTTAATTGAAGGTAATGGCACTCAGGCGCCAGCCCGACCCCGCTCTGCATCATTCAAGTTAGAGAGAAGGAAGAAGGATACCGAAATATCCGACCTGCTTTCCACGTCAACAACCGCCGTTGCTCGACAGTACAAACGATCACATTGAGTTTTTTGAGCCTGTCATTTAAAAATAAACCACGACAAAATTCGGTTCTTTTTGTAAATATAGTATAGTCTCTTTAAAATTATAAAAATATTACCCGTGTCATGCTGCTTACAGTGCATTCGGTTTATAACTATCAAACAGCAACAATACATTCAGGTGCGTGGCCACTGTGCAGCAGGTGCAGTGACACCGGAGCGGACCCAAGAGTGCGAGCAGCCCACTTTCCGCAGATTACGACTGCCTTATACTTTTAACCAGGGGGCATTTTCCAAACTTGCATTATGGTAAGTGACACCCTTGATATACGTAAATTGTTACAAACTTTTCCCTTTTCAGGTGAACAAAAACACCTTCATCTTTTTTACAGCCTCTTACATTTCACACTATCAAACGTCATGACCATAAAATAATCTTGTCTCTGGTGTGGTAATTGAGAACTTCCTAACTGCGGGCCTGGCTCTCATCCACACCCTTCCTCGCCCGGCCTTCTCTGCAGACAGGTTGGCGACTGGAGCCCTTCCCTTTGTAATGCAGCGGCGAGGACTGCTCTTTTCCAGGTGTGACCCTCCTAAAACGGGGCCCTGAATGGGGCTGATAATTACCCTGAATGAGCCGACGCTTGGCAGCTATGTGAATGGGTTGTACAAACACTTAACGCTGCGTCCCATGAGCACAGGCTCATACGTGCGGCATTTAAAGAGACACTTTCTCACCATGCAAGGAAAAAGTGTTGAAACTAGCGCCTGAGCCCAAAAAACTCTACCCCATCTCTTCACCATAAAAGTGACATTTGTATACCGTTCTTGGTACTTAAATGGTTAAGTAACAGCAAGGATTAAACTTGATAACGTTTTTTTCTTAAAAAGAGATAAACGTAATATTTACGGGGGACACTTCATAAGAAATTAATGTAAGTATTGGACATTATTTAAAGTGACGTTTTTTGCACAGTCAGGGACATCTTAAGGATTTCGGGAGGGTGCGGGGGCTGGGCCAAGCGTATTTTCTGGGGCCCTGTTCAGAATAGCTTTGAATTTCTGATCCAATTTCAGCTCTTACATTTCCTCTTTGGCCTGGTCACTGACAGTGCACAGGCACACTGGTCCAAATTCTAAATGTGTTCCATCTAATATTCAGGGATAGTGGTGTGTATTTTTAATATTATAAAACAGTAGCAGCTAACTAATATTAATTGCAAATAACATTTGTGACCTCTCCCATTTCTCATATGTGAGGTCCTGTTTTGATCGAAAGTATTTTTTTTAATGGATGTTACATGGTGCTGAAAAACAGAAGCATTTCTCTGCAAAAGTCTGTAATAGACTCCACTACACCACCCACAGTAAAATAAATTAAAGGGGAAAGATATTTAAAACAATCTGTTTAAGAATGATTTAAGGTCATTAAGGCAAGACTCTCTGCTTAACAGAGCTGGCTCAATCTGGGGGACCCCTGAAAGGCTGGGACCCTGGGCCGGGGCCCACTTTGCCCATGCCTTAAAACATCTCTGCTCAGTTTAGTCAAGAGCAAATAGCACAAGCATTGGCATAGCCAATGGGTCTCGCCTTTGGGACCTTATAAGTGTTTAGCCATGCAACAGTTGATGTTGTTGCACCAAGGATATTGTGCTTGATACCGAAACACTTATAAGGTCCCAAAGGCGAGACCTATTGGCTATGCCGATGCTTGTTTTCTTTTCTTAACAGTGCACAGCTGCGAGGCACTGAGATTTTGAATGGGCAGACTGCAAGTGGGTCAACTTGAAACACTCAAAATACGCCCAAGTGGAATATTATTAGAAATTACTCTTTCACGTAATATGATGGGCCCCTTTTGGAATGAAGTCTTAAGCAGTTTTGCAAAAGAGGGCTAGTTTAAAATCAATGGACTCCAAGGGCACTCTGGTCAATTTGCATAGCAATTTAGTGATCAAAGGTCACACACAGAGTTTAAAATTCATTAGGCCACTTATGTGGTGCGAGTGTCCGGCACCACGAATTGGCGGTGCTGTAAGCACATTGTAAGGGAGAACACCATCCCCTCCTCAGTATTGGCGCCTCATAACGCAAGTGTCACTGGGGCCCAGAGTCCCCTCAAATGATAGAAATGGTACAACTGGCCTGTGCCGCAGGTTGACAACAGTGCTGTGGGCATGATGTTAGGGATAACTTCAATCCCATCCTCAGCGTTGGCACCTCCCGGCACAATTGTTACTGTACCCCCTCAAATGATGCAAGTGGCAAAATCCACAGCCATACAGCAACACCCTGGTTCATTTCACTTCAATTAAATAGGGGACCAAATGCAAAGGTCCAAGTATCTGGAGTACACCTTACAATTGCTCTTGTCCAAACCAACAGGCTGAAGAACAAGGATTAGTCTGATAAAAGGCCATGAGGAAAAAGGGTCTGGGTCGAGGGTTACCGCACAGCAACAGAGCATTGGCCCACGCTCACCCGCAAGCACCCAGCAATCTCTCCTCTTGATTCAGAGGATGCATGAACCTCTTGTCAGACGGGCCATCAGACATATGCTATCGTAGAACTAAACCCAAAGGATACTAAACACTCTTACCAAGAACAACAGTAGATGTCTGATGATAGAGCCAAGTGGGGTGGTCTTGCCCTGGCTCTTTCTGGTGCTGACGGTTGCAGGACGGGCCGGCCCTTGGCCGGCCCTTTGCACTAGTGTGGCCCGTGCATGTCCCATGCTGCAGGAGGAGGAAGAGAGCTAGAAAGCGTGCAGCATGGGGGAATCAGATGTGGCCCCTCCTCCTTTCATCTGTGCAGCAAGGCAATATGGGATACTGAGTGCCTGGGTACACCAACAGCAGCAGGCTCCCTGATCATCCCAGTTGATGAAAGATTTTTCAATGAAAATGTTGTTGTTACAAAACATCAAATATAGATTTCATGAAACTTAATAGGAACAGGGTTGATCATTACTATTGTCAATGGAAAAATGGATACAATTCTACAAACTGTGGGATTTTGCCAAGGTTTTGTGAATTACTGCATTTTAGACCTGTCAGCCTTAGGTTGGCCTTCCCCACAATGTTTCGCCTACTTACCCTCAATTTGTACTGGATTTTTGCTTTTGTTGGCCTTAGGACTCTGCACTTTGCCACTGCTAACCAGTGCTAAAGTGCTTGTGCTCACTCAGCTAAACATGGTTTAATAGGCATGCAGCTAATTGGGTATATTTAGTTTACTTATAGCCAATAGCTATTCCCCAAGACAGACTAATAATAGCTGCATTTAGTCGAATGTTTTTGGTCAAGCCAGGATCCAGCCGTCTGCAGATAAACTGGCAAGGAGAGGGTAAAAGGACAGACACACTGGCTTCTACGAGAGAAAATCAGGCAGTCCGTGGTGGTTCAAAGAGAGAGCGAGAGCAAAGATGTCAATCGCAATGCTTAAGTAACCAAACACTAACTTTGGAGCGTGGGTTAGAAGAACGTTCTGTGATACCAGCCCCAGTTCCCCATCAGAGATGTTTTCACTTACTAACAAGCACGCAGCAGGTTGTTTCTTTATAAAACGCAGCTTTCTGTAGGTTTTTTCAAAGGAGGGGGTGCATTGCATTGTTTAGAACAGCTGCCATAGCACAAAAAGGATGTTAATTGTACCAAAGGCAATCTCCGAGCCTGTGAATTTATAAGCTCTTTGACACTGGAGGCGGAGGGTTTCTTCACTCGGGATTCTGGGAACTGTGGTCCACAGGGCACTAGAAGCCGAATGTTCACATTCTGGACATTCTGTCAACGGTAGTTCACTGAGATCTGCTACTAAAAGTATATAGAACCATTGCTGTTGAAAGAAAATGTAGGCAAATATGGTCCGAATTTTAAAATTTCATAATTTAAATGTAAGGAAAGTGCAAATGTGTAACCAATTCATGTCATGGCATGTGTATCTAAATTAAAAACCTGCTTTAAGACCATTCATGTGGCACTGCATGTGTGGAAATGCACTCTCTTCACTTTTTTAAGCAAAAGTTTGGAATGATATTTGGCGCTGCACCACCACGCGCGGTCTGGTTCCTGGCGCACATAGTCTTGGTTGCAGCGCACAGAGACCTTACACTGCCGCACACAGAGGAAAAAAATTAGAGGGAACATTGGTCCCATCACCCAATTGCTGAAGAAAGGAAGAAAGTTTTTGTGGTCTGAGGATGCAGAGTCAGATTTTCAGTTTTTAAAAGAAGCCTTTACTTCCGCACCTATTTTGATGCATCCCGACTCAGTCCAGGCCTTTTTTGTAGAAACAGACGCATCAGATTTTGCCACTGGTGGCATTCTTTCTCAAAGAAATAAGAAAACTGGACAATTGCATCCAGTAGCCTTCAGATCCAGGAAGCTACCTGATCCGGAGATGAACTATTCAATCGCTGATAAAGAATTACTAGCTGTGAAAGAAGCCTTTCAGGACTGGAGGCACTGTTTGCTAGGAGCCAAGCATTGTGTGCCAGTGTTCACCGATCATCGTAATCTCCAGTTTCTGAAATCAGCAAAAACTCTCACCACACGACAGTTGAGGTGGTCATTGTATTTTTCTGAATTCAACTTTGTGATCACTTACAAACCCGGAGTTACGAATGGGAAGGCAGATGCCTTATCCAGAATGGATGCACCAGAAGATTTGAGAGTGTCACAAGTGGAGCCAATCATACCTTCCAGCAAGATCGTGGGGGCTACTCATATGGAAGAGTTCTTTAGTCAGATACAAGAGTCCTGTTGACCACAAGAATTGGAGAATTGGGTGCAAGCAGATCCAAAAAGAAAAATCAAAGAAGGCATTCCCTATTATGAAAATGCCTTGTATCTACCCACTCAAAGCTTACAGGAAAAGGCTTTAAAGAATTGTCATGATGATCGGTTGGCGGGTCATAAGGGCATTAAAAATACCTTGGATTTGTTAAAACAACATTTTTGGTGGCCTAACATGGCAGCTCAAGTAAGACAGTACGTTTCGACTTGTGAGTTATGCATTAAGGGGAAACCTAGTTGACAGGCCCCACAGGGATTATTACAGCCCCTGCCCAATGCTCCCCATCCGTGGCACACCATATCATTGGACCTAATTGTTGACCTTCCAAATAGCTTAGGGTTTAACACCATTTTGGTTCTAGTGGATTCTTTTTCCAAGATGAGCCACTTTGTTCCGCTCAAGAGTATTCCAACTGCCACTCATTTAGTCCAGTTATTTAATCATCATGTTGTTAAGATTCATGGAGTGCCGCAGGTAGTCATTTCTGACAGGGGATCCCAATTCGTCTCAAAATTCTGAAAGAAGTTTATGCACAGTTTGGGAGTTGACACAGGATTTTCTACTAGTTACCACCCAGAAGCGGACGGTCAGACAGAAAGAGTAAATCAGGAGTTGGAACAGTATTTAAGACTGTATTTATTAGAACAGGAAGGAAACTGGTCTGAGTTGCTCTGGACTGCAGAATTCACATACAATAATGCAGTTCATGATTCCACAGGTTATACCCCCTTCTATTTAAATTCAGGGAGACATCCAAATGTTATGACAGGAAAGAAAGAGGAATCAGTTCCTGCAGTGAAAGAATTAGTCAGGACTTTGGAGGAAACATATAAAAAGGCTCAAGAAAATCTGTTAAAGTCAAAAGAGTCATATAAAAGACATGCAGATAAGAGGAGAAGACAGGGACCAGAGTATGTTGAAGGGGATCAGGTCTGGTTATCCACCCGTCACCTTAGACTGAAAGGAAATAGAACATTTCAACCACGTTTTATTGGGCCTTTTAGAATTAGGAAGGTCATTAGCCCAGTCGTGGTAAAATTAAAACTTCCAAAACAGATTAAAATCCACCCAGTTTTCCATGTCTCCCTTTTGAAGAAAAACCCCCCAAATGTCAGACTGCAAAGAAATCCTCCTCCAGTGAGAGTAGAGTCTGAAGAAGAATTTGAAATTAGCAAAAGTTTAGATTCAAGGGTAACTAGAGGCAAGCTGTACTATTTTATTGAGTGGAAGGGTTATGGGCCAGAAGAGAGGTCCTGGGAGCCTTCCTCTCATGTTCATGCTCCCAGGCTATTAAAGAAATTTCATTGTGAGGACCCAAAGAAACCAAAAATTGGGGGACCCCTTTTTGGAGGGAGGTACTGTCAGGACCATGGCGGTGAGTGTGTGTGAGAGTGAGATGAACAGAAAGACAAGTAGGCGTTTAAAAGAGGCAGCTAAGTATCCTCATTGGAAAAGACAGCATTCTTCCACCAGAAGAGTTTTGGCAAGTATTCTAAAAAAATCTACAAATGGTAGATGAGGCAGCCAGAAGACTAGAGACATCTACCCTGGGTCAGCGCTCTAGTGTTTCTCTCCAGCGCGCGTGAGCCAGGAGAGTAATGCGCTTGTTCCGGTAGGGAACGGCGCACTTCAACTGTGACGCGAGGCGCGCTGCGTCTCTTCATGGAGTCGGCGTTGTGAGGAGAATTTTGTGAGGCAATTTGATGTAGCGTCTTGTCAGAAATCACCAGAGTAGCGTTTCGCTTTTTGAGAAGCTTCCGTGGCAGTGGCTTTTGTGTAACGCATGCGCAACTAATTGACTTTAAAAGACTTTCAGCAAATTCTAGTGTAACGCGAGTAGAAAGAGCATGGAGTGAGCTCTCTTCTCTAACAGCGCGTTGTTATTTCTTTGAAGCGCTCCGTGAGAAACAATCATACAGGTTAACCGCTCTTCGTATTAAAGTGCAGCGAGCAGATAAACACTTCATTAAGAAAGGTTCCTACTGGTAAGCCTTCTCCTTAAGAAGTATTCAGCGAGAAGACAAGGTACTGTGACCCTTCTTATACTCTTAAGGAATTGCTAGAGACATTTTCTTATCATCTTGCAAATTCTTGTGAGTACTACAGATAAGAGGACACTAACAAGAATTGAAACCCAAATACCAATATTAACTGAATTAATCATTCAAGAATTGTAAACGGAAATACCAAATTCCGAAAGCAGTTAAACTCTATAAGAGTGTACCAATTGCCTTGAATCTTGGGGTATGAGAGTGTTTTTGAGAAAGTATAATATATTAAAGTTAAGGTATACGTAGGTGAATGTTTGTAGCATGATATGTCTCTCCCCATGCAGATGCTGAGTATCCAGTCCCAAGCAGAGTAGCTGAGATGCAGACGTGTCCAGTGATAAAGAATTCCAAGGCAGTCTCTCTTTTATCCACTTCCCCTTTCCCCTCTGCTGTTGCACTCACCAGGAGAATCCTGCTGGTGGGGTACTGGTGGTGGGGTGTCGGGACCATCGTCGGCTCCTGTGGAATTTGGTCGGACTTCTGACAGCAACACTCAAGACTGAAGGTAAGTTTGCTATGAATAAGGAGAAAAGTACGGGTTCCAAAACGCACCCCTGTCTTAACCCATTTCCAATTGGGATTTTCTACGATAGGGTCCCCTATATATCCAGAATTACCTGCACCCAATTACGGGTATGTAGCGCTTGTAGTATCATCAACAAATCTTTAGGGATGCTGTATGTAATCAGCATCTCCCACAACTTCTTACGGTCCACTAAATCGAATGCTGCGCGGAAGTCTACGAAGCAGCCGAACAAACTGCCCCTCTGATCCATAGACTTTCGCGCAATGGACCTGAGCTCAAAACAATGATCGACTGTAGAGTGGCCCTCCTTAAAACCCCCCTGTTCCGGGAGCACAATCTGGTTTGCTTCTACCCAGTCCTTGAGTCTTTCCAAAATTATTTTAGCAAATACCTTTTCTCCTACATCCAGTAGGTTAATTAATCTATAGTTCTTCGGGGCTTTTATATCTCCTCGTTTGTGGATAGGTCTTATAATTGCTCCTCTCCAGTTTTCTGGTATATGGCCTGAATCAAGTATACCAAGGAACATCTTTGAGAAGAATTCTGCCCACGACTCAGGTCTGGTTTTTATGATCACTGCTGGGAGATTGTCTGGGCCTGCGGCTCGCGTCACGGTTAGATTTGCTATAATTGTTTTAACATTGCTAGTTGTAAAGAGATCCCTAATATCATCCTTCACACCTGGCCAGGTTATAGATCTCAACCTCTCTGTTTGTGCCAATATTCCATATATTTCCCTCAGGTACCTTACCCACTCGTCTTCTGGTACTACACAATTCAAGGACCCCTGTATTTTGCCAGAGCTTTCTTGAACCATCTTCCAGAATCCTTTTATGTCTTTGGATTCTATTGCTGCCAATAATTTTACCCAACAACTCTCTTTATATGTTATTTTATTGTTTCTGATGGTTATTTTATATCTTTTCCTTAATTTCTGGAGACTATGGAGCGTCACTACGTCATACTTTCCCCATAGTCTTCTTTCCCATTTTCTTATTCTTGCTTTTAGTTTACGACATTCTTCATCAAACCAGGTCTTCTCTTTGCTCTGGTTTCTATTTTTCCTACCGTCACCTGAGCTATTTACTTTCACTTTGACCCTTAAGCCTTCCACTAGTTGGCTAATTATATTTTCAAACCACCCACAAGCCTTGATGTTGGAAATGCTTCCTAATGTTAAGTTTTGCTGTATCGCGACTAATTTTTCAATGTGCTCATCTGATCTATGCGTTGTGAGTCACCTTGGATAGTCAATATCTGCAGGAAGAACTATGTCTCTTTGCTTTCTACTTGCTCCAAATATTTCCAACTTTAATGGGTAGTGATCACTTCCCTCCACTCTTGTCACCTCAAAACTCTTAACTAGTTCCAAGTTCCAAGCATGCAGAAACACATAATCTATCGGGCATAATTGATGGCCTGTCTTAAATGTGCGATTCGCTGGTCTGTCTGTCTTCGTTCTACCATTTGTGCAGATTAAGCCCATTGAGCCCAGAATTTTCCCTAGAGCCATATCTTGTGCTGACAAATCCACCATAGGAAAGATGGCATCATTTATCTTATACGAAGACTGCAACTCCTTGCACCATGGGTCGATCCTACGAGGGTCTAATTTATGATTAAAATCACCCAGCACAAAAAGTACATCTTGTTGGAAGCGATTGGTCAAGGACAATATATCTTCTTTAAATTTTTCCAGTTCTGGCTTATATTCCTTCTCTTTCCCCTTCTGTATATATACATTTACAATAACAATACCTTCATATCGTGAATCTGGGGCTAACAGAAGCACTCTACAAACCATTGCCCAGATACATTTTACTTCCGGGGGAACTACCTTCCTGGCAATTTTTGTAGTGGAAGGTTGTCCAAATTGTTTCTTCTTCGCTGACTTATTCTGTTGGAAATACCCTTCAATCATTGGGGTTTCGTGCATGAGTGCATGAGTAGTGCCTGGTTGTTTGGATGACTGCATGGGTAGTGTGAGGGTGATTGGATGAGTACATGGGAAATGCCTGGCTGATTTGATGAGTGCATGCATAGTGTAGCGATCACGGGCCATCTACAAGGGCATAGAGTATTAGGCACGACTTTCCCTTCCTTTCCCATCCACAGAATGAATGGGTATGAAAGTGCACTGCATAAGGGTCCACTAGGGGGCGAGCGGAACATAAGGCACTACAACTCCCAGAAGCCTTATGCTCGTCACACCGGAAGTAGAATCCGGCATTGCGGCCCAAACGGACACTACAAAGCCCCTCCTCTGTACAAGATCGGGGCTTGACAAACTTTCTGAACGCTTCGGGCATTTCGGCAAGCGGAAGGTATTTCCCCGCTGGATTGCCAAGACTCTGTGTGTGCTTTCAGCCTGCCACCGCCGAGTGATCTTGTGTTCCTGAACTCTGGCAAGCGGAAGGTATTTCCCCGCGGGATTGCAGAGACTCTGTGTGTGCTCTCAGCCTGCCAACATGCTGCGAGGGTCCACGGGGCCTTTCCAGTGAAAGTAACTGGGAAAGCGCATTTCCTTATCATATGACCAAGACGCCTTTCAGCGCGCAACTATGTCAGGTATTTAGGTGCGCGTAGAAGCGCTCTCTTGGAGCCCATTTTCTTTGACTTGTTTTGTGATTTACCCTTGCTGATTTTTGTTCTCCTTTGCGACCACGAATGCTGCATAGGAAAAGCATTTTGTGTTTCTGTTGGTGCTGGCTCCATTGACTTATCTACACCAGTGCTACCGCGTATCTACCCCTAAGAGAGAGGATTGGGGTTACCTGTAGTATCCTTTTACCGATTTACCTCTCTGTTACCAATCTGAAGTACTGCAGTGTTGAGCGTGTGAGTAGGGAGAGTTTATCTTTCTTTATCTTGGTATGATTGTACCTTCTATGTCATTTCTTAACCCCTGGCTCCTTGTCTCATTTCTGTATACAGATACCTTCCAAGGGGACTCCTACGCTTCTATGTGGAATGTTGTAATTCCGAAAACGGAAGCAAGACTAGGAGGAGCCTTCTAACCTGCATTGTTTTTTATTTTATCCACTTCCCTTTTCCCCGGGGTGCATTTGCGCATAGTAGTGTTTCACCACTCTGTGTGGGGTTGCACCCAGGGGAGTAGGGGGGCCTTTCTGCCTATCATCGTTCCTGCTGACGATCTTCCGAGATTAGTGGCTGCATACTATCTGGTGCTACTGACATTCACGACAGATTGTCAAGCCCACGACTATTGTCGGCCTGAGCGATGGATACTAATGCGGTTTTGGCCTCGCTGTTGGAGGGCTTTTCGGCTCTCCAGCAGGAAGTACATACCTCACGTCAGGAAACCCAAGAGTTAAGAAACGAGATGGGAACATTACGTAGAGAGGTAGCAGGCATCTCAAGAAGCGGCAAAACCTATACTTCTGGAAAGGGCTCGTATATTAAAGAGTGAAGTCTTCCCCCACCTGCATCATTCCCAGAGGGAGGTTCACAGGGCACAGGTTTCTTTTCCGTCCCAGCAGCAACCCCTCCTTCCCAAGGAGCCACTCCTCCTGTCCATGTAATACAGAACCCTGGTATTCCTTTGGCACCTCCGGAACGCTTCTACGGGGATCCGAAGAAATTCGAAACATTCCTCAATCAAAGCAGACTCCACTTCCTCTGTAAACCCGCAATTTTTCAAGACGACGCATCTAAGACGTCCTTCATGCTGTCATATATGGGGGGGAACGCTGCTAGCTTGACTATTCCATTGATGGAGCGTAATGATCCAGTACTACACAACTTTAAGGACTTCTGTGCAGAGATGCGGAAATTATTCGATAGAAAAACCCACATGATGTCTCTGGACCGGGAACTGATCACCCTTCGACAAGGATCACAGGACTTACTAACCTACATCACTACCTTCAACCGTCTCCTGGTAGAAACAGACTGGCCACAAGAGAAACGGACGACTCTCTTCTATCAAGGGCTACGCAGTGAACTGAAGGATGTCCTTTCCCAAGTAGTACAATTGCCTCAAACCTGTGAGGAATTGATAGAACTCACGGTTCAATTAGACCATCGGGTACAAGAAAGAAAAGGGGACAGAAGCCGCGGAGAACCGCGTTTCTTCATTCCCAGACCACGACCACCCCTCGAAGAACGCACCAAGACGTCGGATGGGTTTGAACCCATGCAAATCGGCGGAATCCGAGGCCCGCTTACCATGGAGGAGAGAGAAAAAAGGCGACAGCAAAAACTCTGTCTATATTGTGGGAAAAGCGGGCATTTCATCAGAGAGTGCCGAGCCCGGGCTAAAGGTCCTGAACGAGGTATTACTACTAGGACACAAGCAACAGTGCAACAGGGGACGGAAAACTGAGGAGCCAAAGCACGGACGGGATCTCCGCCTTGGGTTCAGGACCAGATAAGATCCCTTCAATTCTAGCCAACACCATTCAACCATCCGTGGCACACTTGAACGTGAGTGTTACCTTATGGGTTACCACAGACCATCCTCTAAGTGTGTCCGCTTTGCTGGATTCCGGAGCCACCGGGAACTTCATAGACCAGCAATACGCTTGGAACATTGGAGTTCCATATGAAAGAAAGAAAAACCCCAAAATCGTGAAAGCAATAGATGGGAAATCACTGACTTCTGGACCCGTTGTGTACCACAGAGTTCCTCTATCCATGCGTTTTGGTAAGAACCATTACGAACTCATACAATTTGACCTCATCGATGCTCCCCACTTTTGCCTTATATTAGGTATGCCCTGGTTGACCCTGCATGACCCTGTTATACGGTGGGCAGAACGTACTGTATCCTTGACGTCCACATTTTGTAAAGAGCACTGTACCAAACAGTCCCTGATCAAGGAAGACACAACAGGAACTCAGGCGGAACTACTAGCCACGGGATGCGGAGAAGTTGGGTACTGCTGCTCAACCATACTACCGGAGGAATATGGCAACTATCAGGCGGTCTTTGACAAACAAAAAGCAGCCCAGTTACCACCCCATAGACCCTACGACTGTCGTATTGATCTTATTCCAGGAGCCGACATCCCCTGTAGCAGGGTATATGCCCTCACAGAACCAGAGACACAATATCTTAAATCCTACTTAGATGAGAACCTTGCTTCTGGCTTTATCCGACACTCAACCTCACCAGCTTCTTCTCCACTTTTTTTATCTCGAAGAAGGATTGTGATGAACTAAGGACATGCATCGACTACAGAGCGATTAACAAGGTTACAGTAAAAAACAGATACCCTTTGCCTCTAATACCAGTGTTGCTGGACCAATTGAAAGGTGCACGGGTTTTCACCAAGCTAGACCTACGAGGCGCCTATCACCTGGTACGAGTCAAGACAGGAGACGAGTGGAAAACGGCCTTCAGAACCAAATTCGGGCTTTATGAGTACCAGGTGATGCCTTTCAGGTTGTGCAACGCCCCTGCGGCATTCCAATACTTTATGGATGAAGTACTATGAGGGCTTCTGGAATCTATTTGTATCGTCTACATCGACGATATTCTTGTATATTCAGCCAACCTTCAAGAACATATTCTTCATGTGAAAACAGTATTGGACCGACTTCAGATGCACTCATTGTTCGCCAA
The DNA here is from genome assembly GCA_963921515.1 of Calotriton arnoldi. Lineage (NCBI taxonomy): Eukaryota > Metazoa > Chordata > Amphibia > Caudata > Salamandridae > Calotriton > Calotriton arnoldi. The sequence goes on along the minus strand of CAWUFW010002205.1, from coordinate 255,454 downwards.
ATTGGAAAAATGCCTGTTCCATGTTGAGGAAGTCGCTTTTTTGGGATATGTCATCAACGCTCGAGGCTTCCAAATGGACATGGGTAAGGTGGAAGCAATAACACAATGGAAGGCACCCCATCATGTGAAAACCGTACAAAGCTTCCTGGGGTTTGCCAACTATTATAGACGGTTCATCAAAGACTTTTCCAAAATAATACACCCCATATCCAGTCTGCTACGGAAAAACGTCCCGTTTGTGTGGAGTAGAGAAGCAGACCAAGCATTTGAAGCATTGAAGGAACGATTTACCCAGGCTCCCATTTTGCGTCATCCTGACCCCTGCTTACCATTTGTGGTAGAAACGGATGCATCGCAGTACGCATTAGGAGGAGTGTTGTCTCAACGACACCCGGACACAGGACAACTGCATCCGGTTGCATTCTATTCCAAGAAACTTACCCCTTGTGAGGTAAACTATTCTATCTTCAATAAAGAGCTGCTGGCAATTAAACGAGCGTGTGAGGAGTGGAGACATTACCTCCTTGGGGCGCATCACACTGTCGAAATATACACTGACCATCGGAACCTCCTGTTCCTAAAAACTGGTAGAGCCTTAACTCCACGCCAGCTGCGATGGTCCCTGTTTTTTTCCGACTATGATTTTGTCATTAAATACAGACCCGGACCACAGAACGGTAAGGCAGACGCATTAACCCGACGGGAGGAACCCACACAACATCTCAAGGATGAATTGATGGAACCTCCTGCTATCCTCCCTGCTTCTGCCTTTCCGGAAAAGACCCTCGCCTTCATCACATCTCAGGAGTTTCTCGAGGACGTTAAGGTGTCTCTAGCTAACATAGATAGCCACACAGGGATACAAGAAGACCCTGACCATAGGAGTGCCACCGGGGACCTGCTATACCATTACCATGCTCTGTACGTACCACAGACAGCACTACAGTTACAGGTGTTAGCCTGGGCTCATGACTCTACGTTAGGAGGACATCTAGGGGAATACAAAACCATCGCCAGTCTTGAGAGATCCTTTTGGTGGCCCACACTAAGAAAGGACACTAAAGAATACCTAAAAAACTGCGTCGTTTGTGCCCAAGGAAAAACCAGCCATTCTAAGCCCGTGGGTTTCCTACGACCTATACCCATACCTCCTTTCCCGTGGCACACGGTGTCTATGGATTTTATCGTTGAAATGCCTCCTTGTGAAGGATATACCACCATCCTAGTACTTATCGACCATTTGACAAAAATGGGACCCTTCATTCCGCTAAAGAGATTGCCCACCTCTTCCGAACTAGCATTGGTTTTCCTACAGCATGTGGTAAGAGCACATGGAATACCGAGAATCCTTATCACAGACCGGGGAACACAGTTCACTTCACGTTTTTGGAGAGAGCTTTGCAAGACTATGAACATAGAGGCCCGTCTGTCCACCAGTTACCATCCTCAGACCGATGGAAAAACAGAAAGGCTCAATCAAACCTTGGAACAATACTTAAGATGTTTCACTCTTCAAAACACCTCCGACTGGTATCCCCTAATTTGGATGGCAGAATTCGCATATAACAACGCTAAACACTCCACGTTGGGATGTTCACCCTTCTTTTGTCTCTACGGTTTACATCCGAACATGCTCCCCTTCGATTGGCCCGTTGTGTCCAAACACCCCACCATACAGGAACACCATGCCCATTTGAGAGCAATACTCATTGATGCTAAGCACCAGTTAGCCCTATCCCAAACGACACAAAAACGTTACGCTGATACAAAGAGGGCTCTAGAACCCGTATATCAGGTGGGAGATAAAGTATGGTTGTCCACAAAAAACTTGCATTTAAAAGGGGTAGGCAAATTGGCTCCCAGATACATAGGCCCTTACGGAATTGAGGAGATCATCAACCCTGTGGCAGTTCGTCTATCCATACCCCACTCTTGGCACATACATCCTGTGTTTCACGTGTCACTGCTCCAGCCGTGCCCCGTGAATATGAGATTGCCATCTAGACCCGTTCCCCTTGAAATAGAAGGACAGGAAGAGTACGCAGTCAGGGAAATTCTAGACTCCCGAATGATCAAAGGCTGAGTGCAGTACCTAGTGGACTGGAAGGGGTATGGGGTGGAGGACAGAACCTGGGAACCCTCCAACAACCTACACTGCCCTCTCTTGTTAGAACGCTTTCATGTGAAGTATCCCGGTAAGCCAGGTCAACCGCCGAGACGTCGGTCCTTAAGGGGGGGTTCTGTAGCGATCACGGGCCATCTACAAGGGCATAGAGTATTAGGCACGATTTTCCCTTCCTTTCCCATCCACAGAATGAATGGGTATGAAAGTGCACTGTATAAGGGTCCATTAGGGGGCGAGCGGAACATAAGGCACTACAACTCCCAGAAGCCTTATGCTCGTCACATCGGAAGTAGAATCCGGCATTGCGGCCCAAACGGACACTACAAAGCCCCTCCTCTGTACAAGATCGGGGCTTGACAAACTTTCTGAACGCTTCGGGCATTTCGGCAAGCGGAAGGTATTTCCCCGCTGGATTGCCGAGACTCTGTGTGTGCTTTCAGCCTGCCACCGCCGAGTGATCTTGTGTTCCTGAACTCTGGCAAGTGGAAGGTATTTCCCCGCGGGATTGCAGAGACTCTGTGTGTGCTCTCAGCCTGCCACCATGCTGCGAGGGTCCACGGGGCCTTTCCAGTGAAAGTAACTGGGAAAGCGCATTTCCTTATCATATGACCAAGACGCCTTTCAGCGCGCAACTATGTCAGGTATTTAGGTGCACGTAGAAGCGCTCTCTTGGAGCCCGTTTTCTTTGACTTGTTTTGTGATTTACCCTTGCTGATTTTTGTTCTCCTTTGCGACCACGAATGCTGCATAGGAAAAGCATTTTGTGTTTCTGTTGGTGCTGGCTCCATTGACTTATCTACACCAGTGCTACCGAGTATCTACCCCTAAGAGAGAGGATTGGGGTTACCTGTAGTATCCTTTTTACCGATTTACCTCTCTGTTACCAATCTGAAGTACTGCAGTGTTGAGCGTGTGAGTAGGGAGAGTTTATCTTTCTTTATCTTGGTATGATTGTACCTTCTTTGTCATTTCTTAACCCCTGGCTCCTTGTCTCATTTCTGTATACAGTTACCTTCCAAGGGGACTCCTACGCTTCTATGTGGAATGTTGTAATTCCGAAAACGGAAGCAAGACTAGGAGGAGCCTTCTAACCTGCATTGTTTTTTATTTTATCCACTTCCCTTTTCCCCGGGGTGCATTTGCGCATAGTAGTGTTTCACCACTCTGTGTGGGGTTGCACCCAGGGGAGTAGGGGGGCCTTTCTGCCTATCATCGTTCCTGCTGACGATCTTCCGAGCTTAGTGGCTGCATACTATCTGGTGCTACTGACATTCACGACACATAGTACCTGTGTGATTGGATGAGTGTATGGATTGTGCCAGGGTGATTGGATGACTACATGTATAGTGTCTGTGTGATTAAATGAATTCATTGGTTCTTCCTTGGTGATTGGATAAGTACATGAGTAGTGTCTGGGTGATTGGATGACTGTATGGGTAGTGTCAGGGTCATTGGGTGAGTGCATGAGTAGTGCCTGGGTGATTGGATGAGTGCATGAGTAGTGCCTGGGTGATTGGATAAGTGTATGGGTAGTGCCTGGGTGATTGCATGTGTGTATGGGTAGTGGGTGGGTAATTGGATGAGTGCATGGGTAGTGTCTGGGCAATTGTATGAGTACATGGGTACTGCCTGGGTGATTGGTTGAGTGTATGGGTAGAGCTAGGGTGATTGGATGAGTGCATGGGTAGTGCCTTGGTGACAGAATGAGTGCATGGGTACTGCCTGGGTGATTGGATGAGTGTATGGATAGTACCAGGGTGATTGGATGACTGCATGGGTAACGCCTGCTTGATTGGATGAGTGCATGGGTAGTGTGAGGGTGATTGGATGAGTGCATGGGTAGTGCCTGGTTGATTGGATGAGTGCATGCATAGTACCCAGGCGATTGTATGAGTGCATGGGTACTGCCTGGTTGATTGGATGAGTATATAGGTAGCACCTAGATGATTGCATGAGTGTATGTGTAGTACTAGGATGATTGAACGAGTGCCTGTTTAGTGCCTGGGTGATTGGATGAGTATATTAGTAGTGCCTGGATGATTAGATCAGTGTATGGGTAGTCCCTGGGTGATGAGAGCATGGGTAATACCTAGCTGATTCTGTGAGTGCACGAGTAGTGCCTGGGTGAATGGATCAGTGCATGTGTAGTGCCTGGGTGATTGGATAAGTATAAGGGCAGTGCCAAGATGATTGGATGAGTGTATGGGAAGTGGCTAGGTAATTGGATGAATGTATGGGTACTGACAAGGTGACTGGATAAGTGCATGGGTAGTGTCTGGGTGATTTGATGCATGTTTGGGTAGTTCCTGGTTGATTGCATGAGTGCATGGGTAGTGGCTGGGTGATTGGATGAGTGTATGTGTATTGCCAGGATGATTGGCTGTGTATATGGGTAGTGCCAGGGTGACTGGATGGGTGCATGGGTAGTACATTTATTATTGGATGAGTGCAAGAATACTGCCTGGGTGACTGAATGAGTGTATGGGTACTGCCTGGGTGATTGGATCTATGCATAGTTACTGTGTGAATGAATGGTTTAGTATTTGGGTACTACCTGAGTCATTTAATGAGTGCAAGTGTAGTGTCTGGATGATGAGATGAGTAGTGACTCAATGAATCCATCACTAGATTAGTGATTTGACATATGCAAAATATTTTGGTCCATGTTTGAAAAACATAACACATTGTAGTACATAGAAGTTGTTGTTGCAGAAACAAAAGGGGTCATTTTTTATAGTGGTGAGGAGACTTTTTATATACAACTTAAGGCTGCTGGTATTATGGTACATCCATTTACTTTTTTTCTGTATTAACAGAATGTAGTCCTCTAATGTTTTATAAATTCTTTTCCACCAGTTAAAAAGAGTCTTTAATTTCTAATAGGTTACTGTAGACAATACCCTAATAGGCCAAATAATGTCTCAAAAACACATAATCCATATACAAGTCAACACAGTACTAGATTTTGTTATCCTAAATAGTCCTTAAAACTTCGGCTCTAGAAATTGGAGATATGAGTTTGGTAATTTTTTAGGTAGCCTTGCTTTAAGTGCCATTTCTATATCATTGCACTCTGTCCATCTTCTTTCACATCGTAAATATATTGTGTAGTGTTCAAACGTTATATTAAGTCCTTCATAAAACATTATTGCCATAGTTCTGAAAGTTTTTTTAAATGGAAATTTGTCCAGCTATGAAGTTTGTTATTTCAGTTTCCAATTTAGTACCAGCCACTCTGCAGCTTTGCAGCATAAAATCTAGCATTAGGTTAGATACCATGCTGAATTCATCAATAATTAGTTGCTTTAATTTCTTTAATACTCTTGCCACTTCATGACAAGCATCACCAGAAAATTTGTTGTATTCTAATCTGTTGTCGTATTCAACAGGCAGCATTAATAATCAATGAATGGTAACTCCCTTAATATTATGTGCAGCTAAGCCTCTTGGTGCAGTAACTACACACAACAAGTAGGAATCTGTTCTCTTCTGTAGATAACTTGTCAGTACTTTAATCAAGAAGCTTTTTCCAGTTCCAGCTTTACCACTTATGTACAATAGAACTGGTTTATAATTTGAACATGCACACTCCTTCTCTCATGCAGAAATCCCTGTTCTATTTTATCTTTCACATCATCAAAAATGTCTTTCTGAGCTGTATTCAATTGCTGAATTACTTGTTCTAAATCCACCGTTTCCTGTCTTGCTTGCTGCATTGCGTTCTCCATCTCACTCTTGGCAACTGCAGCTTCATTTTGAATGATTGGCTGTCCAAGAGGATCTTGACTTCCAGGTACTGAACTTTGACTACCCTGAGAACTCTCTCTTGCTATCTCAGCAGCAATTGTTTTTTCTTGTTGAATTTCATCTCTCAACATTTGAAGATACACTGGAAACACAGAGCACTCAACAGTGTCTTTCACGGCATTGAAAGAGTCTTCATAACAGTCAAATTCTCCAAGTAGCACATTTTCAGTTTGCCATGGCTTAAACAACTGCAACAGGGCTAAATAGGAAAACTCTATTTTGTCCGCAGTTTGGCAACTTAACTTTCAATGGTTGATAACATTTCCTTTGTTATGTCTGACCAAACATCCTTCACATCCATCAACAGCAAATATTCCTTCTTCTATGTTTTCACTGGCATTATTTTTGTATGTATAATGTTGAATTATTTTATACAGACGAATTCTTTCTAGATGAGGACTCCTTCTTGAATAATACATATCCAGCATGTTAGGCTTCCGAAAATATGTACTGTGGCTCTAATTCAGCAAAATTTTGACTTTCAGGAAAAGACTTTACTACTCTGCTACAAGTATCAGCAAGCCCTAAACTCACCCATAGAACTCCTCTACATTTAGAAAACAAACTAGCTGAGCTTAACTGGTTTGCATATTTATAGGACCCTATCTCTCCGTGATAAAACATTTTCAAACTAAAACTGTATACTTTATTTGCAAGAGTGTTTTCTACTGAAATCTCCTACTACATTTCCTTCATCTCTGTTTTCTCTGACTTTGTCTATGTAAGAAGTGATGTACCAAGCAATAGCAATTAAATTGTCTGCAACAAACTGTAGATCCTTATTCGCATTCCACATCTTCAAAATGACAGGATTGTAGTCATTAATGTATTTTGAAGCTTCTACTCTTCTGAGGTTGTATGTGTTCTTTGGAGGTTTCCGTGTGAAAGTGTGTCTGACTGCAGACCGAAAGCTGTTAACTCTTCCTTCTGAGATCACGGGTCATGGAAATCCAAAACGACATCTTGAATAAAGTTTTCCTTTCGATGTATGTTCTCTATGATAGTATTTCCCACACCTATGATTTTGAAATCGTACAACTTGTTGCCTTAACATTTTGTCATCACTTTCCTTTGGGATGATGCGAGTGACATACTGCTCTATGAAAGACAATACACACTCATCAGTGTCGGTTCCAAACTCTGGGGCATCTTTTACCTATAATAGCATGTGAATATTTGGAGCACCTCTGGCTTGGTATTCTTTGCATCTAAAGAAATCAGTCACTTCACAAAGAGGTGGCTTACTTTTATTGCAGATAAAAGCCACCATGGTTTGAAATCTGTGGATAGAATACCTGCAACTGTTTGCAGGGTCCAATGAGCAGAGTTCTCCTGGTTCCTTTAGATCGATGTCTTTTATATTTGAATTTGTCTCACGTAAGACTTGAAGGAGGTCATTCCATGCGTACTCAGCACAACTGAGTGTTAAAATCATATAGGTGCTCCTAAATTTCTCAACATGCATTTTAGTTCACTGTGACGATGATACCAATATTCAGTGGTGCCACGTTGACATGCCATGAGATTGATCAAGTTATGTTCCAGTTGTTCATCTTTTCCATGAATTGTCTCCACAAATCCTCTCGCAGATAGATTTTTCAACTGTAGTCCTGTTTTCAAAATGTGATTTACAGCGTAACAAAATGTAGCTAAATCACTTTCAAATAATAGATGACATTCTCTGATTAAAGTCTAGTAGATCTGTGCTTGGCTGCAGGTATTTGTACAGATTGATCATTATACCTACCACCGACTCCTGTAGGAAAGAGATGAGGAAAACTGTGAGCTTCTAAACTTTTTTCCCATACACTTAGACTTCCTTTGGCTTCTTTTAGTTGGTATACATCACTGGCATCACCCACAATGTCTTTTTACTGTAGAGGATGTATGCTGTAATGTTCATAAATTTCTTCTACTCTGGACTGATCCACTTTTTCTATCTGACCTGTTAATGATGATGTATCATTCTCCAGATGTGTGACATCTTGAAGAGTTTCTGCATTTTGATAATATATGTTATTTTGTACCAGATGTGTAGTTGCATTTTTAACTTTACTCTTATCTACTAACTCTTGCCATATCTTTTTAATCTTGGTGGGGGCACCATTTACTAGAATTCCAAGTCCCTCTTCCAAATTACTCTGTACTCTTATAGTTTCAATATTTCCTTAAAACCTAATTGCAAGTATACAACTCTACCTTTAAGACCTTTCTGGCTATCAGTTGGAGGTAATTTCCCTGTCTTTGGCACCATACAAACTATAGCTTGAAATCAATGTACAGACTGTATTAATATGGATTCATAAACATTCAAATCTTTAAGTACTTCTGGAACAGGTACAATTTCTAAGTTGTTGTGTACTGCTCTAGCAGGCATTCTGTTTTCCTCTAACTTAGTATACCAGTACTTACATATAACTTGTCGGGAGGACAAGTCAAATCGTCCCTCTACAAATAAGTAAACAGCAAATTCATGCCGCTTATCATTATTCTCTTTTTCGGCTTTAATGTACAAATCAACATCACGAGTTTGATTCTTATAGTGAGTGTGTCAACAACATATACACAGTTTGGTTGCTCTGAACAAACTGTGTTGAAGTTTCTAATCTCTTTTTCAAAATTAGCAGCAGTAATACTACTGTTCTCTTCCGTGACTCCTGTGGTTCCCAGCTCTTCATTTTCCCTGCACTGCTGTACTGGTTAAAAAAAATGAACTTCAACATCATCCCAAACCTTTTTCTACTTCTACTATACTGCCATGCAAAAGAGCTCTATTCATTTCTCCTAAACATAGAGCAGGAGTTTTTACATAGTAATGCCTTCTAACTAAAGTTCTCATTATTGAAATGTGTACACCTAACATTCTAAAATGATGAAAGCTGCTTTGACACACTTTTTTGACAGACAAGCTAGTGAGTGTCCTTGTAAATTAGTATGCTTTCTAATATATCTAATCCTTGCAAAGTACGTATTTTCTGTTTTAAACTTCTGGAAGCAAAAATACAGAGGAAATTTGCACATATATCAATTGATTGTTGACGAATACTACAAATATTACTACAATTCCATTTGTACACAGGGGCTTGTCTACGCCTTCCTTGCATCTCTTCAGCAATCTCTTGCTCAACATTTCTAGGTACCACTACTTCTTTTGGAACAGGAATAGCATTTTTAATCTCATAACATCGTCCATATTCATCAACTTCATGCACTAATGTGTTGTCTTGGAAATAGCCTTCTTCATTAAAGGAAGGCTCAGTACTTGAATTATGTATCCATTCACCTCTAAAACTTTGCAAAAGTTACTTCTATTAAGTCTTTTTTTGGTTCTATCTCCTCATAGACAACTCTATTTTGTCAGTGTTTTCATTCTGTTTAAACCAAGATAAATAGATTGCTCTTCAGAGCAAACGCTTTATTTTGTGTTCTTCTTTTATACTTTTTCATAGATGCTAACAAGTTGCAAATGACTCTACTACAGAGCATTCGAATTCTGATTTCTTTGAACTGCTTCTGCCATCTGCTTAAAGATTTTCCTTTTTTCAATGACTTCTTACTTGTTACATCAGATACTTTTTGTGCTTTAGTACTTGGCGTTATAGTTTTCTTTTTCTTTACTTTTTTTTTTTACACTTTTTCCAGTTGTGCACAAACAATTAAAAAAAATGTCTTGGTCCTCTTACCAGCAAGTCTTTTCTCTTTGACTATCTTTTCTGCGTTTTCCCCCTTTTGCTTCTTAGTTTCTTAGTTCTAAGGAGACAACCTATTTGCAACTGCTTCTTTCTTCTCTCACTTTTTGTTGGCATGGTAATTCTGTGTAGATAACTAGACATTGATGTCTGAAAACAAAAATAGAAAAATATCACATTACATATTCTAACTATTTAAACATTTAGTTTATATGAGGATATATGGCTTAGACAATCTTCAGATTACATGTGTTCACTTTTAAGTACGTAGCACCAATCGTATTAACTAGCAACAGCCTCTCTTTCTGCTCTGTTATGTGTATAGGTGAGTGGGAGGTTGCTCATACAGCTACTCTCTCTCTCACACACACACACACACTTAGAGTTACTTACACACCCTCTCACTCACCCGTACACCTACTTACACAGACATTAAGGGGCCAATTGTGATGTCGGTGGAACAGGACACCAACATGCTCTCGGTGTCAGCCTAACCGACATTTACAACCGAAGTCAGACCACCACATTATGATGCGGTCAGTCGGACCGCATTGCCCCAGGGACCAACCAACAGCTTCTGACAGGCTCAAGGAGCCAGTCGGAAAGTCAGTCACATCGCATTTCCCACAATGGAGGCGGTGCCTTCTCAAGCACCTCTGTGGAGATTACAATCCACCTTTCTGCCAGCCCTTTCACCATGGTTGTTCTGACATGAAAAGGCTTGCAGGAAGTGTTTTTTGCAGCCCCAGTAGGGCCCCTGTCCCCCCTGGCCCTCCGCTATGGGCCCTGTGCCTACATAAACATCTCTGCATTGTGTGGCAGTTACCGCATGGTGCCTGTCACAGGGTGCAGGGATGTTTACAAACATGCCCTTTGACATTGGGGTTCGTGCTGCGGCCCTTTTCCGGGCCGCAAAACAAGCCTCAATGCTAAGAGGCATGTTTCCGACTGCCTTCATGGTGGTCAGATCATAATTTGGAGGGCATGACCGCTGACTACCTGTCGGCCGGTCCCGTTCCCACAACGATGGTGGTCAGACACTTGCATGACCGCCCATCATAATCAGCCCCTAAGTTAAAGGAGCATACCCTATTGACTAACTACAGCCTACCTCAGAGGACAGTCACATGTCGTAGAAGAGTAGCTTAAAATTTGGGAAGGACTTTACATGTTAGACTTGACCGTGTCAGTTTTTTCACATATGTGAATAATTGTGTGAGTCCTTATGAGGAGCTGATATTCCATGAGTATGTAAGTTTACTTGTAAAGAGCTGTCTCTCTTTGTGATATTTATGGTCCTCTAAATGTGTCTGTAAAATATTGGGTTATTTAAGTGTGTGAAAATGCCTTTATTAGCACAACATATATATCAGTTGTAACTGTAAGTGTGAGTGAATCTTTGCGTGCTTCTTTAACTACCTCACTGGGTGTTTCAGTCTCTGTCTTCTTTTCTACTTAAGTATGTCAGATTTAGGTCTGGGTGTAGGCTAGATGGATAATGGCCAGATAAGTTTCTATGAGTACCTATAGCTCTTTGAAGCATCAAAGAACATCTTTACTTTTTGAGCGGATAGCTCCCTGCGCTTTGGAGTAGCTAAAACCTACCTTAGTGTTCACTTATATCTGTTACAAGAACAGTTTACACCTTGTCTACCAGTTTTAAGTGATAAGACAGCTCTACCAGTAAAACTATATGCCCAAGCTCAAGTATACCATGCCTGAAACATAATGCAAGGCTACTTGTCTGCATGATAAACTTGAAAGTGTCAGTTGTTTAGCAGATATCTGAATGAGTGTTTAAGTTCCTATCTGGGACTGTGATTCCATGTGTATGCGAATCTTTTACGAAAGCACTGCCTCTCTTTATGTGATATATGATTCTCTAAATATGTCTGTGAGGGCCTGCATATTTTGCCTCCTGGGTTTTCTAGTGAATATTGGGTTATTAAGGTATTGAGTTGTAAGAAACTGCTTCAAATACCAGATGATACATATCAGTTGTGCATGCCTGTGTGACTGAATCATTGGATGCTTCTCTAACTATCTCACTTGGAGTTTCAGCGTCTGTCTGCTTTTGAACTTAGGTATCTCAGATTTAAGTCAGGGAGTAGGCTGGATGTATAATTGGACACAGATTTCTATGAGTGAAAATAGCTCACTGAAACTTCAAAGTGCATCTTTTACTATTTAAGCGAATAGCTCCTTGCGCTATGGCCTACGTACAGCCTACCACAGTGTTCACTTAAATGTGGTACAAGAACAGTTACTTTACACCTTATCTAGCAGTTTTGAGTGATAAAAGACAGCTCTACCAGTAAAACTACATGCCCAAGCTCAAATATACCAGGTGTGAGACATAATGCAAGCGCTATTTGTCTGCATGGTAAACTTGAAAGGGTCAGTTGTTTAGCAGATATCTGAATGAATGTTTAAGTTCCCTATCTGGGACTGTGATTCCATGTGTATGTAAATCTTTTACTAATTGTCTAAATGTGTCTGTAAGGGCCTGCATAATTGCCTCCTGGGTGTACTAGTGAATATTGGGTTATTTAAGTGTATAAGAAAATGCCTTGATTACCACAAAATACATATCAGTTGTGTCTGTCTGTGTGAGTGAATCGTTGCATGCTTCTATAACTACCTCACTAGGTGTTTTAGTGTCTGTCTGCTTTTCTACTTAGGTATCTCAGAATTAGGTCTGGGTGTAGGCTGGATGTATAATTGGGCTCATAGGTTTCTATGAGTGCACATACCTCACTGAAACATCCAAGTACATCTTTTACTTTTTAAGCAAATAGCTCCCTGCACTATGGTCTAGCTAAAGCCTACTTTAGTGTTCCCGTATATCTGGTACAAGAACAGTTTTCAACTTGTGTATCACTTTTAAGTGATAAGACAGCTCTACCAGAAAAACTACATCTCTAAGCTCAAGTATACCAGGCCTGAAACATAATGCAAGGGCTACTTCTCTGAATGGGTAATTTGAAAGTGTCAGTTGTTTAGCAGATATCTGAAAGAGGTTTTCAGTTCCTATCTGGGGCTGTGATTCCATGTGTAGATACATTTTTTACTAAATCGCTGCCTCTCTTTATGTGATATGTGATTGTCTAAATATGTCTGTAAGGGCCTGCATAGATTGTCTCCTGGGTGTACTAGTGAATATTGGGTTATTTAAATGTGTAAGAAACTGCCTTCATTACCACAAATACATATCAGTTGTGCCTGTCTGTGTGATTGAATTTTTGCGTTCTTCTCTAACTCACTAGGTGTTTCAATGCCTGTCTGCTTTTCAACTTAGGTATCTCAGATTTAAGTCTGGGTGTAGGCTGGATGTATAATTGTGCACATAGGTTTCTATGATTGCATATAGCTCACTGAAACATCAAAGTGCATCTTTTACTTTGTAAGTGAATAGCTCCCTGCGCTATGGCCTAGCTACAGCCTAACTCAATGTTCTCTTAAATGTGGTACAAGAATAATCTTCACCTTGTGTAGTACTTTTAAGTGATGAGACAGCTCTACCAGGAAAAGGACATGCCCAAGCTCAAGTATACCAGCCGTGAGACATAATGCAAGGGCTACTTCTCTGCATGGTAAACTTGAAAGTGTCAATTGTTTAGCAGGCATCTGAATGAGTGTTTCAGTTCCTATCTGGGGCTGCGATTCCATGTGTATGTAAATGTATCACTAAACCACTGCTTCTCCTTATGTGATATGTGATTGTCTGACTGTGTCTACAATGGCCTGCATAGACTGCCTCCTGGGTGTATTAGTGAATATTGGGTTATTTATGTCTGTAAGAAACTGCCTTCATTACCACATGATACATATCAGTTGTGCCTGTCTGTGTGATTGAATTTTTGCGTTCTTCTCTAACTCACTAGGTGTTTCAATCCCTGTCTGCTTTTCAACTTAGGTATCTCAGATTTAAGTCTGGGTGTAGGCTGGATGTATAATTGTGCACATAGGTTTCTATGATTGCATATAGCTCACTGAAACATCAAAGTGCATCTTTTACTTTGTAAGTGAATAGCTCCCTGCGCTATGGCCTAGCTACAGCCTAACTCAATGTTCTCTTAAATGTGGTACAAGAATAATCTTCACCTTGTGTAGTACTTTTAAGTGATGAGACAGCTCTACCAGGAAAAGGACATGCCCAAGCTCAAGTATACCAGGCGTGAGACATAATGCAAGGGCTACTTCTCTGCATGGTAAACTTGAAAGTGTCAGTTGTTTAGCAGGCATCTGAATGAGTGTTTCAGTTCCTATCTGGGGCTGTGATTCCATGTGTATGTAAATGTATCACTAAATCACTGCTTCTCTTTATGTGGTATGTGATTGTCTGACTGTGTCTACAATGGCCTGCATAGACTGCCTCCTGGGTGTATTAGTGAATATTGGGTTATTTATGTCTGTAAGAAACTGCCTTCATTACCACATGATACATATCAGTTGTGCCTGTCTGTGTGAGTGAATCTTTGCGTGCTTCTCTAACTACCTCACTAGGTGTTTCAGTGTCTGTCTGCTTTTCTACTTAGGTATGTCAGATTTAACTCTGGGTGTAGGCTGGATGTATAATTGGGCACATAGGGCCCGATTCACAAAAGTAATCTGAGAAAAATCCTAACTTTACGACTTTCGGTATTCACAAAAGGCATTTAGGAGTAGTAAAGTTAGGAATTTCAACTTTACTACTCCTAAACTGAGACAAAATCCAAAATGTATGACTTTCCATATTCACAAAAGGCATTTAGGAGTAGTACTACTCCTAAACTGAGACAAAATTCTAACTTTACGACTTTCGGTATTCACAAAAGGCATTTAGGAGTAGTAAAGTTAGGAATCCTAACTGATTTGGCTTTTATTGATGCATTGTGTGAATATCTCAGTGGTGTTTGGTGTTATATAATTATAAAAAATACTGGTGGGGACCAGTATCTGAGATACTTTGCGCCGGGCAGAAATCCTGTTACCCATACTGTTTATTTTATTGATTAAACAGGAGCAAGGCGCTGCAAGGTGCTCTGTTGTATTTTGAAAAATATATGTATAAATAAGAAATGGCAAAACATTTTGACAGACGAGAGGTGTTAGCTAAGGACTTATTCTCAGGAGTCCTTGCAAAAGGGGATGGGGCTTCGAGAGGACCCAAGAGTTTGAGAGAACTATTTGTAAGATTAGTAAGAGTGCAGAAAAAAGAATCCGCCAAATGGTGGGATGCCATGACTTTAAGAAAATACTTAGATGCTGAGAGAACACCTAGAGGATTGAAGATTAATATATTTCCTGCTGTTGAGGATTTAGATGAGAAGAAGGCAGAAAGGTGGGAGGAAAGACTGAATGCAACATCTAATTTATCTGTTTTTTGTAGTAAGCTTAATATTGAAGGAAGCGTATGGTTTTAAGGGAAGGAGAACACAAGAATAACAAGACTCAAGAAAGACTATAAGGTAAAAAATAAATAAGATAAGAGAATTATGCCCAAGAAAGTGCTGAATGGAACTAGGTATATGGCTAATAGGATTAAAATTAGAGGTAAATGGAATTGTTACTGAATAAAAGTGTTCAGGGGTAATGTACCAGTAAAGGGACAAATCATCAGAAAGAGTTTTTCTAGATCTAAACTTTAGGAGGTGTTGATTAGTTCACAAATTTATGTGGCAGGCCAATGGTGTGAGAACATGAAGATAATGTACTCTCTGTACCCCAATAAAGATTAAGAACAGAGAATGTTATGGTAGAAATGTGTGGATAAAATCCACATGTGTGTTGTTAAATAGATTTACTATATTGACAAATAGTGTATGTATGGTTTAGATTCTAATTGAATTATTCTGTGTTTGTAACAGCCCCGAAGAAGCGCAGTGGAGCATGAAACACGTGTTGGCTTTTGGCTTTTTCTGACTGCTTAAGAAAATTGGCTTTTGGCTTTTTCTGGCTGCTTAAGAAAAATAAATAACAACAAAAAGAAACAGAACAAGAAGATTTGGCTTTTATTGATGCATTGTGTGAATATCTCAGTGGTGTTTGGTGTTATATAATTATAAAAAATACTGGTGGGGACCAGTATCTGAGAAAAATTTGCGCCGGGCAGAAATCCTGTTACCCATACTGTTTATGTTATTGATTAAACAGGAGCAAGGCGCTGCAAGGTGCTCAGTTGTTGTATTTTGAAAAATATATGTATAAATAAGAAATGGCAAAACACTTTGACAAACGAGAGGTGTTAGCTAAGGACTTATTCTCAGGAGTCCTTACAAAAGGGGATGGGGCTACGAGAGGATCCAAGAGTTTGAAAGAACTATTTGTAAGATTAGAAAGAGTGCAGAAAAAAGAATCCGCCAAATGGTGAGATGCCATGACTTTAAGAAAATACTTAGATGCCGAGAGAACACCAAGAGGATTGAAGATTAATATATTTCCTGCTGTTGAGGATTTAGATGAGAAGAAGGCAGAAAGGTGGGAGGAAAGACTGAATGCAACATCTAATTTACCTGTTTTTTGTAGTAAGCTTAATATTGAAGGAAGCGTATGGTTTTAAGGGAAGGAGAACACAAGAATAACAAGACTCAAGAAAGACTAAAAGGTAAAAAATAAATAAGATAAGAGAATTATGCCCAAGAAAGTGCTGAATGGAACTAGGTATATGGCTAGTAGGATTAAAATTAGAGGTAAATGGAATTGTTACTGAATAAAAGTGTGCAGGGGTAATGTACGAGCAAAGGGACAAATCATCAGATAGAGATTTTCTAGATCTATACTTTAGGAGGTGTTGATTAGGTCACAAATGTATGTGGCAGGCCAATGGTGTGAGAACATGAAGATAATGTACTCTCTGGAGCCCCAATAAAGATTAAGAACAGAGAATGTTATGGTAGAAATGTGTGGATAAAATCCACATGTGTGTTGTTAAATAGATTTACTATATTGACAATTATTGTATGTATGGTTTAGATTCTAATTGTATTATTCTATGTTTGTAATAGCCCTGAAGAAGCACAGTGGAGCGCGAAACACGTGTTGGCTTTTGGCTTTTTCTGACTGCTTAAGAAAAATGGCTTTTGGCTTTTTCTGACTGCTTAAGAAAAATAAATAACAACAAAAAGAAACAGAACAAGAAGATTTGGCTTTTATTGATGCACTGTGTGAATATCTCAGTGGTGTTTGGTGTCTTCCCGTGTCTTAACATGCCTCACTCAGTAGGCCGACGTACCTTTGGTGACTGGGCACCGTGGAATGCGATGGCTGAAGCGGTGAGGACTGGTTTGGCTTATCTATTTTTATGTGGGAATCTCCCCCGACCCTGCTGATTTGTTTATTATGTGCTGCTACGGGAAAGGAAACTTTTTCCAAATGAACGCCAGTATTGTTCTGCCCCTTATTCATGTCATCAGCTTACACGGAGCATTTGGTTGGAGTCAAGCGATGCATTCATGCTACCAACACAAGACTTTATCTCACATGAGATCTGACTCTTTTCAGTGTTACTTCCGCACTATTGTATGCTATTTAGCAACGCCATTTTTAACAGTTGATGTGCCATATGTTTTATCGGTGCCGTTTAGCAGTGTGTAGACTACTTTGATGTGGGATTATGAGATTGGTAGTCCCCGCCTGCCTGAATTCATTGTTTTTAAGGTGTTTATTCACATTAATTAGTATACACTTTGTGCACTCGTTTCCTATATAGGCACAGTTATTTAATGTATTTCAACAGTTTCTGCGTTGGCTTATCTGAGCTCAGTTTGGATTAAGAAGCATTGTGCTCTATGGCTACGTAAGATGGCCTCACTAACAGGATCACATGGCGGGTTTCAAATCATTTAGGTAAAGAGACGAGTTGTCCTAAGTTTCCCGTTTGCCATGTATTCAGCAGCATGATGTATATATTTATTTTGCAAGTGCTACCGGAGTGGGTTTGTGCTATACTTTTTAAAGGTTTGGTATCACAACAGTGGTTGTTCCAACATAATGGATGCTATGGTTACAGATCTGTAGTGCTGAAAAACAATTTTACTAACAGAATATTTGCTGTTTTAGTGGATTGCTCATGCATTATGCACATAATAGGCACATCGAATTGCACTATGCGTTCTTTGTATATATGCAGTATATATCCTATTCTGACATCGCAATTTCCACTATGTGTATATTAATTTGTATTGCACTTTTGTATGTAACTTTATTTATTTATGTGTTTTATCACATCATGTGACCAATATGTTTTCTATGTCTATGATTGGGACACAGTATATATTTTAAGAAAAAATGGCGCTTACCAGATTGAGAAAGGCTGCTGTGTCAGCCAAAACGCGTCTCTCCTTTCTGCTGGGTCGGAGGAGGCCCTTTACAATAAAAAAGCCCTAATCCAGCAGTCCTTGTGTGCATGCTCTCTTCCTTGTGAAGCAGGAGTTGTGTTTGGATATATATCGGCACGGTCGGAGGACATGAGGCATGCCGACTTTAGAGTGGAGGTAGGGCTGCTTTTCACAGCACTGGGAAGAGAGGTGTGCTTGGATACAGATGGAGTGAATGCATTTGATTAAACCAGTTCTTTTTAAATATCCACGAATCTATCCGTATTATTAACAACATGTCAGCCGACGCGCTGAAAGATCGAGAGGTGGCGGCGGCGGAAATGTTTGATGATGCACGCGCGCCCAATGTGAACTCACTCTCCGATAATGCACCAGTAGGCAATAGTAACACCAGCCTAAAAGATAAATTCAGACATTTGGAGAAACTTATGAAGCATTAACAAAGCAAGTGGTGGGAAGGGAAATCTCTACAGCGGTATTTAAACGTGGGAAGGATCCCACGGGGTCTTAGAATACTCATAGCACCGACCTATGAAAACCCCGATCCTGAAATGATGAAGGAGTGGGCCAAGACGAATCTGGACTCATCAAAAAAATTAGTTACTATCTTGGTAAAATATGCCGAATCAGGTAGAACCAAACTGCAGGAACAAATCGAAACAATCAATGATGAATTGAGTCAAATGGGGAGAAGCGAAGAGGCAGTCAAACTGAGGGATGAAATGATGAAAAGACTCCACAAAGAAGAAGAAAAAATACGGGAAAGAAAAACTTTTAAATTCCACAGAGATAAGGCAGATTACGAATGCGGCCGTGTTTTCACATTTGCCAAGAGATATGATTCGCTGAAAATCTCCAAATATGGGGGAACTAGCTCTGCCAAAACCAACGCAGCAAGCAACAGGGCAAGACCTGAAGATACCTCAGCCTCGGACCTGAGCTCAGCTATCGAGAGCGAAACTGAAACAGATCCCCGGGATGTAAGAGGCATGCAAATTCCATCGAAACTGTCACTGGCAAAGGATCTGGATTTTTTATGTCTAGACCGCAGACAGATACTGCATCAAAGAACTCAGACAAACAGACAAAGAAAAACAGATCCACCAAGCGCCGCCGGGAGAGGCGTAAAGCAAAACGGAGGAGAACAAAAGAAACAAACAGTGCGCAGATGGAAACGAAACTAAATACAAATCAAGTTTCCAGTCAAACTATAGTCAATCTGGCAAATGTGGATTTAAACAAGGCGGAGCTGCAGCTTCTATCCCTCGGTCTATCGTACTGCCCGGAGAGCACTTTCAATTACACATCAACAAGAATGGACATTTTTAAAAGTGTGCGTAAGTTAAATTTAAAGAAATTCCATCTACTCCGTGATAAGGCAACAAGTAACCCCCAACTCAACCAGAATAACGAATTGCCACAACTGTCTCCCCCTTATAATCTAACAGCATCTGACCTTCCAATACTGAGGGATTTACATGAGCTATGGGAGGAAAATATAATCTCCGCACACAGCAGTCAAACAATGGAGGTGACAGTTGAGCTGACCAACAGTGAAAACGAACAAGACACTAAAAAAACACCTTTTAAACCTCGATCAACGTTTAACCCAATAACACCAAGAGACTCAATTGATATCTTTCATGAGCAGTTAGTTGCAGGAATCAAACAATTAAACCACAGAATACGAG
Source organism: Calotriton arnoldi (assembly GCA_963921515.1). Lineage (NCBI taxonomy): Eukaryota > Metazoa > Chordata > Amphibia > Caudata > Salamandridae > Calotriton > Calotriton arnoldi. Next base: position 235,824 of record CAWUFW010002205.1, on the reverse strand, counting down.
AAACCAAAAGATATAAAATCAACAAGCAGGAATTACAATACCACCAACTCAAGACTAAGCTAAAGAATAACACTCAGATAATCATAAGAAATTCAGACAAAGGGGAAACCTGGTTATCTGGGGAAAAAGTGACTATGTGGATGAAGCAATAAGGCAACTGTCGGACAGAAATTGCTACCTCAAAAGTGATATATTATCCCTTAAAGCTACTACAATGCATATTACAATAAACTGTTGGCATGGAAGAGTGCGGGGCTTCTAACAATGGATGAATATAAATTTCTGAGGAACGACACCCCAACCACACCAGTAATCTACTTTATCCCCAAGATACATAAAAACCCGCTCAAGCCCCCGGGACGGCCTATAATTTCTGCACGGAACAGCCTACTGGAAAGAACATCGCAATATGTGGACTATTACCTACAGGAGTACGTCCAACAGCCCCCCTCTTACCTAAAAGACACTGGGGACTTTTTATCCAAAATTCATGATTTTGAGTGGCAAAATGACTTTCTGTTAATAACTTTAGGTGTAACAGCACTCTGCACGACTATCAATCATCAGGATGGAGTGAGGGCCATACAACATTACCTCAGAAGGAGACCGGCCCAATATGATCATCACAGCAAGATGCTCATTAATATGATTAATTACTGTTTACATAATAACATATTCATGCTTCAGAGTGCTCTATACCAGCAGTTATGAGGTGTAGCAATGGGGGCCAGCTTCTCCCCCAGCTATGCCTGTCTCCACATGGGTTGGTGGGAGGAGCTGGTCCTGCAAAAACTCATGAGGTGGTTCTGCTCAACAATGTTAAATTGTGGTTAAGGTTCATTGACGATCTGTTCTTAATCTGGCTAGGGACCTTGTCAGAAGCATTGAACTTTATTGAGAGTCTCAATAACAATGAAATTAACCTGCAATTCACGGCTAATATCAGTGCAGAAACTGTAAATTTCCTTGATGTCCAGATCTACATTAAGAAGGTAGGAAACAACAGTACATAGGAAACTAACAGCGGGCAACTCAGTGTTGCACGCAGCTAGCTCCCACCCATGGCACCTCATACAAAGTATCCCGTATCAATCAATCAATCAATCACGGCATTTATAGAGCGCGCTACTCACCCGGGAGGGTCTCAAGGCGCTGGGGGAGGGGGTAAGTTACTGCTCGAACAGCCAGGTCTTGAGCTGCTTCCTGAAGGAGAGATGGTCCTGGGTTCGCCGAAGGTGGGTGGGGAGGGAGTTCCAGGTCTTGGCTGCCAGGTAGGAGAAGGATCTTCCTCCGGCCGTGGTTCTGCGGATGCGTGGTACGGTGGCGAGGGCGTGGCTGGTTGATCGTAGCTGGCGTGTGGGCGTGTAGAAGGTCATGCGGTCGTTGAGGTACTTTGGGCCCAGGTCGTGGAGGGCCTTGTGTGCGTGGGTGAGGAGTCTGAACGTTATTCTCTTGCTGACGGGGAGCCAGTGCAGGTCTTTCAGGTGTCCGGTGATGTGGCTGTGTCGGGGGATGTCCAGGATGAGTCGTGCGGAGGCGTTCTGGATGCGCTGGAGTCTTTTTGAAGTTTGGCTGTGGTTCCGGCGTAGAGGGTGTTCCCATAGTCCAGTCGGCTGGTGACGAGTGCCTGGGTGACGGTCTTCCTGGTTTCAGTGGGGATCCATCTGAAGATCTTGCGGAGCATGCGCAGGGTGTTGAAGCATGAAGATGAGACGGCGTTGACTTGTCTGGTCATCGACAGGGAGGAGTCCAGGATGAAGCCCAGGTTGCGTGCGTGGTCCGTTGGCTTGGGCGCGGTGCCCAGGGCCGGGGGCCACCAGGAGTCGTCCCAGGCGGAGGGTGATGAGCCCAGGATGAGGACTTCCGTCTTGTCTGAGTTCAGTTTAAGGCGGCTGTTCCTCATCCAGTCGGCGACGTCTCTCATCCCGTCATGTAGGTTGGCTCTGGCGGTGGTGGGGTCGTTGGTGAGGGAGAGGATCAGCTGGGTGTCGTCGGCGTAGGAGATGATGTTGAGGTTGTGTCGGCGTGCGATGGCTGCGAGGGGGCTCATGTAGACGTTGAAGAGAGTTGGGCTGAGTGAGGATCCCTGTGGAACGCCGCAGATGACTTCGGTGGCTTCGGATCTGAACGGGGGAGGCGGACTCTCTGGGTTCTTCCGGCGAGGAACGAGATGATCCATTCCAGTGCTTTCTCTCGGATTCCGATGTTGCTGAGGCGCTTCACTAGGGTGCGGTGGCAGACGGTGTCGAACGCCGCGTAGAGGTCCAAGAGGATGAGGGCAGCTGTTTCCCCGTTGTCGGTTAGGGTTCTGATGTCGTCGGTGGCTGCGATAAGGGCGGTCTCGGTGCTGTGGTTGGCCCGAAACCCGGACTGCGAGGGGTCGAGGGATCCATTTGTCTCGAGGAAGGCGGCAAGCTGTCTGTTGACGGTCTTCTCGATGACTTTGGCCGGAAACGGAAGGAGCGAGATGGGACGGTAGTTCTTAAGGTCGGTGGGGTCCGCCGTTGGTTTCTTCAGGAGGGTGGTAAGCTCGGCGTGCTTCCAGCTCTCCGGGAAGGTGGCGGTGTGGAAGGAGGAGTTGATGATGTCCCGGAGATGGGGTGCGATGGTGGCGTCGGCTTTGTTGAAGACGTGGTGTGGGCAGGGGTCGGTTGGTGATCCGGAGTGGATGGAGTTCATCGTGCGGGTGGTGTCTTCGGTGCTGATCGGGGTCCAGTTGCAGAGGGTGGTGGTGGCGGGCGTTGGTTCGGCGGTAGGGTGCGTTGTTTGTGCGTCGAAGCTGTTATGTATGTCGGTGATCTTGCGGTGGAAGAACGCGGAGAGTGAGTTGCAGAGGTCTTGCGAGGGGGTGATGTCGTTGTTTCCGGCGCTGGGGTTGGAGAACTCTTTGACGATGCTGAAAAGTTCCTTGCTGTCATGGGCGTTGTTGTCCAGTCGTTCTTTGAGTGCCGACTTCTTGGTGGCACGGATCAGCTGGTGGTGTTTGCGGGTGGCGTGCTTGAGGGCGGTCCTGTTGTCTGTGGTCTGGTCGAGTCGCCAGGTTTTCTCGAGAGTGCGGCAGTTCTTCTTGGATTCCTTGAGTTCGTTGGTGAACCAAGGGGTTTTCTTGCTTCCGGGTCTACTGGGAGGGTTTTTAGTGGTGCGAGGTCGTCGGCGCAGGCGGTCAGCCACTTGGCGAGGTTGCAGGCTGCTTCGTTTGGGTCCGTTGTGTTGGTGGGTGTGTTCTGGCTGAGGGAGGCGGTGAGCTGCTCGGCGGTGATCTTGCTCCAGCTCCGGCGGGGAGCCTGTTGCGGGTGGTGGTGGGTCGTAGTCTTTCTGAAGCTGAAGTGGACGCAGCTGTGGTCGGTCCAGTGGAGTCCGGTGGCGTGGCTGAAGGAGATGTGCTTGCTGGACGAGAAGACGGGGTCAAGCGTGTGGCCGGCGTAGTGGGTGGGCGTGTTCACCAGTTGCTTGAGTCCGAGGTTGGCGAGGTTGTCCAGCAGGGCGGTGGTGTTTCTGTCGTTGTTGTTCTCCAGGTGGAAGTTGAGGTCCCCTAGGAGGATGTAGTCGGCGGAGGGCATGGCGTGCGGGCTGATGAAGTCTGCGATGTCTTCGCTGAATAGTGTGCGTGGTCCCGGGGGTCTGTAGATGAGGGTGCCTCGGAGGGTGGTCTTGGGGTCAGTGTGTATCTGGAAGTGTAGGTGTTCGGCGGCGGTGAAGGTCTCGTCGGAGTTAGTCGAGATGCGGATGGTGTTCTTGTGTACGATGGCGATGCCTCCTCCCGTCTGGTTGACGCGGTACTTCCGGGTGATCTTGTATCCGTCCGGGATGGCTATGGCGATGTCGGGCGCTGAGTAGGCGTTCATCCAGGTTTCGGTGAGGAAGGCGATGTCCGGTGCTGTTGCGTCGAGCAGGTCCCAGAGTTCCACGGCGTGCCTGTGGACGGAGCGGGTGTTCAGCAGGATGCATTTCAGGTGGTTGCTGCTGGTGCTCGACTTGGCGGAGGTGGTGCACGTCCGGGGGCAGGTGAATCGGCAGGTTTGGCAGGTGAAGGGTCCGTGGGTGCGTCTCGGTGAGGCTCGGTAGCAGGCAGGGTTCCGGCCGGCATTGAGTGCGGTGAGTGTGGCGGCGTCGTAGGTCCATCGAGTGGTGATGCATCGGTGGGATCCAGGGGTTCTGGCTCTGGGCGCGGTCCAGTCGCGGACGGGCGCAGACGGGCTTGCCTTAGGCGCGCCTTCGGCGCGCCAGCGGCGCGGCCGCGCAGCGGCCGCCATTTATGGGGAGGTGGGAGGGAGGAGCAGCTGGGAGGCGGGAGGCAGGGGCAGCGAATGGGCAGTCAGGGGGGCGGGGCCGCAGGGGACGCAGCGGCGGGAATGGCGAGAGGCAGCGGGGGCACAGAAAGGAAATGGGGGGGAAAGGCAGACAAAATCACGGGCACAACGACAATGGGGCAGCGAGGGGCACAGAAGGAAAAAGGGGAGAAAGGCAGACAAAATCACGGGCACAACGACAATGGGGCAGCGAGGGGCACAGAAGGAAAAAGGGGAGAAAGGCAGACAAAATCACGGGCACAACGACAATGGGGCAGCGAGGGGCACAGAAGGAAAAAGGGGAGAAAGGCAGACAAAATCACGGGCACAACGACAATGGGGCAGCGAGGGGCACAGAAGGAAAAAGGGGAGAAAGGCAGACAAAATCACGGGCACAACGACAATGGGGCAGCGAGGGGCACCGAAGGAAAAAGGGGAGAAAGGCAGACAAAATCACGGGCACAACGACAATGGGGCAGCGAGGGGCACAGAAGGAAAAAGGGGAGAAAGGCAGACAAAATCACGGGCACAACGACAATGGGGCAGCGAGGGGCACAGAAGGAAAAAGGGGAGAAAGGCAGACAAAATCACGGGCACAACGACAATGGGGCAGCGAGGGGCACAGAAGGAAAAAGGGGAGAAAGGCAGACAAAATCACGGGCACAACGACAATGGGGCAGCGAGGGGCACAGAAGGAAAAAGGGGAGAAAGGCAGACAAGATCACGGGCACAACGACAATGGGGCAGCGAGGGGCACAGAAGGAAAAAGGGGAGAAAGGCAGACAAAATCACGGGCACAACGACAATGGGGCAGCGAGGGGCACAGAAGGAAAAAGGGGAGAAAGGCAGACAAAATCACGGGCACAACGACAATGGGGCAGCGAGGGGCACAGAAGGAAAAAGGGGAGAAAGGCAGACAAAATCACGGGCACAACGACAATGGGGCAGCGAGGGGCACAGAAGGAAAAAGGGGAGAAAGGCAGACAAAATCACGGGCACAACGACAATGGGGCAGCGAGGGGCACAGAAGGAAAAAGGGGAGAAAGGCAGACAAAATCACGGGCACAACGACAATGGGGCAGCGAGGGGCACAGAAAGGAAAATGGGGAGACAAGCAGGTAATACGGGCACCGGGGCCACAAGCGGAGGGCGATCTTACCTGCAGAAGCAGCGGGCAGACAACACAGGCGGAGCTGTGTGGTGGGGGAGCGACCTACCTGGCAAGGTCAAGGGTCGCTCTCCTCACCGCGCAGCGGCCGCCATTTATGGGGAGGTGGGAGGGAGGAGCAGCTGGGAGGCGGGAGGCAGGGGCAGCGAATGGGCGGTCAGGGGGCGGGGCCGCAGGGGACGCAGCGGCGGGAATGGCGAGAGGCAGCGGGGGCACAGAAAGGAAAACAGGGAGAGAGCAGACAAAATCACGGGCACAGCGACAATGGGGCAGCGAGGGGCACAAAAAGGAAAAGGAGAAAGCAGACAAAATCACGGGCACAGCGACAATGGGGCAGCGAGGGGCACAAAAAGGAAAAAGGGAGAAAGCAGACAAAATCACGGGCACAGCGACAATGGGGCAGCGAGGGGCACAAAAAGGAAAACAGGGGAGAGAGCAGACAAAATCACGGGCACAGCGACAATGGGGCAGCGAGGGGCACAAAAAGGAAAAGGGGAGAAAGCAGACAAAATCACGGGCACAGCGACAATGGGGCAGCGAGGGCACAAAAAGGAAAACAGGGGAGAGAGCAGACAAAATCACGGGCACAGCGACAATGGGGCAGCGAGGGGCACAAAAGGAAAACAGGGGAGAGAGCAGACAAAATCACGGGCACAGCGACAATGGGGCAGCGAGGGGCACAAAAAGGAAAAGGGGAGAAAGCAGACAAAATCACGGGCACAGCGACAATGGGGCAGCGAGGGGCACAAAAAGGAAAACAGGGGAGAGAGCAGACAAAATCACGGGCACAGCGAAAATGGGGCAGCGAGGGGCACAAAAAGGAAAAGGGGAGAAAGCAGACAAAATCACGGGCACAGCGACAATGGGGCAGCGAGGGGCACAAAAAGGAAAACAGGGGAGAGAGCAGACAAAATCACGGGCACAGCGACAATGGGGCAGCGAGGGGCACAAAAAGGAAAACAGGGGAGAGAGCAGACAAAATCACGGGCACAGCGACAATGGGGCAGCGAGGGGCACAAAAAGGAAAAGGGGAGAAAGCAGACAAAATCACGGGCACAGCGACAATGGGGCAGCGAGGGGCACAAAAAGGAAAAGGGGAGAAAGCAGACAAAATCACGGGCACAGCGACAATGGGGCAGCGAGGGGCACAAAAAGGAAAAGGGGAGAAAGCAGACAAAATCACGGGCACAGCGACAATGGGGCAGCGAGGGGCACAAAAAGGAAAACAGGGGAGAGAGCAGACAAAATCACGGGCACAGCGACAATGGGGCAGCGAGGGGCACAAAAAGGAAAAGGGGAGAAAGCAGACAAAATCACGGGCACAGCGACAATGGGGCAGCGAGGGGCACAAAAAGGAAAACAGGGGAGAGAGCAGACAAAATCACGGGCACAGCGTCAATGGGGCAGCGAGGGGCACAAAAAGGAAAACAGGGGAGAGAGCAGACAAAATCACGGGCACAGCGACAATGGGGCAGCGAGGGGCACAAAAAGGAAAAGGGGAGAAAGCAGACAAAATCACGGGCACAGCGACAATGGGGCAGCGAGGGGCACAAAAAGGAAAAGGGAGAAAGCAGACAAAATCACGGGCACAGCGACAATGGGGCAGCGAGGGGCACAAAAAGGAAAACAGGGGAGAGAGCAGACAAAATCACGGGCACAGCGACAATGGGGCAGCGAGGGGCACAAAAAGGAAAACAGGGGAGAGAGCAGACAAAATCACGGGCACAGCGACAATGGGGCAGCGAGGGGCACAAAAAGGAAAAGGGGAGAAAGCAGACAAAATCACGGGCACAGCGACAATGGGGCAGCGAGGGGCACAAAAAGGAAAACAGGGGAGAGAGCAGACAAAATCACGGGCACAGCGACAATGGGGCAGCGAGGGGCACAAAAAGGAAAAGGGGAGAAAGCAGACAAAATCACGGGCACAGCGACAAAGGGGCAGCGAGGGGCACAAAAAGGAAAACAGGGGAGAGAGCAGACAAAATCACGGGCACAGCGACAATGGGGCAGCGAGGGGCACAAAAAGGAAAAGGGGAGAAAGCAGACAAAATCACGGGCACAGCGACAATGGGGCAGCGAGGGGCACAAAAGGAAAACAGGGGAGAGAGCAGACAAAATCACGGGCACAGCGACAATGGGGCAGCGAGGGGCACAAAAAGGAAAAGGGGAGAAAGCAGACAAAATCACGGGCACAGCGACAATGGGGCAGCGAGGGGCACAAAAAGGAAAACAGGGGAGAGAGCAGACAAAATCACGGGCACAGCGACAATGGGGCAGCGAGGGGCACAAAAAGGAAAACAGGGGAGAGAGCAGACAAAATCACGGGCACAGCGACAATGGGGCAGCGAGGGGCACAAAAAGGAAAACAGGGGAGAAAGCAGATAAAGTCACGGGCACAGCGACAATGGGGCAGCGAGGGGCACAGAAAGGAAAAGGGGAGAGAGCAGACAAAATCACGGGCACAGCGACAATGGGGCAGCGAGGGGCACAAAAAGGAAAACAGGGGAGAAAGCAGACAGAATCACGGGCACAACGACAATGGGGCAGCGAGGGGCACAGAAAGGAAAAGGGGAGACAGGCAGAAAAAAACGGGCACCGGGGCCACAAGCGGAGGGCGATCTTACCTGCAGAAGCAGCGGGCAGACAACACAGGCGGAGCTGTGTGGTGGGGGAGCGACCTACCTGGCAAGGTCAAGGGTCGCTCTCCTCACCGCGCAGCGGCCGCCATTTATGGGGAGGTGGGAGGGAGGAGCAGCTGGGAGGCGGGAGGCAGGGGCAGCGAATGGGCGGTCAGGGGCGGGGCCGCAGGGGACGCAGCGGCGGGAATGGCGAGAGGCAGCGGGGGCACAGAAAGGAAAACAGGGGAGAGAGCAGACAAAATCACGGGCACAGCGACAATGGGGCAGCGAGGGGCACAAAAAGGAAAAGGGGAGAAAGCAAACAAAATCACGGGCACAGCGACAATGGGGCAGCGAGGGGCACAAAAAGGAAAAAGGGAGAAAGCAGACAAAATCACGGGCACAGCGACAATGGGGCAGCGAGGGGCACAAAAAGGAAAACAGGGGAGAGAGCAGACAAAATCACGGGCACAGCGACAATGGGGCAGCGAGGGGCACAAAAGGAAAAGGGGAGAAAGCAGACAAAATCACGGGCACAGCGACAATGGGGCAGCGAGGGGCACAAAAAGGAAAACAGGGGAGAGAGCAGACAAAATCACGGGCACAGCGACAATGGGGCAGCGAGGGGCACAAAAAGGAAAACAGGGGAGAGAGCAGACAAAATCACGGGCACAGCGACAATGGGGCAGCGAGGGGCACAAAAAGGAAAAGGGGAGAAAGCAGACAAAATCACGGGCACAGCGACAATGGGGCAGCGAGGGGCACAAAAAGGAAAACAGGGGAGAGAGCAGACAAAATCACGGGCACAGCGACAATGGGGCAGCGAGGGGCACAAAAAGGAAAAGGGGAGAAAGCAGACAAAATCACGGGCACAGCGACAATGGGGCAGCGAGGGCACAAAAAGGAAAAGGGGAGAAAGCAGACAAAATCACGGGCACAGCGACAATGGGGCAGCGAGGGGCACAAAAAGGAAAACAGGGGAGAGAGCAGACAAAATCACGGGCACAGCGACAATGGGGCAGCGAGGGGCACAAAAAGGAAAAGGGGAGAAAGCAGACAAAATCACGGGCACAGCGACAATGGGGCAGCGAGGGGCACAAAAGGAAAACAGGGGAGAGAGCAGACAAAATCACGGGCACAGCGACAATGGGGCAGCGAGGGGCACAAAAAGGAAAACAGGGGAGAGAGCAGACAAAATCACGGGCACAGCGACAATGGGGCAGCGAGGGGCACAAAAGGAAAAGGGGAGAAAGCAGACAAAATCACGGGCACAGCGACAATGGGGCAGCGAGGGGCACAAAAAGGAAAAGGGGAGAAAGCAGACAAAATCACGGGCACAGCGACAATGGGGCAGCGAGGGGCACAAAAAGGAAAAGGGGAGAAAGCAGACAAAATCACGGGCACAGCGACAATGGGGCAGCGAGGGGCACAAAAAGGAAAACAGGGGAGAGAGCAGACAAAATCACGGGCACAGCGACAATGGGGCAGCGAGGGGCACAAAAAGGAAAAGGGGAGAAAGCAGACAAAATCACGGGCACAGCGACAATGGGGCAGCGAGGGGCACAAAAAGGAAAACAGGGAGAGAGCAGACAAAATCACGGGCACAGCGACAATGGTGCAGCGAGGGGCACAAAAAGGAAAACAGGGGAGAGAGCAGACAAAATCACGGGCACAGCGACAATGGGGCAGCGAGGGGCACAAAAAGGAAAAGGGGAGAAAGCAGACAAAATCACGGGCACAGCGACAATGGGGCAGCGAGGGGCACAAAAAGGAAAAGGGGAGAAAGCAGACAAAATCACGGGCACAGCGACAATGGGGCAGCGAGGGGCACAAAAAGGAAAAGGGAGAAAGCAGACAAAATCACGGGCACAGCGACAATGGGGCAGCGAGGGGCACAAAAAGGAAAACAGGGGAGAGAGCAGACAAAATCACGGGCACAGCGACAATGGGGCAGCGAGGGGCACAAAAAGGAAAAGGGGAGAAAGCAGACAAAATCACGGGCACAGCGACAATGGGGCAGCGAGGGGCACAAAAAGGAAAACAGGGGAGAGAGCAGACAAAATCACGGGCACAGCGACAATGGGGCAGCGAGGGGCACAAAAAGGAAAACAGGGGAGAGAGCAGACAAAATCACGGGCACAGCGACAATGGGGCAGCGAGGGGCACAAAAAGGAAAAGGGGAGAAAGCAGACAAAATCACGGGCACAGCGACAATGGGGCAGCGAGGGGCACAAAAAGGAAAAGGGGAGAAAGCAGACAAAATCACGGGCACAGCGACAATGGGGCAGCGAGGGGCACAAAAGGAAAAGGGGAGAAAGCAGACAAAATCACGGGCACAGCGACAATGGGGCAGCGAGGGGCACAAAAAGGAAAACAGGGGAGAGAGCAGACAAAATCACGGGCACAGCGACAATGGGGCAGCGAGGGGCACAAAAAGGAAAAGGGGAGAAAGCAGACAAAATCACGGGCACAGCGACAATGGGGCAGCGAGGGGCACAAAAAGGAAAACAGGGGAGAGAGCAGACAAAATCACGGGCACAGCGACAATGGGGCAGTGAGGGGCACAAAAAGGAAAACAGGGGAGAGAGCAGACAAAATCACGGGCACAGCGACAATGGGGCAGCGAGGGGCACAAAAAGGAAAAGGGAGAAAGCAGACAAAATCACGGGCACAGCGACAATGGGGCAGCGAGGGGCACAAAAAGGAAAAGGGGAGAAAGCAGACAAAATCACGGGCACAGCGACAATGGGGCAGCGAGGGGCACAAAAAGGAAAACAGGGGAGAGAGCAGACAAAATCACGGGCACAGCGACAATGGGGCAGCGAGGGGCAGAAAAAGGAAAACAGGGGAGAGAGCAGACAAAATCACGGGCACAGCGACAATGGGGCAGCGAGGGGCACAAAAAGGAAAAGGGGAGAAAGCAGACAAAATCACGGGCACAGCGACAATGGGGCAGCGAGGGGCACAAAAAGGAAAACAGGGGAGAGAGCAGACAACATCACGGGCACAGCGACAATGGGGCAGCGAGGGGCACAAAAAGGAAAAGGGGAGAAAGCAGACAAAATCACGGGCACAGCGACAATGGGGCAGCGAGGGGCACAAAAAGGAAAACAGGGGAGAGAGCAGACAAAATCACGGGCACAGCGACAATGGGGCAGCGAGGGGCACAAAAAGGAAAAGGGGAGAAAGCAGACAAAATCACGGGCACAGCGACAATGGGGCAGCGAGGGGCACAAAAAGGAAAAGGGGAGAAAGCAGACAAAATCACGGGCACAGCGACAATGGGGCAGTGAGGGGCACAAAAAGGAAAAGGGGAGAAAGCAGACAAAATCACGGGCACAGCGACAATGGGGCAGCGAGGGGCACAAAAAGGAAAACAGGGGAGAGAGCAGACAAAATCACGGGCACAGCGACAATGGGGCAGCGAGGGGCACAAAAAGGAAAACAGGGGAGAGAGCAGACAAAATCACGGGCACAGCGACAATGGGGCAGCGAGGGGCACAAAAAGGAAAAGGGGAGAAAGCAGACAAAATCACGGGCACAGCGACAATGGGGCAGCGAGGGGCACAAAAAGAAAAACAGGGGAGAGAGCAGACAAAATCACGGGCACAGCGACAATGGGGCAGCGAGGGGCACAAAAAGGAAAAGGGGAGAAAGCAGACAAAATCACGGGCACAGCGACAATGGGGCAGCGAGGGGCACAAAAAGGAAAACATGGGAGAGAGCAGACAAAATCACGGGCACAGCGACAATGGGGCAGCGAGGGGCACAAAAAGGAAAACAGGGGAGAGAGCAGACAAAATCACGGGCACAGCGACAATGGGGCAGCGAGGGGCACAAAAAGGAAAACAGGGGAGAAAGCAGATAAAGTCACGGGCACAGCGACAATGGGGCAGCGAGGGGCACAGAAAGGAAAAGGGAGAGAGCAGACAAAATCACGGGCACAGCGACAATGGGGCAGCGAGGGGCACAAAAAGGAAAACAGGGGAGAAAGCAGACAGAATCACGGGCACAACGACAATGGGGCAGCGAGGGGCACAGAAAGGAAAAGGGGAGACAGGCAGAAAAAAACGGGCACCGGGGCCACAAGCGGAGGGCGATCTTACCTGCAGAAGCAGCGGGCAGACAACACAGGCGGAGCTGTGTGGTGGGGGAGCGACCTACCTGGCAAGGTCAAGGGTCGCTCCCCCGTATGGGGAAACGGTTAGGCTGAGAAGGATTTGCAGTAACGAGAAGGATTTGCAGGTAGCACAGCAAGCGAGCAAAGCCAGGTTCCTTGAGAGGGGATACTCCAACAAATGCATTAATGCAGCTATTAACAAGAGCAAGGCACTGATTAGGGAGGACCTACTCAGGAACAGTAAACACCAGGTACAGATCCAGACAGCCAGAATGACAAGCAAGGCGCAAGAGGTGGGGGGAGACACCTTCAGATTTTAGGTTATAGTAGACAGGAAAAGGCAATTAACCATATCATTCGAAGAAACTGGCCTATTGTTCTTAACGACCCTATCATAGGCCATTTGCTACCAACTAAATTGGCCATTACCTACAGCAAAGCATCGTCTGTGAAAGATTACCTGGTACAAAACAATCTTGACAGCCAAATGGGAAGCACGTGGCGGGCGCAACGAAAAGGTTGTTTTAAATGCAAACTATGCAAAGCCTGCCAACATGGTGTGAACAGAAAAACTTACGTGACACCCTATGGCAATCAAGAACATATTATCAGTAAAGCCCTAACCTGCAAGACAGATCATGTTGTTTACGTGCTTGAGTGCCCGTGCGGCCTAAAATATGTGGGCAGCACCAAACCTCAGGGCCACAAGAGGGTATTACAACACTTCAGGGCCATCAAGAATCAAGATCAGACCTACCCTGTGGCTCGACACTTCTGGGAAACACATGGATCTAACCCTAAAGAGCTTAAATATTATCTGAGAGATGCCGTCCCAGTTAACAAAAGAGGAGGCAACAGAGAGCAAGCCCTGCGCAAACTTGAGACCCGCTATATCCTGGAGTTAGATTTGAAACACCCAGGGGGACTCAACACCACTGAAGACTTATACACATGCTTATAAACTGAATTACTGGGTTCACAATATAATAGGTTATGGCCACCATTGATGAAATGACAAAATGTATTTATACAATGTATGCTTTCAGCCACAAACAATCTAGAACTGGCTGCCCTACCAATCGATATCACAGTCGTTTTTAAATTCATTTTAGCTTTTTTTTCACTTTGGGGTTTTATTGCACAAGAACTTTATAGAATTTTATCACGCACTAGCACTTTAAGTAGTCAGAAAGTCTTTAACATGTAGTGTATGAATATCCATTTGCACTAGCACTTCACGGAGTCATGAAGAGAACAACAATGACACCTGGTTTATAGTACTGTATTTGGCAATACTTGCACAAGCTGTATTAGACAGGAATGTTGCGGGTGGTTTTAACTAACAGTTTTTAGCATCACCATGAACAGTATAATTTTCAATGGAGGACAACCGCAACTGACAATAGGCCAAACCCGTTGTAGAGAGTTGGTATTTATACCGGAATCTGAACAAACAGTATGATATTAGAGTCCACGCAAAACATTTTCATGTATAATTATAAGGGTGGCTCTGAATATAAGGTTGGTGCAATACTAGGACATTTGTTAACATGTAGTATTTTATTTAAATCTATGACTACAATTTTAGGGTGCACATGTCACTTTAAGAAATGGGCAAAAAAATGGTATAAAAATAGCAATGGGGGCTGTGATGCACGTCATGTGATCAAGATCCTACGGGACTGAAATGCGTTATGGCTGCTGTATGTTAATGGAATAAAGAAAACTTATCAGCACAAACTCTGTGGTCCGTGCTCCATCGTTTGGAAAAGGTCGTCAAGCGGCAGGTGGAGTGCTATCGATATATATATATATCAAACGAAATCCCAAAAATGTCCCTGACACAGAGGCGCAACACCAGGGCACAGACTCCAAAAGCAAGGATGTATAATAATGGCTTTATTTACACATCAAGGTCCAAATATATACATATAGATAGATATTACCTACTGGCTGTCACCAGTAGGTAGTTATAGTTAGGACCTAGTTTCCATAGGAAAAGCGTTTTTTTCTTTTGCCAATATCTTTGGCTCCGTTGTTATGTTATGTTATGTTAACAAGTACTTATATAGCGCACGTACACCGAATTGGTTTCATGGCACTGCTCTAAGAAGTGCCGGATCCCTGGGGACTTACTCGTAGGCTTGTCTAAACAGCCAAGTCTTGAGGAGCTTCCTGAAGCTCAAGAGGTCTGTGCAAGATCTAATTTCGTAGGGCAGGGAATTCCAGTAGCTGGGAGCTAATACAGTAAATCTGGCACCGCCCATGCGCTTCAATTTGAAGGAGGTCATAGATAGGAGATGCTTATGAGCCGAATGCATGTTACGCGTTGTAATGTGCCTTGGGATAAGGTTATCCACAAATTTAGGGCTCCTGCCGTTCAAAGATTTGAAGATAAGGCAGCATACCTTGAAAGCACATCTCTGAGGAATTGGGAGCCAGTGCAGTTTCCTCATGAGGGGGGTGACATGTTGCCACCTGGGTTGTTGAAAAATCAGTCTCGCTGCCTGGTTCTGTACCAGTTGCAATCGTTTAATTAAATAAAGAGGGATGCCAAAGTATAAGGAATTGGCGTAGTCTATGTGAGACATAACCGTAGATAGGGCTACCTGAATTAAGGCTTCCTGGGTAAGGAATCTACTGATTTTCCTTATTTTCCTCAACTGGTAGAAGCAGGTCGAAATCACCGAGCCAATTTGGGTCCTCATTGTGAGCTCACAGTTGATTGTTACCCCCAGACTTTTGGCAGAAACGGACGGGGCGGGTGGTTGTCCTAATTCTTTAGGGCAAAATTGTGGGCTCCAAGGGTTGCATGATCCCCCTGTTAGGACCAGTTCAGTCTTATCTGAATTGAGCTTCAGATGATTGCTGTTCATCCAACTGCGGATAAACAGCATAGTAGATTAAAAGTCACGGACCGATTCGGGAGAGTCACTGATTGAAAACATTAGTTGGAAGTCATCCGCATAGTTGAAGGTACTAGCTTTCCTCTCCTTTAAGGCATGTATCAGAGGGAGGAGATAGAGGTTGAACAAGTGGGGGGATAATGAGGAGCCTTGCGGGACTCCACATGTAGTCTTCAACTTTGGGGCTTTAAACTGGGCAATACGGACTGACTGAGAGCGGTTTTCCAGAAAGGATCTGATCCAGTTGAGGGCCGGTCCCTGGATTCCCGCGTCCTTGACACAATCGGCCAATATCCCGTGGTCGACCGTGTCAAAGGCCGCAGAGAGATCCAGCAGCACAAGAGCCTGTGGGGAGCCCCCATCAACCTCCTTCCGAAGAGTGTCCAATACAGTCAGTATGACAGCCTCCGTTGAGTGTGATGGGCGGAACGCTGCTTGATGTGGATGCTGATACTCGGACTGTTCCAAGAAGGCAGAGAGGCATCTGGCCACGAAGCTTCCAATACCTTGGCTAGGTATGGGAGCAATGAAATTGGGCGATAATTACTCAAGATTTGGAGATCCACCCCTGACTTCTTCAGGAGGGGGACAACTGCCTCCTTGAAGGTGTTGGGAACGTAGCCCTGAGATAGTGACTCATTTAGAAGGGATAGGGCTGGTCCGGGAAGTGCGGAGAAAACTTCGCTCAAAATACGTGGTGGTAAACAATCCCTAGGAGAGCCTGATTTTACTTTGGACAGCAGTTCCAGGAATACATGGTTGCTTATTTTCAGAAACTGTTCAAGAGAACAAGAGTTTATTGGCATAGTGGCGCATGCCTCAGGGATTGGGCATGAGGGGATGCTAGCCTTAATTGCTGTGATCTTATCATTAAAAAAGTGTTCAACGAGTTTGATGAATCTTCGCGAAATTTTCAAAACTAATGGTTCGCTCAGGTCAGCTCCTACCTTGAAAGGTTCGGGGTGATTCGTCGAGTGGGGGCCGAATAAAAAGGGGGGTCCCAAAACACATTTTCTCCATGTTAATTTCCATAGGAAACTTTAGACAAAGCTACAGCCCAAACTGCTCAACGGAATTACACCAAATATGGCAAAAAGGTAGGTTTTGGTTCAGAAAGCGTTCTTTTTTTTAAATGGTGTAAATCCGTTCAGTAGTTCCTGAGAAATTTAAAAATAAAAAAATATTAATATCCGGAGACCCCGGTGGATTCGCGAACCCTCCCAATCACGAGCTTCATTTTTATTGGCTGTCAACACTCCAAACCAAGAAGTGTTGGCAGCCATCTTGTGACTCGGTAAAACCGAGTCACAAGAAAAAAGGGAAGAAAATGGTTAAAAAAAAAAAGAAAAGGGGGCAGGGTAGAAACACCCTGACCCCCTAGGCCAAAAAAGCATTTTTTTAGAAACAAATTCAGCTGAAGTCGCATTGGATGCGCGAATTCCCGCCAAGAAAATAAAACAAAAATGAAGCAGGTGTCCTGCATTTTGTTTTAATGAGCCCCGGGTGGGCCAGTCCCGGGGGCATTTCTGTATGTTTATGCGGGGGCCCAGTGGAGGCCCCCGCAGCCCCGGGGACCGCCACCTCCCCGGGGTGATACTTATTGAAATGAAGGGGACTCGCGACCCCCCCGCAGCCCCAGGGACCGCCACCTTCCCGGGGCTTTATTATTTTTTTTAAAACTTCTTTTTATTAAACAAGTGTCAGCATTTCAAAACTATTACATATGCATGTCTTGAGGTACGTGTTCCCCCGATGATCCATACAATCTGCCATTCCCAACATGATATTACAGTCGTGATATACATTGGAGTCCATTTGTAGCTTCAGACCCATCCCAACCCCCTCCCACTGAACTGATCGACGCCCCCCGTATCCCCTATAGTCTACCCACAGCTGCCAAATCTTCTCCCACTTCTTGGGACATCCCCTGCTTTCATAAATTATCCGTTCAGCCACACAGCACCAGTCCATGTCCCTTTTCCATTGGGATACTTTAGGCGGGTGAGGGGCGCCCCATGCCCCCGCCACATTCCGCTTGGCGACCATTGCTGCCATTTGTAACCATATTTTTGGGTATTTGGGCCAATTTTGTTTCCCTGAGACACACAGCACATGCCACATAGCATCCAGGGGGACGTCTTGTTCTAGCACTTCTGACATTACCCGTATCACCTTCACCCAATAAACTTGTATAATCGGACAGTCCCATAAAATGTGAAAAAATGTTCCCCCCTGAGTGCAGCCCCTCTGACATTCCCCGGTGGGAATGCGGCCTATCTTAAACAGTAGTGTGCTGGTATAGTAGGACCGATGCAGTATCCTCAGCTGGACCAATCTAAACCGTGCTCGTATTGCCACCTCTCTAGGACTCTGCACAGCCTCTGCCCAGTCATCATCCTCAAGCAATCCCAGATCCTACTCCCACGCCTCACGCAATTTCATTAGCAGGTCTGGCGAGATATTTATTATTTTTTTATATGTGTAGGGCAGTGCCTTCTCTGGTATAGGGTCCAGTAACAACCTATCTTCTAACAGGCTATATTCAGGAATCTGATCCCCGTCCTTAATGTGTTTGTTTAACGCGTGTTTCATTTGCAAATATCTATAATGTTCCTTGGGTGCCAATTGAAAATCCTCCTGTAGTTCTGCAAACGTCAGCAGAGTCTGTCGCCGCCGCACATCGCCCAGTCGTGTAATGTCTATTAGCTTCCATTTTGAGAAGCCCTGAAGACGGCCCACCTCCATGAGTGTCACACTGGTCCACAAAGGCATCTGATCCGTCAGGCGCCCCGCCCAGCCCAGGAACCTATTGGCCATGGCCCATACAGTTAGCACCACCTGGGTGTGTTGGGGCAGTCCGGCCTGTTTCTCATATAGTGCCCCCAGGTATCCTTCAGCCCCCAGTGCCCAGTGACCGACCCGGTATGCCGGGTCCTTCCGATCCGCAAAGACCCAGTCATTGATGACCATTAAGTGTGAGGCCCAATAGTACTTCAATAGGTCAGGGATAGCCAGACCCCCCTCATACACTCCCTTCTGGAACTTGGCCAGCGCAATCCGTGCACCCCCCGTCCCAAAGTAATGTCCTCAGCTCACTATTCACGTCACTGAAGAATTTGTCTGGTATCCGACAAGGGGTGTTCTGCATGATGTACAGTAAGCGGGGTAGGGACATCATCTTGAAGAGGACCGCCCGTCCCATCAGGGAGATTGGTAATGTCCTCCAATGGGCGACATCATTCCTCAAGCGGTATAGTTGCGGTTTTAGATTCCTCGCCAGAAACGCAGCGTCAGTTTCTCTATTTGGATGCCCAGGTATTTGAAACTGTCTTTGATCTGGAGCCTAGAGTCGGCGCCCAATTGTGGCGGTGGCCCACTCGACAGCATATACAGGAGGGATTTATCCCAGTTAATTTGATATCCCGAGTACCCCTCAAATAGGCTGAAGATCTGGAGTAGCCAATTGATTGTGAACCGTGGTCTCATTGCATATAAGAGGACGTCGTCGGCATACAGCGATATCCTTTCGTCCCACTCTTCACCCCCCGGGATCCCAGATATGCCCGGGTCCGCTCTGATCCATGCGGCCAGTGGCTCAATAGCCAGCGCAAATAGGATCGGCGATATGGGGCACCCTTGTCTCGTGCCCTTCTGCAGGGTGAAGGAGCGCGATACTGAGCCGTTGACTCGGACTCTGGTCATAGGCCGCGTATATAAAAGCTTAATCCATGAAATGAACCGGGGGCCGAAGCCAAACCTCCTCAGGACCTCAAACAAATAGTTCCATTCGATACTGTCAAACGCCATACGGGCGTCTACGGACAGGAGCACCGCCTCCATCTCGGGATTGGTTTTAACCAAATGCATTACCCCATAGAGGCGTTGCAAATTAAGCCTGGTGCTGCGGCGAGGCATAAAGCCCGATTGATCCGGGTGGATCAGGGAGGTAATGGGCATCAGCAGTCTATTCACCAGGACCTTGGCCAATATTTTCACTTCAAGGTTTAACAATGAGATCGGCCGGTACGAGCTGCACTGGTCCGGCGGTTTACCAGCTTTGGGGATTACAACGATTGTCACCTTTCTCTGGTTGACCCCGGGGCTTTATTATAAAAAATTTAAAAAAAGCGTGGTTGGGCTCCTGCCCCCTCACGCAGCCCCGGGGTCCGCCACCTCCCCGGGCTCTGCTTAAAATAAAGTAGTGGGGAGGCTCGAGCCCCCGTACATGCCTGGGGACCACCACCCCGGGGCAGTAATTAAGAAAAGCTGGGGGTCCGTTGCGAACCCCCGGCCCCAGGGATCACCACCTCCCCGGGGCTTTGCATACATTGGGAGGGGGGCTGCTCGGCCCCCATCCTGGAGCCCTCCTTGGCCCTGGGGACCACCACCCCCCAGGGCCGGCTCCAGCAATGTCCCGGGGTGCCCACCCCCGGGACATTGCAGTTTGCAATGGCAGGGCGGGAGCACTGCTCCCGCCCTGTCATTGCAAACTTCTGCTTTGCTTCGTGGAAGCGAGAGCAGGAAACCTGTTCTCGCTTCTATGAAGCAAAGCAGAATTGCTTTTGGGCAAAGGGAGCGGCATGTCAGCAGCTCCCTTTGCTTAAAAGCAATGCCGGCTCCCGCAGGAGGCGGGGAGCCGGCAGGGCCCACTGGGGCATTGAGGCTCCCCCCGTGATAGCTGCCCCGGGGGATGGGGTACCCGGGGCGGATACCGAATAATGGAAGTGGGGCGTTTTTTTTTTCTTTCGATTTTGGAGTCGCGACCCCATCGCGGCTCTTAGCGCGGCCCCCGTGTAACGTCGCGTTGGATTCGTGGATCCACCTCAAATAAATAATTTAATAGTATATAATTTAGAAGGTAGTGTTGCAATTGTGAACTTGCTTTATAGAGGTAGTGTGATTGAAGTTAATAATAAAATTAAATTTGATAGAGTTAGTAAAAATATATAAAATTTAAAATTAAAAGTTAAACCTGAAAAGTGTATTGTGTTGTAGTACATTGAATTGATGCTTTTGCAGATTCGCAACGGATGCGCGAATCCACAAAAAATTAAAAAGAGTATGTATGTGTAAAAAAATTAGATTCACTATTGTGGTATAGGGTGGCTCTAAAAAAGAGCCCTTGTTTTCATTATGAGTTTGTTGTAGCTACATGTAAGTGCGGATGCACAGCTTTAGGTCGTTGAGAAAGACTCTGTTCCCATGATCTGTGAAGTGTACTCCATCACTTCTGTAGATGTCATCCATATCAAAACGTAGATTGTCATAGATGGAGCCCATCCTATGGTCGCTGAGGTAAGCAGAAACAGCTTTATTGACATTCTTTCTAGCTTTCTCAATCTGTGGACAGAATTGATTTGACCTCTTCCATTTCTGGCATATATTAGAGTATACAAAGACAGTTTGGGGGAAAAGCAACATCAATTGTGCAAAGGTATTTTTCATGAGCATTTCCAGTCCTACTCCAGTCAATGTGCCTAGGCCATTGCCACCACAGTGCACAATCATGAGGTCAGGGGGTTGGAGATGCAAAAAGGTTTTAACCAAAGGCATCAATTGGTGCCACTTTAATCCTCTCTGTGCAATCCATTCAATATCCACATTTTGCA
Organism: Calotriton arnoldi; assembly: GCA_963921515.1. Classification (NCBI taxonomy): domain Eukaryota; kingdom Metazoa; phylum Chordata; class Amphibia; order Caudata; family Salamandridae; genus Calotriton; species Calotriton arnoldi. Next base: position 215,114 of record CAWUFW010002205.1, on the reverse strand, counting down.
AAGCTAGGTCTTTGCCAATACCTCTGTGTTCAGCATACCTTTGCACCAGAAAACATAGCTGTGCCCTACAATTCATACTATAAGCATCTTGAAGGGTTGTCTGGAAGTAATGAGATGTCTGTAGCTAAGGTAGTCAGTTGGTAGAATGAGAGGTATCTAAAATAGTGGACAAGATGCTGTTTTTTAAAAATCAGATAACTGATTGGCTATTCATGAACATTGTACACTCAAAAATAGGATCTATGTTACTTTCTTAAAAAAGCATGTTTCTTATTGGTTATTAAAAAATGTTTGAAAGGTACAGTAGATAGGATAAGGTAATACTTTGCAAAAGTTAACCACACCTGCTATTTGCATTTGTAAGCTTGTGTGCTGAACTTGAAAATATGGTGAACTTTTGACCTGCCAGTTCAGTTGAATGTTGCAGAAACTGTTACTATGGAAACTGGGATTAAGCAGAATGGGGAAAGGGTTGAAACTTAAATGTGGTTTTAAAATATTAAATTGTAATTTATATATAAGCGATATGTTATTAGAGTAAGATTTTCCAAATCAGTACTATGTTTAGAAGTGGTGTGTTCTTAAAAAATAATGCTAGTATTATTAGTAATAGGTTTTTGAACTCCCGTATGGATTCGCGTCTCCAATAACCCAGGCACTACCCATGCACTCATGTAATAACCCAGACACTACCCTTGCACTCCTCCAATCACCCAGGCACTACCCATGCACTCATTCATGCACTGAGCCACTACTCATGCACTCCTCCAATCACCCAGGCACTACCCATGCACTCATAAAATCACCCAGGCACTACCCATGCACTCTTCCAATCACCCAGGCAGTACCCCTGCACTAATGCAATCACCCAGGCACTACATATGTACTGCTCCAATCACCCAGACACTACTCCTGCACTCATGCAATCACCCAGGCACTACCCTCGCACTCCTCCAATTACCCTGGCACTACCCATGCACTCATTCATGTACTCAGGCAGTACCCCTGCACTCATGCAATCACACAGGCACCAACCATGCACTCCTCCAATTACCCAGGCTCTACCCATGCACTCATCCATGCACTCAGGCACTACCCCTGCACTCATGCAATCACTCAGTACACATACACTCCTCCAATCACCCAGGCACTACCCATGCACTCATACAATCACCCAGGCACTACCCATGCACTCAGGCACTACCCCTGCACTCATGCAATCACCCAAGCACTACCCATGCAGTCCTCCAATCATCCAGGCACTACCCCTGCACTCATGCAATCACCCAGGTACTACCCATGCATTCCTCCAATCACCCAGGCCTGCCCATGCACTCCTCATGCACACAGGCACTACCCATGCACTACTCCAATCACCCAGGCACTACCCATGCACTCCTCCAATCACTTAGGCACTACCCCTGCACACATGCAATCACCCAAGCACTATCCATGCACTCCTCCAATCACCCAGGCACTACCCATGCACTCCTACAAACACCTAGGCACTACCCCTGCACTCATGCAATCACTCACACACTACCCATGCCCTCCTCCATATATTACACTTGCCGCAACTCATACAACACATAGAAATTTGTCTATTTTTAACCAAATAGGCAGTCTAAAAAGAACCATTTTTTTCTTTTTAATTTTTTTGTGTTTTTTTAACTCTTTTATGTATTGTTTTGGTGTTTTAAAAAAAAAACAAAAAAAATCAACAGAATGAACTGAGAAAACTTTCCCAAACATTTTACAATTAAAAACTCATTGCACAAAAAAAAAAAAATTAACAACAGTGTTTTTTTGCAGCAACCACAACTGCATCCACAGATTGCCCTCCACAACAAAGAACTTTGTTGCACTTAATGCACTGCTGCTCAAGTCCAGTAAACTCAGGGATTATTTGGGCTCTTTGGGTCGATGCAGAAGAACCTGCCGAGGTGCTAGGCCCTGCGACCTGATCATCTTGCTGAGTTTGTTGCTGTAGCTCGCGACGATGTTGCTCTCACGCAAGATGACGTGGATGCATTGTCTGCAGGTGCTTCATCATAGATGAAGTGCCACAGGAGTATTTTTTGTCTGATTCACGAGAGAGGACCCTTTGACATAAAGTGCAGGTCACCTTGCGTGCATTAACCTTTTTTTCGCCGGCTGGAATTGAAACAAAAGTCCACATGACACTTTCATAACGCTGCTTAACTGGTTCTTCCAAATCTTCCTCTTCTCCAGGAATGTCCTGTGGTGGAATTGAAGACCCATTTTTCCAGTGGATTGAAAAAAAGGCCAAATAAATGCAATAAAGAAGAACAGAAAACACAAGTGCTGTGTCTTCTGAAGATGTTCTTGGAAGAATGAAAAATTTGGGTGGGGTCCTGCAAGTTCTAGAATAAAAAGCTTCTTAACCAATGAAATGCTTTCTTTTGAAGTCACATGGGATTCGCGCACCCAACGCGCAACCAGCACGCACCAGACGCGATTCCCGAAAAATATATTTAAAAATAATATATCTTTATTCAGTTACAAGTATACGATATTTACAAATGTGTATATTAATCTCTTGGTATAATGTATATAATAAAGTTATATATATATACTTTTAAAACTAAATAACTTGCGCTGGATTCGCGTACTTGACGCGACCCCAGAAATACGTACGTGAGGTTACCCATGACCGTCTTGACTCCCGTAACTTCATTATAAGAAGTTTAATATTCATATTATTTATGTAAATATCACTTTTATAACTCTTTCAATAAAGCATATACGATTGATTTAATAAATGAATAGTATATATCATGTATTTAAATGTTTAAAACATGAAAAATGAGAATCGCGCACCCATCGCATACCGTACGCGTATCGTGCATGACTTAACCAATATGGCAGCAGGATTCTTGGATTCGCGCACCCACCGTGACCGGTACACGATCTGTAAGCGAATCTAACTTTTAAAAAAAAATAAAAAATAATAAATGTGTAAATGCATATTTTGAAAAGGATAAAACATCACATTACCTTTATAAAAGCTTAAAAATTTAGAACAAGCGTTTTTAATCCATACTGTAAATTATACACACTGCAATTTTTAAGAAATTGTTGAACTTATAGTGCCATTGTTGTTCTACTCTAAAATTAAAAACCAAGTTACAAAAAACCAAGTTACAAAACCTTAGATTGTCACTAAAAAAGCACAGGTTTTTGGGAAATTATAGTTAGAAATTAGCATTTAAAAAACCTTAGAAATTCACTGGAAAAAACACAGGTTTCAGGGACGTTATAGTTAGTTGGACATTTCACTTACACAAAACCAGAGAAATGTGGCCGTTATAGTTAGTTGAGCTAACTATAACTCGCGCCCCCGCAATGCACTGCTGATGACGTCACATATTACATCACTCATGACGTGGTCAGTGACATGACTGATGACATCACTGATGACATCTCAAATGACATCACTGATGACATCATCCACGTGATCATCTGATGCACCTCTTCACATCCTAATATAACTTTTCTACACCCACTCTAAAATACAGACTACCATTCTCGAAACCATAGACACACCAATACCAGTTAGTACATACCCACTCACTGATTCCTAGGTCTACACACACATCTACTCACTCACCCATGCAGTCACTCAGTTCAGTTCAAATAGCTTTATCCGACAAATTAAGTCATAAAAGCGTTTGACAACAGTTAGTGAAAGTAGATAAAAACATTCACCACAATATAATACATAGCCTTAAAAATGAGTAAAATATATACAAGTTACACTAAAATCAATGTATTAAAACCAACTTTTGGACATAATGAATTATACACTTTCCAGTACAAAAAACAATCTTCCCTCTATATGCAATCGTGCATCTGTTGAGTCATCTCAATTAAAGAGTGTCATTCACTGATGTATCTATCTTAGCATGGCGTAGAAAATTACTGATATATCTATCTTAAGCATGGCGTAGGAAATTACTTCTTAGTGCCCACGACCACCCTAGATATTTTGCCATAGCTATAACTATGGCTGCTGACGTATCAGTGCGCAATATTCTTTCAGCCTCACTCGCCCTTCTGGTTCCTAAAAGCTTACAAATTGGTGACAACCAGACACGACGTGGAATATCATATCCTACACAAGCAAATAGCAAATGTGCCAGCGATGCTACTCTATCCTTGCAAAATGGACATGTTTTGTCATTAGATGCATTCCAACCAGCAGTAAATACTCTCAGAGGCAATGTGCCTACCCTAAACTGGAAATACAATTTCCAGTCAAGGGGCTTTGTGATGAGGTCCCAATAAGACTCCATCTTCGGGATGACTTTAAATTCCCAAAAAAGACCAGTCAAAGTGGAAGACTCACTTGTTCTGAGTGCATTTATTTTTCATTTATATCGCGTGACGAATCATCCCCACAGGGATCTCTCGGCGCTTTTGGCTACACAGTGCTAAAGGCTAGGACAAAATTGCGGATTTAGAACTGCCAGGTTTTTAACTGCTTCTTGAACTGCCCCAAGCTTGCACAGGCGCGTAGCTCATCCGGCAGGCGGTTCCAATGGAGCGGGGCTAGATGTGAAAAAGCGCGCCCTCCCATTTTGACTTTCCTGATTTTACAGGGACGTAGTAAATTACGATTGCTAGATCTCAATAAACGGGCAGGTATATAGGGAACTAACTTCTTCCTTAGGTAGACCGGGCCGATGCCCTGCTGTGCTTTAAACACCGATGTCAAGAGCTTAAACACTGCTCTCTTCCTCATGGGCAGCCAGTGTAGTTGTTGCAAAAGAGGACGGGAGGGGGTACGTACTGGTTTGTTGAGGACCAGTCGGGCTGCCGTATTTTGCACTACCTGTAGCCTAGGCGCAAGGTCCTCCCTAATTCCTACTAGAAGTGCGTTCCCATAGTCCAGTCTACTAACTAGTAGTGCCTGTACTAGGGTCTTTCTGGCCTCCAAAGGGATCCAAGGAAAAATCTTCCTCAGCATCCGCATGATGCCAAAGCATGTGCCCGATACTGACTTCACGTGTTCCTCCATCGAAAGCTTATTATCAAACAGGATACCCAAATTCCGTGCCTGAGTGGTTGGATTGGGTGCCTCCCCCAATTCCTCCGGCCACCAGTCCGACGACCATAATTCCGTCGCCTTTCCAAACAGAAGAATCTCCGTCTTATTGGAATTGAGCTGCAGAAAATTCTCGCTCATCCAAGCGGCAATTTTCAGCTTGCAGAATTTAAACTTTGCTCTGGCTTTTGCTGGGTCCGTCTCGATGGGGATTATCACCTGCGTGTCATCCGCATACGAGATTGTCTCAAAACCGCAAGATCTTATGATGGAGGCCAGCGGTGCCACATAGATGTTGAATAATGTGGGGCTTAATATAGAGCCCTGCGGGACCCCCTTGTCTACTGCGGTGGTCTGAGAGACAAATGTGTCTAATTGGACACATTGTGCTCTATTGTTAAGAAAGCTCTGCAGCCACATCCAAGCCAAGCCTTCGACACCAATCTCCCGCAGCCTGTCCAACAGGACACGATGAGAGATGGTGTCAAAGGCTGCCGATAGATCAAGGAGCACTAGCATGGTGGGCGTCCCTCTATCCAGTGGCATCCTGATCGTATCCATGACCTCCACCAGTGCCGCCTCCGTGCTATGGGCTGCACGGAAACCTGATTGCGAGGGGTCCAATAACCCATACTGCTCCAGATATCCCGTAAGTTGTTTGTTTACCAATGTCTCCATGACCTTCGAGCTGCAAGGGAGGAGGGAGATTGGTCTATAATTTTGAAGGTCCGCCGGGTCTGCCAGAGCCTTCTTCAGCAAAGGTTTTATATGCGCTTTTTTCCATTTCCTGGGAAATACGGCCGTAGCCAGGGAGATGTTACAAACCTCCGCTAGCGACGGAGCTAAAATTGGGGCGAGTTCAGCCATTATAAATGGCACCGCTGGGTCTGAGGGGGCACCTGATTTTGTTCGTGCCAACACTGCTGCCACTTGCTCTGTGGTAATAGCTGTGAAAGCGTCGAGTCTAGGTAGTGTGGGGTCTCTCTTCGGAGGGGCCAACCCCTTCGGTGCTGCTCCTGCCGCTAGAGAGCTGTAGATCTTGTCTACCTTATCCCTAAAATGATTTGCTATGTTATCACATAGTGTTTGTGTCAGGGGTATAGAGGGACTGTTAGCTTTAGGGTTTGTGAACTCTTTGAGTATTTTAAAGAGCTCCTTAGAAGAGTTCTTTGCCTCCCGTATTCTCGAGCCTAGATGGTCTCTTCTTGCTGAGTTACAGTTTGTTAAATAGGCTTGTGTGCATTATACTGAACCCATTCCCAATACTTCTCTTTCAAACATTTCTTGGTAGGAAAAGCAGAATTTGCCGGGTCATTCCACAGTGGGGTCATACCAATATTAGACAGAGTGTCTCTAACTGCCCGTAACCATTTTATGCAGTGAAAAGTGTCAGCCCTAATTATATCCAGAAACCCTGCTGCAAAACCAGCAAGTTCCGGTACAGTCCAAATTCTGTGCCAATATAAAAGGGGACGTAGTTTAGCTACTGCAGCAATGGGTTTCCTCCCTAAATCATACAGTAACGGACACATTGGGGTACTTTGCGGTAACCTGGTAATGTTCCTCAGAAAACTATTTTCAGAGGATGTAAGCACAGATAAATGTTCACACCCCCATAGTTCAGATCCATAAAGAGCTGAACTAATAACTTTCGTGTTATAGATCTCTAAGGCTGGACTTATGGGTTTAGTATATGAGGTGTTATATTCCAACTGTACCGCCCCTGCTAGTTGCCTGTGTTTAAGGGATGCTAATTCAATCTGATGATTCCAGTTCAGATTATTTTGGATATTGACCCCCAAATAAATGAACTCTTTAACCTGTTCTAACGGCATATCGTTCATATGTATGCCCCCCTTGAATGCCCTTTGCGTGTTAAAAGCCATCAATCTTGTTTTCGACACATTAACCTCCAATCCTCGCTGTAAGCAGAACTCCTCAAATATTTTTAGGGCCTTCCGTAGTCCGCCTGGGGTCTTGGAGATAATGAATGTGTCGTCCGCAAACAACAGTATAGGAATTTTTTCACCTGCTAGAGTTGGGGCATCCGTGGGGGTAGAGCTCATACTATTCACTATACCATTAATATATAATGAGAACTGCTTCGGGGCCATCACACATCCTTGTCCCACCCCTCTTTCCACCGGGAATGATTCAGTAACTTCATCTTGATTCCCCCATCTTATTTTAGCATTGTTATCCTCATGCAACCTAATAATAAGTGAGAAGAGTTCTGATGGCATCCCTAACTCATGTAAAACCTTCCAGAGTTTAGTACGAGGGACAAGGTCGAATGCCGATTTGAGATCAACAAATGCGGCGTACAATCTACCCTTACCCAAAGTGACTGTCTTCCAAAAAAGCAAAACAAACCTAAACACCTGATCAATAGTGCTGGTAAAAGCCCTGAACCCTGCTTGAAGGGGAGATAAGACATTGAATTCTTCAATCCAATTCTGTACTTTGTTCAGTACCAATCTCCCCATAACCTTTTGCATACAGTCAATCAAACTGATTGGCCTGTAATTCCCTAGGCATGACTTGTCCCCTTTCTTGAAAACAGGTATGATTACTGCTCCTTTCCAGGATTCTGGTATTGGGGCTCCCTGAACAATGGCGTTGGTCAGCAAAAAGATATAACGGCTCTATTTTTCTTTATCTAGAAGGAAGACATCCCCGGGTATACCATCTGGCCTGGTGCCTTGCCAGTCATAATGGATCTAAGTGCTGTGTCCACCTCGGCCCTACAAAAGGCCGTATCTTGGTATGGTATGTTGGTGAAACTCCCCACATCATCAACTGTTTTTAGGGCATATTGAGGTTTAAAATGAGTCACCCATTCTCTTTGGGATATATGATTTTGGGGCTGCTGAGCCTGCCCTCCTCTGCCCCATTTATATTCATTCCAGAATAATTTAGGATTTTTCGAGGCACAGGCCTCCCTTAGATCATGCCATCTTTTGTCATCCCAGCTTCTCTTTGCAGTGTTCTGGGTTCTTCTATAGGTGCATCTTTCTTTCCGCACTACTATGGGGTCTCCTGCCTTAATAGCTTCTCCTAGTGCGGTCCGAGCCTCTCGACATTCTTTGTTAAACCAACTCTCACCTTTCTGACACGAAACCTTTTTATTTCTCCCCTGCTTATAAAAATAAGTGCCAAGATCAGCAAAAAAAAGATTGTGGGTACTTGTTATTTGATCTAATGCATTGAAGTTTGCCACCTTTTTTCCAAGCTCAACAATGGCACTGTCCACTCCCTTATTTATACAATCTATTAGTGCCGCTAATTCAATAATTTGCGCCCATTTAAGACATCTCATATCATTAGAGGGTATGACATCATTTAAAGAATTTCCAGAACTTTGTTCGGTATGTGTCTTAAACCCCCATGAATCACTGGTCACACACAGCGGATTGTGGTCACTTTCCACCCTATCTATAACTACCATGTCGTTAAGGATATGCCATAGTTCCATGCTCAACAATACATAATCAATCATACTGGAACTAAATCCATTATTAAAGGTGTTGGCCCCAAATCTATCAGACTGTGTGCGCCCAATAACCGCCCTCAGTCCCTTTTCCATACAAATTGAGTTGATTTGAATAACCACATTGGACCACTTCCTTATGTGGACCAAATCCAACTTCGGGATACCCCAATGATTATCTACTTCTTCCACATAATTACCTCCTTCCTGGAGTAAGGGCTCAAATGTCATATTAAAGTCCCCTGCAACAATAACATTCGCGGCACACTGATGGGAATCGAGGAGAGCATCGAGAGCAACCAAGACACCCGACTTCTTCCCTCTAGTACCCCTCAAATAGACATTATAAATGTCTATGTTTTGGCGTGCACTCAAGATCAATCTGACTGCCTGGATATCTTTACTATGGATTGGAAGTTCCTGTATGTTTAGATGTAAATTTTGACGTACCCAAATAGTCAAACCACCTGACGGCCTCCCCTTGTCTCCCCTACAAGCTGGGATATAATAATTTAAGTACCCTTCACAAAAAAGAGGAATCTCTGCCCAGGTCTCTTGAAAAAGGCAGATGTCATATTCCTTTATAAATGCATGCCAATCCGGAGAGACCATCTTCTTACTCAATCCTGCGATGTTCCATGACAGTATACAGTTCTTGGCTAGTACAGTGCACGAGGGAGATAACCCATCAATTAGGGGGTCTAGCGAGCTACCCTCCTCCAAAACACCCTCTAACCGTACTGAGAAGGCCGCATTAGACATACAGGTCTGTGCCGTTTCCACTGTAGAATCTTTGGGATACAGAGAGCTATTCATCTCCTGCACTTCGCCATTTCGGGCTCTAGAAAACATGTTAGTAAAAATAGATTGTACCGTTACTGCTGTAGAATCCTTGGGGCTCGCAGAGCTCTTCCTAATGATGGAGTTAGAAATTATACATTCCTGTTTCTTTATAGCCGTAGCTTTAAACAGTCAATCATTGTTATCTAAAGTGGAGCTCCCGTATGAGCTGTAAAGCCTACCTCTAGGCAAGTAATCCCTGCTACTGCTCGGAAGAAAGCGTCTGAATTGAATTGCTGAGTGCCCAGGTGGCATGGTACGAAACTCTAGCGTGAAAAGATTTTCCACTAGGTCTGCGCTTTTCATCATAAGCTCAATACAATCAAAAGGGTGGGTAGGTGAAGATAACCTTCGAGCTGCCACTATGTGTTCCCTTATCACAGAACGACAACCCCTAACATGCCTTATCCAATGGAGTGCCTTGTTAATTACGGAGTCCCCGTTCTCTGTACCTTTACGTACATCATATTTTGGTACATTTGCCATTATGATTCTATTGGGGTTATGTGTATATGGTATGTTAGGTATACTCTTTGCCCCGGCCCCAGATTGACAAAGTCCAGGCAAAGTTCCTCGCTGCTGCTGCCCCGCAAAGCCAAAAGAATTTCTACTGGGAGATAATTGAACACTCCTTTCAACTGCCTTATTAACGCTAATGCAGTTACTTGATACATTACGAGGTATATTCAGTGACATGAACTGGGATCCTGTTTCCGCATTTAGATTAACCTTGTATAACAGAGGTAATGCCTTACTTATATTGGTACTGCTAGCTAGTGCTAAAACTGACCGAGTGCCTGTTTCAATAGCTGTGGTTGCTTCTTGTGAACACCCTGTATGATTGATGTTATTTACACTTCCATTCCTATTTTGAGGTATATCTAACACTAGTGATTTAACCATTAAGGTTAATTCCTCTATCATGCTCCTCATGGAACTCACTTCTGCTTTCAGTGACATAACCACTTCGGGCAGATTCTGATGTCCTATATCTAATCCTTTCGCTATAGCCTGGCTGTGGATAGCCTTTTTCCCCCAACACAATCACAATCTTTATTATCTAAGGCCATTAGGGGCCGAAATCTATTAGTGCACGGGACTTGGGGGTCAGCATACTCGATAATGGACGGGCATTCCATCTGGCTAGTGTTAGGATCTGTAACTCCCTCATCGTCGGTTACCCCGTCATTGCTGTTTATTGTAACTTTGGTATTTTTTTGTTTAAGAAACATATCCGGAATCGACACATTTGGAAGAATGTTCTGCTTAGGTATTTTTCCCTTACTAACTACTGATGTCAACAATGTAGGCTTTAAAATGTCCTCGCACTCACTAATTAAACTATCGATGCGGTCCATTACACTGTTACTACCTGCTGTTTTTTTAGACTTCTTAGCCTTTTTCTCCCTGTTACCCCGACCTGATCTCGCCCCACCAGTCTCCCCCCCTCTCCACACTCTTCCAATTGCTTTCTTTTCCCCATTAGACAAAATTTCAGAGTTTGCTTGGCTTCCCAGTCTAGTTTACAAAACAGACAAAAAAGAATAGAAGCACCAAATAGAGTCTATACAATCATTTTACACCAGGACTGATACCAGCCAATATAACCAGAGGTGCACTGTTCGTAGTCAGCTCTTCAGGGGATCAACAAATGTCACAGTACCGTTGATAACGCCCCTTGAATCAGTTCTGCGCCCTACTGCCAGGTGTCAAAGGGGTGGTCCTGCCCTGCCTCTTCCTGGCGCTGACGGGCGCTTTTGGCCCACCCTTGGCCCGGGCGCGGCCCACGCGCGACCCGCGCCGCGATGGTGATGTGCGCTATTTGAGCGCAATTCAGGCAGCACGCTCCTCCCTCCAGGGAGAGCGATGGATTCTGGGACTGTTAGTCCCCCGGCGACCAACCACGGGTGAGAGCAGGCAGGAAGGTGGCAGCAAACAAGCGCGTCCTGCGCCGGGATGGTGATGTGTGCTATTTGAGCGCAATTCAGGCAGCACGCTCCTCCCTCCAGGGAGAGCGATGGATTCTGGGACTGTTAGTCCCCCGGCGACCAACCACGGGTGAGAGCAGGCAGGAAGGTGGCAGCAAACAAGCGCGTCACTCATACATGCAGTCACTCATCAATACAGCCACTATAATATGCACTCATATACCCATACAGACACTCACACACCACCAGTCACCCATAGAGTTACTCACACACCTAGTCAGTCATGCAAAGAATCAATCACACTCCCATGTACTCACCTACACAGTTATACACATACCAACTCACTTATTCATACAGATACTAACACATACTTACTCTCTTATACAATCACTGACACAAGCACACACTCATCCATACAACCAATCTCATAATCACTCACTCTCACATATAGTCATTTATATACTCCAACACTCACATATACTGCCTTTCACATATGTAGTTACTCACACATGTACCACTGAGACATCCATTCACTCACCAACACACCCATACACACACTCACCCACCCATACAGCCCCTCACAGATGCACTCTTGACCCAATACACCCAGTGAATCAAGCACTCACACATCCATGCACGGAGTCACACACCACCCACCCACACAGACACTCAGGTACCCATACAGGTACTCAGACAACCAATCAATAACCCCTATAGACACTCATGTAGCTACTCACCAACCCATGCAGCTGCTTACACACCAACTGACAGACTGATACAGACATTCACACAGATTAGTCGCTAAACCATGCATTCAATAAGACACGTTTAATCACTCACTTATACAGTCAGTCAAGCACCTACTAAATCATCCACTCAGACACTCATACACCCACTCATTCTTCAATACACCTTGGCGTATATATATATAAAACATATTTAGACTTTTCAAAAACACACAGTCACTGGATGATGTCATGAGTGATGTCATTTGAGATGTCATGAGTGATGTCATGAGTGATGTCACTGACCATGTCATGAGTGATGTAATATGTGACACCTGCAAAAGAAACAATTGATGGACGGACTGCTGGACAATGTAAACATTCACCCCCATCACAAGGATCTGGGTTTAATCCATCATTCTTTTGCTCACCACACCACCCCAGTTTGGACCCAGCCATATGCAAATCAGTCTTGACCCTGTTCCTTGTGGGAACAGTCCAGCCCGAACTGCCAAGCCAGCAGCTTATACAAAAACAGACAGACTGATACAGACATTCACACAGTTTAGTCACTAACCCATGCATTCAGTAAGACACGTTTAATCACTCACTTAAACAGTCAGTCATGCACCTACTAAATCCTCCATCCAGACACTTATACACCCACTCATTCTTCAATACACCTTAGCATATATATAATACATATTTAAACTTTAAAGAAAAACACAGTCACTGGATGATGTCATCAGTGATGTCATTTGAGATGTCATCAGTGATGTCATCAGTGATGTCACTGACCATGTCATGCAGTGCATTGCGGGTGCGTGAGTTATAGTTAGCTGAACTAACTATAACGGGGGAATTTCTATGGTTTTGTACGAGTGCAATGTCCAACTAACTATAACTGTCCCTAAAACCTATGGTTTTTTCAGTGAATTTCTATGGTTTTTTAAATGCTAATTTCTAACTATAACGTGCCTGAAACCTATGTTTTTTTCAGTGAATTTCAATGGTTTTTTAAATGCTAATTTCTAACTATAACATACCCGTCGCGTTTCCAGAGTGGTGGAGAAAGGTGAGCTTGGCCTCCGAAACACATTCTTAGCAATCCCACTGTGTGGGATTTACTGGAGGTAACAGGAGGAGTACTCAGCCCCCAACGTCAACCTTGGGGGCCAACTATCCCTTTTATTACCACCAGTAAGTCCCACACAGAAGGATCGCTAACTTATTATATCAGACCTGCCCCCTCCCTCCACCACTGTGCAAACGTGCCCCCTAGCACGTTGTAAGTTGGGGGATTAAATCCCCTTGAATCCTGAGGGTCCCTGAGGGCCAACTAGCCCACCAGGTACCTCCAGTAAGCGCCACAGAGCTGCTTTGCAGAGAGGTTGTCCAAGGCCACGCCCCTTTTTACACCTCTCTGCAACGCAGCTCTGTGTCGCTTACTGGAGGTACCTGGTGGGCTAGTTGGACCCAAGGGACCCTCAGGATTCAAGGGGACTTAATCCCCCAACTTACAACGCACCAGAGGGCCGTTTGCACAGTGGTGAAGGGTGAGGGTCCCTGGGGTCCAACTAGCCCACCAGGTACCTCCAGTAAGCACCACAGAGCTGCGTTGCAGAGAGGTGTAAAAAGGGGCGTGGCCTCGGACCACCTCTCTGCAACACAGCTCTGTGGTGCATACTGGAGGTACCTGGTGGGCTAGTTGGCCCCCAGGGACCCCCAGTATTCAAGGGGAATTAATTCCCCAACTTACAACGCGCCACGGAGCGCGTTTGCAGAGTGATGCACTGAGGGGGCCCGGGGCAGAGTGGGGGGGTGGGACCCCCCCACGCATTTTTCTTTCAAAAGCCCCGGGGAGGAGGCAGTCCCCGGGGCTGCGGGGGGGCCGCGTGCAGGGCCGGACTGGCCGTAGCAGGCACCGGGTGTTTCCCCGGTGGGCCGCTAGGGTGGGGGCTGGTTTTGGGCCCCTGGGGGGCCATTTTTTTACCAGGGGTCGGCAATATCGGTCCCCTGTAACAAAATTGGCCAAAACCGGCGCTCGCAAACTGCTCGCTGCACCCCCCTCACCCCAGGGGGGCCGGCCGAGCAGTTTGCCAGGGCCGATTTCGGTTGCCAGTCCGGCCCTGGCCGTGTGCCCCCGCATACAATTAAAAAAGCCTGGGGAGTTGGCGGTCCCCGGGGCTGCGGGGGGGCTGCGTGCCCCCACAAATAATCAGCCCCGGGGAGGTGACGGTCCCCCGCTATTATTATTTGGGCAATGCCCCCGGGACCTGGCCCACCCGGGGGCCTCATTTAAATGAAGCGCGGGAGCCTGCGCTTCATTTCTTTTTATAATTTTGGCGGGATTCGCGACCCCAATGCGAATTCTGCCAAAATTATTAAAAAAAATGTTTTTTTTGCCCCTGGGGTCCTTGTGGGACCCCCTGAGCAGGCCTAGGGGGTCAGGGTGTTTCTACCCTGCCCCCTTTTCTTGTTTTTTAACCTTTTTTTTACTGTTCTCTTGTGACTCGGTTCTACAAGATGGCTGCCAACACTTCCTGGTTTGGAGTGTTGGCAGCCAATCAGAGTGAAGCTCGTGCTCGGGAGGGTTCGTGAATCCACCGCGGCCATAGATATCGAAACTTTTTCATTTTCTAATTTCCCAGGAACTACTGAATTGATTTACACCGTTTAACAAAAAGGGATCTTTCTGAACCAAGACCTACCTTTTTGCCAAATTTGGTGTAATTCCGTTCAGCAGTTCGGGCTGTAGCTTTGTCTAAAGTTTCCTATGGAAAATAACATAGGGAAAACGCATTTAGGGACCCCCCTTTTTTCTCGGCCCTCGCTTGACGAATCACCCCAAAATGTTCAAGACAGGAGCTGACCAGAGTGCCCCACTAGTTTTGAAATTTCGCGAAGATTCGTCAAACGACGCCAAAGTTATTGGGAAAACAAAAAAAGCTTTTCCTATGGAAACTAGGTCTTACCTATAACTACCTACTGGCGACCGCCAGTAGGTAATATATATATATATATATATATATATATATATATATATATATATATATATATATATATATATATGTATATATTATCTACTGGCAGTCGCCAGTAGGTAGTTATAGTTAGGACCTTGTTTCTATTCAAAAAGCATTTTTTCTTTTGCCAAAATCTTTGGCGCCATTTGACGAATCTTCACGACATTTTCAAAACTAATGGTTCACTCAGGTCAGCTCCTGTCTTGAAAGTTTCGGGGTGATTCGTCAAGCGGGGGCCAAGAAATAAGGGGGGTCCCAAAACGTGTTTTCCCCATGTTAATTTTCATAGGAACTTTAGACACAGCTACAGCCTGAACTGCTGAACGGAATTATACCAAATTTGTCAAAAGGTAGCTCTTGGTTCAGAAAGCGACCTTTCTTTTAAATGGTGTAAATCCGTTCAGTAGTTGCTGAGAAATTCAAAAAATAAAAATGTATATATCTGAGCACCGAGGAGGATTCACGAACCCTCCCGAGCACGAGCTTCATTCTGATTGGCTGCCAACACTCCAAACCAGAATGTGTTGGCAGCCATCTTGTGACTCGGTAACCGAGTCACAAGAAAACAGTAAAAAAAATTATACAAAACAAGAAAAGGGGGCAGGGTAGAAACATCCTGAACCCCTAGGCCTGCTCAGGGCCCAAAAAAGCACTTTAAAAAAAAAAGTAAATCGGCCGAATTTGCGCTTCATTTTCTATAAGCCCCCGGGTGGGCCAGGTCCCGGGGGCAGTGCCCAATTAATTAGTGCGGGCCTGCGGGCCCCCCATTGCCCTGGGGACCGCCACCTCCCCGGGGCTTGTGTAATTAGGGGTGGGGGGCCTTCCAGACCCCACAAGCCCCGGGGACCGCCACCTTCCCCAGGCTTTATTTAATTATGCACGGGGGCATGCGGCCCCCCTGCTGCCCGGGGACCACCACCTCCCCAGGGCTTTGTTTAATTGTGGGTGGGGGCCTCACGGGCCCCCCCAAGCACCGCCCTGGGGACTGCCACCTCCTAGGGGCTTTGTTTAATTATGGGTGGGGGGCCTCATGGGCCCCCCAAGCCCTGGGGGCCGCCACCTCCCCGGGGCTTAAATATTATTAAATGAAGTATGGGGGCTCCTGCCCCTCCCCACACTGCCCCGGGACCACCACCTCCCCAGGGCAAACTTTAAATTAAGGGTGGGGGTCCGTTGTGGACCCCCGGGGACCACCACCTCCCCGGGGCTTCAATCATGATGGGAAGGGGGCCGCGTGGCCCTCCTCCTGGAGCCCTCGACAGCCCTGGGGACTGCCACCCCCCAGGGCCGGCTTTGGCAATGTCCCGGGGTGCCCACCCCCGGGACATTGCCGTTTGCTATGGCAGGGCGGGAGCACAGCCCTGCCATAGCAAACACTGCTTTGCTTCTTGGAAGCGAGAGCAGAAAACCTGCTCTCGCTTCCAAGAAGCAAGTAGAATTGCTTTTGGGCATGGGGAGCTGCATGTTAGCAGCTCCGCTTGTCCAAAAGCAATGCAGGCTCCCGCAGGAGGCGGGGAGCCAGCAGGGACCATGGGGGCATTGGGGCTCCCCCCACGATCCCCAACTTGAGGGGCAGCCCTGGGGGCTGGGGTCCCCGGGGTCAGAAGTGGACCGGGAGAGGGCCACTCGGCCACCCTCCCCTTTATAAAAAAATAAATAAAGGAAGGCCGGCCCGGGGGATGGGGTCCCCGGGGCCATAATTGGCTGGCCATAATCCAGGCTGGCCAGGCCCCGGGGAATGGGGTCCCCGGGGCTAGAAGTGGCCAAGGGAAGGGGGCCACGCGGCCCCCATCCCGTACTTAAAAAAATAGAAAAGAGGCAATGCCCCGGGGGATGGGGTCCCTAGGGCCATTATTGGACTCAGGAGGGGTGCCACGCGGCCTCCCTCCAAAATAAAAAAAAACAAAATGCTGGCCAGGTCCCGGGGAGGGGATTGGCCCTGGGAAGGGAGGCCACGCGGCCCACCTCCCGTTTTTGTATTAAAAGAAAAATGCCCAGGCCCTGGGGGATGGGGTCCCCAGGGCCCAAAAATACTAAAAGAAGGGGGGCCACACAGCCCCCCTTCTAAAAATATTTTAAAAAAAGAAAAGCCGGCATCTCGCGGGAGTCCCCACCCCCTCCCTGCACCACTCTACAAATGCACCCCCTGGCGCGTTCTAAGTTGGGGGATTAAGTCCCTTTCATTCCTGAGGGTCCCTGGGGGCCAACTAGCCCACCAGGTACCTCCAGTAAGCCCCACACAGTGGGATTGCTGAGAGGTGGTCCGAGGCCACACAACTTTTTACACCACTCTCCAAATGCACCTCTTGGTGCACTGCTGGTGGGGCGATGAGGTCCTCTTGTGTCCTGAGGACCTCAGGACACAAGTGGACTTCATCCCCCGAGCAGCAGTGCGCCAGGAGCTGCGTTTGCAGAGTGGTGCAAAAAGGGGGCGTGGCCTTTGAGCACTCTTAACAATCCAGCTGTATGGGGCTTTCTGGAGGTAACAGGAGGGCTAATTGGCCCCAGGGGCCCTCAGGAGGAAAGGGGACTTCATCCCCCAACCAAGAGCTCGCCAGGAGGTGTGTTTGCAGAGTGCTGGAGAAAGGGGGCGTGGCCTGTGTCCACCTCTCAGCAATCCCACTGTGTGGGGATTTCTGGAGGTAAGAGGTAGGCTAGTTGGCCCCTAAGGACCCCCTGCAGCAAAGGGGACTTCAATCCCCATCCAAGAGCGCGCCAGGGAGCGCGTTTGCAGAGTGGTGGGCAAAGGGGGCGTGGCCTGCTATGAGAACTTAGCAATCCTGCTGTGTGGGACTTACTGGAGGTAATAGGAGGGGTAGTTGGCCCCTAAGGATGTCCTTGGGGGCCAACTACCCCTCTTGTTACCTCCAGTAAGTCCCACACAGTGGGATTGCTATGACGTCTTCGGAGGCCACGCCCCCTTTCTCTGCAAATGTGCCTCCTGGCAGACTACGGGATGGGGATGAAGTCCACTTTACTCCTGAGGGACTTTGGGGGCCAAGAAGCCCTCCTGGTACCTCCTTTAAGTCCTTTGCAGCGGACTTCCTGAGCGCTGGTCAGAGGCCCAGCACCCTTTTTCCACCAATCTGCAAACGCGACTACTAGTTAAAGAAGCATTTGCAATGTAATAGGTTTCGCATTTGCGAGAGTTAGAGCTATTGGCGTTGTAAATGTAAACATTTTTTAATAATGTTTTTTGGTGTAGAGTGGATGTACGTTGTGTGTAGTGGAATTATGTGGTATGTTGTGCAGTGAAATTATGTGAATAGAAAGTATGTGGTATTTAGTGTATAGGAATTATGTGGAGTGGGATTATGTGTATTGGAGAGTAATTATGTGGTATTGTAGTCTGTGTTGTGGAGTGGTAACCTCAGGTTTAGTCTTCCTCGTTTCTATAGAAGCTAAACTATAAACTCAATGAGACACAAAAAAGAAGGAACCACTGAGGAGCACTTCTGGACCTAGTCGGAGGTATGAGCAGGGCCACTGGAATTATGTGACTGTTCGGCTGCACCAATTTTCACATAATTAAACATTTTCCGCATTTGCCAAGCATTCCATCATCTGCTGCCTAATCTGCAGATTTGAAGAAAAAAAGCCTTGTTTCTAGCTCAAATGGCTCAAATGTTCCCAAAAATGCAGCTTCATGTGTTACAGCATGGTGGAAGGCCCTTTGCAAAGCTGGAATGGTCACGTGTTACTTATTGCTAAATGTAGGTGTTTAATTGGTACTAATGGTGCACAAACCTCTCTTCTTTCTGTGCCTCTCTTGCCTCTTTCTGCATTTCTCTTGCATCTTTCTGCACCTTTCTTCCTATTTCTGCACCTCACTGTCTTCTTTCTGCACTTCACTTGCCTCTTTCTACACCTCTCTTGCCTCTTTCTGCTCCTATCTTGCCTTTTGTGCATTTCTCTTGCCTGTTTCTGCACTTCCCTTGCCTCTTTCTGTACCTCTCTTGCCTCTTTCTGCACCTCAACTGCCTCTTTCTGCACTTCTCTTGCCTCTTTCTACACGTATCTTGCCTCTTTCTATATCTCTCTTGCCTCTTTCTGTACCTCACTTGCCACTTTCTGCTCTTCTCTTGCCTCTTTCTGAACCTCACTCTCTTCTTTCTGCACCTCTCTTGCCTCTTCCTGCACCTCACTTGCTTCTTTCTGCATCTCTCTTGCCTCTTTCTGCACCTTTATTGCCTCTTTCTGCAACTCTTTTTTATTTTTTTATTTATTTTTATTTATTTGATCGTTAGCAAATGTCATGGCAAATAACATACATAGAGATTCATTAGGAAAAGAGACAATAATACAAAAACATAACCAAAACACATAACATAAGCTTTGAGATCCGTCGTGGAGCCTAAAAAAAAACAGAAATGAAGAGCACGATAGGACATGTACCTATATACCTATGCGACCAACAATCGACCGATCCCATCTGTAACAATTATCATTGAAACCATTCCTTGATAGGGGCCCACATTTTAATACCCATCTCCCGCCTCCTTTTCCCCCTTAAGAGGTACACAGACGAATCCATATTATACAGTGCCAACATCCTAGATCTCCAATTAAAAAAGGTGGGAGCTTCCGGGCCTATCCATTGTGACGTAATGCACAGCCGAGCCATCGCCATTGCTATAAACAAAAAGGTGGCAGTGTATCTGGGTCTTCCGACCATCCCGGTATCCTCATAACCCATTATTACCAACTCTGGGGAAATTACGACTGGGATTTTTAGCGCTGTATTTATAAAATACTCAATTTCATGAAAAAATTCCCCCAGGCTTGGGCATAGATAAAACATATGGATCGCATCAGCCGCTTGAAACCCACACCTGCCACATCTATCACCCTTCCGCCCCCCCCACTTAGCAATCTTCGCAGGTGTCTAGTACAAATCAAACACCGCCATATAACATTGAGTCCGAAGGCTGCCAGAGATTAAGATCTGGCTTGCTAATTCTAAGATGTAACCAATATCGACCCCCTTCTTACCAAGTTTTCTCTCCCACTTGATGTTCTGATCATCGATATCATCCGGGAAACGAGACAGAAGATATTGATAAATTATGCCTATTCTCACTTTCCTTCGGCCCAATTCAACTATAGAAATCTTTTCAAACACAGAAGTAGCCCCACTTCGTTGTCTATCAAAAAAAACTCCTAATCTGAAGATATTTAAAAAAAGTCGTAATTATTTAGCTGAAACATCTCCCTTAAAAAGGAAAAGGATGCCATTTGCCCTTACTGACACAAATCACCAATAACCTTCAAACCCACCCGCTGCCATCTGAAGATAACCTGATCCTGAAAAATCGATGGCAAAATACCAGCAGCCGAAAACGGCGTATAAGCATTGATTTTCGGGATTTCCCATTTACGCCGAATTTTCCGCCAAATCGAGTACGCAGCGCTAATTACTTTAAACCTCGTTTTCTTAAAATAACTTGGTTCCAATATCCGAACTAGAATGCCCTTTGCCGCCTCCCCCAGACCTATTTCATAAATAGTCAGTCTGTTAGCCAACGGGACCTCAGCCCTATCCCCTACTAAGAGTACTTCAAAATGTTGCAGCATGGATGACCAGTAGTACAGCAAAATATTGGGAACCGCCCAGCCACCCCGGTCCCTAGGAAGACACATCCATTTGGCAGCTCTGCGCGATCGGCGATAGCCCCAGAGAAATCTAGAGCATATCCTCTCAGCCCTAACCAGGCATTCTTGAGGAAACTCTAGGGGGATAGTTCTGAATAAATACATAAACTTTGGAAGAACCAGCATTTTAAGTATATTACAACGGCCGTATAGCGTAAGATGCAGATGGTCTAGTCTTTCTAGTTTAGTATTATAGATTCGATCACTGGTAAGATGTTCAGGTCGGGGATACTATCAACTGAGGCAGTGATTTTAACCCCCAAATATGTTGCTTCAGTAACAGCAGGGACATCGGCAGGACACAGAAACGCTGAATGTAGGATCTGGGTCTTCTCGATATTCAATTTATACCCTGATGTTAAGCCAAATTGCTCTGCGAGAGTCTTTAAGGTCGCAAAGGCCAAAGCAACATCCCTAGTTAAGACCACAATATCGTCAGCATAAGCTAGCGTTTTATAGTCTGTATCATTGACCCTAATCGGCAGAATATTTTGATTCCCTTCAATTTTACTGAGAAAAGGGTCAATGTACAGAGCAAAAATCAAGGGCGAACACGGACACCCTTGTCTAGTGCTCCTGCTAATGTTAAATGTCCCTGTTTCCTGACCTGAAATACGGATTGTTGCGTCTGGGGAGATATACAACGCCTGTAGTGCCTGAATAAATTCAGTACTGATCCCTTTTCAGCGAAGCACTGCCCACAGAAATCGCCAGGAGACCCTGTCGAACGCTTTCTCGGCGTCCAACAGGATCACCCCCAAGGGCGACTCTGTGGTCTGCGCCCAATCCAACAAAGCAATGACCCGTCTAACGTGGTCAGCCGTGTCCCTTCCAGGAATAAACCCATGTTGACGTATGGACACCAGCGAAGTGATGACTTTCGCGAGTCTAGTGGCTAGGATTTTTGAGTAAACCTTGCTATCCGTATTAATAAGTGAGATAGGGCGATAGGAGGAGGGATTTAGCTCAGGCTTATCTTTTTCTTAAAAAGAACAATGGTTGTTCGCCTCCAGGATTCGGGTATAACACCCCTTTGTGCCTCCCGAAATACAGATAAAGCATCCTGTCGGATTTCTTGAGAGAAAGCCCTATAAAATTCTAACGGGATAGCGTCAGGGCCAGCGGCCTTTCCATTAGCCAAAGATTTTATGGCCATTTCCACCTCTTCCCATGTAACTGGTACTGAGAGAGCCACATTCTGTTCTGCTGTAATTTTAGTAGTATCAATGTCTTGCAGGAACCCCTCCGTCCAAGACTCACTAGATATCATAGTCCTTTCCTCCGTATATAGCTGGGTGTAAAATGTTTCAAACACCTTCAAGACCCCCTCCTGTGTATCCTGAATCTGACCATACTGATCTTGGACTCTGAGAATTCTATTTGCTACATTTCTCTGCTGTAACCGTTTAGCGAGAACTCTACCAGAGTTTTCCCCAAATTCATACATCATAGTACGATATTGCATATACTTTGCGGCCAAGTCTTCCCCAAAGTGTTTTAATAATTTGGATTTGATAACGGCCACCGCTTGTTGACTTTGATCAGTATCGTGACCATCCTTAATATTCTGCATTAGCTCCAGCTCTGCTACCCGTAATTGCTCAATACGCCCCTTAGTCTGCTCCTGAACAGTCTTCCAACGATAGGCAGCAAAGCTCTTAGTCTCGCCCCGTACTGCAGCTTTGAATGTATCCCACATTATACAATCTGAAGCGATCTTTCTGTTAATGCTTAAAAATTCCGTTATCCATTTAGACATATGGTCCCGATAGGCTTGATCCAGCAGTAATTTCCTTTCAAATGTCCATGGCCTTGGAACCCTATCCATATGCCCCCAGAGACATTCTACTATCAACGAATTATGGTCAGATAATATTCTTGGGGGAATTTCAATAGAGATTCCCTCTACCAGCTGGTCAGACATAAAAAAATAGCCCAGACGGACCATTTTATTGTGGGGGGCAGAATAATACGTGAAGCCGTAATCATCTTTTTTATGCCTAAACCAGGCGTCCACTAATCTGTGTTCACATACTAGAGTTCGAAGAGCCTTAAAAACTCTCGGTTTCCTCCCCAGATATTCTTGGTTACTTAAAAGATTAAAGTTGCCTGCCAAATGAATATTTAAATCCCCACAAATAATCAGTGGATGCGGCCACAATGCTAGCTCAACATTTAAGAATTTCATAACCTCTGGGTCATCTAAATTTGAGCCATAAATCGAACAGATAGACATAGGCCTATTATTAATCATAATTTCAGCCACTACCCATCGACCCGCTCTATCCTCTTTCACTTTTTTACAGATCCCAGCTCCCCGCCATACCAAAATGGCCACACCTCTGATCATAGATGATTGTCTTGTACAGGCTACTAAGTCAAAGCCTAGCCCTTTCAGACACTCCCGCTTCCCCCACAGGATGTGTGTTTCTTGTAAACACAAAACATCCACCTGCATGGTTTGTAAAACTTTACATAGGAGCCCCCGCTTCTTGCCATCATTTAGGCCACAGACGTTCCAGGTACAGATACGCAACCTATCCCTCATTATTTAATAAAGACATAGATCCTAAACACAACTCAACAAATAGTGATAATATGTTAACACCACCATTTTTACTCATTATCTCCGTTCCAATACCAAGATTCACATTACAATTGCCATGACTACAATTAAAGACCAAAACCCAGCATGCCCACCAAGCCCCAACCCCCTTGACCCCCACCCACCCCCACCCCTTACCCCAACCCAACCCCCCACCCACCCCAACACTCCTCCCGCCTTGTGAGGCAACAGAACCGAGGTCCTTGTGATGGTATAAACTGGCTACCCCCGCTCTCCCCTGGATTCTTCCTCCCATTTTTTACCGAGGAGGGGATCTGAGCTACTACAAGCCAATATAGTACTTAGAAAAAAGACCATTTACATTAGCTCACCCCCCCACCTCCTTAACTAAACTATGATAATCCCAATGATGGAAAAAAAGGTTGATTCATTTGCACTTTCTAAATTGAATTCAAAAGTTCCTTTGCCTGCATTTCAGACAAAAAAAATCTTGTCTGTCCCTGAAATATTATTTTCAACTTAGAGGGATAGAGCAAAAAGGCTTGCGCCCCTTTTGCTTGAAATGCTGCAATTAGCTGGCGGAGCTGCCACCTCCGCTCAACTGTTGCCTGACAGAAATCGGGTCTGACAAAAAACTCACAGTCCTTCCCTACTCTCTTCCTGTCTGGCCTTGCTAGATCGTAGACTCCTTCTCTGGCTAAAAAATTGTTTAGACAGATTAGTATCGCCCCAGGTTTATCCATGGCTGAGCCCGACTTCTGCCTTAACTTGAAGGGAAACCTGTGTGCTTGCTGCACCTCTGCCTGCCAGTCCCACTGCTTCAAGTCCGGAAACGCTTCGGAAAATAGTTCTACAACAAACTGTTGGGCATCCGAGCCCTCCTTGCCTTCCGGAATTCCTAAGATTCGTAAGTTATTCCTCCTGGCGCGATTCTCCAAGTCCGTCAGTTTCCACATCATATCATCCCTTTGTGCTTTAATCGAGTCCGTAAGGCCTTTCTGTACTGCAAGATCATCTTCTAATGTAGAGATCCTCTCTTCAGCCTCAACAATCCTAGCTGCTATATCCGAACACGTTTTGGCCACTCTCCGAATCGAATTTTGCATCTTACGACACGCACCCTGTGTACGATAGCTTTCCTGACGTGTCTCTTCCCGATGCGCCATAATAATCTGATAAATGGTGGACAATGTTATCTCTGAGGGGGGTCCCTGAGTGACATCTAAACCACTAGTATCAACCACGACGGCACTCCCGATAGTTCCAGGCTGAGTTGAAAAGGAATAATCCCATGCCATTGATCCCATTATCCCAGAGGCCTTGTTTGTCATGAGACCCCCATTAACTCTCTGTGCTTCTTGAGCTTGCGAACCGTTCCCTCAACTCGCAGCGATACTTCGCCCGTTTGCCCTTCTCCAAACCGCCATTCAGCGAGATCGCTGTCATCATCCGTCCACTCCTTCTCCGGACCTTCATCCTCCGATGATCCCGAGGGGTCTGACATTGAATAAAATTTGTCTCCCCCTTCAAGCTCCTTTACGAGCCCGCTAACATCGCCAAAATCCCTTGAGCCAGCCTCTTGAACTTCTGTTCTTGTAAGATCATCCCCCTTATGAGCGATTTACCATTTTGTTGATCTCCTATGACCTGGACTTCAGACTGAGGGACTACAATTCCCATAATTCCACTGCTCGGGGGAGCCACCATAGTCCTGGATTCGCTTTTACCATCCAAATCGGCCTCGAGCATACTTTTACTTCCCCAACAAGCGTTATGTCATTAGCTGCCAAGCCCCCATTATGAACCAGCGATCTGGCCCGAGCCAGCTCTTTGAGCTGAAACTCATTTTGATTGCGGACGGACACTCGCTGACTCCCGTCAGACACACTCAAGGTGGAGACAGTACCTGTATTCGTCTTTCCTTCCTCTGCATCCAGATGGCTTGGGGATTTGTTAGCCGATACTAACTCCTGCTTGCTCCCTCCCCCGCTCGTGAAAGGCTCAGCTCTTTTAATTTTCCCAACCTGCACCTTGAAGAGTGAGGGGAGCGTCTGCTTCCGTTTGCCCGCTCCTGCAGCCATCTTCTAGGGGTGTCCGCCGGCTCCAGTCACTATCTCTGCTGTCCCACGATTGAGTTGGGGTTCTCTTTCCCCGCTGGCGCCTTTCCCGGGGCTGGCAGACTGCGCGAGCAGAGTACGAGTCTTTTGACTCCTTGAAGGTGCTTTCGGCGCCATAGCACAATGCAGCCGTAGAAGTGCTCCTGAGAAGCCCACGCAGATCTGAAGAAATCCCAACCAGGCTGTGCTGCTAGGTAAGTCTCGTCGCAGCTGTATCAATCACCAGAGCATATCGGTCGGTTTCAAATTATACGGATTTTCTGCCGCTTTTGACTTATTCCATCAAGTCAGTAGGTGAACTTGGGAGGAATTGTCCAGGAGAGAACCCGAACGCCAGCTCACACAGCCGAGTGACCGGCTGCCATCTTGCCTCGGCCTCGTTCTGCAACTCTGTTGCCTCTTTCTGCACCTATCTTGCCTCTTTCTGCACCCTTCTTGTCTCTTTCAGCACCTCTGTTGCTTCTTTCTGCACTTCTCTTCCTTATTTCTGCACCCCTCTTGCCTCTTTCTGTACTTGTCTTGCCTCTTTGTGCACCTCTCCTACCTTTTTCTGCACCCCTCTTGCCTCTTTTTGCACCTCTGTTGGTTCTTTCTGCACTGCTCTTGCTTCTTTCTGCACCTTATTTGCCTCTTTCTGCACTTCTCTTGCTTCTTTCTATACCTCTGTTGCTTCTATCAGCAATTCTCTTGCCTATTTCTGCACTTCTCTTCCTTCTTTCTGCACCCCTCCTGCCTCTTTCTGTACTTGTCTTGCCTCTTTGTGCACCTCTCCTACCTTTTTCTGCACCCCTCTTGCCTCTTTGCCCCTCTGTTGGTTCTTTCTGCACTTCTCTTGCTTGTGGTCACATTTTCAACAAAGCACTGAATACAACGTGCAGTGTCAAGCATATTTAAATGAACCAGACCGTCAAACGACACCCAAGGCCTGGCCCGAAACTAATTCCGCCGCCTCTAGGAAATCAGGGACAGACCAACTGCAGAGTCATGCATGCCTAAATGAACCAGACTGTCAAACGACACCCAAGGCCTGGCCCGAAATTAGTTTTACTGTCTCAAGGAATCCAGGGACAGACCAAATAACTGAGGTCCAACAAACGGCCCAAATTAACGCCATCAAAAGGCAGATAGGAAAGGGGAGAAGAGAAGGCGCTCCTGGCCCAAACGGAATTCCACCAGTACTTTACAAACAGGAGGTAACTTTTTGGGCAGAAGCACTGGGTCCACTCTTCAGAGAAATTGGAACGTTGAACATCTTGCCTAGCTCATGGCAAGGCTCAATTATTTCCCCAATCCATAAATCTGGCGACAAGTCAGAACCACAAAATTACCGATTAGTGGCTCTATTAGATAACGAAGCAACATTTTTTGCAGGCTTGTTATTGGAGGACCTCCAGGCATGGGTGAAAGAAAAATCTGCAATTCCTCTTCAACAGACCGGCTTCACAAAATCAGTCGGGACAACAACTAATATATTAAGCATGGCTATGCTTATGGACAAGGCCGAGGTTACACGGACGTCTCTATACCTTTGCTTTATCGACTACAAGGCCGCTTTTGATCATGTTAACCGTGTTAGACTTTGGTCCAAATTACATCATTGGGGGCTCCCCAGCCCCTACTTAATCTGATCATAAATCTGCATACGGACACGTGGTTACAGGTGAAGCTGGGTAATGGAACCTTTTGTCAAGACATATTCCCACGGAAAAAGGCCTGAAACAGGGTTGTGTTTTAGCACCCACCCTCTTTAATCTGTATATAGCCGATCTAGTTCCGCTCTTAATCAGCTGCAATTCACATGCTCCGAAATTAGGTGACACGGCATTACCCTGCCTACTTTATGCAGACGACATAGTCCTGATCAGCAAAACAAAAATAGGGTTACAACATCTAATAAACACAACGCAGGACTTCTCCCAAGCAAATGATCTATCGATCAATTTGGATAAAACAAGAACAATGACAATTGGGAAAAAAAGGCGACAAACTGCAGCCTGGTTTTGGGGAGAGACCAGAATAGAGGACACAACAGAATATAAATATCTTGGTGTGAAGATGGATACTAGCGGCCATTTCCTGGCACAGAAGAACAGTATAAGGCGAAAAGGTTTAATAATCGCAATCTCCCTAAAAAGATTAAACTCTAAATTATCTGGCCCATCGATCCGGCCACTGGCAGAGGTGGTTCGAGCTAAACTCTTACCAACAATCATCTATGGCAGCGAGGTACAGAAAGGTAGGGATGCGCAAATACTCGATGCCACAGTAACAATGGCATACAGGATCATTTTTGGGTTGCCGAAATACACTTCACCCGCGCAAATTAGACTTGAGTTTGGCGTCTTAAAACAATCAATTGCCAGACAAGGGGCCTTCATTACTGCTTGGGATAAAGTGCGAAAAACACCGCGGGGAACGTTGAATGAACAGCTGTGGAAAGAGCTACAATTGCACACTACATCACCAGCTGCGAAATATCTATATAGCAGTATACACAAATTAGGGCTAAACCAACTCTGGGAAACATCCACAACTACACTAATACTCAAAAAACAGTGTGGAAGACAGTGAAACTACTCTCATGGCTGGAGGACAAGGCTGCACTTTCAAAGAGAGCCCATGGATGGATGATCTTGAATACATACACGAAGCCGGGTGCCCAAGCTTACTTCAATCTGGGATATAACAAAAATATAAAAACTGCATTTAGGAAATATAGATTTGGCCTGCTCCCCTGCGCGCAGCATCTTCCACCATGGCTACGCAATAAAGCAGGTTCTGCGTGCCGTCTATGTGGTACAGCTCGGGAAGACCTGCTGCACTTACTATGCTCCTGTAAAGAACTCCTCAAAGAACGAAAGAAACTGTTGAAACAACTGTTTAATCAACGAGGGATTCGAACAAGGAAGCAAGCCCTGCTGGCATGCTTTGCACCTAGCGATCCACAATTGAACTGTAGAGCAGTAAAGTTTCTGAGACGGTGCGGAAGCAAAATGTCAGAAATGGAGATATTAAGAACCCAGCCAGAAACAACATAAGCTAACGCGCAAGTCAGCCTGAAGTCATTTTTTACATAATCAAGTACAAAATTGACAACTTATTATGCTGCTATAGCTGTTCAAAAGCAGCGGTTTTAAGACATGAGTGTTATGAAGGAATACGTTTTATGTATGTAAATGACAGTTTTTTTTTTAATTGAATATATTCTTCTTTTGTATTGCAACGGTTTTAATTAACTATGCAAATAAAATTTACTTACTCTTGCTTCTTTCTGCACCTTACTTGCCTCTTTCTGAACTTCTCTTGCTTCTTTCTATACCTCTGTTGCTTCTTTCAGCAATTCTCTTGCCTCTTTCTGCACTTCTCTTCCTTCTTTCTGTACCCCTCCTGCCTCTTTCTGTACCTTTCTTGCCTCTTTGTGCACCTCTCCTACCTCTTTCTGCACCCCTCTTGCCTCTTTTTGCACCTCTGTTGGTTCTTTCTGCACTGCTCTTGCTTCTTTCTGCACCTCACTTGCCTCTTTTTGCACTTCTCTTGCTTCTTTCTACACCTCTGTTGCTTCTTTCAGCAATTCTCTTGCCTCTTTCTACACTTCTCTTGCTTGTTTCTGCACTTCTCTTGCGTCTTCCTGCACCTCTGTTGCCTCTTTCTGTACTTCACTTGCTTCTTTCTGCACCCCTCTTGCCTCTTTCTGCACCCCTCTTCCCTCTTTCTGCACCTCCCTTGCCTCTTTTTTGCACCCTTGTTCCTTCTTTCTGTACCTTTCCTGCCTGTTTCTGCACCTCTCTTGCTTCTTTCTTTACCTCTGTTGCTTCTTTCTGTACTTCTCTTGCCTCTTTCTGCACCCTTCATACCTCTTTCAGCACCTTTGTTGCTTCTTTCTGCACTTCTCTTCCTTCTTTCTGCACCCATCCTGCCTCTTTCTGTACCTCTCTTGCCAATTTGTGCATCTCCCCAACCTCTTTCTGCAACCCTCTTACCTCTTTTTGCACCTCTGTTAGTTCTTTCTGCACTGTTCTTGCTTCTTCCTGCACCTCTTTTGCAAATTTCTGCATCCCTCATGCCTCTTTCTGTACCCCTCTTCCCTATTTCTCCACCTCTCTTGCTTCTTTCTGCACTTCTCTTGCTTCTTTCTGCAGTGCTCTTGCTTCTTTCTGCACCTTTCGTGCAAATTTCTGTATTCCTCTTACCTCTTTCTGCACCCCTTTTCCGTCTTTCTGTACCTTTATTGCCTGTTTCTGCACCTCTCTTGCCTCTTTCTGCACCTCTGTTGCTTCTTTCTGCACTTCTCTTGCCTCCATCTGCACCCCTCTTGCCTCTTTAAGCACCTCTGTTGCTTCTTTCTGCACTTCTCTTGCTTCTTTCTGCAGCTCTGACTTAGTGGTAGTTTTGATCCCCCTGCCCTATTATGTACTAGGGCCTTACAGGGGAGGTCATGCCAATCACAGTGGTACCCCAACCCATAGTGTCCCCTAGTGTATGTAGGTGTTTTCACTGTATACTAAGTGT
This sequence comes from Calotriton arnoldi, assembly GCA_963921515.1. Classification (NCBI taxonomy): domain Eukaryota; kingdom Metazoa; phylum Chordata; class Amphibia; order Caudata; family Salamandridae; genus Calotriton; species Calotriton arnoldi. Next base: position 185,193 of record CAWUFW010002205.1, on the reverse strand, counting down.
TTTTTAGCATAGCACTGGCTTCAGGCCTGGTTAGTCAGAGTCAGTTACCACCAGTACCCGTCAGCAAAATGTTGGGGGCACAGGATGACTTTGCAACAAGGCCTCTTTCTGCACCTCTGTTGGTTCATTCTGCATATCTCTTGCTTCTTTCTGCACCTTTCTTCGTCTTTCTGGACTTCTGTTGCCTCTTTCTGCATTTCTCTTGCTTCTTTCTGTGCCTTTCTTCCTCTTTCTGCATATGTCCTACCTATGTCGGCATAGTTAGAAATTAGCATTTAGAAAACCTTAGAAATTCACTGAAAAAACCATAGGTTTCAAGGACGTTATAGTTAGAAATTAGCATTTAAAAAACCTTTGAAATTCACTGAAAAAACCATAGGTTTCAGGGACGTTATAGTTAGAAATTAACATTTAAAAAACCTTTGAAATTCACTGAAAAAAACATAGGTTTCAGGGACGCTATAGTTAGAAATTAACATTTAAAAAACCTTAGAAATTCACTGAACAAACCACAGGTTTCAGGGACGTTATAGTTAGTTGGACATTTCACTCATACAAAACCAGAGAAATTCGGGCGTTATAGTTAGTTGAGGTAACTATAATTCACGCCCCCGCAATGCACTGCTGATGACGTCATATATTACATCACTCATGACATGGTCAGTGACATCGCTGATGACATCACTGATGACATCTCAAATGACATCACTGGTTTTTTCAGTGAATATATATATATATTCACTGAAAAAACCATAGGTTTCAGGCACGTTATAGTTAGAAATTAGCATTTAAAAAACCTTAGAAATTCACTGAAAAAACCATAGGTTTTAGGGAAAGTTATAGTTAGTTGGACATTGCACTCGTACAAAACCCGTGAAATTCCCCTGTTATAGTTAGTTCAGCTAACTATAACTCGCGCCCCCGCAATGCACTGCTGATGACGTCACATATTACATCACTCATGACATGGTCAGTGACATCACTGATGACATCACTGATGACATCTCAAATGCATCCTAAGCACATCCCACCGATTTTGTCCCTGAGCAGGCCTAGGGGGCAGGGTGTTTCTACCCTGCCCCCTTTTTGCGTTTTGTGCACTTGTTTCTTGTGTCTCGGTTCTACCGAGGAACAAGATGGCTGCCAACACTTCCTGGTTTGGAGTGTTGACAGCCAATTACCATACAGCTCGTGATCGGGAGGGTGCGCTCAGGGTGCGCGGACCCTCCGCGGCCATAGATATATATGTGATTTTACTTTTGATTTTCTCAGGAACTACTGAACAGATTTACACCATTTAACCAAAAGGCATGACTCTGAACCAAGGGCTACCTTTTTGCCAAATTTGGTGTAATTCCGTTCAGCAGTTCGGGCTGTAGCTGCGACTAAAGGTTCCTATGGAAAATTGCATGGGGAAAACACGTTTTGGGACCCCCTTTTTTCTCGGCCCCCACTTGACAAATCACCCCGAGACTTTCAGGATAGGAGCGGACCGGAGCGCCCCACGAGTTTTGAAAATTTCGTGAAGATTCGACAACCGGCGCCAAAGTTATTGGGAATAGAATGTTGCGGATTTACTTTGGAAAATAGGTCCTAACTATAACTATCTACTGGCGACCGCCAGTAGATAATATATATATATATATATATATTCACTGAAAAAACCATAGGTTTCAGGGACGTTATAGTTACAAATTAGCATTTAAAAAACCTTTGAAATTCACTGAAAAAACCATAGGTTTTAGGGACAGTTATAGTTAGTTGGACATTGCACTCGTACAAAACCCGTGAAATTCCCCGTTATAGTTAGTCCAGCTAACTATAACTCGCGCCCGCAATGCACTGCTGATGACGTCACATATTACATCACTCATGACATGGTCAGTGACATCACTGATGACATCACTGATGACATCTCAAATGACATCACTGATGACATCACTGATGACATCATCCAGTGACTGTGTGTTTCTGTAAAGTTTATATATTTTTAATATATATAGGAAAAGACGTATTGAAGAATGAGTGGGTGTGTAAGTGTCTGTATGGATGATTTAGTAGGTGCGTGACTGACTCTATAAGTGAGTGATTTAACGTATCTTACTGAATGCATGGGTTAGTGACTAAACTGGGTGAATGTCTGTATCCGTCTGTCTGTTGCTGTGTAAGTGGCTGCATGTGTTTGTGAATAGCTACATGAGTGTCTATATGAGTTATTGAATGCTTGTCTGAGTATCTGTATGGGTGCCTGAGTGTTTGTGTGGGAGGGGTGTGTGCAACTCTGTGCATAGATGTGTGAGTGGGTGATTCACTGGGTGGATGGTTTCAAGAGTGCAACTGTGATAGACTGTATGGGTGGGTAAGTGTGTGTAAGAGTGTGTTAGTGAGTGAATGTATGTCCCAGTGGTACATGTGTGAGTAACTACATATGTGAAAGGCAGTATATATGTGTGTTGGAGTATATAAATAGCTATAAGCGAGAGTGAGTGATTGTGATAGTGGCTGTATGGATGAGTGTGTGCTTGTATCAGTGATTGTATAAGAGCGTAAGAATGTGCTACTATTTGTATGAGTAAGTGAGCTGGTGTGTGTATAACTGTATAGGTGAGTAAATGGTAGTGTGTTTAATTATTTGCATGACTGACTAGGTGTGTGAGTACCTCTATGGATGAGTGGCGGTGTTTGAGTGTCTATATAGGAGTATGAGTGCATATGATAGTCCTGTACTGAGTGACCGTAAGTATGAGTGACTGTACGGGTGAGTGAGTGGATGTGTGCGTAGACCTAAGAATCAGTGAGTGGGTATGTAGTTATTGGTGTTGGAGTGTCTATGGTTTTGCGAATGGCAGTCTGTAATTTAGAGTGGGTGTATCAAAGGTTATATTAGGGTGTGAGGAGGTGCATCAGATTATCACGTGGATGATGTCATCAGTGATGTCATTTGAGATGTCATCAGTGATGTCATCAGTTATGTCACTGACCATGTCATGAGTGATGTAATATGTGACGTCATCAGCAGTGCATTGCGGGGGCGCGAGTTATAATTAGCTGGACTAACTATAACGGGGAATTTCACGGGTTTTGTACGAGTGCAATGTCCAACTAACTATAACTGTCCCTAAAACCTATGGTTTTTTCAGTGAATTTCAAAGGTTTTTAAATGCTAATTTGTAACTATAACGTCCCTGAAACCTATGGTTATTTCAGTGAATTTCAAAGGTTTTTTAAATGCTAATTTGTAACTATAACATGTCTGAAACCTACAGTTTTTTCAGTGAATTTCAAAGGTTTTGTAAATGACAATTTTTAAATGTATTAATTGTTATATAAATTTTTTCATACTGATTTCCAAATTTTTTAGAAACAATTTTTTTTTACATATTTTATTTTTTAAATTACATTGTAATTACAATATACATTACATTACAAAAAATACTTTCTCAGAATGAATTACTTTATTTTAATTACTTTGCACATAGGCAATAGACTTTTAAGTACAGTAGTTACAGTTGTTGCAATGGGCAACACATTTTCAAACACAATGCAACATTCAGCTCAATGTGAATTTCTAGTTAAATGCAATTAGTTACTTTATGGATTACTTTTCTAACCACATTACTGGATCCTAGATTCAGTCCTGGGACATCTCCTGTAAACAGTTGAGTAAAAGCGTTTTGGTTACAGTCGTGATTTTTAAGGAATATTATTGTACTTTAAAAGTTCACACTTAGAAACTTTTTCTCATAGAATCACCAATGTTATCCTATGGAAGGAAATTCACTTAGAAGTTAAAAACTGTTATCGTTACTTTTTCTTACTCAGTGTTGGATCCTGGATCCAGCACTGGTGCATCTCCTGTAAACAGTTGAAAGAATGCGTTTAAGTCATACAGGCGATTTTTTAGGAATATTTGTAGTTTGTGAAAATCGACACTTTGAAACTTTTCTGCTGAAAACCAGACAATGGATTCCTATGGAAGGAAATTCAAGTTACTGGTAAGTACGGTTAAAATTACTTTTCAGGACCAGTACTGGGCGGAAAGATGCATCACTGAGGTCTCTCCTGATAACAGGTGAGTAAATCAGAATTCGGATTTCGGCTGATTTTAGAGGAATATTTGTATGTTTCAAAAATCAACACTTAGAAACTTTTTCAGCAAAAAGCAGGCAATGATATCCTATGGAAGGAAATTCAAGTTACCGGTAAGTACGGTTAAAATTACTTTTGAGGATCAGTACTGGGCTGAAAGATGCAGCACTGAGGTCTCTCCTGATAACAGGTGAGTAAATCGGAATTCGTATTTCGGCTGATTTTAGAGGAATATTTTAAAGTTCCAAAACTCCACACACAGAAGAATTTCCAAGTGAAACCAGTCAATGTTAGCCTATGGAAGGAAATTCAAGTTACTGGTAAGTACGGTTAAAATTACTTTTCAGGACCAGTACTGGGCAGAAAGATGCAGCACTGAGGTCTCTCCTGATAACAGGTGAGTAAATCAGAATTCGGATTTCGGCTGATTTTAGAGGAATATTTGTATGTTTCAAAAATCAACACTTAGAAACTTTTTCAGCAAAAGCAGGCAATGATATCCTATGGAAGGAAATTCAAGTTACTGGTAAGTACGGTTAAAATTACTTTTGAGGATCAGTACTGGGCTGAAAGATGCAGCACTGAGGACTCTCCTGATAACAGGTGAGTAAATCGGAATTCGTATTTCGGCTGATTTTAGAGGAATATTTTAAAGTTCCAAAACTCCACACTTAGAAGAATTTCTAAGTGAAACCAGTCAATGTTAGCCTATGAAGGAAATTCAAGTTACCGGTAAGTACGGTTAAAATTACTTTTCAGGATCAGTACTGGGCTGAAAGATGCAGCACTGAGGTCTCTCCTGATAACAGGTGAGTAAATCGGAATTCGTATTTCGGCTGATTTTAGAGGAATATTTTAAAGTTCCAAAACTCCACACTTAGAAGAATTTCCAAGTGAAACCAGTCAATGTTAGCCTATGGTAGGAAATTCAAGTTACTGGTAAGTACGGTTAAAATTACTTTTGAGGATCAGTACTGGGCTGAAAGATGCAGCACTGAGGACTCTCCTGATAACAGGTGAGTAAATCGGAATTCGTATTTCGGCTGATTTTAGAGGAATATTTTAAAGTTCCAAAACTCCACACTTAGAAGAATTTCCAAGTGAAACCAGTCAATGTTAGCCTATGAAGGAAATTCAAGTTACCGGTAAGTACGGTTAAAATTACTTTTCAGGATCAGTACTGGGCTGAAAGATGCAGCACTGAGGTCTCTCCTGATAACAGGTGAGTAAATCGGAATTCGTATTTCGGCTGATTTTAGAGGAATATTTTAAAGTTCCAAAACTCCACACTTAGAAGAATTTCCAAGTGAAACCAGTCAATGTTAGCCTATGGAAGGAAATTCAAGTTACTGGTAAGTACGGTTAAAATTACTTTTCAGGACCAGTACTGGGCTGAAAGATGCAGCACTGAGGTCTCTCCTGATAACAGGTGAGTAAATCAGAATTCGGATTTCGGCTGATTTTAGAGGAATATTTGTATGTTTCAAAAATCAACGCTTAGAAACTTTTTCAGCAAAAAGCAGGCAATGATATCCTATGGAAGGAAATTCAAGTTACTGGTAAGTACGGTTAAAATTACTTTTGAGGATCAGTACTGGGCTGAAAGATGCAGCACTGAGGTCTCTCCTGATAACAGGTGAGGAAATCGGAATTCGTATTTCGGCTGATTTTAGAGGAATATTTTAAAGTTCCAAAACTCCACACTTAGAAGAATTTCCAAGTGAAACCAGTCAATGTTAGCCTATGAAGGAAATTCAAGTTACCGGTAAGTACGGTTAAAATTACTTTTCAGGACCAGTACTGGGCTGAAAGATGCAGCACTGAGGTCTCTCCTGATAACAGGTGAGTAAATCAGAATTCGGATTTCGGCTGATTTTAGAGGAATATTTGCACAATGGTGAAGGGAGGGGCGGGGCCTGAGGTGACATCTGTGCAAACGCGCCCCGTGGCGCGTTTTAAGTTGGGGGATTAAGTCCCCTTGAATCATGAGGGTCCCTACGGGCCAACTAGCCCACCAGGAACCTCCAGTATGCGCCAGGGGCTGCGTTGCAGAGACATTTACAGAGGCCACACCCCTTTTACACCTCTCTGCAACGCAGCTCTGTGGCGCTTTCTGGACGTACCTGTTGGGCTAGTTGGCCCCCAGGGACCCTCAGGATTGAAGAGGATTTAATTCCCCATCTTAAAACGCGCCACGGGCCTGTTTGCACACATGTCACCTGAAGCCCCGCCCCTCCCTTCACCACTGTGCAAACGCGCCCCGTGGCGCGTTTTAAGTCGGGGATTAACTCCCTTGAATCCTGAGAGTCCCTGGGGTGCAACTAGCCCACCATATACCTCCAAAAGCGCCATAGAGCTGCGTTGCAGAGAGGTGTAAAAGGGCGTGGCCTCTGTACACCTCTCTGCAAGGCAGCCACATGGCGCATACTGGAGGTTCCTGGTGGGCTAGTTTGCCCCAGGGACCCCAGTATTCAAGGGGTCGTTCCCCTCTGCAAACGCGCCAGGGCGCGTTTGCAGAGTGGTGAAGGAAGGGGCGGGGCCTACGGGCCCGATCGTTTTTTTTGTTTTTGTTTTTTTTCCCCCTGAAGGGGGCTGTGTGGCCCCCTTCCTTTTTCCTATTTTTAGGCCCTGGGGACCCCATCCCCCAGGGCCTTTCCCCCTTTTTAAATTAAAATAAAATAAAAAAAACGGGAAGGGGCCGCGTGGCCCCCCTTCCCTGGGCCTGTATTGGCCCCGGGGACCCCATCCCCCGTGGAATGGCCTCTTTTTTTTTTATCTGGAGGGGGGCTGCGTGGCCCCCCTCCTCAGGCCATTTAAGGCCCCGGGGACCCCATCCCCGGGGCCGGCCTTGCACTTTTTTTTTTTTTTTAAATTTTTGTTACTTTGGGGAGGGGGCTGCGTGGCCCCCTCCGTGGCCTCTTATGGCCCCGGGGACCCCATCCCCGGGGCCTGGCCTCTCGTTGGGGACTGTGGGGGTCCCCAAACCCCCACAGTCCCGCCGGCTCCCCGTGTCCTACGGGAGCCGGCATTGCTTTACACATGGGGAGCAGCTAACATGCTGCTCCCCATGTGGAAAGCAATCGGCTTTGGATATTGGAAGAGAGAGCAGGTTTCCTGCTCTCTCTTCCAATATCCAAAGCAAGTTTGCAATGACAGGACGGGAGCCGCGAGGCTTCCGTCCTGTCATTGCAATCAGCAGTGTCCCGGTGGTAGGCACCCCGGGACACTGCAGGAGCCGGCCCTGGGGGTGGCGGTCCCCAGGGCCATCAAGGGCTCCAGGAGGGGGCCGCGCGGCCCCCTCCCTACATTTTGAAAGCCCCGGGAGGTGGTGGTCCCGGGGCTCTGGGAGTCCAAAACGGACCCCCATTATAATTTTTCTTAGTGCCCCGGGAGGTGGTGGTCCCGGGGCGTGTGGGGGCTGGAGCCCCCCACACAGGTTTTTTAAATAAAAAAGAAGCCCCGGGGAGGTGGCGGTCCCCGGGGCTGCGGGAGGGCTCAGAGCCCTCCCGCACCATTATACATAAAGCCCCGGGGGTGGTGGTCCCCGGGGCTTGGGGGCCCTTAGAGGCCCCCACACATAAAATTAACCCACCCCCAGCATGCCCCCGGGACTTGGCCCACCCGGGGCCAGTGCTATCGAAGCGCGGGAGACCGCGCTTCGATTTTTTTTCGGCAGGGTTCGCGCTCCCTGAGCGCATCCTGCCGATTTAAAAAAAAAAAAATTGTTTTTTGCCCAGGGGGTCCTTGTGGGACCCCCTGAGCAGACCTAGGGGTCAGGGTGTTTCTACCCTGCCCCTTTGTGCGCTTTGCGCACTTGTTTCTGTCCCAAAATGGCTGCCAACACTTCCTGGTTTGGAGTGTTGACAGCCAATTAACATAAAGCTCGTGCTCGGGAGGATCCGCGGCCCTAGATATCACTATCTTTTTACTTTTGATTTTCTCAGCAACTACTGAACGGATTTACACCATTTAACAAAAGGGTTCTTTCTGAACCAAGAACTACCTCTTTGCCAAATTTGGTGTAATTCCGTTCAGCAGTTCAGGCTGTAGCCGTGTCTAAAGTTTCCTATGAAAAATTGCATGGGGAAAATGTGTTTTGGGACCCCCCTTTTTCTCGGCCCCCGCTTGACGAATCCCCCGAGACTTTCAGGGTAGGAGCGGACCGGAGCGGGCCACAAAGTTTGAAAATTTTGCGAAGATACGTCAACCGGCAAGAGAGTTATTTCAAATAGAATGTCGCGGATTTCCTATGGATAATAGGTTGTAACTATAACTATCTACTGGCGACCGCCAGTAGATAATATATATATACTGGAGCCCCCCCACACGCCCCGGGGACCGCCACCTCCCCGGGGCACTAAACATTTAAATATGGGGGTCCGTTACGGACCCCCAGAGCCCCGGGGACCACCACCTCCCCGGGGCTGTGACCTGAATGGGAGGGGGCCACGCGGCCCCCTCCTGGAGCCCTTGATGGCCCTGGGGACCACCACCCCCCAGGGCCGGCTCCTGCAGTGTCCCGGGGGCCTACCCCGGGACACTGTAGTTTGCTATGGCAGGACGGGAGCCTCGCGGCTCCCGTCCTGCCATAGCAAACTGCTTTGGATATTGGAAGAGAGCAGGGAAACCTGCTCTCTCTTCCAATATCCAAAGCACATTGCTTTCACATGGGGAGCTGCATCTTAGCAGCTCCCCATGTTGAAGCAATGCCGGCTCCCAAGGGACGAGGGAGCCGGCGGGACTGTGGGGGATTGGGGACCCCCACAGTCCCCAACGGAGAGGGCCAGCCCCGAGGGATGGGGTCTCCGGGGCAAGTAGTGGCCCGGGAGGGGGCCACGTGGCCCCCTCCCCAAAGTTTAAAAAAAAAAAAAAAAAGAAAAAAAAAGGGTATGGCCGGCCGCGGGGATGGGGTCCCCGGGGCCTTAAATGGCCAGAGGAGGGGGGCCACGCAGCCCCCTCCAAAGAATAAAAATAAAAATAGAGGCCAGGCCCCGGGGATGGGGTCCCGGGGCCAATAAAGGCCCAGGGAAGGGGGCCACGCGGCCCCCTTCCCGTTTTTTAAAAAATTTTATTAAAAAAAGGGGTAAGGCCCTGGGGGATGGGGTCCCCAGGGCCCATAAACAGGAAAAAGGAAGGGGGCTACACAGCCCCCTTCAGGGACAAAAAAATAAAATAAAAAAAAACCGATCGGGCCCGCAGGCCCCGCCCCTTCCTTCACCACTCTGCAAACGCGCCCCTGGCGCGTTTGCAGAGGGGAACAATTCCCCTTGAATACTGGGGGTCCCTGGGGGCCAACTAGCCCACCAGGAACCTCCAGTATGCGCCAGGGGGCTGCCTTGCAGAGAGGTGTACAGAGGCCACGCCCCTTTTACACCTCTCTGCAACGCAGCTCTGTGGCACTTTTGGAGGTATATGGTGGGCTAGTTGGACTCCGGGGACCCTCAGGATTCAAGGGGACTTAATCCCCCAACTTAAAACGCGCCACGGGCGCGTTTGCACAGTGGTGAAGGGAGGGGCGGGGCTTCAGGTGACATGTGTGCAAACAGGCCCCGTGGCGCGTTTTAAGATGGGGAATTAAATCCCCTTCAATCCTGAGGGTCCCTGGGGGCCAACTAGCCCAACAGGTACATCCAGAAAGTGCCACAGAGCTGCGTTGCAGAGAGGTGTAAAAGGGGTGTGGCCTCTCTACACGTCTCTGCAACGCAGCCCCTGGCGCATATTGGAGGTTCCTGGTGGGCTAGTTGGCCCCTAGGGACCCTCAGGATTCAAGGGGACTTAATCCCCCAACTTAAAACGCGCCACGGGGCGCGTTGCACAGATGTCACCTCAGGCCCCGCCCCTCCCTTCACCATTGTGCAAATATTCTTCTAAAATCATCCGAAATACGAATTCCGATTTACTCACCTGTTATAAGGAGAGACCTCAGTGCTGCATCTTTCAGCCCAGTACTGGTCCTGAAAAGTAATTTTAACCGTACTTACCAGTAACTTGAATTTCCTTCCATATGATATCATTGCCTGCTTTTTGCTGAAAAAGTTTCTAAGTGTTGATTTTTGAAACATACAAATATTCCTCTAAAATCAGCCGAAATACGAATTCCGATTTACTCACCTGTTATAAGGAGAGACCTCAGTGCTGCATCTTTCAGCCCAGTACTGGTCCTGAAAAGTAATTTTAACCGTACTTACAAGTAACTTGAATTTCCTTCCATAGGCTAACATTGACTGGTTTCACTTGGAAATTCTTCTAAGTGTGGAGTTTTGGAACTTTATAATATTCCTCTAAAATCAACCAAAGTACGAATTCCAATTTACTCACCTGTTATCAGGAGAGAACCCAGTGCTGCATCTTTTAGCCCAGCACTGACCCTGAAAAGTAATTTTAACCGTACTTACCAGTAACTTATATTTTCTTCCATAGGAATCCATTGTCTGGTTTTCAGCAGAAAAGTTTCAAAGTGTCGATTTTCACAAACTACAAATATTCCTAAAAAATCGCCTATATGACTTAAACGCATTCTTTCAACTGTTTACAGGAGATGCACCAGTGCTGGATCCAGGATCCAACACTGAGTAAGAAAAAGTAACGATAACAGTTTTTACCTTCTAAGTGAATTTCCTTCCATAGGATAACATTGGTGATTCTATGAGAAAAGTTTCTAAGTGTCAACTTTTAAAGTACAATAATATTCCTTAAAAATCACGACTGTAACCAAAACGCTTTTACTCAACTGTTTACAGGAGATGTCCCAGGACTGAATCTAGGATCCAGTCCTGTGGTTAGAAAAGTAATCCATAAAGTAAGTAATTGCATTTAACTAGAAATTCACATTGAGCTGAATGTTGCATTGCGTTTGAAAATGTGTTGCCCATTGCAACAACTGTAACTACTGTACTTAAAAGTCTATTGCCTATGTGCAAAGTATTTAAACTAAAGTAATTCATTCTGAGAAAGTATTTTTGTAATGTAATGTATAATGTAATTACAATGTAATTTAAAAATAAAATATGTAAAAAAAAATTGTTTCTAAAAATGTAGTAAATCAGTATGAAAAAAATTTATATAACAATTAATACATTTAAAAATTGTCATTTACAAAACCTTTGAAATTCACTGAAAAAACCGTAGGTTTCAGACATGTTATAGTTACAAATTAGCATTTAAAAAACCTTTGAAATTCACTGAAAAAACCATAGGTTTCAGGGACGTTATAGTTACAAATTAGCATTTAAAAAACCTTTGAAATTCACTGAAAAAACCATAGGTTTTAGGGACAGTTATAGTTAGTTGGACATTGCACTCGTACAAAACCCGTGAAATTCCCCGTTATAGTTAGTCCAGCTAACTATAACTCGCGCCCGCAATGCACTGCTGATGACGTCACATATTACATCACTCATGACATGGTCAGTGACATCACTGATGACATCACTGATGACATCTCAAATGACATCACTGATGACATCATCCACGTGATAATCTGATGCAGCTCCTCACACCCTAATATAACCTTTGATACACCCAATCTAAATTACAGACTGCCATTCGCAAAACTATAGACACTCCAACACCAATAACTACATACCCACTCACTGATTCTTAGGTCTACACACACACATCCACTCACTCACCCGTACAGTCACTCATACTTATGGTCACTCAGTACAGGACTATCATATGCACTCTTACTCCTATATAGACACTCAAACACCGCCACTCATCCATAGAGGTACTCACACACCTAGTCAGTCATGCAAATAATTAAACACACTGCCATTTACTCACCTATACAGTTATACACACACCAGCTCACTTAATCATACAAATACTAGCACATTGTTACGCTCTTATACAATCACTGATACAAGCACACACTCATCCATACAGCCACTATCACAATCACTCACTCTCGCTTATAGCTATTTATATACTCCAACACACATATATACTGGCTTTCACATATGTAGTTACTCACACATGTACCACTGGGACATACATTCACTCACTAACACACTCTTACACACACTTACCCACCCATACAGTCTATCACAGATGCACTCTTGAAACCATCCACCCAGTGAAAAACCAACTCACACATCTATGCACAGAGTCGCACACACCCCACCCACACAAACACTCAGGCACCCATACAGATACTCAGACAACCTATCAATAACTCATATAGACACTCATGTAGCTATTCACAAACCCATGCAGCCACTTACACAGCAACAGACAGACAGATACAGACATTCACCCAGTTTAGTCACTAACCCATGCATTCAGTAAGATACGTTAAATCACTCACTTATAGAGTCAGTCACGCACCTACTAAATCATCCATACAGACACTTACACACCCACTCATTCTTCAATACGTCTTTTCCTATATATATTAAAAATATTTCAACTTTACAGAAACACACAGTCACTGGATGATGTCATCAGTGATGTCATTTGAGATGTCATCAGTGATGTCATCAGTGATGTCACTGACCATGTCATGAGTGATGTAATATGTGACGTCATCAGCAGTGCATTGCGGGGGCGCGAGTTATAGTTAGCTGGACTAACTATAACGGGGGAATTTCACGGGTTTTGTACGAGTGCAATGTCCAACTAACTATAACTGTCCCTAAAACCTATGGTTTTTTCAGTGAATATATATATATATATATATATATATATATATATATATATATATATATATAAGCCAGGATTTCTTTACCAATAGCAGCCCCCCACTACAAGGGCATGGAAGAAAAACAGCCAACACAGCCAGGTTCTTGCAGGTTCAAAGTAAGTCCTTTATTTTATATTAAGCCACCGACAGTGCAGTGAAAGGCCTACGTGTTTCGGCCTGAGCCTTCGACAGAGTCATAGAGTATGTGTGTGTAGAAAAACCATTTAAAGGGAAAATTCCCTCCAAAATTATAGTCGCAAATTAAATAGATACATAAACAAAAAATCTTTTGTACATGTATTTTCACATTTTTGTTTTTTTGTTTTTTTTCACATTTATTGCACTTTTCATACATAGGAGGTACTAAAATATGTGTGATAGACCCATTTATCATAGTTTCAACTCTTCCTTCTTCTAGTGTTTGTTTGTGACATGTCATTAATTTTAAATTTGTGTTATGGTAGTTTCCCAATTACGGTTAAGTACCTTTATTCATCACATGTCATTTCCTTAGTTGAAGTTGTGATTGTTGTTCAGTCACGGTAAAGTACCCATTTGTCCACAACTTAACTGATCACTACTATGTGGTTCGCATACCGTTTAACAATTGCCTCCAATAAAAATTTGGTAAGATGTTTCCAAACAGGCGAGGAAAATTTTAATTTTTATACTTTATGAAATTGGAGCATGTTCTTTTTGTTTCATTTAGGTTAGGGCAGGGGATGAGGAGGTGTGCAAAGGTGCAAATAAGCATTTAAACAATATAGTATATGCAAATGTAAAAAGACTTGAGGGAGTGTCCAGGAGAGTAATGATAGGTCCAGGAAAAACATTAGAATTTAAAGATTTAACGATTTAAAAATCTAAAAATCGGAAACTCTTCCGTCAATCCTGAGATGTTACCTATTCAAATTTATTAGTACATGTCAAAGGGCACTATCCTTCCATCTATTTGTTGAATATACCTTCCGATAAATAATCAGATAGATACAATGGATAAAATTCAATCAGTTATATCAAACAGTAACTTAGTAATCTAATTATATAAGGTGCTATCATGATCATAAACAGTACTCGGATGCTTAAAGTGCTCTTGTTCTGATAAACATTACCTTCATTTTTAAAGTGTCATTGTGCTGTAAACACGACATATTTTCATATTTAAAACTGATCTCATATGTGTTTAAGGATGAGAAGAGTTATATTAAGTCCTGGATGATGTTTTAATCCTAGAAACATATCAGCTTTTTTCTTTAAAGTGCATAGTGATGTAAACATTACAAGTTGTGGACTACAACTTCGTAAAGTGCAAAGTGCTATAAATATTGCAAATAACAACAGTAATGTATAATCTAATTGAAAGTAAGGACATGCCCAATTGATAAAATACTATATACAATTTAACAATCTCTACAAAAGAGTCCGTTTTCATAATGTTTTTTAATATCATTCCATATAATCCTTCTAATCGCAAGATTATCTCCCAAGTCAATTAATATCATTCTAAAGACCAATTCATCAGAAATTTGTAAGGTATAAACGATGTTAAAAATTCATCATATTAGCACAATTTAAACTATATCAAACTCATGGGTTTCAGGATCTAAAAGCCATCCACTTTAAATGTTCAAAGTCATGTTAGTGACATGAGTATTTCTATCTCCAGATTGTATCAAAGTGGAGCTGTCCATGGAGTAAATCCTTCTTCACAGTTTGTTGATATTCCAACAGTTCTCAGTTTAAATGTGAATATATAATTCAGCATCTAGGAAGAAGTGGCACCACAAACGTCTTTGGGCTATTAAACCTCTTTATTAATCCTTCACCACAAGTACATTGCATGCAAAACTGACAGCTGACGCATGTTGGTGTTTCGCCTTCGACTGGACCAGCACATATTAGCACAGTACAAATACAAAGCTGTAATACTGTGCCTGGAGTGATAAAAGGCTTTTGTCATTTTACAGCTCAAAGTTGATGGCACTGTGCTAATCCTAACCAAAACTTTGCTGTAGAAATGGCGCAATAATGTGTCCATTCTATCTCAGAGTGGATGGCACTGTGCTAATCCTATGCTTAAAAACTTTGCTAGAAAAACAGACATTTGAGGTGAGCAAATTCAGATTGTCGCTGGTGTTGTAGAGTCTTCTATACACGAGCTGCTCTCCACCTAAACATGAGAACTATCCAGAGATCTCTGCTTCTTTTGAGAACTATCCAGAGTTCTCTGCTTCTTTTTGCATAATTTATGCACCACTGTAAGACTGAAAGGGTATTGTTTTGACTTACACTGGGGGCTCCATTGTGTCTGGACAAATTTAAACCTCTCTGAAGAGCTCCAATGTTAGCAAAACAAGAGTCAGGGGTTGTTTTTATTCATTCCGGTTTGGCCTGGATGGTAATTTACCAATCCCAAGCTGTAATACTGTGCATGGAGCGGTAACAGCCATTTTACAGCTTGGCGTAGATGGCACGGTACTAATCCTATGCTTAAAAACTCTGCTGTAGAAAATGCCCTTTCTAGCTCGGTGTGGATGGCTCTGTACGAATCCAATGCTTACAAACTTTGCTATAAAAGCTGACATTGAGGTGAGCAAATTCAAACTGTCACTGGTTTTGTAGGGTGCTCTACACAGGAGCAGCTCTGTGCCTAAACTTGGGAACAACCCAGAGTTCACTGCTTCTTTTTTTTGTAAAATTTATGAAGCACACTAAGCCTGAAAGGGTATTGTTTTGAGATATATATATATACTACAATTTTCCATTTATTTTCTGATGAATATATATTTATATCAGATCTAATATGAGATAATATGATTGCTGTTTTATTTTTCAGAAAATAAATGGAAAATTGTAGTATATGGACAAACACCCTGACCGATTGAATCGAAAAAATCTCTGGTGTCTCAAAATACATACAACGACCGCTAAAGGGCAAAACACAGAAGAATAAGTTAATAGTAGAACAAATGCCCATTGGATAATTCAAGCACAACAGGAAACTAAAAGCTTATGTGACAGGGCGCAGATATTATAACAATCAAATGAATCTGGTGCAGTGACACCAAAGCAAAAAGAACACAGCCCACTAGAGGGCAGAGAAAAAGGTTAAATTGAATAGAAGAACAAAAATTAAGGGAGAAGGAAAAGAAATGTATGCCTATGAAAAGCTCACAAAATTGAAAGAAAGATGGAAAAAGAAAAAAAGGAGAAAAAAAGAAAAAAGTTATGCACAATTCAAAATACCAATTAAAAAATAATGTGATTTGCAGAACAATTGGAAATTTGCACAGAGGTCAATGTTTACAAAAAGAATGGGACTGGCCCGATAATAAGAACTGCACTGATGCCTCCCTTAAATTCCATTGAAAAACCCTTACTTTAATCCTGTCTATTTATTCACAACAGCGTATTTGGACATTGCACTGTTTGCAATTGTAGCAGAGTTTGCACTAAGACATGGTTTCACTTGAAAGCATTTTTCCCTGATTGTGACAAAGTACAGGAACCGTAATGCATTGCAAAATGTGAAATTATGTCAATTGACAAAGGGAAATAAATGTTACACATGTTTGCGGGAAAATAATCCATGATCAAGGTCAGTGAGGAGACCGAAAGGCGTTGGGTGCTTTGTGCTCACATAAAATAAAGAAGTAAGAGAAACTTGGCCATGAGTGCGCTCCCTTTGTCTGGTGCAGCGGCACCAGGGTTTGGAAAAGATTACTGCTGTGGTCCTGCCATGGGAGTAAACGCTCCGCTGACATTCGAGCGCCATTCCATCCACCTGGGACCAACATGCCATAAATACACAAACGGACCGAGGCTGCCACCACTTACCACAGTACCGTGAAGAGCGTGACGAAAAGAGCACGAACAAACCAAATGGGGACAAATGCGGGAGACTGAAACTGGAGGGTGGCTGTCACCGCAGAGGCAACAAAGTAGGTAAGGAAATAGGGCAGCGCACATTAATTAATAACTGAACAGCAAACTCAGAATAAACAATTTTGCAGTAAACAAATAATTTAACAAGAGATAAACAACCTTGGTTCACGAAAGGGATACAGCAAGTTCTACAAGAAAATAGACACAAACCAATCAAACGGCAAAAGAGTACAATGGAGAAAAGGGAGGCAAAAAGGAATGCAGAAATAGCAGCAATATTTGAAATGGGGCAAACATGCACTAATTTAACTAAAACAAGAAAGCAAAACAAGCCATTAGATGCCAAAAATACATTGAGACAATGGGTACATCTCTGAAGAAAATAAAATAACAAATGGTGGGAGTTAATAACCCTAAAAAATATGTTGAAGTATAAAGAATACCAAGAGGGATACGCATATCACTATGGCCAAGCCAGCAGGATACCAGTGGAGAGCTAATGCAGGAGTGGGGAGAACACATATTAGGTGCATCAATGGGCTTGGTAGTAATATTGATCAAATACACTAAGTGAGATAAAAAAACTAAAGGATTTAGAAAATGAATTGGATAAAATGGAGTTATCAACAGATCTAAAGAAATTAAAAGAGGAAATAATGAATAAAATTGAAAACCATGAGGAAATTGTGAAACAACCTAAACAAAACAAATTCCAGAGAGACAAAGGGGCCGATTCTGATGCGGGTTGGAAAAGCTTCCCGACCGAATCGGTTGGGAAATGGTGTCCGACCCACTCGGATCGGGAAAGTCCGACCGGCGGAGTAGGATGCATCCGGATGCTTCCAGATACGATTTGGTTGAACTCCCATTGACTTCAATGGGAACATTTGTTCCTAACCGCATCAGAATTGGGCCCTCGTCGGGAAGACACGTTCCCGATCCGATTTGGAAGGAGCAAATGCCGTTAGGAGGCCTTCCTAACTGCATCAGAATCAGGCCCTCGGTCGGGAAGCTTTTCCAACCCGCATCAGAATCGGGCCCACAGAGGACTATGAGGGAAGAATATTTACTTTCTCAAGGAAATTTGACTCACTCTGCAAAAAGGATCAATTAATCTCCACGGCAAGAGAATATTCCAGCTATGAATCCCTAACAGACACTGACCAAAGTGAAAATGAAGGAAATGCACTGATATCAGATAGAAATAAGAAAACAACAACTTTTTTAACCGATATGAGAGCAGCCCTACAGCAACAACAAAGGGACAGAATCAAATTTTCCACAAGAGGAAGAGGAAGGGAACGTACATGAGAAAGTCAAAGCAAACAAGGTGAGGCCAGAGGGGACAGAGAAAGAACAGGAATGCAGACAAGAGGGAGTGCCAAATACAGCAAGAATTTGAAATAGAAACACAGGAATTTAATGTCATAAATCTATCAGACAAGCAAATAACAGATAAGGAAGCCACACTATTAAAGAAAGGATTGAATATTTACCAAAAAAGAAAAGACATCTACAAATACATCAGAAAAATAAAATTGGCAAAAATATATGGAGAAAAATCAGTGAAAAAACAAGAGTCTCTGAAAGAAAAATAAGTCCGTAGCCTCATGGCGGAAGACAGACCTACAATTCTAAATTTACTGGTAATAGAAAATGAACTAACAACTGAGGAATTAGGAGACTTTAAGAATGAATTTCCTTCTCTAGGAGCAGGAGAAAGTGGCAAGAAACCAAAATCATTCTACTATCCCAACCTCCCACTGTGCAACAAAATTGATATGTTTCATGAAGCAATAGTTCAGGACCTTTACAAAATTCAAAATACAAAATGAGTGAACAACCTAACCCCCTAGGAGAGAACAGAATCAAAACACCTTCATGAAAATGATTCAATCGAGATAAAATCTGCTGATTAAGGGGTAAACATCATTATCCTGAACAAATCAGATTACATAAAAGAAGCCAAAAGACAACTCATTGACAAAAAATGCTATATCTGTTTAGCAACAAATCCTACAAAACAGGTCCAAGACATGCTAACAGCTAAATTAAGGAAGTTGTTAGATCAAAACTTAATAAATGAAGAAGAAAGCAAATATCTAACTACGGAACATCCTGTGATGGCCACAACATACTTACTTCCCAAAATTCATAAAGACGGTAAAAATCCACCTGTAAGGCCCATAGTTTCCGCAAAGGGCTCAATTTTGGAACCAGTCTCTAACTACATTGGCCATTTCCTCGCTCCTTTAGTCAAAGACCTCAACTTTTACTTAACGGACACTTCTGATAGTATTGAACATCAAATTGGTTTGAAAGCTTGCCAACATTTTCTGGGCAAAAAAAAATCCAGTTTTATGAGCATAATGAAACGCTATTAGAAATGATATCCATGTGTCTATAAAACAATGTTGTTACGTTTAATATGGAGATTTTTAAACAGTTGCGAGGAACTGCCATGGGATTTTCTTTGTCACAAAACTACGCAAACCTTGTAATGGGTAGGTGGGAAGAAAAATTTGCCTGGTTACCAGAACATGACATATACACTGAAAAGACAATAATGTGGTTGCATTTTATTGATGATCTCCTTTTAATCTGGCATGGCACGACAGAGGAATTTGAGGAATATTTTAATATACTTAATAACAACTCAGAAAAACTTAAATTAACATTTGAAGTCAGTCCCAATAGAGTAAACTTCCTGGACACAGAAATCTTTGTGTATAATAACACATAACAAACCACTCTACACAGGAAAGAGACAGCAACAAGTGCTATTTTGCACACAGAGAGCTTTTACCAAAACAACCTCAAGTGGAGAATCCCATATGGGGAGTTTTGAAGAATCTGCAGAAACTGCTCATTAGATCCAGAGTTTGAAAAACACAGTCAAGAAGAAAAAAAAAGGTTCAGCAGCAGAAAATATAAAAAAAGGTGGTCAGAGCAGGTCTTCAGAAAGCAACATCAAGGAAAAGAGCAGACATTCTACATAGCTCAGGAGTGATTAATCAGAATCCAAAGAACATCATAAGATTGATAACAACATATTCTGCTGAAACAAATACATTATCTAAACTCCTAAAAGAACACTGGGGAATATTAGAATTGGACTCCCTGGTTGCTGAAATAGTTGGAGATCATTCCAACGTTACATACAGGAGGGCGCCCAATTTTAGAGATAAGCTCACACACATCCATTTCAGAATGACTCATCAAAAACCAGAGGTTGAAACCTGAAGGTTTCTGGTCCTGCAAAAAATGCAAAGCCTGTAAAACTGCAGTGAAAGAGATTCAAGTCAAGATGGAAAATGGCACAATGTGGAAAATAAAACAACACATCAATTGTAAAAGGAAGTTTGTAATTTACATAATTGAATGTCTGTGTGAAAAGAAATATGTGAGAAGCACTACATGTAAATTGAAAACAACAATTCTGGAACATATCAGAGCCACATCAAATAGGGATCATAGTAAACCACTTGCAAAACACATGAAAGAAAATCACAATAGCAATTAGGAAGAACCTAAAAACTACACAATCGAACACATTTGAGTGTCAGAAAGAGGAGGCAACAGAAACTGCTAAGACAAAAGGAATCCAAGCATATTCTATCACTGAGAACTCTGAATCTGAAAGGGCTCAATCAGAGTGAGGAAGTTTATGCACATCTATAATCAAATCAACAACAAAATCAAGGAAGATCTAATACGAGATAATATGAATAATGTTCTATTCATCAAAAAATCAATGGAAAATTGTAGTTCATGGATAAACACCCTGAACCGATTGAATTGAATCAATTTCTGGTGTCTAAAAATACATACAACAATCACTAAAGGGCAAAATGCAGAAGAATGACTTAATTGTAGAGCAAATACCCATTGGATAATTCAAGCAAAAAAGTAAACAGAACGCTCATGTGACAGGGCACAGATATTATACCAATCAATGAATCTGGTGCAGTGACACTAAAGCAAAAAGAACACAGCCCACTGGAGGGCAGAGAAAACAGTTCAATCGAACAAAAGAACAAAATTAAGGAAGAAGGAAAAGAAATTTATGCAAATGAAAAGCTTACAAAAATGAAAGAAAGAAGAAAAAAGAAAAATAGGAGAAAAAAAGAAAAAAGTTATAGACAAATAAAAATAACAATTAAAAAATAATATGATTTGCACAACAATTGGAAATTTGCAGAGAGGTCAATGTTCACAAAAAGAATTGGACTGGCCCTATAATAAGAACTGCACTGATGCCTCTCTTAAATTCCAATGAAATACCCTTTCTTTAATCCTGTTTATTAACTCACAACAGTGTATTTTCACACTGCATTGTTTGCACTTTGTAGCATAATTTGCACTAAGACATGGTTGCACTTGAAAGTATTTTTTTCCCTGATTGTGACAACCTACAGGAACCATAATGCATTGCAAAATGGGAAATGATGTCAATTGACAAAGGAAAATAAATGTTATACAGGTTTGTGGGAAAATAAAAAATAACCCGTGATCAAGGTCTGCGAGGAGACCGAAACTCAATGGGTGCTTTATACTCACACAAAATAAAGAAGAAGTAAGAGAAACCTGGCCGTGAGTGCGCTCCCTTTGCCTGCGGCTGCGGTGCTAGGGTTTGGAAAAATATATATATTCAATATATTCACTGAAGAAACCAAAGGTTACAGGGACGTTATAGTTAGGCTCAGGTTTCACTCGCACAAAACCAGTGAAATTCAGCAGTTATAGTTAGCTGAGTTAACTATAACTTGTGGCCCCATAATGCACTGCTTATGACCTCACATATTACATCACTTATGGCATAGTCAGTAACATCACCCGTAACATCTCAAATGACATTTTCTCTTTGTGAAGTGCTGAAAACTTGTTTTACAACAGATAACTGACCTGTGAGATATGCTGTAGATAAGCCATAAAGCATACTCTTTTGTATTTAAAAAAGTGAAAGTTTTTGTTTTGAGTTTTAGTAACTTAGTAATGCATATAAATTACCGCTAAGGTAGGCTGTAGCTAAGCCATAGTGCAGGCAGCTATATGTTTAAAAGGTAAGATATATAGGGCCAGATGTACGACCCTATTTTGCATGCCCAAACGGGTTTGCGACCCGTTTGCGCATGCAAAATGTGAAAGGGCCATGTACAATTCCTAAATAGCGAGTCGTAATTTATTTGCGACTCGCTATTTAGGAATTGCGAGTCGCTATTAGGAAGGGGCGTTCCCTTCCTAATAGCGACCGCAACCCCATGTATGAATGTTTTGCGACCGCAATTACGGTTGCAAAACACTCGCAAATTACCACCCTCTTCAAGAGGGTGGTAATGGAGTCGCAAATGGGAAATGGTCTCCAGGGGACACCTTTCCCTTTGTGACTGGCCCCCAAAATATTTTTTAAGGGCAAGCAGTGGTCCCAGGGACCACTACCCGTCCTTAAAAAATTAAACAAAATGTTTCATTTTATTTTTTTTCAAATGCATCCCTTTTTCCTTTAACAGGCTGCATTTTTTTTTTAAAACTGCTTTATTTAAAAGCAGTCCCAGACATGGAAGTCTGCTGAGCCTAGCAGGCCACCATCCCTGGGAGTGCACGCCATTCCCAATGGGTTCGCAAATTGCGAGTGGCTCATGAAAATTCATGAGCCTCGCAATATGCGACCCCATTGGGAATCGCAAACAGTGTCTCAGACACTGTTGTGCTACCAATTTGCGAGTTGCAAATGCGACGCAATTTGCGACTCGCAAATTGGCGGGTCGTACATCTGGCCCGTAGTCTGAAGTTTCAGTGAGCTATATTCACTCATAGAGACACATGTGCCCAATTATACATGCACTCGGCGTCCCTGACTTGCATCTGACATACCTATGTTGAAAAGCAGACAAACACAAAAACACCCAATGAGATAGTAGGAGAAGTGCCTAAACATTCACTCACACCGTGAGGCAGAACTGATATGTGTCTAGCTCTAATGGAGGCAGTTGCACACACAAACAACCCAATGCTCACTAACATACCCTAGAGGCAATTCATGCAGCTCCTTACAGACACATTAAGAGAAGCATACATGTAAAAAACAGAGGCAGTTCTTTACTAAAAAAACTCACATAGACATGCAATAACAGCCCCAGATAGGAACTGAGACACACATTCAGCTATCTGTTAAACAACTGGCACTTTCAAGTCTACCATGTAGAGAAGTAGGCCTTGCATCATGTCTCGGGCCTGATACACTCGAGCCTGTGTATTCAGTTTTACTGCTAGGGCTCTCTTCTCACTTAAAACTCCTACACAAGGTGTAAACTGTTCTTGTACCATATATAGCTGACCACTAATGTAGATTATAGCTAGGCCATAGATCAGTGAACTATATATTTTTTTAAATTATTTTAATGTTTAATACAAAAAGATAAGCAGAAAAGGGGGACAAGGAAAATTGGGGAGGGAAGGTAACTATGCTACTGTCTTCGGGGGAGATAAAAAGTGGGGGGTGTTGATGCCGAGAGGGGCATTTGTATTACATACAGAAAATTTCCAGTGTTAAGTCAAGCATATAAGTCCATGTTGCAAAATGCAAATGATGATATTAGCTCTTTTCGGCAACAGGTGATCCCAGCAACGAAGACAGTGCGCATAGTAAGCATTTGGCACATCCCAAACAAAAAGGGAAAGTTGAGAGAAAATAATAAGAGGAGGGGGGACGCGGAGAGCAATAAGGGGGGGGTACCTGCATGAGTACTCTAGATAGCCAGGTATAAGGGCCTAAGAGGCCAAGACTGTTTTGAGGGGATACTACGGGGAGGGAATCGTGTAAGTATTTTAGGAGTGTGGCAAGTGTGAGGCAGTCAGGCATTCCTATTGGGGTGGTTCTTGGTGCGGATGCGGCGAGTTCGTGGGTGCTGAATCAGTTTAAGGCGTAGGGGATGGGGCAGGGGAAACCTGTTGTAACCGGTGTAGATAGAGGCGATAGAGATGCCAGATATAATTGGGTCATGAGGCGAGGGGTTGAAGCGGGGAGTATATCTCAGTTTGTATATCGCAGTATTTCATACTGCGGAGCCATGCCTCCTTCGTGGGGTATTGTCTAGTGCCCCAATGTAATGCGATTTCCCTTTTTGCTAGCAGTAGTGCTATTGCAGTGAATATGCGGTGACTGAGCGGGATGTCACTGACTATTCCCAAAAAAGCCAGTTTGGGGGAGGGGGCGAGCGGCGCAGAGGTTATATCTGAAAGCACTTGGAATAATGTGGTCCAGTAAGTAGATGAGTGGACAAGTCCAAGTCATATGTGCAAAGTCGGCTTTGGGGAATTGGCATTTTCGGCATTGGGATGATTTGGAGGGGTCATAATTGGCCAGTTCTACCGGTGTGATGTATATTCGATGAATTAATTTAAAATGAAGCAGTTTATGCCTGTGGTTGGGGGATGCCCTCTTAATTTGTTCGTAGCTACAGGTGCACTCTTTGTCAGATAGGGGATGACCTAGATCCTCCTCCCAGTGGTGCTGCACCCCCCTGACTTTCACTTGCTTGAGCGCCATACACGCCCGGTATAGCTTAGTGATGAGATGCGAGCCGTCATGATCAGGTATTAGTAGTGGGAGAGGTGTGAATTTCTCCGGGGAAAGGGAGAAGGAGGGGATTGTTCAGCAAAGAGCACCGAGTACTCTGGTCACTAAGAACTTGTCCATATGAGACATCCCGGCCCGCGCTGTCAGGTCGGTCAGGGATACCGCGTGGCCATCCCGAAATAAGGATCCAATAGTGTGTAATTGTAACTCACTTAGTGTGCGTTGAACCATTCTCGGTTGTTGATGGAATAAGCGGATTCTGCGGTAATGGGAGGTTAGGTGAGTATAGAGAGCCTGAGCCTAAGAGTAGGCTCAGTTTGCGCCAGGCCCAGCAGGTGGTGGATAAGGGGTGTACATCATTAGGATCCAGTCACATGCCTAATGGGAATATTGCTCCTAGTGGGGTGGGTTCAGACAGGTCTTGCTCTGGTTTGGTGTATGGTATGCGAGCATCAGGGTGGAACCAGTAGTAAGCAAACTGGGCTTGTGCAACCAGATAGTATAAATATAGATCGGGAATGGCAAATCCTCCTCACTCGTAAGGGAGGGTGAGAGTGTCCCAGGCTATCCGTGGCCTCAGTCCCGCCCAGACCAGGCAGATCAGCAGACCACGGAGTTGCGAAAAGAATGCCTTGGTCAATAGTATTGGTATATTGACAAATAAGTATAAGAATTGAGGGAGGACGTTCATTTTGATGAGGGCAATGCGGCCGGCCATGAATAAGGATTGCTGGATCCAGCGTTCTACCTGAATTGTGAGCTTTTCTATGGCAGGCCCATAATTAAGACGGATGACTTGTTCTTTGTTTCTGTGCAGTGTGATTCCCAGGTATGTAGTGGTGTCCTCCGCCCACCGGAGAAGGAGATTGCCACTTGCCGCGGTAGTCGAGTCTGTGAGTGAAAAGAGTTCTGACTTACCCCAGTTAATATGCAGGCCAGACATGTCTCCGAAGCAACCAATCTCGGCGATGAGAGGTTGAAAATTTATGTTAGGGTCTCTGATGAAAAGCAGAATGTCATCTGCATACTTTGATAAAAGCAGTGGCCCTGGGCGAAATCGAAGACCACGGTGTATGTGTTTCTCTTGTAGATGCCTGACTAGAGGGTCCATTACTACTATGAAGAGTAAGGGAGAAAGGGAGAAAGGGGGCAGCCTTGGAGCATGCCGCGGGAAACTGGGAAGGGGGCTGAAAGGGAACCGTTCACTCGGAGCCCGGTAGAGGGGGAAGAGTATAGGAGTGCGATTAATGCGATGAAGTTTGCTGGCATACCAAGCTTACGGAGCGTGGTGAAGAGAAAAGGCCATTCTAAGGAGTCAAAGGCCTTTTCGGCGTCGAGAAGAGCCACCGCTGCTGGGGTGGTCAGTGATATCATATTTATCACTGAGAATACGGTCTAGAGATTCAAGGCAGTCGATCTATGCTGACTGAAACCAGATTGTACCGGTAAGAGAATTTGGTCCTACAGCCGCGATAGTCTGTTGGCTAGCATCTTAGCAAGTATTTTGTTATCAAAGTTTATCAAGAAGAGGGGGCGGTAAGAGTTGCAAGTAGTGGGGTCTTTGTCAGGTTTCAGCAGAAGGGAGATTGCTGCTTCTCTCATGGATGATGGAAAACACCATTAGTAAGTGATTCGGCGTAAACCTCTAGTAGATGTGGTATAAGTGTTTGTTTGAAAGTTTTGTAGAAGGTCCCGGAAAGCCCATCTAGGCTGGGAGCCCTTGATCCATCGAGAATGTCTATGGCCTGACCGATCTCCTCCACAGTGAAGGGTTCACCGAGGAATTGTGCCTGGCCCGTAGTCAGCCATACCATTGTGACCTCTTCCAAGTAGGTAAGATGTTGTGCGAAGTCAGCGGAGAGTTTGGTTGCATATAGGGTTCGATAGTACAAAACTAGCTCTGCCATTATGTTTGCATTGTCTGTGGCGACGGAGTCGTCGGAACGCTGCAGTGATGTGATGTGTCCAGTTCCCCGAGGGGGTCACATCAGACGTGCAAGGGTCCTGCCAGGGCGTTCTTTCTCACCGTATCTACGGGCAGCCTGATACTTGCCTAGTAGTTAAGCCTCCCTGTCAGTGTGTTCATTGAATTCAAGTATTAGAGCATTGCGTTTGTGGGAAGCGCTAGGTGAGGTGGGTGAGCTGTCTAATTGCGCCAGTTCTGTTTCAAGTCGGGCAAGGCTACTGCATATTGAGCGTAAAACTCCAGCTTGTTTGGAAATGCAAATACCACTGATGTAGGCCTTGAAGGCATACCATAGCATTGCACATTATGTCACAGAGCCAGAGTTTAGTGTGAAGGATTCACGGATTGCGTCGTGCAGCTCGGATTTGAAAAGGGCATCTAACGAAGCTGTGGCCGGGAAGGTCCATCTGCATTTACACCCACTGGTGTATGGGATTGTCAGGTGAAGTATTTCGGGTGCGTGGTCTGATAGTGTATGAGGTTGTGTTTCTATGTTGCTAATCCATTGGCAGCCTAGTACGTTAGTAAACCAGTAATCTATCCGTATCCAGGCCGAATGTGGTGCTGAAAGAAATGTGTAGCCTGGTGCATCAGGATGGTGTGACCGCCATACGTCGCGTAGGGCTAGGCAATGCAGAAGGCCTTGGAATGGTCGTAAAGCTTGGGGCTTTGTGTTCTGTCCGGTGCGGGAGGAATCGCGACTGGGGTCAAGCCAGAGGATCAGATCCCCCTGAGTAGCAGTGTATTGCATTCGTGCCTGTCGAGCAGGGGGTGAAGTTCAGAAAATAATGTGGGGTCATCTATATTGGGAATGTAGATGTTAAGGAATAGGGTTGTTTTGCCCAGCAGTGACCCGACCACAAAAAGGTATCGCCCGTGTTTGTTGGCAATAGTGAGTCAGTGGGTGAAGGGGAGGGTGCGATGGATTAGGATACATACTCCACAGGAGTAAGTGCTGTAGCAGAGAAGAATCGGTGGGGGCCCCATGAGGAAGCGAATGAGGGAAGTTTGCGGGGGTTGATGTATTTCTTGTAAAATGCAATCATCGTCTGGGGTGTCAAAGTAACGGGGCTTATCCCCTAGAGTTACCCACAATCGTGCAGGGTAGAGCATGGCGTATTTGAGGCCTAGTTTGCGAAGCTGTGTTTTGGCAGCAGTAAATTTGCGGCGGGCTTCCTGGACTGCGGCTGTGTGGTCCGGGTAAAAGGAGAGCGTGGAGGCTTGGTAGTGTATCAGTGCATTCTCTCTGGGCAGGCAAAGAGCCATGTCATGATCACTATAATTGAGTAGGCATGCGATTACCGGCCGTGGAGGCGTGCCCGGCGGTGGGTGGGAGCCCAGCGACCTGTGCACCTTTTCCATAAGGAGGTCCTTGGAGAATTGTTCCATTCCAAAAGGTTCGGTGAGTAGTGTCTCTACTAATAGCTCGGGATGCCCAATATTTGCGGACTCCGCCAGACTCAGGATCCTAATATTGTTCCCCCGGGATCTGGCCTCTAAATCTTCATTCTTTATTGCTACGGCTTTCAACAATCGCTCCGTCTTTTCCAACTGGCGCGTGGTATCCTTGGGCTGGTCTTCCTGGGTGGAGATACGTTCTTCTGCTGCATCTAGCCGAGTGGTATACCAGTCTAGGCACTCTCCCATTCTTTCGAGTCGTGAGGTGAGTGAGTCAAATCTGGAGTCAATGCTGTGGAACCCAGCATGCAGTTCTGCCATGATGGCCGCCGTGCCCTCCAGTGTGGGGGGCTATGCATCCGACTCTGCTTCGCCCTCTGTATCGGGGTGCTGACCAGAGCGTTCTGTTGTGCCAGGCTTGTCAAAAGTCAGCTTACACTGTTTTGGGCCACCTTGACCCATTTTGCCAGCTGGGAAGATGGCGGCAGCAAGGTAGGTTGTGGCAGGTTTCTTGTTGGGAGGTGCCGCAGTGAAAAAACAGGAGGAATGCCACAGTGAGGGCCAAAGGTCCGATGAGCTTCGATGGAGGAGAGCCCAGTCCCAGAGAGGTGAGGAGGGCACTGGGGTATCTGCACTGTGGAGAGGGCCTCGACCAGGGCCTTGAGTCGCTTCGGGCATGAGAGAGCTGGGCCCAAGAAATCAAGTGGGCAGATGGGTTTTGGAGAGCGCGTGGTGAAAACTGCACCCCGACTATGGGGCCCATTAGATTGCACTCTGTGTGATGAGAAATGGCGCAGCTAAGCCGAAGGTTCCGGTCTGCAGGCACAAGAATGTGTGGGGGCAAGCACGGCTCAGGTACTTCAGCCCGAATGGTGTTTTTGCTCTCTCTGCCCCCTCCTGCGTGGTAACGATGTGTCTGACCCCAGGGATGAGGAGAAGGGGGGATAATCCTCGTGCGTTGCCCCCGTGGCCGTGCTAAGCTCCAGGGGAGTAGGGTGCTGCATGTGATGAGTCGGGGCTTTGCTTCGGGCTCACCGCTGGGCTGATGGCTCCTGCAGTGCTGGTGCGTTTGGTTGGGCAGGGCCTCACCTCCTGTTTATTTGTTCCCCCTCCCTGGAGAGAGTGGGTATGTATGCAGCACCACAGGAGAGCAAAGAGGGGGCCGGCATCGATGACTCCGGAAGTTGTGCTGGGCCCAGGAAGGACAGCGGGTTAGGGTCAGGCCCGTGCATGCTCCCGTGCTGGGCTACGCATGGTGTTAGGCCTCGTAGGGGCTTCCCTCACTCACCCGGCCCCGCGGGCTAGTCTTTGTGGCTCACTCTCGCACCGTCACCAGCATCCAGGTGGCAGTGCTCTCTGCCGAGGGTAGCCCGGAGCAGACAGGAGGCCCCAGCGGAGCACCACAGCTCTGGCCTTAGGCTTGCCCGTGACCCCTGTCGTCGCGGGGCCTCCGAGGCAGGCTGGGTCGTCCCACTCCCCGGTGGGGTCCCACATCGGCTCGGTGTCAGGGAGCCGCGACCCGCCACCCTCAGCGACGCTGCTCCTGTGTTGGGTGTCTGCTGGTCAACATTTCTGGCAGCGGGAATGATGAGAACATGTGGTTTTCGTCAAAAGAAGAGCATCGGGTGCCGGAGCTTCAGTGCCGTGCGGCCATCTTGGTCCCCGGTTTGGCCACACCCTGGGAGCTATATGTTTAAAAGGTAAGACATGTACTTTGAAGTTTCAGTGAGCTATATGCACTGCTAGACACCCATGTGCCCAATTATACCTCTACTCTGCCACCCAGACTTGCATCTGACATACCTACGTAGAAAAGCAGACAGACACTAAACCAATCAGTGAGATAGTAAAGGATATACCTAAACATTCGCTCACATTGAAAGGCAGAACTGATATGTGTCTAGTGCTAATGGAAGCAGTTGCACACACATTTAAACAACCCAATACTCACTAACACACCCAGGAGGCAATTCATGTAGCCCCTTACAGACATATTTAGAGAAGCATACATGTCACAAAGAGAGAAAATGATTTACTAACAAACTAACATGCACATGCAATCACAGCCCCAGAATGGAACTGAGGTACTCACTCAGATATCTGCTAAAGAAGTGACACTTTCAAGTCTACCATGCAGAGAAGTAGGCCGTGCATCATGTCTCAGGCCTGCTACATTTTAGCTTGGGCATGCAGTTTTATTGCTAGGCCAACCATCACATTTAAAAGTCCTAGAGAACACATAAGCTGCTCTTTTGCCACTTATAACTCACCACTGAGGTAGTCTGGAGCTAGTCCATAGGACAGGGTGCTATGTGCTTAAAAGGTAACACATATTCTGAAGTTTCACTGACCTATGTGCACTCCTAGAGACCCATGTGCTTAATTAAACATTCACTCAGGCTTTAATCTGACATACCTAAGTAGACAAGTAGACAGACACTAAAACACTCATACAGACTGTGACAGAAGCACCTAAACATTCACTATCATAGACAGGCAGAACTGATATCTAACGCTAATGTACATGTACTATATGCAGTAGTAGAGACTCATGTGCCCAATTATACATCCATTGTGCCACCCAGACTTGAATCTGACATACCTAAATAGATTGGCAGACAGACACTAAAACACCAAATGAGATAGTGAGAGAAGTACATAACATTCACTCACACAGAGAGGCACAACTGTTATGTATCTAGTACTAATGAAGGCAGTTGCACATACAGCTTAGTACAAAAGCAGGCAGGGTCTAAAACACCCAATGAAATAACGGCATAACCACATACATATTCACTCACATAGACAGGCACAACTAAAATGTATCTAGTGCTAAAGCAGGTAGTTGCACACAGTTAGATAACCCAATA
Organism: Calotriton arnoldi; assembly: GCA_963921515.1. Taxonomy (NCBI): domain Eukaryota; kingdom Metazoa; phylum Chordata; class Amphibia; order Caudata; family Salamandridae; genus Calotriton; species Calotriton arnoldi. Next base: position 154,723 of record CAWUFW010002205.1, on the reverse strand, counting down.
CTCACTAACACACCAAGAAGGTATGCATGCAGCCATTTACAAACACATTTAGAGAAGCATACATGACACAATGACATACACATGGAATCAGAGTGCCACATAGGAACTTACACACTCATTCAGATATCCGCTAAAGAATGGACACTTTCAAGTCCCTTTTGCAGAGAAGTAGCCCTTGCAACATGTTTTGGGCCTGCAATACATCCACTCACACACCCACTCACTGACTAATACAGCTAATCACATACCATCTCACTTTCTATTCAGTACTAGGCCTGACACCTGTCTTAAAGACTACTTGACTGGATGAGTAACTAGGTTAAGTCAGTATTTAGCTGCATATGTGAATAAGCATACAGTACACCTATAGTGGTGCCATGAGATTTTTAAGTAAATATACCTGTATATGACTCTCTGTTTTAGTTAGTCTATGTCTCTCTATAACTGTATGTTAGTGACTGTACTATATTAGCTATATTATAATAATACAATTGTTTATGTTTGTACTTAAGAAATTAAAATATGTAATGTGATAGTATATAATTAAAAGGTAAATGTAATTAATAATTTCTCAATTTAGACATCAATCTCTAAAGTACAGATAGTAACAATGCAATCAAAAAGTGAGAGATGAAAGAAGCAGCAGAAACTATCTCCTAACAATTGAGAAACAAAAGGGGCAAAATTCGGAAAAGTGGTGAAAGAGAAAAGAGCTGCTGGTAAGAGGACAAAAATATTTCTTAAAATTCTATGTCCACAATTGCAAACAGTACACAATGAAGAATTTGAAAAACAACATTTGACAACCACTAAGAAAGGTGAAAAGGTACATGAAAAGAAGACTAAAAACCTAACAGAAAAGGACAGAATTTAATCAGGAGGCAGAGGCAATTTAAGGAAATCAGAGTTAGAATGTTCGGTAATAGAGTAATACAAAATGTATTAACAACTATGAAAATGTATAAAAGATGAAGAGAAGCAGTCAGACAAAAGGAACGTGTTGGGGGTGTAGTTGATAAGGGCTTTGCTCTCAAGAGGAAGCTATTTGTTTTGATACTAAACAGGATGAAGACACTAGACAAAATAGTGTTGTCAATGAGGATACGACTTGTCAATAGAACTAACTTTTGCAAGGTTTTTAGTGGTGAATGGATTCATACTTCTAGTACTGAGCCTTTCTTTAATGAAGGAGGATACCTCCAAGGAACACATTAGTGCATACAGTTGATGAATCGGGATGATGTTATGAGATGAAGAATGGTACTCCTATTCAAAAAGAAGTGATGGTATCTAGAAATGTAGAAGAAGTGATTGCTGAAGAGGTACAGGGAAGGCGTAGTCAGCCCCTATATATACAAATGGAACTGTAGTAGTGCTCACAGTATTTAACAGCACTCAATTGATATATATAGAAATGTCCTATATATCTTTCCATGCAAAAGTCTTAAATGGAAAATTTGCATTTTAAAAGGTTTAGATCCATGAAAGATAACAGAATATAGAAGTTTAACGGGACATTCACTAGCATGCTTGTCAAAGAAAGTGAGTCAAACGTCCTGCTCTTTGTTAGGAGAAATTAATAGAGCTCTTATGTATGGTACTGTGGCAGAGGTAGAAAAGGTTTGTGATGATGTACAGTTTTGTTTCTTTGGTCCTGAAGAGGAGTGTAGGGAAAATGAGGATTTCCTATCTGCAGGTCTACCAGACAGCACAGTATTATTAGTGTTGATAATTTTGAAGAAGAGGTTAGAAAGTTTAAAAGGGTTTCTTTGGAGAAACCAAACTATTTATGCATTGTTGTCGACACACTCACTACGAAAGTCAAATTTGAACTGCTGATTTGTTGTTAGAAAGTGATAAATAGAACAATGAAAAGTAGTGTGAATATCCTGTTTACTTATTTGTAGAGGAACGTTTTGACTTGTCCGCACAACAAGTTATATGTAAATACTGCTACAATAAGTTAGAGGAAAACAAAATACCTGCTAGAGCAGTTCATAATAAGTTAGAAGTAGTACCTATTCGAGAACTACTTCAGGATTTGAATGTTTATGAATCTGTACTTATTCAATGTATATATCCATTCCAAGCTATAGTCCTTATGGAGCCAAAGACAGGGAAGTTAGCTCCAACTGAGCTTCAGAAAGGTCTGAAAGGTAGAGTTTTAAATTTACCATTCAATTTGAAGCAGAATATTGGAACTGTAGGGGTACAGAGATATTTAGAAGAAGAACGTGTAATTCTAGTGAATGGTGTTCCTGCCAAGAGCAAGAAGATATGGCAAGAGTTAGTCGATGTTACTAAAGTAAAAAATGTATTATGACAACTGGTACAAAATAATATTTATTATAAAGATATAGATATTCTTTAGAATGTAGCACGTATGGAGGATGATACATCATACTCAAGAGGTCAGATTGAAAAAGTGGATCGATCCCGATCTGAAGAAATCTATGAACACTATAGTATTCATCCTCTCTATTCTAAAGAGATCATTGGTGATACTATTGATCTCTTTCAAATGAAAGACGCAAGAGGAGCTTCCTGGAGTGTGTGGGAGAGAAGTTTAGAAGCTTGAGTTTTCTGCATCTTTTTCCTACTGGACTATGTGGTAGATATGATGACTGGCCTGTAAAGATACCAGCAGCAGAGTACAGATCAACTAGACTATATTCAGAGGATCCTAGATTTCGGCAGAGTATTCCGTATATATTTCATCTTTTATTTGAGAGCAACTTGTCAGGCTTATCCTATGTAATAAACCATATTCTGATGCCAGGAGGAAATCTCCAAAATAAACAGCAATGGAATTCATTAACAAAGTTCAAGGAAATGATGACAACCTGGAATGCAACTTGATGGCATGCCAGCGTGGCACCAATGAATATTGGTATTGTCATCATGGTGAGCTGAAATTCATGTTGAGAAACCAAGGAGCACCTACTTAGTTTCTAACACTCAGTTGTGCTGAGTATGCATGGGACGACCTGCTTGAATTCCTGCAAGGAGCAAATTTAAAAACATAAATGACATCAATCTAAAAACAGCAGGAGAGCTTTGTTCACTGCACCCTGGAAATGTTTTCAGATATTTTGCAGATATATTAACTACAGGTTTCAAGCAATGATGGCTTTTATATAAGCAACAAAACTAATCCTCCTCTCGGGGAAGTAACTGATTCCTTTTGGTGCAAAGAGTACCAAGCTAGAGATGCTCCACATATTCAAATTCAGTTTTACTGCTAGGGCTCTCTTCTCACTTAAAACTCCTACACAAGGTGTAAACTGTTCTTGTACCATATATAGCTGACCACCAACGTAGATTATAGCTAGGCCATAGATCAGTGAACTATATACTTTTTAAAATTATTTTAATGTTTAATACAAAAAGATAAGCAGAAAAGGGGGACAATGAAAATTGGGGAGGGAAGGTAACTATGCTACTGTCTTCGGGGGAGATAAAAAGTGGGGGGTGTCGATGCCGAGAGGGGAATTTGTGTTACATACAGAAAATTTCCAGTGTTAAGTCAAGCATATAAGTCCATGTTGCAAAGTGCACATGATGATATTAGCTCTTTTCGGCAACAGGTGATCCCAGCAACGAAGACAGTGCGCATAGTAAGCATTTGGCACATCCCAAACAAAAAGGGAAAGTTGAGAGAAAATAATAAGAGGAGAGGGGACGCGGAGAGCAATAAGGTGGGGTACCTGCATGAGTACTCTAGATAGCCAGGTATAAGGGCCTAAGAGGCCAAGACTGTTTTGAGGGGATACTAGGGGGAGGGAATCGTGTAAGTATTTTAGGAGTGTGGCAAGTGTGAGGCAGTTAGGCATTCCTATTGGGGTGGTTCTTGGTGCGGATGCGGCGAGTTCGCAGGTGCTGAATCAGTTTAAGACATAGGGGATGGGGCAGGGGAAACATGTTGTAACCGGTGTAGATAGAGGCGATAGAGATGCCAGATATAATTGGGCCATGAGGCGAGGGGTTGAAGCGGGGAGTATATCTCAGTTTGTATATCGCAGTATTTCATACTGCGGAGCCATGCCTCCTTCGTGGGGTATTGTCTAGTGCCCCAATGTAATGCGATTTCCCTTTTTGCTAGTAGTAGTGCTATTGCAGTGAATATGCAGTGACTGAGCGGGATGTCACTGACTATTCCCAAAAAATCCAGTTTGGGGGAGGGGGCGAGCCGCGCAGAGGTTATATCTGAAAGCACTTGGAATAATGTGGTCCAGTAAGTAGATATGAGTGGACAAGTCCAAGTCATATGTGCAAAGTCGGCTTTGGGGAATTGGCATTTTCGGCATTGGGATGATTTGGAGGGGTCATAATTGGCCAGTTCTACCGATGTGATGTATATTCGATGAATGAATTTAAAATGAAGCAGTTTATGCCTGTGGTTGGGGGATGCCCTCTTAATTTGTTCGTAGCTACAGGTACACTCTTTGTCAGATAGGGGATGACCTAGATCCTCCTCCCAGTGGTGCCGCACCCCCCTGACTTTCACTTGCTTGAGCGCCATACACGCCCGGTATAGCTTAGTGATGAGATGCGAGCCGTCATGATCAGGTATTAGCAGTGGGAGAGGTGTGAATTTCTCCGGGGGAAGGGAGAAGGAGGGGATTGTTGAGCAAAGAGCACCGAGTACTCTGGTCACTATGAACTTGTCCATATGAGACATCCAGGCCCGCGCTGTCAGGTCGGTCAGGGATACCGCGTGGCCATCCCGAAATAAGGATCCAATAGTGTGTAATTGTAACTCACTTAGTGTGTGTTGAACCATTCTCGGTTGTTGATGGAATAAGCGGATTCTGCGGTAATGGGAGGTTAGGTGAGTATAGAGAGCCTGAGCCTAAGAGTAGGCTCAGTTTGCGCCAGGCCCAGCAGGTGGTGGATAAGGGGTGTACATCATTAGGATCTAGTCACATGCCTAATGGGAATATTGCTCCTAGTGGGGTGGGTTCAGACAGGTCTTGCTCTGGTTTGGTGTATGGTATGCGAGCATCAGGGTGGAACCAGTAGTAAGCAAACTGGGCTTGTGCAACCAGATAGTATAAATGTAGATCGGGAATGGCAAATCCTCCTCACTCGTAAGGGAGGGTGAGAGTGTCCCAGGCTATCCGTGGCCTCAGTCCCGCTCAGACTAGGCAGATCAGCAGACCACGGAGTTGCGAAAAGAATGCCTTGGTCAATAGTATTGGTATATTGACAAATAAGTATAAGAATTGAGGGAGGACGTTCATTTTGATGAGGGCAATGCGGCCGGCCATGGATAAGGATTGCTGGATCCAGCGTTCTACCTGAATTGTGAGCTTTTCTATGGCAGGCCCATAATTAAGACGGATGACTTGTTCTTTGTTTCTGTGCAGTGTGATTCCCAGGTATGTAGTGGTGTCCGCCGCCCACCGGAGAAGGAGATTGCCACTTGCCGCGGTAGTCGAGTCTGTGAGTGGAAAGAGTTCTGACTTATCCCAGTTAATATGCAGGCCAGACATGTCTCCGAAGCAACCAATCTCGGCGATGAGAGGTTGCAAATTTATGTTAGGGTCTCTGATGAAAACCAGAATGTCATCTGCATACTTTGATAAAAGCAGTGGCCCTGGGCGAAATCGAAGACCACGGTGTATGTGTTTCTCTTGTAGATGCCTGACTAGAGGGTCCATTACTACTATGAAGAGTAAGGGAGAAAGGGAGAAAGGGGGCAGCCTTGGAGCATGCCGCGGGAAACTGGGAAGGGGGCTGTAAGGGAACCGTTCACTCGGAGCCCGGCAGAGGGGGAAGAGTATAGGAGTGCGATTAATGCAATGAAGTTTGCTGGCATACCAAGCTTACGGAGCGTGGTGAAGAGAAAAGGCCATTCTAAGGAGTCAAAGGCCTTTTCGGCGTTGAGAAGAGCCACCGCTGCTGAGTGGTCAGTGATATCATATTTATCACTGAGAATACGGTCTAGAGATTCAAGGCAGTCGATCTATGCTGACTGAAACCAGATTGTACCGGTAAGAGAATTTGGTCCTACAGCAGCGATAGTCTGTTGGCTAGCATCTTAGCAAGTATTTTGTTATCAAAGTTTATCAAGAAGAGGGGGCGGTAAGAGTTGCAAGTAGTGGGGTCTTTGTCAGGTTTCAGCAGAAGGGAGATTGCTGCTTCTCTCATGGATGAGGGAAAACACCGTTAGTAAGTGATTCGGCATAGACCTCTAGTAAATGTGGTATAAGTGTTTGTTTGAAAGTTTTGTAGAAGGTCCCGGAAAGCCCATCTAGGCCGGGAGCCCTTGATCCATCGAGAATGTCTATGGCCTGACCGATCTCCTCCACAGTGAAGGGTTCACCGAGGAATTGTGCCTGCCCCGTAGTCAGCCATACCATTGCGACCTCTTCCAAGTAGGTAAGATGTTGTGCGAAGTCAGCGGAGAGTTTGGTTGCATATAGGGTTCGATAGTACAAAACTAGCTCTGCCATTATGTTTGCATTGTCTGTGGCGACGGAGTCGTCGGAACGCTGCAGTGATGTGATGTGTCCAGTTCCCCGAGGGGGTCACATCAGACGTGCAAGGGTCCTGCCAGGGCGTTCTTTCTCACCGTATCTATGGGCAGCCTGATACTTGCCTAGTAGTGTAGCCTCCCTGTCAGCGTGTTCATTGAATTCAAGTATTAGAGCGTTGCATTTGTGGGAAGCGCTAGGTGAGGTGGGTGAGCTGTCTAATTGCGCCAGTTCTGTTTCAAGTTGGGCAAGGCTACTGCATATTGAGCGTAAAACTCCAGCTTGTTTGGAAATGCAAATACCACTGATGTAGGCCTTGAAGGCATACCATAGCACTGCGCATTATGTCACAGAGCCAGAGTTTAGTGTGAAGGATTCACGGATTGCGTCGTGCAGCTCGGATTTGAAAAGGGCATCTAACGAAGCTGTGGCTGGGAAGGTCCATCCGCATTTACACCCACTGGTGTATGGGATTGTCAGGTGAAGTAGTTCGGGTGCGTGGTCTGATAGTGTATGAGGTTGTGTTTCTATGTTGCTAATCCATTGGCAGCCTAGTACGTTAGTAAACTAGTAATCTATACGTGTCCAGGCCGAATGTGGTGCTGGAAGAAATGTGTAGCCTGGTGCATCAGGATGGTGTGATCGCCATATGCCGCGTAGGGCTAGGCAATGCAGAAGGCCTTGGAATGCTCGTAAAGCTTGGGGCTTTGTGTTCTGTCCGGTGCGGGAGGAATCGCGACTGGGGTCAAGCCAGAGGATCAGATCCCCCCGAGTAGCAGTGTATTGCATTCGTGCCTGTCGAGCAGGGGGTGAAGTTCAGAAAATAATGTGGGGTCATCTATATTGGGAACGTAGATGTTAAGGAATAGGGTTGTTTTGCCCAGCAGTGACCCGACCACAAAAAGGTATCGCCCGTGTTTGTTGGCAATAGTGAGTCAGTGGGTGAAGGGGAGGCTGCGATGGATTAGGATACATACTCCACAGGAGTAAGTGCTGTAGCAGAGAAGAATCGGTGTGGGCCCCATGAGGAAGCGAATGAGGGAAGTTTGCGGGGCTTGATGTATTTCTTGTAAACATGCAATCATCGTCTGGGGTGTCAAAGTAACGGGGCTTATCCCCTAGGGTTACCCACAACCGTGCAGGGTAGAGCATGGCATATTTGAGGCCTAGTTTGCGAAGCTGTGTTTTGGCGGCAGTAAATTTGCGGCGGGCTTCCTGGACTGCGGCTGTGTGGTCCGGGTAAAAGGAGAGCGTGGAGCCTTGGTAGTGTATCAGTGCATTCTCTCGGGCAGGCACAGAGCCATGTCACGATCACTATAATTGAGTAGGCATGCGATTACCGGCCGTGGAGGCGTGCCCGGCGGTGGGTGGGAGCCCAGCGACCTGTGCACCTTTTCCACAAGGAGGGCCTTGGAGAATTGTTCCATTCCAAAAGGTTCGGTGAGTAGTGTCTCTACTAATAGCTCAGGATGCCCAATATTTGCGGACTCCGCCAGACTCAGGATCCTAATATTGTTCCTCCGGGATCTGGCCTCTAAATCTTCATTCTTTATTGCTACGGCTTTCAACAATCGCTCCGTCTTTTCCAACTGGCGCGTGGTATCCTTGGGCTGGTCTTCCTGGGTGGAGATACGTTCTTCTGCTGCATCTAGCCGGGTGGTATGCCAGTCTAGGCGCTCTCCCATTCTTTCGAGTCGTGAGGTGAGTGAGTCAAATCTGGAGTCAATGCTGTGGAACCCAGCATGCAGTTCCGCCATGATGGCCGCCGTGCCCTCCAGTGCGGGGGGCTATGCATCCGACTCTGCTTCGCCCTCTGTATCGGGGTGCTGACCAGAGCGTTCTGTTGTGACAGGCTTGTCAAAAGTCAGCTTACACTGTTTTGGGCCACCTTGACCTATTTTGCCAGCTGGGAAGATGGCGGCAGCAAGGTAGGTTGTGGCAGGTTTCTTGTTGGGGGGTGCCGCAGTGAAAAAACAGGAGGAATGCCACAGTGCGGGCCTAACGTCCGATGAGCTTCGATGGAGGAGAGCCCAGCCCCAGAGAGGTGAGGAGGGCACCGGCGTATCTGCACTGTGGAGAGGGCCTCAACCAGGGCCTTGAGTCGCTTCGGGCATGAGAGAGCTGGGCCCAAGAAATCAAGTGGGCAGATGGGTTTTGGAGAGCGCGTGGTGAAAACTGCACCCCGACTATGGGGCCCATTAGATTCCACTCTGTGTGATGAGAAATGGCGCCGCTAAGCCGAAGGTTCCAGTCTGCAGGCACAAGAATGTGTGGGGGCAAGCACGGCTCAGGTACTGCAGCCCGAATGGTGTTTTTGCTCTCTCTGCCCCCTCCTGCGTGGTAACGATGTGTCTGACCCCAGGGATGAGGAGAAGGGGGGATAATCCTTGTGCGTTGCCCCCGTGGCCGTGCTAAGCTCCAGGGGAGTAGGGTGCTGCATTTGATGAGTCGGGGCTTTGCTTCGGGCTCACCGCTGGGCTGATGGCTCCTTCAGTGCTGGTACGTTTGGTTGGGCAGGGCCTCACCTCCTGTTTATTTGTTCCCCCTCCCTGGAGAGAGTGGGTATGTATGCAGCGCCACAGGAGAGCAAAGAGGGGGCCGGCATCGATGACTCCGGAAGTTGTGCTGGGCCCAGGAAGGACAGCGGGTTAGGGTCAGGCCCGTGCATGCTCCCGTGCTGGGCTACGCATGGTGTTAGGCCTCGTAGGGGCTTCCCTCACTCACCCGGCCCCCGCGAGCTAGTCTTTGTGGCTCACTCTCGCATCGTCACCAGCATCCAGGTGGCAGTGCTCTCTGCCGAGGGTAGCCCGGAGCAGACAGGAGGCCCAGCGGAGCACAACAGCTCTGGCCTTAGGCTTGCCCGTGACCCCTGTCGTCGCGGGGCCTCCGAGGCAGGCTGGGTCGTCCCACTCCCCGGTGGGGTCCCACATCGGCTCGGTGTCACGGATCCGCGATCCGCCACCCTCAGCGACGCTGCTCCTGTGTTGGGTGTCTGCTGGTCAACATTTCTGGCAGCGTGAATGATGGGAACATGTGGTTTTCGTCAAAAGAAGAGCATCGGGTGCCGGAGCTTCAGTGCCGTGCGGCCATCTTGGTCCCCGGTTTGGCCACACCCTGGGAGCTATATGTTTAAAAGGTAAGACATGTACTCTGAAGTTTCAGTGAGCTATATGCACTGCTAGACACCCATGTGCCCAATTATACCTCTACTCTGCCACCCAGACTTGCATCTGACATACCTACGTAGAAAAGCAGACAGACACTAAACCAATCAGTGAGATAGTAAAGGATATACCTAAACATTCACTCACATTGAAAGGCAGAACTGATATGTGTCTAGTGCTAATGGAAGCAGTTGCACACACATTTAAACAACCCAGTACTCACTAACACACCCAGGAGGCAATTCATGTAGCCCCTTACAGACATATTTAGAGAAGCATACATGTCACAAAGAGAGAAAGTGATTTACTAACAAACTAACATGCACATGCAATCACAGCCCCAGAATGGAACTGAGGCACTCACTCAGATATCTGCTAAAGAAGTGACACTTTCAAGTCTACCATGCAGAGAAGTAGGCCTTGCATCATGTCTCAGGCCTGCTACATTTTAGCTTGTGCGTGCAGTTTTATTGCTAGGCCAACCATCACATTTAAAAGTCCTAGAGAACACATAAGTTGCTATTTTGCCACTTATAACTCACCACTGAGGTAGTCTGGAGCTAGTCCATAGGACAGGGTGCTATGTGCTTAAAAGGTAACACATATTCTGAAGTTTCGCTGACCTATGTGCACTCCTAGAGACCCATGTGCTTAATTAAACATTCACTCAGGCTTTAATCTGACATACCTCAGTAGACAAGCAGACAGACACTAAAACACCCATACAGACTGTGACAGAAGCACCTAAACATTCACTCTCATAGGCAGGCAGAACTGATATGTATGTAGCGATAATGTATATGTACTCTGAAGTTTCAGTAGGCTATATGTAGTAGTAGAGACTCATGTGCCCAATTATACATCCACTCTGCCACCCTGACATGCATCTGACATACCACTGTATATAAGCAGACAGACACTAAAACACCCAGTGAGATATACCTAAACATTCACTCTCACAGCGAGGCAGAACTGATATGTGTCTTGCTCTAATGGAGGCAGTTGCACACACACACTTAAACAACCTAATACTCACTAACACACAAAATAGGCAATTCATGCAGCCCCTTACAGACACATTAAGAGAAGCATACATGTCAAAAATACAGGTAGTTATTTCCTAACAAACTTACATAGACATGCAATCACAGCCCCAGATAGGAACTGAGACACTCATTCAGATACCTGTTAAACAAATGACATTTTCAAATCTAGCATGTAGAGAGGTAGGCCTTGCATCATGTCTCAGGCCTGCTACACATGAGCCATTATATGCAGTTTTAGTGCTAGGCCTGTCTTCTCACATAAAACTCCTACACAAGATGAAAACTGCTCCTTTATCATATATAACTCACCACTAACATAGGCTGTAGCTAGGCCATTGCGCAGGGAGCTCTATGTTTAAAATGCAAGAAATGTGCTCTGAAGTTTCAGTGAGCTATATGCAGTGCTAGATACCCATGTGCCCAATTATACATCTACTCTGAAACCCAGACTTGCATCTGACATACCTATGTAGAAAAGCAGACAGACACTAAACCACCCAGTGAGTTAGTAGGGGAAGTACCTAAACATTTACTCACATAGAGTAACAGAACTGATATGTGTCTAGCGCTGATGGGGGCAATTGCACCCACACTTAAACAACCCAATACTCACTAACACACCCAGGAGGCAATTCATGCAGCTCCTTACAGACACATTTAGAGAAGCGTACATGTCACAAAGAGAGGAGGTGATTTGCTTACAAACTTACATACACAAGCAATCACAGCCCCAAATAGGAACAGCGACACTCATTCAAATATCTGCTAAAGAAGTGACACTTTCAAGTCTACCATGCAGAGAAGTAGGCCTTGCAACATGTCTCAGGCCTTCTACATTTGAACCTGTGCATGCAGTTTTATTGCTAGACCAACCTTCACATTTAAAAGCCCTAGAGAACACATAAGCTGCTCTTTTACCACTTATAACTAACCACTGAGGTTGGCTGGAGCTCGGCCATAGGGCAGGGTGCTATGTGCTTAAAAGGTAACATGTGTACTCTGAAGTTTTACTGACCTATGTGCACTCCTAGAGACCCATGTGCTTAATTAAATATCCACCCAGGCTTTATTCTGACATACCTAAGTAGACAAGTAGACAGACACTAAAACACCCATACAGACTGTGACAGAAGCACCTAAACATTCACTATCATAGACAGGCAGAACTGATATCTAACGCTAATGTACATGTACTATATGCAGTAGTAGAGACTCATGTGCCCAATTATACATCCATTGTGCCACCCAGACTTGAATCTGACATACCTAAATAGAAAAGCAGACAGACACTAAAACACCAAATGAGATAGTGAGAGAAGTACATAACATTCACTCACACAGAGAGGCACAACTGTTATGTATCTAGTACTAATGAAGGCAGTTGCACATACAGCTTAGTACAAAAGCAGGCAGGGTCTAAAACACCCAATGAAATAACGGCATAACCACATACATATTCACTCACATAGACAGGCACAACTAAAATGTATCTAGTGCTAAAGCAGGTAGTTGCACACAGTTAGATAACCCAATACTAACACACCAAGAAGGTATGCATGCAGCCCTTTACAAACACATTTAGAGAAGCATACATGACACAATGACATACACATGGAATCAGAGTGCCACATAGGAACTTACACAGATATCCGCTAAAGAATGGACACTTTCAAGTCTCTTTTGCAGAGAAGTAGCCCTTGCAACATGTTTTGGGCCTGCAATACATCCACTCACACACCCACTCACTGACTAATACAGCTAATCACATACCATCTCACTTTCTATTCAGTACTAGGCCTGACACCTGTCTTAAAGACTACTTGACTGGATGAGTAACTAGGTTAAGCCAGTATTTAGCTGCATATGTGAATAAGCATACAGTACACCTATAGTGGTGCCATGATATTTTTAAGTAAATATACCTGTATAGGATTCTCTGTTTTAGTTAATCTATGTCTCTCTATAACTGTATGTTAGTGACTGTACTATATTAGCTATATTATAATAATACAATTGTTTATGTTTGTACTTAAGAAATTAAAATATGTAATGTGATAGTATATAATTAAAAGGTAAATGTAATTAATAATTTCTCAATTTAGACATCAATCTCTAAAGTACAGATAGTAACAATGCAATCAAAAAGTGAGAGATGAAAGAAGCAGCAGAAACTATCTCCTAACAATTGAGAAACAAAAGGGGCAAAATTCGGAAAAGTGGTGAAAGAGAAAAGAGCTGCTGGTAAGAGGACAAAAATATTTCTTTCAAATTCTATTTCCACAATTGCAAACAGTACACAATGAAGAATTTGAAAAACAACATTTGACAACCACTAAGAAAGGTGAAAAGGTACATGAAAAGAAGACTAATAACCTAACAGAAAAGGACAGAATTTAAGCAGGAGGCAGAGGCAATTTAAGGAAATCAGAGTTAGAATGTTCGGTAATAGAGTAATACAAAATTTATTAACAACAATGAAAATGTATAAAAGATGAAGAGAAGCAGTCAGACAAAAGGAACGTGTTGGGGGTGTAGTTGATAAGGGCTTTGCTCTCAAGAGGAAGCTATTTGTTTTGATACTAAACAGGATGAAGACACTAGACAAAATAGTGTTGTCAATGAGGATACGACTTGTCAATAGAACTAACTTTTGCAAGGTTTTTAGTGGTGAATGGATTCATACTTCTAGTACTGAGCCTTTCTTTAATGAAGGAGGATACCTCCAAGGAACACATTAGTGCATACAGTTGATGAATCGGGATGATGTTATGAGATGAAGAATGGTACTCCTATTCAAAAAGAAGTGATGGTATCTAGAAATGTAGAAGAAGTGATTGCTGAAGAGGTACAGGGAAGGCGTAGTCAGCCCCTATATATACAAATGGAACTGTAGTAGTGCTCACAGTATTTAACAGCACTCAATTGATATATATAGAAATGTCCTATATATCTTTCCATGCAAAAGTCTTAAATGGAAAATTTGCATTTTAAAAGGTTTAGATCCATGAAAGATAACAGAATATAGAAGTTTAAAGGGACATTCACTAGCATGTTTGTCAAAGAAAGTGAGTCAAACGTCCTGCTCTTTGTTAGGAGAAATTAATAGAGCTCTTATGTATGGTACTGTGGCAGAGGTAGAAAAGGTTTGTGATGATGTACAGTTTTGTTTCTTTGGTCCTGAAGAGGAGTGTAGGGAAAATGAGGATTTCCTATCTGCAGGTCTACCAGACAGCACAGTATTATTAGTGTTGATAATTTTGAAGAAGAGGTTAGAAAGTTTAAAAGGGTTTCTTTGGAGAAACCAAACTATTTATGCATTGTTGTCGACACACTCACTACGAAAGTCAAATTTGAACTGCTGATTTGTTGTTAGAAAGTGATAAATAGAACAATGAAAAGTAGTGTGAATATCCTGTTTACTTATTTGTAGAGGAACGTTTTGACTTGTCCGCACAACAAGTTATATGTAAATACTGCTACAATAAGTTAGAGGAAAACAAAATACCTGCTAGAGCAGTTCATAATAAGTTAGAAGTAGTACCTATTCGAGAACTACTTCAGGATTTGAATGTTTATGAATCTGTACTTATTCAATGTATATATCCATTCCTAGCTATAGTCCTTATGGAGCCAAAGACAGGGAAGTTAGCTCCAACTGAGCTTCAGAAAGGTCTGAAAGGTAGAGTTTTAAATTTACCATTCAATTTGAAGCAGAATATTGGAACTGTAGGGGTACAGAGATATTTAGAAGAAGAACGTGTAATTCTAGTGAATGGTGTTCCTGCCAAGAGCAAGAAGATATGGCAAGAGTTAGTCGATGTTACTAAAGTAAAAAATGTATTATGACAAGGTACAAAATAATATTTATTATAAAGATATAGATATTCTTTAGAATGTAGCACGTATGGAGGATGATACATCATACTCAAGAGGTCAGATTGAAAAAGTGGATTGATCCCGATCTGAAGAAATTTATGAACACTATAGTATTCATCCTCTCTATTCTAAAGAGATCATTGGTGATACTATTGATCTCTTTCAAATGAAAGACGCAAGAGGAGCTTCCTTGAGTGTGTGGGAGAGAAGTTTAGAAGCTTGAGTTTTCTGCATCTGTTTCCTACTGGACTATGTGGTAGATATGATGACTGGCCTGTAAAGATACCAGCAGCAGAGTACAGATCAACTAGACTATATTCAGAGGATCCTAGATTTCGGCAGAGTATTCCGTATATAATTCATCTTTTATTTGAGAGCAACTTGTCAGGCTTATCCTATGTAATAAACCATATTCTGATGCCAGGAGGAAATCTCCAAAATAAACAGCAATGGAATTCATTAACAAAGTTCAAGGAAATGATGACAACCTGGAATGCAACTTGATGGCATGCCAGCGTGGCACCAATGAATATTGGTATTGTCATCATGGTGAGCTGAAATTCATGTTGAGAAACCAAGGAGCACCTACTTAGTTTCTAACACTCAGTTGTGCTGAGTATGCATGGGACGACCTGCTTGAATTCCTGCAAGGAGCAAATTTAAAAACATAAATGACATCAATCTAAAGACAGCAGGAGAGCTTTGTTCACTGCACCCTGGAAATGTTTGAAGATATTTTAACCACAGGTTTCAAGCAATGATGGCTTTTATATGCAACAAAACTAATCCTCCTCTCGGGAAGTAACTGATTCCTTTTGGTGCAAAGAGTACCAAGCTAGAGATGCTCCACATATTCAAATTCTGCTATGGGTAATAGATGCTCTGAAGTTTGGAAGAGACACTGATAAGTCTGTGTTTTCTTTCATACAGCAGTATCTGACATGTGCTATCTCAAAAGATACTGTTGACAAGGGTTTGAGACAATAAGTTTTGCAATTTCAAAATCATAGGTGTGGGACTTATTGTCATCGTAAATCCAAATCCAAAGGAAAATTTTACATGAGATGATGTTTTGGATTCCCACGACCTGTGATCTCAGAAGGAAGAGTGACCAGCTTTTTGCCTGCAGTCAGACACACCCTGACACAGAAATCACTGAGGAAGACATACCACCTGAGAAGAACAGAGGCTTCAAAATATATCAATGGCTGCAGTCCTGCTATTCTGAAGATGTGGAATGCAAATATGGATCTACAATTTGTTGCAAACCACTCCATCGCTGTTGCTCGCTATGTGACTTTATATATACCAAAATCAGAGGAGACAGAGATGAACGAGATATGGGCGGAAATTTCTGCAGAAAAGAGTATTGCCCAAAAATTGTACAGTTTTAGCTTGAAAATGCTTTCCCACAGAGAAATAGGTTCATATGAATTCTAGAATAGGTTAGGCTCGGCTAGTTTATTCTCCAATTCAAGAGGAATTCTGTGGGTAAGCCTAGGCCTTGCAAGTAGTCATAATAGAATATTAAAGTATTTTTTAGAAATACAGTACCTTGCAGAATTTGAACCCGAAAGTACAGTCATTCTAAAGACTAACATGCTGTAAACATACTACCCAAGAAGGAGTCCTCATCTTGAAAACATGTGACTCTATGAAGTGCTTCAGCATTATACATAGAGTACTAATGTAAATAAAAATATAGAACACGGAAAATATGCAGTCCTAGGATGTGCTGGCTGTTTAGTGAGACAAAGCAAAGGTAATCTAATTAGTCACAGAGAACTTAGTAGCCAAACTCCAGAGAAAAGAGTTTTTCAACTTACCACTATTACAGTTGTTCAAGCCATGGCCCGCAGAATCAGAATTAGTTGGAACTATGGGCCAGATTCAAAAAGGCAATTACAGCAGCGTTAAGTTGGAACTTAAAAGTGTTTACAAAACTAAAATAAATGAACCCTTTTGTTTCTCCAACAACAACTTCTACATACTGCTGCATGGAATTATTCAAGCTAATGAGGGTAATGTTTTCAAAAAGATCTTCGAAAATCAAGAGTCATTTATATTGGAGAAAGGAGTAAATATAACAACTAAACTCAACACTCTAATTGAAGTCTGAAAGTGGATGGATATACTCCAATTACTGCAGCCTTAAGTTGAAACCAAACACTGTTTTCAAAAGTAAAAAGTGGTCGTCTTTGTTTCTCCAACCAAACTTGTATGTTCGATTCCTGGCACAAAACTACTGCATGGGATCTTGTGTACATGGATCATCAGTAATTTACACATCATTTGGCCTACCAGGGGTGATGTTTTGAAAAGGATCTCCAAAATAGAAGACTACTTCACATTTATTTTTTTCAATTCAATTCAAGAATTCTTTATTTCGGCCAATATGACCATAAAAGCACAAGTAAAAATACGTCACAATTCATACATATAAATTTCCAAAGATAAAGTGCATGTGCAGTACACTATCAAAGAATTCCAAATAAAAATTATGAAATATAATAAATACATTAAAATACGCGTTTATGGCATTTGAAATTTAAAAAGGGTGAGGTTGGTACCGATATATAATCACAGAGAGGGGATGAATATATTTTTGCTGTTGTACCAGATACAATAATATGAGAAATATTTTTTAACATATGTTTTGTCAGATTACTGTAGTAACTGTAGTAAAAGCCACTAATTAATGGCTTGTACTGAGTGAAATGCATAGAATCACTTATTTATAGTGATCTACTGGCAGCTTTAGGTTTTTTTTACAATCCATTGCTTTTTTTCTCCACTGTTTGAGGATGTTGCTTCATACAAGCCCACGTTTAGGGTGAAGAAGTATGAAAAATGAGAACAGTAAAAAAAGAAAAATATATTTTTACTATATTGTAATATAGTCCTACAGTATAAATAATGTGTTATTGTTAGATTTGTGTAATTTTGAAGATTAAATACTAACATATCTTTATCTTCTTTTCTTTTTCAATAGTAGCTGCAGTTCAACGTTGTTACATGTCTCAAAAATGTTTTTCTACTCCACACGTATTGCTTACTAATATGCATGGAGGGTGTTTTTAAATATAAAGTGTACTTGGCATAGTTTCCCATTAGTTTTTTCTCTCAATTTCTAATTAAAGGTTTCAGTGCAATGCAGCACATTTCTAGGTAGTCATGCAATAACTTACTTAATTATTCAGACCATTATTTAAGCAGGCACTAGCATATCCAATCAGTTATGTAGAAAATTACATAGATCACTCAATGATCCATGCACCAGTTATTTACTCATTCATTCATCCATGCACCAGTCATGCACTCATTCAATCATCCATGCACTTCTCATGCACTCATAACACCTCTCCTGTACTCACTCTAACATCCATGCACCTCTCATGCACTCATTCTAACGTCTATGCACAACTCAGGAACATATTCTAACTTCCATACACCTCTCATGCACTCATTCTAACATCCATGTACCACTCATGCACTCAGTCTAACATCCATGCACCACTCTTGCACTCATTCAAACATCCATGCACCACTTATGCACTCATTCAATCATCCATACACCACACATGCACTCATTCAATCATCTATGCACCACTCATGCACTCATTCTAACATCCATGCACCACTCATGCACTCATTCTAACACCCATGCACCACTCATGCACACATTGAATCATCCATGCATGACTCATGCACTTATTTAATCATGTATGTTCCACTCATGCACTTATGCTAACATCCATGCACCACCCATTCATTCTAACATCCATGTACCTCTCATGTACTTACTCTAACATCCATGCAGCACTTATGCACTCATACTAGCATCCATGCACCACTCATGCACTCATTCTAACATCCATGTACCACTCATGCACTCAGTCTAACATCCATGCACCACTCTTGCACTCATTCAAACATCCATGCACCACACATGCACTCATTCAATCATCTATGCACCACTCATGCACTCATTCTAACATCCATGCACCACTCATGCACTCATTCTAATACCCATGCACCACTAATGCACACATTGAATCATCCATGCATGACTCATGCACTTATTTAATCATGTATGTTCCACTCATGCACTTATGCTAACATCCATACACCACCCATTCATTCTAACATCCATGTACCTCTCATGTACTTACTCTAACATCCATGCAGCACTTATGCACTCATACTAGCATCCATGCACCACTCATGCATTCATTTTATCATACATGAACCACTCATAAACTTAGTCTAACATCCATGCACCACTCATGCAGACATTCTAACATCCATGTACCACTCATGCACTCATTCAATCACCCATGCACCTCTCATCCAATTTTCCTGCACCACTCATGCACTCATTCAATTACCTATACACCACTCATGCAATCATCCATGCATATCTCATGCAGTCATACTAAGATACAAGCATCACTCATGCCCTCATTCAGTCATCCATCCCCTACTCATGCACTCAATCATCCATGCACCACTCAATCACTCATTCAATCATCCATACACAACTCATGCACTCATTCGAACATCGAAGCACTACTGATGCACTCATTCAATCATCCACCTAACACTCATGCACTGATTCAATCATCCATACACCACTAATGCAATCATCCATGCACATCTCATGCAATCATACTAACCCTGAAGCACCACTCATGCACTCATTCAATGATCCATCCACTACTCATGCACGCATCAATCATCCATGCACCTTTCATGCAGTCATTCTAACATCCATACACCACTCATGCACTCATTCTAACAGGCAAACACCACTCATGCACTCATTCAATCACACATGCACCTCTCATGCACTCATTTAATCACCCATACACCTCTCATGTACTCATTCAATCACCCATGCACTTCTTATGAACTCATTCAATGATTCATGTACCTCTCAAGCACTCAATCAATCATCCATGCACCACTCAATCACTTATTTAGTCATCCATCCAACACTCATGCACTTATTCAATTATCCATACACCACTCATGCACTCATTCAATCATCCATGCACCACTCATGCACTCATATTAACACCCAAGCATGACTCATGCACTCATTCAATCACCCATACACCACTACTGCACTCATTCAATCGTGCATGCACCTCTCATGCCGGTAGTGCACACACACATGCAATTTTTATTTTTTTTAACCACGAAAGGCCGTTCTGTAAATAACCTTATTTTTTAACTCTGTTTTTAATTTCTTTTTATATTTTTAAACATTTTGTAATTTGTTTGTATTTTTTCAAAAATAAAATGGCAACAAGGGGAAAAAATATAAGTTCAAACAGAAGATCAGTTGAAAATTGTAAAAATTAAAAACAAAAATGTAAATCTGTTCTTCTCAGCAATGTCTAAAATAATGTCAACAGACCTGTCTCCAACAGTTAGGGTGGCATTGCATCAAAATAGTATGTATTCACATAATGTAAGTGAGGAGGGATATCGGGTTGCCACCTCTGCACCTCAGATGGCACTCTAGTTACGGTTGCAGGTGCTGCTTCTGTAGATGTGCTTGAGTAGTCATTCTCTCTCTTCTTTTGTACCATTTTCAATTGTCTTCTGTGGTATTTTTTTAAGTGGTAGAGCATTGATGTAGTACCACAAGAGCAGTATTGGCAATACCATGTGAAAGAGTTTTGTTGCACAAAGAACATTTTACTAATTTTTCAGCAGTCTTGCAGAAGGGTTTGTAATAAACATCCCAAACCACACTCTGCTTCTTGAGTGGTAACCCTTCATCATCAGGATATTCCTCTCCTGCTGGCATCTCCTGCTCCTCAGATTAGCTGGGCAGATGTACTTTCTCCTCATTTGACCCTGATTCCATTTTATGTTTGAAATAAAGAACAAAAAAAACTCCAAAATGCTGTCCCTCACAAATTTCTCCACCAGAGCTCCAAAAATGTTCCATCTGCGAGAGGAACATTCAAGAAGGAAGAAACAGGTGGGAACTTCCTTTTAGCATTATTGAAAAATGAATCCTCCAATCAGATCTGTTCATTTTGAAATCACATGGTCTTCGGCCGTACCGGCGTCATCGTGGTGACCGGCGCTGTTGCGAACGTGGAAATATAATTAAAAGGTGCTTTGTTACAAAAGAAGTTACACAATTACATGTTTCTACACTATATCAATAAACTACTTCCCTTAATCTGTAACTAGAATGACTGTTTATATGTGTATGAAACTCTTGAATAAACGCGATATTCTAAGTAACCGTATCACTGGTTACTATGTGACGCAACATTCAGCACCGTTGCGGACAAGGACGTCATCGCTGTGACCGGCGCCATTGTGAATGCTGGAATATAATTAAAAGGTGCTTTGTTATAAAAGTAATTACACAAATGAATGTTTCTACACTACATTAATAAACTACTTCCCTCAACCTGCAATTAGAATGACTGTTTATATGTGTATGAAACTTTTTATTAAAAACTACGATGTTCGCAGTAACAGCATCAACAGCTACTACCTGAACACAACATTTGGCATTGACACTGACAGCAGCGTCACAATCTCGAATGCTGAGTTATAATTAAAAACTACTTTATCATAAAAGTAGTTACACATATTCATGTTTCTACACTATAACAATAAAGTACTGCCCTCAATCTGAAATTTTAATGATTGTTTATAGGGCTATCAAGCTTTTTTAAAAACGCTATATTTGTGATAACCACATTACCAAATACTACGTGTCGCAATATTCATAGTCATCGTGAATAACAATGTCAGTGCGGCGACCGACGTCATCGCAAATAAATACAAATTGTTGGAGAAAAGACAGAACACTCCAAAAACATAATTTCACATTCAACAACAAATCCATAGGTTGATATCTTCTATACTACACATGGAATATATAAGTATATTAACCAATAGATTTCACTAGAAAAAAAAGGATAGCTGCAACAGTGGTTATACTTTAAATTAATATAAGAAAAAAAATTACATATTCACTGAGAAAAAGAAAGATTATTGGGATGCTAAACTTAAAAAACAACAATAAAAAACCATACAAAATTTACTGAAAACATGAAAGGTTACAAGATGTTATAATGACAAAATAGAACTTTAAAAAACATACAAAATCACAGAAAAAACAAAGCATTTTGGGATATTATAGTTAGGAAATAGAATTATACAAACATTTAGAAATTCACTTAAAAAACCAAATGTTACAGAGACGTTATAGTAAGGAAATAGAATTTTTAAAAAACATAGAAATTCATTGAAAAAAACAAAGGTTACAGGGACGTTATAGTTAGGTTAACATTTCACTTGTACAAAAACAGAGAAATTCAGCAGTCATAGTTACCTGAGCTAGCTATAACTTGCACCCCCGCAATGCACTTCTTATGACCTTACATATTATATCACTCATGACATGGTGAGCAACATCACTGATGACATCACTGATAACATCATTCACTCAAACACTCATATACCCACTTTTACCCCTATACAACATCTCAAACACCCAGGCCCACAGAACCAGTGACATGCCCAGTCACAGGCCTATACAAACACTTACATAGCAACTTACTGATCCATAGAGCACCTCACACATCAGCTCACGCATTGAGGTCCTAACACAACCACTAAATCACATACACAGCTACTCATTTACCTACTCACTAACCAATACATGCACTCACACTTCCAGTTATAGACATACAGGCACTTACATACCCAATCATACACCCATACAGCCACTTACATAGTTAATCAGTCACCCATATAGCTACTCACACACCTACATATTCACCCACACAATCACTCACACACCCATTCAATCACTCATACAGTTGCTCATACACCCACTCACTTACTCATACATAGAGTAAAACATGTACTCACTCACCTATACAATCACTGGCACAAGCACTTATCCTCCCATACAAGCTCTTTCATACTCACTTACTCACCCATACAACCATGCACACACCCATTTACTCACCCATACAGCCACTGATACATCAATTTACTCACCCATATACTCACTTACATACCCATTCATGCACCCATACAGCCACTTATGTACTTTCTTACTCACCCATAAAAACACTTAAGTGTATGCTGAGTCAACCATACACCCACTCATACACCCTCTCGTTCACCACTTATAGCCACTGACACACTCGTGCACTCACCCATACAGTCACTCATTCAGCATCTCATTCAACATTACACTAACTCACACACTCAGTCATTCTCCGATACAGATACTCACACACCCACTGACTTACTCCTACACCCACTGACACACCCATTTGCTCACCTATGCAAAAAGTCACACACCCACTCACTTAAATATACGGTGTCTCACATACATACTCACTCTTCTATATCCCACTTGGATACAAACTCACTAACCCATACAGACACTCCCACAGCCACTTATCTTAGTATATACGTTCAACACTCAGTAACTTTTAGAAAACACTCATAATCACTGGATGATGTCATCATTGATGGCATCAGTGATAACATTTGAGATGTCATCAGTGATGTCATCAGTAATGTCATTTGAGATGTCATCGGTGATGTCACTGACCATGTCATGAGTGATGTAATATGTGAGGTCATAAGTAGTGCATTGTGGAGGCATAAGTTATAGTTAGCTAAGGTAACCTGCTATACAGCTATAGAGGAGATCTGCCCTGGCTCACCACCTCGGCCGTTACCTACCCAGCCGGACATAGGGCACAGTTCTTCCCATCTCCCCACCGTTGTCTACTCTCTCCCCCTCCCTTCGTCTAATTACTGTTACATTGTTTTTCTGCCCATGTTCTACTATGCTCTGGTAACGTATGTAATTTGTAATCTGTAACGTAATGATCCTCATGTAAAGTGCTCTGATACCTACGGGTCTAGCCAGCGCTATATTAAACTTCAAATAAATAAGTAACTATAACTGCTGAATTTCTATGGTTTTGCACGAGTGAAATCTGAGTCTAACTATAACGTACCTATAACCTTCATTTTTTCCTGTGAATTACTAAGGTTTTAAAAATTCTTTTTCCTCACTACAACATCCCTGTAACAGTGTCTACATCAGATTTTCAGTGGGGGTCACAGTGTCTGTATGGGGTTCTGAATGGGTGTCAAAGTGTCTGTATGGGTTCGCAAATGGGTATGACAGTGTCCACATGGGGTTGCGAATACATGTCGCAGTGTCTCAATGGGTTTCCAAATGGCTGTGACAGTGTCTATATGGGTTTCTGAATAGGTATGGTAGTGTATGTATAGGTTTGTGAATGGGTGTCACAGTGTCTGTATGGGGGTGTCAATGACTGTGATAGTGTCTGTATGGGTAAGTGAATGGGTATTACATGGTCTGTATGCGTATGTGAGTGGTGTGAGAATATCTGAATGGGTATGTGAGTGGGTCTGTGAATGTTTATATGGGTGGAAGTGTGGGTGTGAGAGGCTCGCTATGGGTTTGTGAATGGGTGTGACAGTGTCTGTATGGGGTAATGAATTGGTGACACAATGTTTGTATGGATTTCTGAATGGGTGTGACAGGGTCTGTATGTGTTTCTGAATGGGTGTGGCAGTGTCTTTATGGGGTTGTGAATGGGTGTGACATTGTCTGTATAGGGTTGTGAATGGGTGTCACAGTGTCTGTATGGGGTTATGAATGGGTGTGACAGCTTCTGTATGGGTTTGTGAATGGTGGGACAGTGTCTTTATAGGTATATGAGTGTGTGTGACAGTGTCTGAATCGGTATTTTAGTGGGTGTGTGAATGTTTATATGGGTGTAAGTGTAGATGTGAGAGGCTCAGTATGGGTTTGTGACAGTGTCTGCAAGGGGTTGTGAATGGGTGTCCCAGTGTTTGTATGGATGTCTGAATGGGTGTAACTGTCTGTTTCGATTTGTGAATGGTTGTGACAGTGTCTGTATGGGGTTGTGAATTGGTGTGACACTGTCTACATGGGATTGTGAATAGATGTCAGTGTTTGTATGGATTTCTGAATGTGTTTCAATGTCTGTATGGGTTTGTGAATTGGTAGTGACAGGGTCTGTATGGGCATGGGGTTCTGAATGGGTGTGACAGTGTCTCTATAGGGTTGTGAATGGGAATGACTTTGTCTGTATGGGCTTGTGAATTGGTGGTGACAGGGTCTGTATGGGTAGATGGGTGGGTGTGACAGTGTCGGTAGGGAATTGTGAATGAGTGTGACAGTGTCTGTATGGGGTTAGTGAATGGTTGTGACATTGTCTGTATGAGTTTATGAATAGATGTGACAGGGTCTGTATGGGTATATGAGTGAGTGTGACAGTATCTGTATGGGTATGTGAGTGGGTGTGAGGGTATCTTTATGGGTGTAAGAGTGGGTCTGACAATCTCTGTATGGGTGTGTATATATTTTTTTACAGTCACGCTGGCTCCACCGATCCACGAAAGAGTTAAGTGGGGGCCATGATTAGCCCCAGAGAGGGATCCACAGAGTATGCGAGCAGTTTTAAAAAACATTTTTCAGCATTTTTTGCCCAATATTCATAGTTCACCCACATCAATATCACCAACATAAGGTCAGAAAAGTTACACCCTGACCCCTTCATTTATTTTAACTACTACCTTTCAGCCCCAGGGACCATTTTTTGGCAAACTAAAATGGTGGCCACAACTTTTCTGTGAAGCTGCAGTCAGCCAATCAGACCCTCCTTTGGCATGTTGACCCACAGAGGCACCGTGCATGGACCTGGGAAGGCACTGTGGGTAGATCCACAGAGGGTCTGCGCCCCTATATGTACAAATTTGTTCTTTGCCTAATATCTCTAAAACTACAGAACAGATTCACACTAAATAAGTGAAACCATGATCTGCAAAACAAAATCTACCTTTATGCCAAATTTGGTGTAACTCTATCCAGCAGTTTAGGATGTAGTCGTGTTCAAAGAGTCTATGGAAACTAACATGGAAAAATGCATTTTGGGACCCCCCTTTTCTCAGCCCCTGCTTGATGAATCACCCCAAAAATTTCCAGACACCACCTGAAGTGAGTGTTGCATTAGTTTTGAAAATGTTGCGAAGATTCATCAAACGACGCAAAAGATATTGTAAAGTCAAAAACGATTTTCCTATGGAAACTAGGTCCTAATTATAACTACCTACTGGGGATCGCAAGTAGGCGATCGCCAGTAGGTAATTATAGTAAAGAAGGGAGGCATGACATGGTCATAAGTCCTGGAATATATGAGGTCATAAGCAGTGCATTGCGGGAGCGTAAGTTATAGTTAGCCCAGTTAACTATAACTACTGAATTTCTCCGGTTTTGTACAAGTAAAATCTAAGCTTAACTATAACATCCCGGTAACTTTTGTTTTTTTCAGTGAATATATATATATATATTCACTGAAAAAACCATAGGTTTCAGACACGTTATAGTTAGAAATTAGCATTTAAAAAACCTTTGAAATTCACTTAAAAAACCATAGGTTTTAGGGACAGTTATAGTTAGTTGGACATTTCACTCGTACAAAACCATAGAAATTCCCCCGTTATAGTTCGTTCAGCTAACTATAGCTCGCGCCCCCGCAATGCACTGCTGATGACGTCACATATTACATCACTCATGACATGGTCAGTGACATCACTGATGACATCACTGATGACATCTCAAATGACATCACTGATGACATCATCCAGTGACTGTGTGTTTCTTTAAAGTTTAAATATGTTTAATATATATAGGGAAAGGCGTATTGAAGAATGAGTGGGTGTATAAGTGTCTGTATGGATGATTTAGTAAGTGCGTGACTAACTCTATAAGTGAGTGATTAAACGTATCTTACTGAATGCATGGGTTAGTGACTAAACTGGGTGAATGTCTGTATCCGTCTGTCTATTGCTGTGTAAGTGGCTGCATGGGTTTGTGAATAGCTACATGAGTGTCTATATGAGTTATTGATTAGTTGTCTGAGTATCTGTATGGGTGCCTGAGTGTTTGTGTGGGTGGGGTGTGTGCGACTCTGTGCATAGATGTGTGAGTGGGTGATTCACTGGGTGGATGGTTTCAAGAGTGCATCTGTGATAGACTGTATGGGTGGGTAAGTGTGTGTAAGAGTGTGTTTGTGAGTGAATGTATGTCTCAGTGGTACATGTGTGAGTAACTACATATGTGAAAGGCAGTATATATGTGTGTTGGAGTATATAAATAGCTATAAGCAAGAGTGTGTGATTGTGAGAGTGACTGTATGGATGAGTGTGTGCTTGTATCAGTGATTGTATAAGAGCGTAAGAATGTGCTAGTATTTGTATGAGTAAGTGAGCTGGTGTGTGTATAACTGTATAGGTGAGTAAATGGCAGTGTGTTTAATTATTTGCATGACTGACTAGGTGTGTGAGTACCTCTATGGATGAGTGGCGGTGTTTGAGTGTCTATTTAGGAGTATGAGTGCATATGATAGTCCTGTACTGAGTGACCGTAAGTATGAGTGACTGTACGGTTGAGTGAGTGGATGTGTGTGTAGACCTAAGAATCAGTGAGTGGGTATGTAGTTATTGGTGTTGGAGTGTCTATGGTTTTGCGAATGGCAGTCTGTAATTTAGAGTGGGTGTATCAAAGGTTATATCAGGGTGTGAGGAGGTGCATCAGATTATCACGTGAATGATGTCATCAGTGATGTCATAAGTGATGTCATTTGAGATGTCATCAGTGATGTCACTGACCATGTCATGAGTGATGTAATATGTGACGTCATCAGCAGTGCATTGCGGGGGCACGAGTTATAGTTAGCTGAACTAACTATAACGGGGAATTTCTATGGTTTTGTACGAGTGAAATGTCCAACTAACTATAACTGTCCCTAAAACCTATGGTTTTTTAAGTGAATTTCAAAGGTTTTTTAAATGCTAATTTCTAACTATAACGTGTCTGAAACCTATGGTTTTTTCAGTGAATTTCAAAGGTTTTTTAAATGCTAATTTCTAACTATAACATGTCTGAAACCTATGGTTTTTTCCAGTGAATTTCAAAGGTTTTGTAAATGACAATTTTTAAATGTATTAATTGTTATATTTATTTTTTTGATACTGATTTACTACATTTTTTTAAACTATTTATTTTTACATATTTTATTTTTTAAATTACATTGTAATTACATTATACATTACATTACAAAATATACTTTCTCAGAATGAATTACTTTAGTTTAAATACTTTGCAAATAGGCAATAGACTTTTAAGTATAGTAGTTACAGTTGTTGCAATGGGCAACACAATTTCAAACACAATGCAACATTGAGCTCAATGTGAATTTCTAGTTAAATGCAATTAGTTACTTTATGGATTACTTTTCTAACCACAGGACTGGATCCTAGATTCAGTCCTGGGACATCTCCTGTAAATAGTTGAGTAAAAGCGTTTTGGTTACAGTAGTGATTTTTAAGGAATATTATTGTATTTTAAAAGTTGACACAGAAACTTTTTCACATAGAATCACCAATGTTATCATATGGGAGGAAATTCACTTAGCAGGTAAGTAGTGTTATCGTTACTTTTTCTTACTCAGTGGTGGATCCTGTATCCAGCACTGGTGCATCTCCTGTAAACAGTTGAAAGAATGCGTTTAAGTCATACAGGCGATTTTTAAGGAATATTTGTAGTTTGTGAAAATCAACACTTTGAAACTTTTCTGCTGAAAACCAGACAATGGATTCCTATGGAAGGAAATATAAGTTACTGGTAAGTACGGTTAAAATTACTTTTCAGGATCAGTACTGGGCTGAAAGATGCAGCACTGAGGTCTCTCCTGATAACAGGTGAGTAAATCGGAATTCGTATTTTGGCTGATTTTAGAGGAATATTTGTATGTTTCAAAATTCGACACTTAGAAACTTTTTCAGCAAAAAGCAGGCAATGATATCCTATGGAAGGAAATTCAAGTTAGTGGTAAGTACGGTTAAAATTACTTTTCAGGATCAGTACTGGACTGAAAGATGCAGCACTGAAGTCTCTCCTGATAACAGGTGAGTAAATCGGAATTCGTATTTCGGCTGATTTTAGAGGAATATTATAAAGTTCCAAATCTGCACACTTAGAAGAATTTCCAAGTGAAACCAGTCAATGTTAGCCTATGGAAGGAAATTGAAGTTACGGGTAAGTACGGTTAGAATTACTTTTCAGGATCAGTACTGGGCTGAAAGATGCAGCACTGAGGTCTCTCCTGATAACAGGTGAGTAAATCGGAATTCGTATTTTGGCTGATTTTAGAGGAATATTTGTATGTTTCAAAAATCGATACAGAAACTTTTTCAGCAAAAAGCAGGCAATGATATCCTATGGAAGGAAATTCAAGTTACTGGTAAGTACGGTTAAAATTACTTTTCAGGATCAGTACTGGGCTGAAAGATGCAGCACTGAGGTCTCTCCTGATAACAGGTGAGTAAATCGGAATTCGTATTTCAGCTAATTTTAGAGGAATATTATAAAGTTCGAAAACTCCACACTTAGAAGAATTTCCAAGTGAAACCAGTCAATGTTAGCCTATGGAAGGAAATTCAAGTTGCTGGTAAGTACGGTTAAAATTACTTTTCAGGATCAGTACTGGGCTGAAAGATGCAGCACTGAGGTCTCTCCTGATAACAGGTGAGTAAATCGGAATCCGTATTTCGGCTGATTTTAGAGGAATATTATAAAGTTCCAAATCTGCACACTTAGAAGAATTTCCAAGTGAAACCAGTCAATTTTTGCCTATGGAAGGAAATTTCGGCTGATTTTAGAGGAATATTTGCACAATGGTGAAGGGAGGGGGCGGGGCCTGAGGTGACATCTGTGCAAACGCGCCCCGTGGCGCGTTTTAAGTTGGGGGATTAAGTCCCCTTGAATCATGAGGGTCCCTGGGGGCCAACTAGCCCACCAGGAACCTCCAGTATGCGCCAGGGGCTGCGTTGCAGAGAGTGTACAGAGGCCACACCCCTCTTTACACCTCTCTGCAACGCAGCTCTGTGGCGCTTTCTGGACGTACCTGTTGGGCTAGTTGGCCCCCAGGGACCCTCAGGATTGAAGGGGATTTAATTCCCCATCTTAAAACACGCCACGGGGCCTGTTTGCACAAATGTCACCTGAAGCCCCGCCCCCTCCCTTCACCACTGTGCGAACGCACCCCGTGGCACGTTTTAAGTTGGGGGATTGAGTCCCCTTGAATCCTGAGGGTCCCTGGAGTCCAACTAGCCCACCATGTACTTCCAAAAAGCGCCACAGAGCTGCGTTGCAGAGAGGTGTAAAAAGGGGCGTGGCCTCTGTACACCTCTCCGCAACGCAGCCCCCTGGCGCATACTGGAGGTTCCTGGTGGGCTAGTTTGCCCCCAGGGACCCCCAGTATTCAAGGGGAATTACTTCCCCTTCTCAAAACGCGCCAGGGGGTGCGTTTGCAGAGTGCTGCAGGGAGGGGGGGTGGGGCCTCCGCACGATGCCGGTCTTTTTTTTTGATTCGGAGGGGGGCTGCGTGGCCCCCCTTCCCTCAGCCACTTTTTGCCATGGGGACCCCATCCCCCGGGGCCTGAGGATTTTTTAATTTTTTTATTCAAATTTAAAAAAACGGGAAGGGGGCCGCGTGGCCCCCCTTCCCTGGGCCTGTATTGGCCCCGGGGACCCCATCCCCCAGGGCAAGCCCTCTTTTTTTTAAATTAAAAATGTGGAGGGGGGCTGCGTGGCCCCCCTCCTCAGCCCATTTAAGGCCCCGGTGACCCCATCCCCCGGGGCCGGCCTTTAAATTTTTTTTTTTTTTTAGGGGAGGGGGGGCTGCGTGGCCCCCTCCCTGGCCACTTATGGCCCCGGGGAACCCATCCCCCGGGGCCTGGCCTCTCGTTGGGACTGTGGGGGGTCCCCAATGCCCCCACAGTCCCGCCGGCTCCCCGCGTCGCTTGGGAGCCGGCATTGCTTTTCCACATGGGGAGCAGCTAAGATGCTGCTCCCCGTGTGGAAAAGCAATTTGCTTTGGATATTGGAAGCGAGAGCAGGTTTCCTGCTCTCGCTTCAATATCCAAAGCAAGTTTGCAATGACAGGACGGGAGCCGCGAGGCTCCTGTCCTGTCATTGCAAACAGCAGTGTCCCGGGGGTAGGCACCCCGGGACACTGCAGGAGCTGGCCCTGGGGGGTGGCGGTCCCCAGGGCCACCACAGGCTCCAAGAGGGGGGCCGCGCGGCCCCCCTCCCCACATTTAGAAAGCCCTGGGGAGGTGGTGGTCCCCAGGGCTTCGGGGGTCCAAAACGGACCCCCATTTTAAATTTCTTAGTGCCCCAGGGAGGTGGCGGTCCCCGGGGCGTGTGGGGGGGCTGGAGCCCCCCACACAGGTTAAAACTTTTAAAAAGAAGCCCCGGGAGGTGGCGGTCCCCGGGGCAGCGGGAGGGCAAACAGCCCTCCCGCACCATTATTTTTTAAGCCCCGGGGGTGACGGTCCCCGGGGCTTTGGGGGCCTTAGAGGCCCCCCCATATTAAAAGAAACCCCTGCATGCCCCCGGGACTTGGCCCACCCGGGGGCCAATTAACAACAAAGCGCGGGAGACCGCGCTTCGGTTTTTTTTTTTCTCGGCGGGATTTTTTTTTTTTTAAATGCTTTTTTCTGCCCAGGGGGTCTTTGTGGGACCCCCTGAGCAGACCTAGGGGGTCAGGGTGTTTCTACCCTGCCCCCTTTGTGTGTTTTGCGCACTTGTTTCTTCTGGTTTTTTTTCTAATCGGCAGGATCCGCGCACCCTGAGCGCATCCTGCCGATTTAAAAAAATGCTTTTTTCTGCCCAGGGGGTCCTTGGGGGACCCCCTGAGCAGACCTAGGGGGTCAGGGTGTTTCTACCCTGCCCCCTTTTTGCGCTTTGTGCACTTGTTTCTGTCCCTGGTCAGGAGGGTACACGGACCCTACTCGGCCATAGATATATATGTGACTTAACTTTTGATTTTCTCAGGAACTACTGAACGGATTTACACCATTTAACAAAAGGGTTCTTTCTGAACCAAGAACTACCTCTTTGCCAAATTTGGTGTAATTCCGTTCAGCAGTTCGGGCTGTAGCCGTGTCTAAAGTTTCCTATGGGAAAATGAATGGGGAAAACACGTTTTGGGACCCCCGTTTTTTCTCGGCCCCCGCTTGACGAATCACCCTGAGACTTTCAGGGTAGGAGCGGACCGGAGCGGGCCATAAAGTTTGAAAATTTCGCGAAGATTCGTCAACCGACGCAAGAGTTATTTCAAATAGAATGTTGCGGATTTCCTATAGAAAATAGGTCCTAACTATAACTATCTACTGGTGACCGCCAGTAGATAATATCTATATATCTATATATATATATATATATATTATCTACTGGCGGTCGCCAGTAGATAGTTATAGTTACAACCTATTATCCATAGGAAATCCGCGACATTCTATTTGAAATAACTCTCTTGCCGGTTGACGTTTCTTCGCAAAATTTTCAAACTTTGTGGCCCGCTCCGGTCCGCTCCTACCCTGAAAGTCTCGGGGATTCGTCAAGCGGGGCCGAGAAAAAGGGGGTCCCAAAACGCGTTTTCCCCATGCAATTTTCCATAGGAAACTTTAGACACGGCTACAGCCCGAACTGCTGAACGGAATTACACCAAATTTGGCAAAGAGGTAGTTCTTGGTTCAGAAAGAACCCTTTTGTTAAATGGTGTAAATCCGTTCAGTAGTTGCTGAGAAAATCAAAAGAAAAAAGATAGGTATATCTAGGGCCACGGATCCTCCCGAGCACGAGCTTTATGTTAATTGGCTGTCAACACTCCAAATCAGGAAGTGTTGGCAGCCATTTTATCCCTCGGTAGAACCGAGGGACAGAAACAAGTGCGCAAAGCGCACAAAGGGGGCAGGGTAGAAACACCCTGACCCCTAGGTCTGCTCAGGGGTCCCACAAGGACCCCTGGGCAAAAAAAAAATTTTTTTTTTAAATCGGCAGGATGCGCTCAGGAGCGCGAACCCTGCCGAAAAAAAATCGAGCGCGGTCTCCCGCGCTTCGATGTTAATTGGCCCCCGGGTGCGCCAAGTCCCGGGGGCATGCTGGGGGGTTAATTTTATGTGTGGGGGGCCTCTAAGGGCCCCCAAGCCCCGGGGACCACCACCCCCGGGCTTTATGGATAATGGTGCGGGAGGGCTCTGAGCCCTCCCGCAGCCCCGGGACCACCACCTCCCTGGGACTTCTTTTTTATATTTGAAAAACCTGTGTGGGGGGCTCCAGCCCCCACACGCCCCGGGACCACCACCTCCCGGGGCACTAAGAAAAATGAAAATGGGGGTCCGTTTTGGACCCCAAGCCCCGGGGACCACCACCTCCCGGGGCTTTCTCGATGTAGGGAGGGGGCCGCGCGGCCCCCTCCTGGAGCCTGTGGTGGCCCTGGGGACCGCCACCCCCAGGAGCCGGCTCCTGCAGTGTCCCGGGGTGCCTACCCCCGGGACACTGCTGTTTGCAATGACAGGACGGGAGCCTCGCGGCTCCCGTCCTGTCATTGCAAACTTGCTTTGGATATTGGAAGAGAGAGCAGGGAAACCTGCTCTCTCTTCCAATATCCAAAGCCGACTGCTTTCCACATGGGGAGCAGCATGTTAGCGGCTCCCCATGTGTAAAGCAATGCCGGCTCCCGTAGGACACGGGGAGCCGGCGGGACTGTGGGGGTTTGGGGACCCCCCACAGTCCCCAACGAGAGGCCAGGCCCCGGGGGATGGGGTCCCCGGGGCCATAAGAGGCCACGGAGGGGGGCCACGCAGCCCCCCTCCCCAAAGTAACAAAAATGGGGGGAAAAAAAAAAAGTGCAAGGCCGGCCCCGGGGATGGGGTCCCCGGGGCCTTAAATGGCCTGAGGAGGGGGGCCACGCAGCCCCCTCCAAATAAAAACAAAAGAGGCCATGCCCCGGGGGATGGGGTCCCCGGGGCCAATACAGGCCCAGGGAAGGGGGGCCACGCGGCACCCTTCCCGTTTTTTTTTTTTTAATTTTAATTTTTAAAAAAGGGGTAAGGCCCTGGGGGATGGGGTCCCCAGGGCCTAAAAATAAGAAAAAGGAAGGGGGCCACACGGCCCCCTTCAGGGGAAAAAAAAAACGATCGGGCCCGCAGGCCCCGCCCCTTCCTTCACCACTCTGCAAACGCGCCCCTGGCGCGTTTGCAGAGGGGAACAATCCCCTTGAATACTGGGGGTCCCTGGGGCCAACTAGCCCACCAGGAACCTCCAGTATGCGCCAGGGGCTGCCTTGCAGAGAGGTGTACAGAGGCCACGCCCCTTTTACACCTCTCTGCAACGCAGCTCTGTGGCGCTTTTGGAGGAACATGGTGGGCTAGTTGGACTCCAGGGACCCTCAGGATTCAAGGGGAGTTAATCCCCCGACTTAAAACGCGCCACGGGGCGCGTTTGCACAGTGGTGAAGGGAGGGGCGGGGCTTCAGGTGACATGTGTGCAAACAGGCCCCGTGGCGCGTTTTAAGATGGGGAATTAAATCCTCTTCAATTCTGAGGGTCCCTGGGGCCAACTAGCCCAACAGGTACGTCCAGAAAGCGCCACAGAGCTGCGTTGCAGAGAGGTGTAAAAGGGTGTGGCCTCTGTACATGTCTCTGCAACGCAGCCCCTGGCGCATACTGGAGGTTCCTGGTGGGCTAGTTGGCCCGTAGGGACCCTCATGATTCAAGGGGACTTAATCCCCCAACTTAAAACGCGCCACGGGGCGCGTTTGCACAGATGTCACCTCAGGCCCCGCCCCCTCCCTTCACCATTGTGCAAATATTTCTGAAAAATCAGCCGAAATACGAATTCCTATTTACTCACCTGTTATCAGGAGAGACCTCAGTGCTACATCTTTCAGCCCAGTACTGATCCTCAAAAGTAATTTTAACCGTACTTACCGGTAACTTGAATTTCCTTCATAGGCTAACATTGACTGGTTTCACTTGGAAATTCTTCTAAGTGTGGAGTTTTGGAACTTTAAAATATTCCTCTAAAATCAGCCGAAATACGAATTCCGATTTATTCACCTGTTATCAGGAGAGACGTCAGTGCTGCATCTTTCAGCCCAGTACTGGTCCTGAAAAGTAATTTTAACCGTACTTACCAGTAACTTGAATTTCCTTCCATAGGCTAACATTGACTGGTTTCACTTGGAAATTCTTCTAAGTGTGGAGTTTTGGAACTTTAAAATATTCCTCTAAAATCAGCTGAAATACGAATTCCGATTTACTCACCTGTTATCAGGAGAGACCTCAGTGCTGCATCTTTCAGCCCAGTACTGATCCTCAAAAGTAATTTTAACCGTACTTACCAGTAACTTGAATTTCCTTCCATAGGATATCATTGCCTGCTTTTTGCTGAAAAAGTTTCTAAGTGTTGATTTTTGAAACATACAAATATTCCTCTAAAATCAGCCGAAATCCGAATTCTGATTTACTCACCTGTTATCAGGAGAGACCTCAGTGCTGCATCTTTCAGCCCAGTACTGATCCTCAAAAGTAATTTTAACCGTACTTACCGGTAACTTGAATTTCCTTCATAGGCTAACATTGACTGGTTTCACTTGGAAATTCTTCTAAGTGTGGAGTTTTGGAACTTTAAAATATTCCTCTAAAATCAGCCGAAATACGAATTCCGATTTACTCACCTGTTATCAGGAGAGACCTCAGTGCTGCATCTTTCAGCCCAGTACTGATCCTCAAAAGTAATTTTAACCGTACTTACCAGTAACTTGAATTTCCTTCCATAGGATATCATTGCCTGCTTTTTGCTGAAAAAGTTTCTAAGTGTTGATTTTTGAAACATACAAATATTCCTCTAAAATCAGCCGAAATCCGAATTCTGATTTACTCACCTGTTATCAGGAGAGACCTCAGTGCTGCATCTTTCAGCCCAGTACTGGTCCTGAAAAGTAATTTTAACCGTACTTACCGGTAACTTGAATTTCCTTCATAGGCTAACATTGACTGGTTTCACTTGGAAATTCTTCTAAGTGTGGAGTTTTGGAACTTTAAAATATTCCTCTAAAATCAGCCGAAATACGAATTCCGATTTACTCACCTGTTATCAGGAGAGACCTCAGTGCTGCATCTTTCAGCCCAGTACTGGTCCTGAAAAGTAATTTTAACCGTACTTACCGGTAACTTGAATTTCCTTCATAGGCTAACATTGACTGGTTTCACTTGGAAATTCTTCTAAGTGTGGAGTTTTGGAACTTTAAAATATTCCTCTAAAATCAGCCGAAATACGAATTCCGATTTACTCACCTGTTATCAGGAGAGACCTCAGCATCTTTCAGCCCAGTACTGATCCTCAAAAGTAATTTTAACCGTACTTACCGGTAACTTGAATTTCCTTCATAGGCTAACATTGACTGGTTTCACTTGGAAATTCTTCTAAGTGTGGAGTTTTGGAACTTTAAAATATTCCTCTAAAATCAGCCGAACTACGAATTCCGATTTACTCACCTGTTATCAGGAGAGACCTCAGTGCTGCATCTTTCAGCCCAGTACTGATCCTCAAAAGTAATTTTAACCGTACTTACCAGTAACTTGAATTTCCTTCCATAGGATATCATTGCCTGCTTTTTGCTGAAAAAGTTTCTAAGTGTTGATTTTTGAAACATACAAATATTCCTCTAAAATCAGCCGAAATCCGAATTCTGATTTACTCACCTGTTATCAGGAGAGACCTCAGTGCTGCATCTTTCAGCCCAGTACTGGTTCTGAAAAGTAATTTTAACCGTACTTACCGGTAACTTGAATTTCCTTCATAGGCTAACATTGACTGGTTTCACTTGGAAATTCTTCTAAGTGTGGAGTTTTGGAACTTTAAAATATTCCTCTAAAATCAGCCGAAATACGAATTCCGATTTACTCACCTGTTATCAGGAGAGACCTCAGTGCTGCATCTTTCAGCCCAGTACTGATCCTCAAAAGTAATTTTAACCGTACTTACCGGTAACTTGAATTTCCTTCATAGGCTAACATTGACTGGTTTCACTTGGAAATTCTTCTAAGTGTGGAGTTTTGGAACTTTAAAATATTCCTCTAAAATCAGCCGAAATACGAATTCCGATTTACTCACCTGTTATCAGGAGAGAACCCAGTGCTGCATCTTTTAGCCCAGTACTGATCCTCAAAAGTAATTTTAACCGTACTTACCAGTAACTTGAATTTCCTTCCATAGGATATCATTGCCTGCTTTTTGCTGAAAAAGTTTCTAAGTGTTGATTTTTGAAACATACAAATATTCCTCTAAAATCAGCCGAAATCCGAATTCTGATTTACTCACCTGTTATCAGGAGAGACCTCAGTGCTGCATCTTTCAGCCCAGTACTGGTCCTGAAAAGTAATTTTAACCGTACTTACCAGTAACTTGAATTTCCTTCCATAGGCTAACATTGACTGGTTTCACTTGGAAATTCTTCTAAGTGTGGAGTTTTGGAACTTTAAAATAGTCCTCTAAAATCAGCCGAAATACGAATTCCGATTTACTCACCTGTTATCAGGAGAGACCTCAGTGCTGCATCTTTCAGCCCAGTACTGATCCTCAAAAGTAATTTTAACCGTACTTACCAGTAACTTGAATTTCCTTCCATAGGAATCCATTGTCTGGTTTTCAGCAGAAAAGTTTCAAAGTGTCGATTTTCACAAACTACAAATATTCCTAGAAAATCGCCTGTATGACTTAAACGCATTCTTTCAACTGTTTACAGGAGATGCACCAGTGCTGGATCCAGGATCCAACACTGAGTAAGAAAAAGTAACGATAACAGTTTTTAACTTCTAAGTGAATTTCCTTCCATAGGATAACATTGGTGATTCTATGAGAAAAAGTTTCTAAGTGTGAACTTTTAAAGTACAATAATATTCCTTAAAAATCACGACTGTAACCAAAACGCTTTTACTCAACTGTTTACAGGAGATGTCCCAGGACTGAATCTAGGATCCAGTAATGTGGTTAGAAAAGTAATCCATAAAGTAACTAATTGCATTTAACTAGAAATTCACATTGAGCTGAATGTTGCATTGTGTTTGAAAATGTGTTGCCCATTGCAACAACTGTAACTACTGTACTTAAAAGTCTATTGCCTATGTGCAAAGTAATTAAACTAAAGTAATTCATTCTGAGAAAGTATTTTTTGTAATGTAATGTATAATGTAATTAAAATGTAATTTAAAAAATAAAATATGTAAAAAAAATTGTTTCTAAAAAATTTGGAAATCAGTATGAAATTTTTTTATATAACAATTAATACATTTAAAAATTGTCATTTACAAAACCTTTGAAATTCACTGAAAAAACTGTAGGTTTCAGACATGTTATAGTTACAAATTAGCATTTAAAAAACCTTTGAAATTCACTGAAAAAACCATAGGTTTCAGGGACGTTATAGTTACAAATTAGCATTTAAAAAACCTTTGAAATTCACTGAAAAAACCATAGGTTTTAGGGACAGTTATAGTTAGTTGGACATTGCACTCGTACAAAACCCGTGAAATTCCCCCGTTATAGTTAGTCCAGCTAACTATAACTCGCGCCCCGCAATGCACTGCTGATGACGTCACATATTACATCACTCATGACATGGTCAGTGACATCACTGATGACATCACTGATGACATCTCAAATGACATCACTGATGACATCATCCACGTGATAATCTGATGCACCTCCTCACACTCTAATATAACCTTTGATACACCCACTCTAAATTACAGACTGCCATTCGCAAAACCATAGACACTCCAACACCAATAACTACATACCCACTCACTGATTCTTAGGTCTACGCACACATCCACTCACTCACCCGTACAGTCACTCATACTTACGGTCACTCAGTACAGGACTATCATATGCACTCATACTCCTATATAGACACTCAAACACCGCCACTCATCCATAGAGGTACTCACACACCTAGTCAGTCATGCAAATAATTAAACACACTACCATTTACTCACCTATACAGTTATACACACACCAGCTCACTTACTCATACGAATAGTAGCACATTCTTACGCTCTTATACAATCACTGATACAAGCACACACTCATCCATACAGCCACTATCACAATCACTCACTCTCGCTTATAGCTATTTATATACTCCAACACACATATATACTGCCTTTCACATATGTAGTTACTCACACATGTACCACTGGGACATACATTCACTCACTAACACACTCTTACACACACTTACCCACCCATACAGTCTATCACAGTTGCACTCTTGAAACCATCCACCCAGTGAATCACCCACTCACACATCTATGCAAAGAGTTGCACACACCCCTCCCACACAAACACTCAGGTACCCATACAGATACTCAGACAAGCATTCAATAACTCATATAGACACTCATGTAGCTATTCACAAACACATGCAGCCACTTACACAGCAACAGACAGACGGATACAGACATTCACCCAGTTTAGTCACTAACCCATGCATTCAGTAAGATACGTTTAATCACTCACTTATAGAGTCAGTCACGCACCTACTAAATCATCCATACAGACACTTACACACCCACTCATTCTTCAATACGTCTTTTCCTATATATATTAAAAATATTTAAACTTTACAGAAACACACAGTCACTGGATGATGTCATCAGTGATGTCATCAGTGATGTCATTTGAGATGTCATCAGTGATGTCATCAGTGATGTCACTGACCATGTCATGAGTGATGTAATATGTGACGTCATCAGCAGTGCATTGCGGGGGCGCGAGTTATAGTTAGCTGGACTAACTATAACGGGGGAATTTCATGGGTTTTGTACGAGTGCAATGTCCAACTAACTATAACTGTCCCTAAAACCTATGGTTTTTTCAGTGAATTTCAAAGGTTTTTTAAATGCTAATTTGTAACTATAACGTCCCTGAAACCTATGGTTTTTTCAGTGAATTTATATATATATGTATATATGTATATTACCTACTGGCGATGGATCCGCGCACCCTCCCGACCATGAGCTGCATGCTAATTGGCTGTCATCACTCCAAACCAGAAAGTGTTGGCAGCCATCTTGTGACTCGGTAGAACCGAGTCACAAGAAAAGAGTAAAACAAACACGAAAAAAAGGAAAGGGAGCAGGGTAGAAACACCCTGACCCCTAGGCCTGCTTAGGGGTCCCACAAGGACCCCAGGGCCCAAAAAAGCATAAAAAAAAAAAAATCGGCAAAATGCGCGCCGGATCCGCGGATCCGGCCGCAAAAACGAACCGCGGGCTCCCGCGCTCGTTACTAATTAGCCCCAGGGTGGGCCAAGTCCTGGGGGCAGTGAAAAAAAAAGTGTGGGGGGCCCAAATTCCCCCCACACTGCCCCGGGGACCGCCACCTCCCGGGGCTTGAATGATGAGTTGCGGGGGCACGCAGCCCCCGCAGCCCCGGGACCGCCACCCCCGGGGCTTGTTTTTTTAAAGTTTTTTAAAGTTTGGGGAGCCTCTAAGGCCCCCCCAAGCCCCGGGGGACCGCCACCCCCCGGGGCTTTCATTATTTATAATAGCGGGGGGCACACTGCCCCCCACGCAGCCCCGGGGACTGCCACCCCCCGGGGCTTCATTTAAAAAAAGTGATGTCATCAGTGATGTCACTGACCATGTCATGAGTGAAGTAATAAGTGACATCATCAGCAGTGCATTGCGGGGGCGCGAGTTATAGTTAGCTGAACTAACTATAACGGGGGAATTTCACGGGTTTTGTACGAGTGCAATGTCCAACTAACTATAACTGTCCCTAAAACCTATGGTTTTTTCAGTGAATTTCAAAGGTTTTTTAAATGCTAATTTGTAACTATAACGTCCTTGAAACCTATGGTTTTTTCAGTGAATTTATATATATATGTATATATGTATATTACCTACTGGCGGTCGCCAGTAGGTAGTTATAGTTAGGACCTATTATCCATAGGAAATTCGTAACATTCTTTTGCCAAATAACTTTGGCGCGGGTTGACGAATCTTCGCGAAATTTTCAAAACTAATGGCCCGCTCCGTTCTGCTCCTATCTTGAAAGTTTCGGGGTGATTCATCAAGCGGGGGCCAAGAAAAAAGGGGGGTCGCAAAACATGTTTTCTCCATGTTAATTCCCTTAGGAAATTTTAGACACGGCTACAGACCGAACTGCTGAACGGAATTACACCAAATTTGGCAAAATGGTAGCGCTTGGTTCAGAAAGCGACCTTTTTTTTAAATGGTGTAAATCCGTTCAGTAGTTGTGGAGAAATTCAAAAAATAAGAGTCAAAAAATCGATTTCCCTAGGAAACTTTATGCAAGGCTACAGCCAAAACTGCTGAACGGAATTACACCAAATTTGGCAAAAAGGTAGTGCTTGGTTCAGAAAGCACCCTTTTTAAAAATGGTTTAAATCCGTTCAGTAGTTGCTGAGAAAATCAAAAATAAAAGTTTCAATATTTATGGCCGCGGTGGATCCGCGCACCCTCCCGACCACGAGCTGCATGCTAATTGGCTGTCATCACTCCAAACCAGAAAGTGTTGGCAGCCATCTTGTGACTCGGTAGAACCGAGTCACAAGAAAAGAGTAAAACAAACACGAAAAAAAAGGAAAGGGAGCAGGGTAGAAACACCCTGACCCCCTAGGCCTGCTTAGGGGGTCCCACAAGGACCCCCAGGGCCCAAAAAAGCATTAAAAAAAAAAAATCGGCAAAATGCGCGCCGGATCCGCGGATCCGGCCGCAAAAAAAAAAAAAAACGAACCGCGGGCTCCCGCGCTTCGTTACTAATTAGCCCCCGGGTGGGCCAAGTCCTGGGGGCAGTGAAAAAAAAAGTGTGGGGGGGCCCCAATCCCCCCCACACTGCCCCGGGGACCGCCACCTCCCCGGGGCTTGAATAATGAGTTGCGGGGGGCACGCAGCCCCCCCGCAGCCCCGGGGACCGCCACCCCCCGGGGCTTGTTTTTTTAAAGTTTTTTAAAGTTTGGGGAGCCTCAAAGGCCCCCTAAGCCCCGGGGGACCGCCACCCCCCGGGGCTTTCATTATTTATAATAGCGGGGGGCACACTGCCCCCCACGCAGCCCCGGGGACCGCCACCCCCCGGGGCTTCATTTAAAAAAAGTGATGTCATCAGTGATGTCACTGACCATGTCATGAGTGAAGTAATATGTGACATCATCAGCAGTGCATTGCGGGGGCGCGAGTTATAGTTAGCTGAACTAACTATAACGGGGGAATTTCACGGGTTTTGTACGAGTGCAATGTCCAACTAACTATAACTTTCCCTAAAACCTATGGTTTTTTCAGTGAAATTCTAAGGTTTTTTAAATGCTAATTTCTAACTATAACGTGCCTGAAACCTATGGTTTTTTCAGTGAATATATATATATATATATATTGTAAGCACAACTGCAGACCAGAATTGTGTCAGCCGACACACACAGGAGCACACTCGAGGATTCTGTATAAATCTTCTTTTATTTGTGCAGAGCCCCCTCAGCACTGACAGACGCGTTTCGCCACTCCAGCTTTGTCGATGTCAGATTCAAGTTTACAAACCACCATTTATAAAGTGAAAAAAAGTGTGCATCAAACAAGTGATAGACATAAAAGATGGCTCAATTCATGTGTAATACTTAGATTCTATGGCAGCCATCTTAAAAGTCTGTTGTGGCAGCGTTAAGAACAGAATAAACGATTTTAAATCGATTTCAAAGAACATCAATCATGATACCTCATATCCTCCTCACAGTTTTTCTTCAATGATATTTCGAAAAAACGGGGAATATGTCAAAACATTTATGCATGAAAGATCTTTT
Organism: Calotriton arnoldi; assembly: GCA_963921515.1. Classification (NCBI taxonomy): domain Eukaryota; kingdom Metazoa; phylum Chordata; class Amphibia; order Caudata; family Salamandridae; genus Calotriton; species Calotriton arnoldi. The sequence goes on along the minus strand of CAWUFW010002205.1, from coordinate 112,364 downwards.
GTTATTATAATTGCAATTATAATTATAACAATCAGTGTCGCTCATTCTATACAAACAAAAAAGTTTGTTTTTAGTATATGAAAATATGTTCATTTGGCAACATACCGAGTACCTTAATTACATACTTGATGTTTATACAGTGTGATCTTTCTCATAGTTTATTAATCGATATATTTCATCATATGTTTTTGCATAATATTGATATAACCCCTTATTCAGAATAATTCTAATGCCAAGAATATTTATGTTAGTTATATCGCCCTGAATGGGCAAAATTGATTGGCTTTGAAGTAGGAGGATACAAAAGTATTTTTTGTATCAGAGCGGTCGGAGGTGAAAAAAGGGGAGGTATAATTCCATAAAATCCTCTCTTAATAAAGCCAAAAAAAAAAAATATATATATATATTAAGCTCCTGAACGCCACCTTTACTCCGGCGCACTCACGGGCGGGTGCCTCAATCACGGGGTGCACCCGTGTATATTCCTCTATTGCTCCATAATCCCAGGATAATGTTCCTGAATGAAGAGTCACTCGGGGGGTGAGTTGTAAAGATTTATTTCATAACTCGGGCAAACAATATATATATATTCACTGAACCTTTGTTTTTTTCAGGGAATATATATATATTCATATACACACATACATATACACACACACACATTTATACATACAATTGTGTGAAGAAATGATGATCAAAACCAACATGTCTATCAGCTGCAAATACAGAACACGCTACAGATTCTGCCCACAACTACCAGCAGGGAATAGGTTAGACATTTTCCAAAAACTAATGACAGAGGAACTTCGGGCCATATACATAAAGGAGAGAAAAGAAAAACAACAAAGACGAAACAACATGACTAGAGATGACAACTGGGCATTAAAAGATCTTCGAATGGATGATAACATTGCTATAAAACCCTCAGACAAGGGTGGCAACATCGTCGTGATGGACTCTCAATAATATTATCTTGAAATTAAAAGACAACTAAATGATGTGAACAGCTATGAAAAGCTTAAAGAGGATCCAACTGCTGCAATCATGACTAAATTTCATAGCATGCTACGTAGCTGGCATACGAATGGTCTGCTAGATGACGATGAGCTGGAATATCTTCTAATAACTCGACCTATCACCCCAACCATCTATGTCTTACCAAAAGTCCACAAGAACTTAGAAAATCCCCCTTGACACCCAATTGTAAGTTCATGCAGCTCGCTCTCGGAAAATACCTCCAGATTCCTAGACATTTTTCTCTTTCCCTCTGTAGAGAATTTACCCTCATATATTCGTGATTCAATGGACTTTTTAAATTGCATTGGAGGGATTCCTTGGAAAGATAACTACACAATGGTGACCATCGATGTGGTCTCATTATATACATCTATCAGACATGATGACGGCATTTTACTTGAAGATCTCAATCATTGAGTGTACTTGGCCAAACCCAAATGATCCTAGACATGATGCGTTTCTGCCTTACAAAAAATGTGTTCGCCTTCGACAAAAAGTTCTACAGACAAAGCAAAGGGACCGCAATGGGTACATCTTTTGCACCCACGTATGCCAACCTGATGATGGGCCTTTGGGAAACAGAACACATCTGGTACGAAAATAACAACAAACTAATAGACAATGTGATACTTTGGGTGCGTTACATTGACGACCTGTTTTTAATCTGGGAAGGTACAACAGAAGAATTGAATTCCTTTTCAAAATCTCTTAGCAACAACACATTCCAGCTGAAATTCACCTACAGCACCAGCCAACATGAGATAGACTACTTGGATATACATATCTACATTAAGGACCAAAAAATGTGTACAACTCTCTTCCGCAAGCCAACAGCTTGCAACAGCATCCTCTCAGCCAACAGTGCCCACCCAAAATGTCTCAAATGGAGTGTCCCCTGTGGGGAATTTCTACGGGCACGGAGAAATTGCTCAGAAGACAAAGAATTCCATTCACAGGTTGATCAAATGTATGGGAGATTCCCAAGAAGAGGATATCCAACTGTGGTTTTGGACAATGCGAAAACAAGGGCAATGAAAAAGAAGAGAGAATCCTTATTACAACCAAAGAGTCTAATGGGGAAGCAAAAGACAAATCTCGAAGAAGATAAAATCAGATTCATCACACAGTTTAATTCTTCAAGGAATGTGATAAGAGACGCACTACAAAGCCATTGGAAGTTACTTGCCAAAGATGAAGATCTAAAAATCTATGCCTCAGAACACCTTAGTATTACCTACAGAAAGGCGTCTTCTCTGGGGGACTAGCTAAGACACAGTTATTTTCAGAGGCCAGATAAAGGAGGAAGCAAAATGCAGTGGCTGCGAGCAAATGGCTTCTTCAAATGCCCAAAATGCAAGGCATGTAAGCATGGTCAAAACCATCAAGAAGTAATTACCCTGACAGGAGAAAGCATCAAAATCGAGGAAAGAATAACATGTGAGACCACACATGTAGTGTATGCTCTAAGGTGTCACTGTGGAAAACAATATATTGGAAGCACGGTGAATAAACTCAAATTATGAATTTTGCAGCACCTCAGAGTGATCAACAACAAAGACTTTTCCTATGCCATATCAAAGCATATATGGAAAGACCATGAAGGCAATCGTGAGAATCTATCCTTTTATGGCATTGAACATATTCCTTGGAACCTGAGAGGAGGGGACTGAGAGCTTACATTACGAAAAGCAGAGTCAAAAGGGATTATCATGATGGAAACAGAGATCCCATGGGGACTCAACACTGATGCAGAACTTTACACCTTCCTATAAACTTGCATTTTACCATTGGTGATGAGGAAACCATGTATTCATAACTGTGTATTTCTAACTGTGTATTTCAGACATCTTTCTTCTAATATATGAGATAGGTCTTAATGTGTCTTTTTAGAATTTCTTTTGGCATTTGCACTTTAAGTGGAGGAGAAGGGGTTATTGGTTGTTACTTTGCCTGACTTATACAAATTCTCAGGGACAGGTAGGATTAATACATACTTGATTGCTCCACTAGATTGGTACTTCACAACAATCTTGATGGGAATACAAAGGATCTAGAGATATTGAACTTTTTGTAAAACTTACACTTTTCAATGACCAAATTGTACAAACAAAAATCAGCATGCATAGGTGGGTGTAATGCCTCATATGAATAATTTTGTCTCCTGATCCTGTATATTTTTCATATTTATTGCATGTGCACTTTACCCCGGATTACAAATAGAGGATCACAGTAAATCTAAAGAGTGTAGTAACTGTGCACTTTAAATACCTCAAATGAACAGACATGCTTTTTTACCTCTCATACCATGATATTTATTGCATTTGCACTTTACTCTGACTGATCGACAAACGAACACAGAAACTTCAAAGAGTGAAGTCATTTGCACTTTATAAATTTTTATGGAGATTAATATCAAAATTGTGTAATTTTAGAGAGGATAAGCACACACACTTTATATATAGAATGTGATTCATGTATATAAGCAACTATTTAATATGACTTCTTATCTCTAATACCATGTTATTTATTACATTTTCACTTTACTCTTAATGACAGATAGATGAACACAGAAACTTAAAAGAATGATTTCATTTGCATTTTGGAAATCTCTACTCATAAGATCGAATGAACCCCATAAAAAATAACCATCTAATCATCACAGTACTTATTTCTGACAAACGTTCTCTCAAGAACAAGCACCACAATATGCATTCCTACCAATGGAGTGCATGAAGAACTCATCTACTCCTTTTACTATTCACGATCCAACAAGAGTCCCACAAGATCGTAACAATTGGGTAAAAATAGTAAACATTTATTTTATTCACAGTAGTTATCTCTTAGACACCTCCTCTCTATAATCTGCACACACACTATTGTATCAACTAAAACCTCTCTCGGGCAGATTTTCTCTACCCCACTACATTTGTTTTATATTTTTATGATCCCATGAGTGTGGGAGCACCTAAACACCTGCCTTCATATTTCTCTGTGTCTTGCAAGAATCTGGCGAGCTTGAGCTTTTAGTGTATTTCTCATAGACAAAAGGTCTGTATCCTTCAGTGTGGATAGCAGAGTATTTAAACACATAGGCTTGTGCGCTGACACCTTGACATCTCTAAAAACAATTTTCTCTACCACCCCTACCTTTTTTCAACAATCTCGCAAAACTCTTGCAGGATCGCAAATTTAAAAAAGTCACATAATGTACACTCTCCTTCCTTACGGTACTTACAACTTTTACTTCCTTCTCCCAGGACCTTAGGAAAAATTGACCACTCCAGTCCCAGTTTTCCACAGTATGGCAGCAGTATATAGTAGGGATGACAGGCAAGCACACAGTTCCTCTGGGGCAGTAACCTCAAAGCCCATCTTCCAGCAGCACAGACTCTGTGTCTTAGCAACTACCAGAGGATGGGAGTGGCTAGACAAGGGGAAGGGAATTAGGGAGGGCACTGCAGGATGGGAGACTTGGATCATACAATGTCACTGATTAGTGGGTGTTAGTTGCAACCATAAAACTACCATAACAGATCAATAATTTACATTTCATATTGATACCTCTGGCTTACCCAAAAGAAAACGTTAGGTGATGTGCACAATTTTTGTTGTAATAAATGAGTAGTTGTATCAATGCGATCTCAGCAGAAAATAGTCTGTACATTAAGAGTTCATCTCCTGAGTAGGGATCAATCAACTGTGCTTGAAACAAGGATTGTGGTAGCTTACATAGAGTGCCAAGTATTTCCATGGATTCAAAGACTGAGATGTACCAAGATTGTCTATGGTATAATTCAACAAGGTTAAACAAAAGCAAGATATTATGCAAATGGTTTATTTCACCATTAGCCCTTATGCTGCAATCCTGCAAGGTTTATGAGCATCTTAATGTTCATAAGCTCCTGCCATATAATCCTTCATGGAGTTCTTACTGAGTTTTTACCAGCACTCAGCTGTCACACAACAAAGGCACTTTAATAACCGTCCTAATAACCAAGCTCTACGTTCATTCTCATATGCCCTGAGAGGTTAAGCGCTCGTTGCCACTATTGCTTCCTGGGAAGAACTCCCCAAATGAGCATGCCCAGTGCTCTAAATGTGCTCACAACAAATGAGGCACAATGTGTTAAATCATCCATCCAACTCCATGTTACTTTAATAACTTCAATGTCCCAAATTGGTAAAAAGCAACATGCCTCAGTTCGACACGCCTTACCGTGCTTGCTGTCTCCGGATGCTGCTTAGGTGAGAATCTCCCTTACTGCAAGCTTGGTAATAGAGTGGTGAGACACTGGACTTTTTAAAACACCTCACCCCAGGATAACCACTCTAAATAGTGGCCATTCCACTGAGACCTCTCCTCTGGAAAAACAAGGATGCGCAATACAGTGTGGGCAAGAACTGGCCTCAACACTAAGAACTTTTTCTTGGATAAAGGGTGCGTGCACTAGGATGTAGGAAGAAACTGGCCTCTACACTGTGACCTCTCTCAAATTACAGGTGTGCGTAGTAGAGTGTAGGGTGGTACGGCCCCTCTTCTGAGACCTCTCTCTGGGATGATGGGTGTGTGTAGTAGGGTGTGGGGAAAAACTGTCCCCTTTTCTTAGATCCATCTCTTAGATAATGGGTATGTGTAGTATGGTGTTGGGAGGGACTGGCAAAAGCTGAAGAGACTTCTCTCTTGAATAGCAGATCTACAACTTGGGTGTGGGGAAGAAATAAGCTCTATACTAAGAAGTTTCTCTGGGATGACAAGCATAAAGATTAGGTTATAGAGAGACTACTGGGTCAGCTTAGACATCTCCAAAGAGTAACTCATGTGCAAAATAGGCTGTGGGTAGAGACTGCCCTCTCTGCTCATAACCCCCTTCATGATAAAGAATGCCATTAGCAGAATATAAAATGGAGTATCCTCTCTGTTGACAACTGTGTCTTGGACAACCAGTGTGCTTATTTGAATGTAAGGACATACTCACCTCTTTCGCAGACATCTCCTTATGGGGACAGGCATGTATAGTAAGGTGTACACAGATACAGACCTCCACACTGAAACTTCTCTCCAGTGTGACAAGCATATATACTAAGATGTGTGAAAGAACTTCTCCCTCCAGCAGCTGACAGCAGTGCATAGTGCATATAAGAATGCATTCGTCTCTGTACAAAGCCTGTCTCTTGTATAAACATCTTTATACTACAGTAGGAAGAAGCACTGATCTCTCTATATTACCGTAAACATAAATATACATGCAGCAGAACAGTTGCAGTTCATGAAGATGGAACTGCCACTTTAAGTCAACATTGCAAGACTGTAATAATATTGAAATCTTTAAAAGCTGAAATGGAAAGAAATCTGGAGTACCTTTAAACATCTTATTTAAAAAAGAATAATTTAACAACATTACAAACAACTACTACATTAACAAACTACAACAACTGTAAAAAAAACAACAACAAACTATCAATTTGTTAAAAAGAAATTTACCCTCTGATCACCAGGCACCAAAACCGCCTACTCTTTTGCTTCATTTGCCTATTGGATTTTTATGTAAGTAGATCTTACTTTCTTTTGTATCAGCCACCTTAGCCTTCCGAACAATACTTGCTTTATTAGTCTTTTTTCCGGCAGGCTATGTGGCATAAGAGTCAGTTCCAATAAAATAAAATTTCCAAAAAGAAGTTCAGCCGGGGAATTAGAAAGAACCAGTGTGCTACATCCATTAAAAAACTGTAGAACTATTGTAGGTGCAGTCATTCTGAAAGGATAACTAAGACAAACTTAGCTCATGAAGCCAAAATACACAGTTCATCATCTGCCCACACATTCTTTGAACTGGCAGAAAAAACCTCTCCCAGGTACTTACTGCTCAAGCAGATAAAAACCCTCCTTTTGTAAATAAAGTGCTTTTTTGCTGTTTAAGTAAGCAGATCATGTTGTCATCAAAAAGAAGTAGAGAAACACAGAGCAAGCTTCTCCAAGGGTGAAAATGTCACTGTAGGCAGTAACAACATCGGTTATGCAGTTAATCTGTTTTTGTGACTTTCCACACAGTTACTGTTCCCTCTTTCATCCGAAGTGAACAATTTTTGTTTTCCTCCACCGTATATTCTGTGATATGATAGTTCTGTTTTTCAAAACGTCTGTTTTCCATTTTTCCCCTAAAAAAAGACAAGATACCGCAAAAATGTAAAGTTACATACTGATCAATAATTGATAACAGTGATACATCACTATATACTATAACATTTTTTTTTATACATTTTTCACACAGAATCGCATAGTTCTAGGTACTGTACCACTAACTTCATATTCCTTTCTCTTGAAGAATTCAGCACCCCAACCAGTGCAATTGTTTTACAATTAAACTAACATGTCATCAAACATGTTTCCATAACAATTTATAAAGTAACACATTTCTCTAGACACACCTTTCCTAACAGTGAAGCACATTGTTTTACTCTACAAATAGCAATATCTCCACTCATGCATCTCATAGGGGTAAAATATGTGTACAGCAAGGTTCATAAAAACACTAAGTCTTGTATTTAAAGATTACATTTTCTTTGTTTTATAATTCCATAAACGCTGCCTATTTTACTTAAACGTACATACAGATTGAACATTTCATTTTTTAACAGAATATCCAATACTTGGTGATTTCTCTCTGCATTCTAAACACTACCTCTCAAAACATATATTTAAATACATGCACCTCTACAAACACTTTTGACTCACTAAACCTTGTATAGAATTAGTTTACCAACAGTAATGGACTTACTGACACTTCTAAACAAAGTTCATAGAGTGTATTTTTAATTACCTGAATTTAGAGCAGTTTCTTATATGCAGCGGAAGACACCAGTCTGTGTCAGTTCCAAAATCAGTCACTGCTGTTGAGCACAACTCCAACAGACTACCTACTCCTCCAAATCACCAAGAACATTGTGAACTATCTCTGGTTCTGCACCCAATCCCATCACAGCATTTCTTCAACCACGTAATAAGAATAGTAACTGTTGGTTGAGCCTTGGCTCTTTTTATCTACTGATTACGATCTTGCAAGACTCTGGCTTGATCATAAAACACCTTGTGGCAGGCGCAGTCATTTTCCTTTAGGGTCTCGCGAGCCTCTCACGAGATCGCACATGTCTATATAGCAAGCTTCACTCCTTAAAATTGTGAGTTACTCTTGTGAGATTCTCTTGGGATTGCAACAAAATTGTATGGAAAGAGTAGTGTGTGGGAAAGAGTATCCTCTACACTGAGACCCATCTCTTACACGAAGGTGTGTTTAGTATGGTGTGGGGAGAGACGGGCCTCTCCACACAGACCTCTGTATCAGATGACAGCTTAGCGTAGTAGTGTGTGTAGAGGGACTGGCCTCTCCACTGAGACCCCTCTCTTGCATGACGGGTGTGCATAGTAGGATTTCTGGATGGACTGGCCCCTGAGCTGATACCTCTCTCTTGGATTACAAGTATACATGGTAGTATATGGGCAATGATTGGCCTCTTCAAATAGACCTCTCTCTTACAGAACAGGTGTGTGTAGTAGAGTGCAGTCAGGGTGGCCTCTACGGTCACATCTCTGTCTTGCATGATGGGTATGCATACTAGAGTATGTGGAGGGAGTGAACTCTCCAAAGATATCTCTCTCTTGAATGATGTGTATGTGTAGTAGAGTATAGAGAGTAACTGGCATTTCAGCTGAAACCTCTGTCTTGGGTGATTGGTGTGTATAGTAGGATGTGTGGAGGGACTAGCCTCTCTGCTGAGACCTCTCCTGCAATGATAAGTGTGCATAGTAGGGTATAGACAGGAACTGGCCTCTGCTTTTAGACATCTCACTCAGATGATGGGTGTGAGTAGTAGTGTGTGGGGAGTGACTGCCCTCTACTTTCAGACCTCTCTCTCTCAGATGATGAGTGTGCATCATAGGATGTGTGGGGGACTGGCCTCTCTGATGGGTCCCGCTGGTAATCTACTTGCTGCTTGCTTTCCCTGACACCGCACTCCCATCCCGCCAATCAGAGCGCCAGGAGGTGCTTCAAAAGCTGGGCGCGGGCTCCCGCAGTGCGGGTCCCGCTGGTAATCTACTTGCTGCTTGCTGCTTGCTTTCCCTCGCGGCTGGAGCCGCTGACACCGCACTCCCATCCCGCCAATCAGAGCGCCAGGAGGCGCTTCAAAAGCTGGGCGCGGGCTCCCGCAGTGTGGGTCCCGCTGGTAATCTACTTGCTGCTTGCAGCTTGCTTTCCCTCGCGGCTCGAGCCGCTGACACCGCACTCCCATCCCGCCAATCAGAGCACCAGGAGGCGCTTCAAAAGCTGGGCGCGGGCTCCCGCAGCGCAGGACGCGTGCGGGCGAAGCCCGGGCCAAGGGCGGGCCCGTCTGTGCCCGTCAGCGACCGGAGGAGGCCGGGCCGGACCACATCTCTTGGTTACATCTGAGGTGATACAGAAGTAAGGAGTGGGGGCTGAAAGGCCTGCGGAAAAACACAAAAAGTCCTTATAGTTTTTCGGGTCGAGTGTTGAGATATGGGGAGAAAGAAACCTACGCCCACCTCAAAATGTACAGACACAACATTAGATGGCTACTTGCAAAAAGCTGTGGGGGCACTCAACAAAGAAATCGCACAGGCAGAGCGTAGACTATCATTGGCTCCCTCACCTGTAGCTGGAAACTTGGATATACATCCTGCACAGACTGCCCCCTTAACAACAGCAGAGACCCATCAACAAACAACATTTGTAATCCCCCCTTTAGTCAAGAGGATCCACCAATTGCACCAATTGTACTTTCACCAACAGTCATCGTCTTGAGTCAGGGTCCCCAGGGTGGAGAGGAAAAAGATGTGGACACTGCAACATTGTCAAGCACGGGGGACCCAAATTCAGCTGGGGGGAAAAGAAAGCGCACTGACCTGACGGGAACTGAACAGCGGTCACGGGGTCAATTGCCCCGGGTTAAGAGGCCCAAGCAAAATCCTGTGGTTTCCACAGGAAAACCTCGAGGGGGGGGAGAGGGAGGAGGGGATGGAAAGCACAAAACTTTGCCCGAATTGGACATAATGGCAGCTCAATTTGGGAAAGTAGTGGCAGACTTATTAGAGCCAATACTATTGCGATTGTCCCGCATAGAAGAGCAGCTTGGTCAACTTTTGCCCTCTCTAGGGTGTTTCGTGAATCAAACTGGGCCTAATGTAAGCGGCCCTCTGGGCAAATGCCAGATAGATAGGGGAGAAAATGCCACCTCCAATGTAACTGAAAGGAGAAGGTTAGCTATAGATAGGCAAATAGACACAAGTGCAGAAGTTAATATATTACGTCCCCACCAGGGCAGTGAAAATCAGATAGTCTCCCTACCACCAGGGCTGCAAATACAGGCAGGAGGTCATGATAGGAGGGCCAACAGCACTTATAGAGAATTTAACTCATCGAATCCTGAAAGGGATCATAGTAAGAGTAATGGGTTTGTAAAAGGGCCTAAGAAATGTCTGGAACAAATCCAGAAAGACATGGTTTTAGACCTCCCGCCAGAATGTACTCCTTACTCGTTGATCCTGACAGGGGTCCCACATCCTCACCAAGGTCATCATGAAAGTTGCCAGAGCCTTATTAATAAATCTGCTTTTTGGTGCGCTAGTAGAATACATTCCCAGGTGAACTGGAGTGAGCAGATTATAATGGCAAGACGGGTGAGCTGGTTGGGGAAAACGGAAAAAAATATTGAAGGTGATTGCGTGGTCTTGAATTTTTATAACAAAAGATGGGTGGAATTTGCCTTAAGCCATCTTAGAGACTCCCCTGTGGAGTACATACAGGCCCATCCTTTGGGCTTTTTCTACCCGCCACATCAAAGGGGCATTATGCCCCGCACGCGACCCCTGAACAGAATCTCCCCTCCTCATCCCCCCACATGGCTTCACCCTAATCGATTTGAAGTATTGTCGGGATTAACGGATATTGATTGACTGCCACTGGGCCCACATAGTTCATGTAAGCAAATAAGGACAGGAGGGTTATCCAGGGAAAACTATTGCCCAGCGAATAGAATAGAACGGATTAGGCTGGGGCAAAACCATATAGACCATAATATACACACATCATCTGATACCCCTAGCATAACTGAGAAGCGGTTGAGTGGGAATGACCCTCCCGGCCCCTCTACATTACTTGACTCAGGGAGGGGGGGACCCAGCTCAGATTTCGCGATTGCTAGTAGTAGGGAGGATCTAGTTAGAAGGTTACGCATAACCAGACCCCTTAAACTGGTCTCCTGGAATATCGCAGGTATCCGTTCTAAACTAGAGGATGAAATGTGGCTAAATTACGTAAAGGCCTTTGATATTATTTGTACCCAGGAGACATGGTCAAGGGAGAATATTGATTTAGATGGTTATTGTTCTTTTAATGTGCATGCTATCGCCTCCCCGCAGGAAAAGCGAAAGGAGGACTATTGACCCTGATCTCTCTTAAATATGGGTCTATAAATGTTAAGTCTGTTTGTAATTCACCTTGGTATCAATTGATCTTGATTTCTAATTTGTTCCAGGTTAAGACCCTTTTAATTAATTGGTACTATAATGTTTTTGACTCAAGCAGAAGTGACATTATTGTAAACCTTAAGGAGGAAATTGATAAGATCACCGGGAAGTGGCAGCCCCTGTGTATCTACTTGGTTGGGGATTTTAATTGCACTTTATGTAGGTATAGCACAGATAAAGTCTGCGGGATAACAGATACTGAGGGTCAACCCCTAGTACATTTTATACATACTCCCCAGGGAGACGCCTTAAATGATATAATTGTTGTGAATGACTTGCTCATTGTCGATAACCAGGTCAGTAACCCAGATCACCAATATCCCACCTATATGGGTAGAGGTAGGGAAAGTATCATTGATTTTATGCTAATAACTAGAAATGTTGCCTTTTTGGTAGATAGCTCCGCGGTGGAGCCAAATAACGCCAGCGACCATAACCCCCTTACTGTGTCTCTACATGCAGTTGCCCAAGAGATTGAAGGTGATGGTCGCCCCCTGCAGTATAATATAAATCAAGGGGTGAGAATGAAATGGAATAAGATCAATCCCCCACAATTTGAGGAGAGTACAGTCAAGGCGAACTTAATTGATATTTTGAAATGCCTTGAATATGACTCTCCCCTGAAACAGTCATACAAGGATTTCAGATAATTTGTAGGGACGTATCTAGAAATCTAACAAACACATCTGCACCAAGGGAATCCAGGGGTACTAAATGGTTTAGCGCTGAGTGCACAAGGGCTCAAAAGGATCTAAAGAAGGCAGTACACACGAACCCACGAGATAAAGCCTTAATTAAGAGCGCAAGGCAGCGCTATAAAACCATAGTTGCGGATAGGAAACAGGATCTGAGAAAGCTGGCCTGGGAGGACCTTGACAGAGCAAGTGCACTCAAAGATTCTAAAAGCTTCTGGCAGGTAATAAACCGCCCATTGTTCTCAGAGGATTCAAGGGGTATGGATTCATTAATACCAGGGGATGTGTGGGAATCCCACTACACTAAGATATTCAACCCAAATGGCATCACTACCAAGGAAACAAGCCAGGAGGTCCCACTAAATTTAACATCTGCACTTCACTTGAGCAACTCCCTCTCAGTGAGTGAGGTGGAAGATGCCCTTAAAAAGGGATACATCTAAAAGCTGCAGGGCCGGATGGGGTACCTCTTGACCTATTTAAAAGTAACCTCCAACTTTGGGGACCCCTTTTGACAAATGTTTTCAGAGCAGCAATAATCGGCCCCATACCAACGTCACGGAAAGAGGCCATAGTGGTCCCTGTGTATAAAAAGGGAAAGAAGGAAGATCCGGCCTGTTATAGGCCCATTTCCCTAATTGACGCTACGGTCAAGGTTCTGGGGAGGGTGATTTTAGCCCGCCTTGATACCTGGGCAGACTCTAAAAAGTTGATATCCCAAACCCAATACGGCTTTCGAAGAGGCATGGGGACAAACGAACAGTGCCTAAACCTGGCATTGATTATGGGCAAGTACATGAAGGCAAGGAAGGGGTCGTTACACCTTGCCTTTATGGACTTGTCCAGTGCTTTCGATATGGTTAACAGAGGCAAATTGTGGGCAATGATGGGGGAAATGGGCTTCGAGGAACCTCTTGTCACTTTATTGCGGAGGTTGCACGCATCCACCACGGTAGCCATACGCTTTGTCCCAGGTGGAGAAAGGACGAGGCCCATTGTGTCAACAGAAGGAGTCCGTCAAGGCTGCATATTGGCCCCCTTTCTCTTCCTTTTGTATACAAATGGCCTTGAATCCGCCTTGAAAGACCAGGAGCTAGATTTTCCAAGAATTGGGGGAAAGCCAATCCCGTTGTTGTCATATGCGGACAACACGGTTTTAATGGCTTTAACCGCTAACAGCTTACAGAAGTCTTTAAATATCTTTACTAATTTTATGTTAGGCCTGGATCTAAAGGTCAATTTCACCAAATCTTATATCATGGTTTATGGACCTAATAATACCAAATCAAGAAAGTTTACGGTAAATGCCAAGACAATCGACAAGGTCTCAAATTTTAACTATCTGGGGAATGTTTTTAATAATAAATTAAACTGGGAAAATCTTATCATATCCAGAGTTCAGAATACTAGTCGTGCTGTGGAAGGTCTCTTCCGCTTTGCGTGCAAATTGGGCCATAAGCCAGTGGCGGAATTGTTAATCCTATACAGATCAAAATGTTTATCTATTGCCACTTATGGGGCGGGAGTATGGGGACATTATAAAAGCACGCAACTACAAACGTTAGAAAATAAGTTTTTAAAAAGATTGCTAATGATCCCAAATAGCGCTCCCACAGCATTCTGTCACTCCGAGGTAGGGGTGGACTTTATTACTGATCGGATTAATATTGCCCCATTGATCCTCTGGGCCAAAGTCTGGTTGTCAGAGGATCTAAAGCTAACAAGAGAAATTCTCAAAGATTGTATGGCGCTGGACAATTCTGAGACCATTCCATGGCTAGGCTATGTAAAAAGAAAATTTAATGAAATAGGTCTTGGACATTATTACGACAATCCAACTAGTATAGATACAAATATGAAATCGACCATAAAAAATGCATACTGTGGTGAGCGTGATAATTAACGGCGCCTAGCAGGGTTGCAACCTCTTATCGATCACTTATTTTTACACCCCCAATTTTATTTATCTTTTACCACGAATGTGCAGTTTAGATTTTACCTGACTAGATTTCGGCTTTGCACATTGCACTTTTTAGTGGCCTTTCCTAAACAGGCCGGATGATGCAATAATCTCATTCCTTGCCCTTGTGATAATATAGCACAACAAAGCACTTTGCACTTTACCCTATTCTGTGCTCTGTATAAGGAACCTAGGGCCCGGTTCCTTATTCCTTTTTAAGAAAAACTCACCCTAGTAATTACCAGGAAGGTTTTAATAGATTATTATCCCTGTCTACTGAGGCAATCTGTACGGTAGTACTAAATTTTATCAGGATTGCTTTTTTAATAAGAAAACGGTATGAAATGTAATTAAAATTGGCGTCTCCCTTTTAGAATTTTAGATTTTAAGAATTTTAGAATTTTAGAATTTAAGAATCACGTATTTTAAATTTCTGAGATAAATCAAGGAGTATTTGAGTCATGTAACATTTTATCGTATTTGATTCGATATGACATGTAATTTTGTATATCTTGTATGAATGTTATACTTTTATGGTTATTCAAACCGAATAAAGTTATTCTTGACTTGAAAGAGACAACTTTCTGTAATGGTAGATGAGTACAGTATGGTATGGGGAGAAACTGGGCTCTGCTTTCAGACCTCTATCTCAGATGATGGGTGTGCATAGTAGGGTGTTTGGTTGAGCCTTAACTCTACTCACAACTCTTCTCAAACCAATGAGCATAAATAGGAGGGTCTGATGGTGTGCATAGCAGAGTGTATTCAAACAGAGCCATAACTTCTTTTCATGATCTCGCAAGAGTCTCACGCTCAAAACAGTCCTCTCGACCAATCACAAGGCTCCATATTCGAATTGGCACTCTCGCAGGAGGCCTGCAGGATTCTTGCGAGCCCAAATGCCAAAATATACAATTATTTTTGACCATTAATATCTTATAAACTGCTGATTTACACCAAATCACAAAAAGCGCAAACTGCGGACCCTGCATCACAAGTCACCCCAAAACTTTCCAGACAGCAGCTGAAGTGATTGGCATACTAGTTTTGAAGATTTCGTGAAAATTCATCAAACTGTGCCAAAGTTATGAGCAAAACAAAAAATGCCTTGTCTATGGAAACTAGGTCCCAACCAGGCTAGGGCTATTTGATACCCGCAATGCTGCCTTTACATATCCAGAGACTCATTAATAACACAGTCAAGGGAATACATTCCCCTCTTAGTCTCAATAGAATAACAAGCATTGCTCTCAAAATCTCGGTTTCATATCCGACTGGAATACTCACTGAGGTGGCAGCATAGCAAACTTCAGTTCATACGTCTGGTTTAATACTATCCCCAAATCTGAGTTATGGTCCCCAGACCCCACCGCTCGGCCAGTGCCTTTAATACGGTGCCCAACTCCAAGCTCGGGTGGCAATCCAGATTTGAGGATTGTATTAAATCGGACGCATGAAAAGAAGTTTACTATGCTGCCACCTCAGTGAGTATTCCAGTCGGATATGAAACAGAGATTTTGAGAGCAACACATGTAATTCTATCGAGACTATGAGGGGAATTTATTTTTTGAGTATACAAATACGATGGACTATGGACAATAGAAATGTTTTTATTGATAACTGAAACAGCACAAAGTAGTATTTACCTGATATTCTTTTAAAACCATCATTTAAGAGCTTTATGTCAACATTTGTTGAGTTAAAGTAATGTGTTGTATTCATATTTAAATGTTATATGATGGCCCATATGTATAGTATATGTTTTATGTTTATTGCAGTGTAAGTTTAAAAGGAGTTTTAATATGGCGAATTTTAGATTGAAAAAAGGCAATTGTATTGCCGAAACCCATCATTCCTGTGTTCCTGCACCTGGGGCAACCTGATCCAATAAACAGGTTTATTTCCCCTGACTTTGAGTTCCGGCTTTCATTCTCCTATCATAGTTTGGAGCAATTTTGATATATATCAGACTCACTCACGACCCCAAATAGATACAGATTCACCCACTCACTCATCCATTCAGGGAGTCACACACACTCACCCACATACACAGACACTCATACTGGTACTCAGAAAACCAATCAATAACCCATACAGCCATTATGTATCTACTCACCAACCCATGCAGCCACTTACACCAACTGACAGACTGATACAGACATTCACACAAATTAGTCACTCACCCATACATTCACTGAGACACATATAATCACTCACATTTACAGTCAGTCACGCACCCACTAAATCATCCATACACCATACACCCACTGATTCATCAATACACCTTGGTGTATATATATTTAACACTCATAAACTTTTTAGAAACACTCACAGTCACCGGATGATTTAATCAGTGATGTCATCAGTGATGTAATTTGAGATGTCATCAGTTATGTAATTTGAGATGTCATCAGTGATGTCATCAGTGATGTCGCTGGTCATGTCATGAGTGATATAATATGTGTGGTCTTAAGCAGTGCATTGCGGGGGAGCGACTTATAGTTAGCTCAGCTAACTATAACTGCTGAATTTCTCTGGTTTTGTGCGTGTGAAATCTGAGCCCAATTATAATGTCACTGTAACCTTTGTTTTTTTTCAGTGAATTTCTAAGGTTTTTTAACTAGCAGCTGCGTTTGCACAGTGGTGGAGAACGGGCCTGGGCCTCAGACTGTTCTCAGGAATCCCACTTTGTAGGACTTACAGGAGGTACCAGAAGGGCTTCTTGGCCCCACAGGTCCCTCAGGAATAAAGTGGACTTCATGCCGTAACCAGTAGTATACCACAAGCCGCGATTGCAGAGTGGTGGAGAAAGGGGGCGTGGTCTCCAAAGACCTCTTAGCAATCCTTCTGGGTGGGACTTACAGGAAATAACAGGATGGGTAATTGGGGGCCAACTACTCCTCCTGTTATCTCCAGCAAGTCTCACTCAGCAGGATAGCTCGGACCTGGTAGGAGGCCATGCCCCTTTTCTCCACCACTCTGCAAAGGGGCCTCCTGGTGCACTATTAGTAGGGGGATGAAGTCCTCTTGGCTAGTGAGGGTCCTTGGTGGCCAACTAGCCCACCTGTTACCTCCAGTAAGACCCACACAACTGCAGGACATTTACGGACTAGGACTAAGGTTAATACATCATGTTTTAAACCTCACTTTTACCTACCAGTTTCCTTGAGAGGTAGAGCTCGCAATGTCTCAATGAGTGTGTCAGTGCCTTTCAGGGGATAAGATGACACATGTAAAGAAGCCTATAGGTAGTAGACTACATCTGTTTCACGGTGCATGCTGTCCAAATGTGCATAGTAGAAGCTGCATGCATCACTTGCTATTCATTTTACAGGGCAGCCACGTGTAAAGCTATGTGTTCAAGTGCTTTGTGACTCTTGCCTATCTAAGAGATCTGTGCTTCTGAAACTGAATGCTGAAGTAGCTCTAACAAGATTTGTGCAAGGGTATAATAGACTGTCAGACTGCATGTAGAAGTGCAGACATACCTAAGACATGATAGGAGTCAGACATTCAAACTTGATACACTACGCTTTCAGTTTAAAGTACACTCCTCACTATGTATGACCTACTTGCAGTGTACCTTTCTAGAGACTTATAAGGTCTAGGAAAAAGGTCAATGCATCTAGCAACATGTTTTAAAGCTCACTTTTCTCTATCACTTTCACCAGAGAGGCAGAGCTCGCAATGCAAGGCCTAAGCGAAAATGAAAGGCTGACTCCTGTCATGTCACTCTTGTGAGTCTCAGAATCTTTCTAAAGACCTCAATGAGTGTGTCAGTGCATTTTAGGGGGTACATGACAAATATAAAATAGGCTTTATGTACTAGATTACCTCTGTTTCACACCGCATGCTCTCCAAATATGTGTAGTAGAAGCTGCATGGATTTCTTTCTCCTCATTATACAGGGCAGCCAGGTATGTAGCTGTGTGTTCAAGTGCTTCCTTAACGCTTGTCTAACTAACAGATCACTGCTTTTGGAACTGAATGCTGATGTAGCTGTGACAAAATATGTACAGGGGTGTGACAGACTGTATAGTTTTTAAGTTAGGGTCATGAGCTGCACCACATGTGCCAGACTAAACGTAGAAGTGAAGACAAACCTAACACATGGTAGCAGTCAGATATTCAGATTTGACACAGTGCACTTTATGTTTAAAGCATACACCTCACTATGTACGATCTACTTGCAGTGCACCTTTGCAGAGACTTATATGGACTAGGATAAAGGTCAATACATCTAGCAACATGTTTTAAAGCTCACTTTTCTCTATCACTTTCATTAGAGAGGCAGAGGTCTCAATGCCAGGCCTAATGCAAAATGAAAGGCTGACTCCTGTCATGCCACTCTTGTGAGGGTGAGCATCTTTCTAGGGACCTCAATGAGTGTGTCAGTGCCTTTTTATGGGCAAGATGACACATGTAAAGAAGTCTATAGATACTAGATTAACTCTGCTTCACACCACATGCTCTCTAAATATGTGTAGTAGAAGCTGCATGCATCACTTGCTGTTCATTATACAGGGCAACCACGTCTAAAGCTGTGTGTTCAAGTGCTTCAGTGATTTCTGCCTAGGTAAGAGATCTGTGCTTCCGGAACTGAATGCTGAAGTAACTCTAACAATATTTGTGCAAGTGTATGATAGACTGTATAGTTTTTAAGTTAGGGTGATATGCTACACAACACGTCTCAGATTACACATAGAAGTGCAGACATACCTAAGACATGATAGGAGTCAGACATTCAAACTTGATACAGTATGCTTTCAGTTTAAAGCACACACCTCACTATGTATGACCTACTTGCAGTGTACCTTTTCGGAAACTTATATGGACTAGGATACAGGTTAATACATGTGACAACATCTTTAAAGGCTAACTTTTCTTTGCCAGTTTTATTAGAGGGGCAGAGCTCGCGATGCCAGGCCTAACCCAAAATGAAAGGCAGACTCCTGTCATGTCACTTGTGTGACTCTCAGCATGTTTCTAGAGACCTCAATGAGTATGTCAGTGCCTTTTAGGGGTGAAATGACAAATATAAAATAGCCTTTAAATACTAGATTACCTCTGTTTCACGCCATATGCTCTCCAAATGTGTGTAGTAGAAGCTGCATGGATCACTTTCTCCTCATTATACAGGGCAGCCATGTATGAAACTGGGGGGCATATGTACAAGCCCCTATCGCCACAGGAACGTCACTTTTTGTGACGTTCCCGTGGTGATAGGGGCCTTGCCTTATGTACAAGGCATCGTTAAGCCACTTAACGTGGCTTAACGCTGCCTTGTACATAAGGCACCCTTTCACGATATGTTTAGCGTGAAAGGGGCATGTAGTGGGTGTTGTGGTGGGCGTTCCACCGCAACACCCATTGTATTTGACGCTGCCCCCTATGTACAAGGGTGGCGTACATAGGAAGCAGTGCCAAAATTAAGACCAGGAAAACCCTGGTCTTAAGTTGCCGAGATGAGGAGAAATGCATTATCTCTCCTCGTTTTTGCTTTTTCCATGTGTGCTGCCTTGTGCAGCACACATGGAAAAAGCAAAATTCCATGGTTTGTTTATGTACAGGAAGGTGTCCCTTCCTGTACATAAACAAACCTTTTTGAAAAATGCCATTTTGTAACTTTCATGTGTGCTGTATGAAGCAACACACATGAAAGTTAAAAAATTGCATTTTAGGATTGTTTATGTGCAGGAAGGGACACCTTCCTACAAATAACCAATCCTCCCCTGCACACAGACACCCTTGCACTCTGGTGCAAGGGTGCCTGTGTTGTCGCTAAGTTGTTAAACTTAGCGCTATAGCAGGGGGAAACGCAAGGCTGCACCACATTCTTTTAAATATGGTGCAGCCTTGCGTTTCCGAAGTGGCGGAGCGTGTCGTTAAGCCCAGGAGGCTAACGACACGCTCCGCCACTTCTATTGTACATATCCCCCTGTGTGTTCAAGTGCTTCCGGGACGCCTGTCTAACTAACAGATCAGTGCTTTTGGAACTGAATCCTGACCTAGCAGTGACAAAATCTATACAGTGGTATGATAGACTGTATAGTTTTTAAGTTAGGGTCATCAGCTGCACCACAAGTGTCAGACTAAACGTAGAAGTGCAAACATACATAAAACATGGTAGCTGTCAGACATTCAAATTTGACACAGTGCACTTTCAGTTTAAAGCATACACCTCACTATGTGTGATCTACTTGCAGTGTACCATTGCAGAGAGTTATATGGACTAGGTTGAATGTTAATACTTCTAGCAACATGTTTTAAAGCTTACTTTTATCTACCACTTTCATTAGCGAGGCAGATCTCGCAATGCCTGGCCTAACCCAAAATCAAAGACCGACTCCTGTCATGCCACTCTTGTGAGTGTAAGCATCATTCTAGAGATGTCAATGAGTGCGTCAGTGCCTTTTTAGGAGCAAGATGACACATGTAAGGCAGCCTATTGATACCAGAGTACCTCTGTTTCACACTGCATGCTCTCTAAATGTGTATAGTAGAAGCTGCATCACATGCTGTTCATTATACAGGGCAGTGAATAAAGCAACAGTATCCTTTGGACCCGATATCACACATATAATATTCGACCAGTCAATATATTCCATTCAAGCCAATACTTCTTCACTCTTATCTCACATACACACTTGAGGGAATATTGCCATATAACTACCACATAGAGTCATGAACCATAAAATATACAAAGATATACAAAGATATAAATCGATTTATTGTAAAAACCAGTGTATTTAAAAAACGTTTAAGAAACTCAAGGGAAATAAAACCCTATACTATATGAGCACAATACATAGCATGGTAAATAGACAGAAATCACAAATGTTTCAAAGCAAATAATCACATGTTAAAATACAATCCATTAAAAGAAACCAAAGATAAAACAAATTAAAGAGAGTACATAGCACAGACAGGTTCAATTTATCATTAGTTTTTTACACATCTGTTTTACACCAATATTTAAGGCAACGATCCTGGTATGTATTACTCATAGACCTCCGCCTTTCTAACAGATTGTGTATTAAGATGAGCGTCGACGCGTTTCGATGGATGAAAAATTTTTAAACCATCTTTTTCAAGACCAAACCAATTTGACTCTCCTTAAATAAAACAAATTTTTCTCAAATAAACAATATCAGTTTCACCACCTCCCATAGGTGGTACTAGTCGTATCAAGAAAGTACTCAACAGATAAAATGTGATATACTGTCTTTACTTGTCTTCACTATTCCGTTCTCAATTAGTGAAAATAAATCTGAATAAAAAACTAATTTCCCAACATCATAAATTGGTGCCAAAATTTGAAGCTAAAAATGGTTTTGTAGTCTTCCAAACAGGTCTATAGCACACCGTTTTTAAGACCTCCACCACAGGAAATATATTGATATATCGATGGTTCTCAAGCAGGCTCCTTAAAAATGGAAGCAGAATTACTGCTGTCAAAGGGCGAATTGTTTCAATTTGTCGTCCTCTATAACTCCTCTTTAACATTAGGGTAGTTAGCGCAGTTGTCATCACATGCGGTCCTAATCCTTCAGCGGTTAGTTGGCCGATCTCGCAATGCCTGGCCTAACCCAAAATCAAAGACCGACTCCTGTCATGCCACTCTTGTGAGTGTAAGCATCATTCTAGAGATGTCAATGAGTGCGTCAGTGCCTTTTTAGGAGCAAGATGACACATGTAAGGCAGCCTATTGATACCAGAGTACCTCTGTTTCACACTGCATGCTCTCTAAATGTGTATAGTAGAAGCTGCATCACATGCTGTTCATTATACAGGGCAGCCACGTATAAAGCTGTGTGTTCAAGTGCTTCAGTGACTCCTGCCTAGCTAAGAGATCAGAGCTTCTGGAACTGAATGCAAAATGCTCTCGCTTGTTAAAAGCGGAGCACACTATTTGCTAGGGCATGGCAGAAGCAGTGCTTCCACCATGCCATAGCAAACTGCACTGTCCCAAGGGTGGGCACCACGGGATATTGCTGGTGCCGGCCCGGGGGGGGGGTGGCGGTCCCCAGGGCCATCTAGTGCTCCTGGAGGAGGGCTGTGCTGCCCCACTCCTTTGTTCAGAAAGGAAGCCCCGGGGAGGTGGTGGTCCCTGGGGCCGGGAGTCCACAACGGACCCCCTTAATAATTGTATTTCAGCCCCTGGGAGGTGGCAGGCCCCGGGGCTGTGAGGGGGGCCAGAGCCCCCACGCATTATAATTTATTTTAGCCCCAGGGAAATGGTGGTCGCCGGGGCTTCAGGGGAGGCCGTAGGGTCTCCCCCGCATTGTTTTTTTTATTTTAAATTGATGTGCGTGCCCCAGGGAGGTGGCGGTCCCCAGGGCAGTGGGGGGGCCAAGTGGACCACCCCACATTTGAATGGAACAATGCCCCGGGGAGGTGGCGGTCCCCGAAGCAGTGAGGGCGCCGTGCTCCCCACATATAATTATAACACTGCCCCGGGGAGGTGGCGGTCCCTGGGCTTTGAATAGCCCAAGGAGGGGGGCCCCGTTTGCCCCCCTCCTTTATTATTTTTACCATGCCCTGGGATTTGGCCCATCCACAGGTTAGTCTAAAGCAAGCGCGGGAGCCCACGCTTGCTTTTTAAAAACTTTTGCTGCGAATTTGCAAATATTGCGAATTTGCAGTAATTTGTTTTTTAAAATGGATTTATGCCATGGCGGGGTCCCAGGGCTACCCCAAGACCATGGCTTGGGGGTCAGGATATTCCTACTCATCCCTCTTTTCTTTATTTTCACTTTTTTTAGGACTCGGTGAAGTCCCAAGATTGCTGCCAACACTTCCTGGTTGAAGTATTGGCAGCCAATCAGAGTAGTGCATGAGCTCCTCTTTCTTGGCGAAGGCTTCGCCGCCAGAGATATTGCTATAATCTTAAACATACATTTCTCAAAAACTACTGAATGGATTTACACGAAATAAGCAAAAGGCCCTTCCTTGAACCAACATATACCTCTCTGCCAAATTTGGTATAAGTCAGTTCAGCGGTTTGGGCTGTAGAGGTGGCTAAAGGTTCCTATGTGAATTAAAATTACAAATGCAACCTTATTTCATGACCCAAATTCTTAGTCCCTACTGCATGGATCACCCCCAAACTTTCCCAATCGTAGTACCCACTGTGACACTTTTTTGGCAAAATTTCATGCAGATTAGTCAAATTACGCCAAAGTTATAGCCAAGTTAAAACATGCTTTTCCTATGGAAACAGATAGTGAGTGAGTGGGTCTGTGAGTGGGTGTATGTGTGCCTCTGTGGGTCTGTGAGTGAGTGCCTGAGTGAGTCTTTGAGTGGGTGTGTGAGTACCTGTGTGGGTTTGTCAGTGGGTGTGTGAGTACCTGTGTGGGTCTGTGAGTGGGTATGTGAGTGCCTTTCCTGACCTGAGAGTGGATGTGTGAGTGTGTGTGTCTTTTTTTAATTGTGGCAAGATTCACAAAGAGGCCATGCTGAGCCCCGCAGTGTGCCGGTAATCTTTGTTTTTTTCAGTGAATTTCTATGGTTTTTTAAATTCTATTTCCTAACTATAACATCCTGTAACCTTTGGTTTTTAGTGATTTTTTAAATTTTTCTTTAACGTTAAGTAATATTTAATTGCCTTAAGTGAGGGGGGTGTGAGTGTCTGTATAGGTCTGTGAGTGCATGTTTGAGTGTCTGTGTGCACCTCTGAGTAGGTGTGTGAGTGACTGAGTGGGTCTGTGAGTGGGTGTGTGAGTGTCTGTGTGTGTCTATGATTGGGTGTCTGTCAGTGGTTGTCTGAGTGTCTGTGGGTCTGTGAGTAGGTATATGAGTGCCTGAGTGAGTCTGTGAGTGGGTGTTAAAGTACCTGTGTTGGTCTGTCAGTGGGTGTGTAAGTGCCTGAGTGAGTCCGTGAGTGGGTGTGTGAGTACCTGAGTGGGTTTATCAGTGGGTGTGTGAGTTCCTCTGTGGGTCTGTCACTGCATGTGTCAATGCCTATATGGGTTAAATTCAGTGGTTCAGGCTGTAGTTGTGTCTAAAAATTGCAAAATGCCAATAGACATAGAATGGGAAAAATGTGTTTGGGGACCCCCGTTTATCTCTGCTGCAGCCTGACGATTCACATCAAAACTTTCCAAACAGCAGCTGAAGTGAGTGGCAAACTAGTTTTGAAAAGTTTGTGAAGATTTATCAAACTTCAATTTTCCATAGAGATTTTAGACACGACTACAGCCCAAACAGCTGAACAGAATCACACCAAATTTGACAGAAAGCCAGCTCTTGGTCAAGAAAGAGTGTTTTTTGTAATTTATAGTTGTTGTATCCTACAGATCTCATGGTGAGATCTTATTGGTTGTCAACACTTCAACCAGTAAGTTTTGGCAGCCATCTTGGGACTCAGGACTGAACCTGAGTCCCAAACAAAGGCATAAAACAACAAAAGGGAGCAGGGTAGGAATACCCTGACCCCCTAGGCCTGACAGTGGGGTCCCACTGGGACGCCCCCCGGAGGCCAAAAATTGTTTTTTTAAAATTTTACTGCGCTTTTGTGGAGGATCCTCAAATCCGTAATAAAATAAAAAAGAAAGCTCAGTCTCAAGTGCTTATTTTTTTTTAATGCCCCCGGGTGGGTCAGGTTCTGGGGGGATTATGCTGGTATAATTTGGTGAGTGTGGCGCACTGAACCCAAACTGAACCCCTTTTACTACATTATAACTGCACGACTTGTACTGGGTTTGCCACCTTAAAGCCATCCGGATGCCCCTGCCCTCAACCCAATATATATTGCAGTGTGCCAACCTCTGAGGCATAGAACTGTGAATTAGTGTATGTGTCTGCCATCTGCCATCCTATGGCACATACGAAGGGGCTCCAAAAATCAGTTAACACACGGAAAAACCATCAATGTGCATTTATTAAAATGGAGGGTTACAGAGCCAGTTTAATCATGCAAATCAATCAGTCTCGTGAACACGCAGAAGGTTAGTCTAAATCCAGGAACAGCGGAGGGCTTGGAACTGAGCCTGTTCAACCACGCTTATGGAAACACGTGTTGTGGGCGCCCATTCACAACTGTGCATGTGCAACACCTGGGGGATGGAAGTGGCCCTGGGGGTCAGAGTCACACTTGGGAGCCTGCCATTCACCAGGAGCTTCATGGCTCAGGGAAGAGACAATGAAAACTCCACTGCTCCCACAGAGGCACCGAAATAGGCATGCTGGTAGAATGCTGTCAAAACACTTGAGCCGTTCAGGGTCATCTTTATTGTTTGGGGAGCGGGAGGGGGGTGTCTTTTTTGCTTTTATGTATGCAAAGTATCAAGAGTGTGCTGATAAGACCGAGATGCGCGTTTACTACCCAACTCCCCAACACAGAATAGACTTTCAGACTGGTTGCATGTCATATTTAACGGCAACCACATGCCCTATTCTCACTGAAACCTTCAAATTAAACAATTAGAAATATCAAAGGAAAGGAAAAGCCATATCACTGAAACCCAATTGTAGTTTTAATACAGCTATAACCTGTGGTAAAATATTTATATAGGCTGCAATTGCTTCACCACATACCTCTTAGAGCAATGTCTAAAATGTTGAGTGGAATTTTTTCATTCTCACACCTCAAAATGTCTAGCCTTATTCCAGAAAAAGACATGACAGGTCACACAAGATGATGGCTCTGCGAGAGAATGACCCGAGGAATGAGTCAAGCTAACAGCTAATGGAGGGAGTCACTTAGATTTTATTTTTTTAAATTTCACTTTCAATACCGTCGCCATGCTGTGTCAGATGCTGTGCAAACCCCCCACGCACCCTGTGCATTGTAAGAAAACAGTAGGAGAGCAGATTTCATCCCCCGTTTGATGGTGCAGATCCATCAGAGCAAATGAAATTGTCATAGTCATAACCGGTTAGAACTGGGGAAACAAGGTAAAGGACTAAACCGGGAGTGCCGGCCATGGAGTGGGAAAGCAGCCATAACATTGTTAGCCACAAATAGGGAGAGAAGCTTCAAAAGTATGCTAATGCTACTCACTTCCATTGAGACACTCATCAGGGAAATTGAAGCAGGGTTTCTGCAGGGGCAGATAGTACAAAAAGCAAAGCCCGGGAAACTGTAGGTAGGGCCCTCATCCAGAGTGTTATTTGGGGCACAATCCATATTTCAATAGTGAAAGTCGCAGAGTGTAATCCTTTACAGGCAAGACTCTTGTAGTGGGATGTAAGAGGTCAACCTGATTTCTGTAATGAAATCAGAGGCAGACCCCTCATTTCCATTTTGAGTGACAGGACCCCCAGGGTCGATGTGGCCTATAGGGCAATCAGGCAGCGAACAAAGAGCTGGTCTGACAGGTCAGTGTGGGTGGCATTTTCAGGATGTTGTTGGGCCTGTTTTATGGTTTGCTGGGCTAGTTTTTACTGATGGTTTTCTTGATATTGCCAGTAACATTGTCTGTAGCAAACTCAAATTCATACAGTCTTCCATACCTTGAAACACACTCATAGAACATGTCTTTGCAAGTTCAAAACTGCCCCAATTTCCAAACATGGACCACTTTTTTAGCTTTTAAATTCATTAATGAGTTCCACTTTTCTTTTGGTGCCCGGGTCTATTTTCTATTACAGTTGTACCCTGACAACACCCCCGCATTTTAAAATTAGACATGTACCCTCTCAAATCCGCAATGAAATCAGAGCAAGACACCTCATCTTAACAATTTATTCAGGGACTGTCCCTACATCTCAGATGGTCATACCTATGATGAAAACAGTGGTACACCCTGCATCACGATAGTGAACACAGTAACAGATTGCTCAGCTACAGAGTATAACACACACCCACTCACACACCTATACTGCCACTCACAGACCCAGAACACTACTCACACACCCACTCACATACCCATACAGCCACTCACACCCACTCAGAGATCCAGAGAACCATTTGTACTCCAACTCACAGACCTACACAGCCACTCACATAGCTACACACATACCCACGCAACCACTCACACACTGACTCACACACCCATGCAGCCACTCACATAGCCACTCACCCACCTGTGTAGCCACTCACACACTCACTCGGAGACCCACACAGCCAGTCACACACACACTTACACACACACTTACACACCCATACAAACACTCACACACCCACTAACACATCCATGCTGCTACTCACACATCCACTCAGAGACCCTGTACACCAGTCACTCACCTACTCACACACCCATACAGCAACTCACACACCCACTCAGCGACCCAAAGAAACACTCACACACCCACTCACAGACCCACATGGTCACTCACATACCCACTCACAGACTCACACACCCACTTACACCACATACCACCACTCACACACTCAGGTTACAGGTACATTATAGTTAAGAAATAGAATTAAAAAACCTTAGAAATTCACTGAAAAAAACAAAGGTTACAGGGACGTAGTTAGGTTCTGATTTTACACACACAAAACCATAGAAATTCAGCAGTTTTAGTTATACTTATCTCAAGAAACTATAACTCGTGCCCTAAGGTAACTATACCTCGCACCCTTGCCATGCATTGCTAATTACCCCACAAATTACATCAGTCATGATATCTTCTATGACATCATT
Source organism: Calotriton arnoldi (assembly GCA_963921515.1). Classification (NCBI taxonomy): domain Eukaryota; kingdom Metazoa; phylum Chordata; class Amphibia; order Caudata; family Salamandridae; genus Calotriton; species Calotriton arnoldi. Next base: position 84,560 of record CAWUFW010002205.1, on the reverse strand, counting down.
GAAGATATCACTGCAACATGTGCAGTAAAAGTATTGGTGAGAAAACTGTGCATGGCGGGGTGTGAGATATAGTTACCTTAGGGTATGAGTTATAGTTTCTTGAGCTTAATAAATCAATCAAAACACTTTATTTTGGTTTCAGAAAACCATAAAAGTACAGCAATAAAACGATATATAAATATTTATACAAATATAAAATAGACATAAAAATATATGTCCATTAAGAAAATGAGGTACACATTTCATAATACATAACAGCAAGGTATTTTTACAACAATAAAAATAATCCACACAAACACACAAATTAAGAGGGATTGGCCTGGTATGTGCATACCTGACAGTTGCTTTTAAGCAACTGCATTTAAAAGAGGAAAACTAGCATAAACAAAGGCCACAACTCTCTAGCATACAATAATAGGAACCTCCTTACAGGGTCCGCTATGTTAACTAATTCTCTTTAGGTATGATGTTCCAGGTAAAATACCCACACTCAAAAAAAAGATAAGACCATGCCCTTTCAAGACCAGGCAACACAACATGATGAGAAGATAAGGAGGCTTAACTAAATTACCCTACTAATCATGTATTACCATGTTTTAGGTATCTCTCTCTCACTTGCCATGCCATATTAAAAATTTGGAGGTAGCCAAAACAATTGATTCATTTGTGTCACATATCAATAACCTTTGCACCACCCAGAAGTGTCTCATATCAAGTGGTTTACATAATGGTATGATCCACCTCTTCCTGGGCAGCATATACCCTGGATAAAAAAATAAAAAATGCTCCTCTGTCTCCTTCATGAAAGGACAGAATGGGCAGTGCTCAGGGTATTCAGCAATCCTAGACCACCTTGCCATGAAAGTTATAAGTAATAGATTGTCAGTTCTAAATGTAATATATATATTCTTTGCATGACTGGGGCTAAGTCAGTAAAGATATGGTTCAAACATGGGGTTACATTTGTGCAACATGAAATTCCTGGACATACTAGCTATACTTTGAGCAATTTATAGATTTTGCAGCACATTGTCCCAATAAATGCTTCTTGCCCTTTTTAGTATAGATTTCTCAATTTTCCCTGGTTCGGTCCAAGCCTCATCTAACTTAAGTGACTAACATAGCTAATTAATGGCGCGAAGCCAAGGAATGGTGAACTTTTTATACAGATCAATAATTTCTTGCTGGGCCTCGCAATAGGGGGACAGTTGTGGTGTGGCCCAAATACACACCCAGTATCTAAATGTGCTAAATAAAACCACTTGGTCAACCCACTCAGGGTCTAGATCGAATCTAATATGTAGCAAAGGGGTGCTTGTTGGTAGATTAAACAGAGACCTAATACATTTATTTTCAACTTGGACGAACGATGTAAAAGCTACACCCCCCCACAATTCATCGCCATAAATAGCCCCCGCCAATGTTCATACCCTATAAACTTGTAATGCCGGTGAGACTGCTCTACATGATGTTGTCTTATATTTTTTCCTCATTAAGCCAACTTTATGTTGTAAACTAGTTCCACTTTTCTCGGGTCCAGGCTAAGTTATCAGAAAGCCTTACGTGAAGGTAGTCAAAATTTTTCACTCTGTCTATTCAAATTACGTATACCTACATCTTACCGCTGAAGGAGCTGTGGGGCTGAATTGTCATGAATTTTGACTTCCCTAAATTAATATCAAGACCCTTATTCAAGCAGAAGGTGGCAAAATGATCCAGCAGAATGTGGAGGTCCAGAGGGGTACAGGAGATTAGCAAAGTGTCACCCGTGAACATCAACACTGAGGTGCTAATGTCAGCAGATTATGTACATCATGATTATATTTACATTAATATAAAGGGCGAATAATGATGGGGCAAGAAAACAACCTTGCCTTACCCCATGATTGATCATGATCCTGTTGTTAAGTTCCCCACACTGCTGGATCTCATTTGCATGTATGATTCTGTATACAAGACTATCAATAGTCTCAAAAGAACTTCGGGTATCCCATAAATACCCAGCACCTTCCAAAGATTTTCCCTTTGCACTAGATCAAACGCAGCCCTCATATCCATAAATGCCACATATAAGTGGTACCTTTTTAGTTCAAGATACTTCCTACATTTAGTCCTAAAGCAAAACAGTTGATCTAGAGTGCTAACATTTTTTCAAAAGCCCGCTTATAAGTCTGTGAGCACATGATGCTCATTTAGCCACTCCTGTAATCTATGTAGGACCTTTCCTCTAGAATGTTTTTGGGAGTTGTCGATGAGACTTTTTGTCCTATAATTATCAGGATGGCGGAATCTCCTCCCCTTTTACAATAGCGTTACTCAGTATGTTCAAATAAGGGACCCAGATATACAGCTAGGAGAGATACAAATCACTGGGGATACAATCCGGCCCTGCAGCTTTTCCCTCTTCATTAGGGACAGAGCAAGCTCCGTCTTTTAAGGCTAAAGGTTAGTGGTTTAATGGTACTTTTGTCCTGACCGAGAATGAAAGGACCATTCTCCGCCATTTGAGCTAAGTCGTACTTTAGTTCATAAAGTGCTTTAAAATGTGCTTCCCAATCCTCTGGCTGAACAAACACCTCTGGCTGTGCCATTAGCTCCCTGTGCCCATTGGCCAATATTTCTCAAACCCCCCATGTTCTATTTATGTAGAGCCTCTGTCATATCACCCCACTGGGCTTCCTCCCACTGTTTCTTGCTGCGATGTAGGATTGCCATGTACTGCTTCCTTACTATGACCCCCTTACCTCCCATTTTGATTGAATCAACTTGAACTCTCTTTGGTACTCTACACTCTTTGGAGAACCCACAGCTTTCTTTACAAAGGGTTTGAAGTGACCTCAAATCACCAGTGAAGAAGGTTTTAAAACTAATAGTTATCTCCTGGTGGACATTGAAAACATTGATTAGGCCTCTATCTATATGTTCATATGGCTCCAAGGTTTCAACAGAGTTCAGGTAGATCTTGCATCCCATAGATTGATTTCTTATTATGGTGCCCCACATTTAATATTCCTGGAATTGTTTCTACTAAAAAAGGGGTTACATGGTAACTAAGAACCTTATAAGAACAAGCACATAGCACATCATGAAATTGAGCACTAAGGGCATTGTGATCACTGTTCATTCTCGGCATCACATCCATGTCCACCAGAAAGGGCCATAGCTTGGGATCAAGATAAATATAATTGATGTTACTCTAATATAAGCCTCTGTTGAATGATGGTTTCAGATTTCTATCAAATCTTGAATGCACATTAGCAGCCCTTAACCCATAGGGCAAAATTATATCGAAAATGTGCTTAGATACCTTGGCCAACCCTCAAGGGCTGAGTAATTAGAGCAGGAACGCCCCACACTACATCCTCTTTACAAGTGAGGGGCGAAAGAAATTCCAGGGGTTCAATTGTTGCATTACAATCCCCAAATGTGATCTTTGGCCAGCTGGGATCTAGAGAGTCCAAGACGTCAGTTAAACATAGTAAGGTCTTTGAGATCTTGTTATCTGGGACTGATCGTATATAAATATTCCATATAGCCATATGGTTACAGGTACATTATAGTTAAGAAATAGAATTAAAAAACCTTAGAAATTCACTGAAAAAAACAAAGGTTTTGCAGGACTAGTAAGGATTATAATGATTCCTAATATGTATTTGGGATCTGTATCTATTATTTTGGCTTCATTAATAATGTCCATTCTCAACCAGATAAGGAGACCACCTGAGGCTCTTCCTGAATCTGAAGGTATAGCACTATTAAAGAAGGAGAGGTACCACACCTTAAACACCTGATCAGTATCTCAGGTCTTCTGAAATTAAACTATGTGATATTTATCTATACAGATGCCCCACTCCGACAACATTCCGAGGTAACAGGTTGATAGTACGGTCGACACCTTTGCTTGCACTTATGATCACCTGAACATCTTTAGGGAACTCTAGGGCTACCTCCCCCATATTCCAAAGGCGAGCCTTGGCTGAAGTCATAACCCCCCTTTTTCACCCTTAGTGCATCCCTAGGCCCAAGTTAAATTATTGGTGGCTACTGGAGTGTCTGCCACTCTGGGTTCTGCCCGAGCATCAGTATCTACCCCACCATTATTAGACACTTAGGGGCCGATTCCGATTCGGGCCGGAAAACGTACCGACCGACTCGGAGCCGGAATAAATACCGGCCGACACGTACCGGTGCAGCTTGACCCGCAAAGTACGATGAGAAGCGTGCAAAACCCGACCGACTCGTACGGAACACAAGCCGAACGACCGAGCCGCGCGGAAAACAGCCATCCGGCCGGAAAAGCATGCGAATCGAACCGACCGACACGCACCAGGAAGAATACCGAACGAAACGTACCCGCGAACTCCGACACGCCAAGTACGATGCAACACGTGGAAAACACAACCGAGTCGCACGGAGCCCAAGCCGCACGACCGACACGCATTCAAAACTGCGAGCCGAAGCAACCCAAAACCCCGCGACCGACGCGTACGCAGCACAGAAAACAGCACAAACACAGCGGGAACAAATCTGAGAGGCTCGCACGAGACAACTGGAGGGTCCGACTCGGTCACAAGAACGTCTCCTACATGCACAAAAAGAACTAATGAAAAAACACACAAAAAAAGGCCAAACAAGCAATTACAAAGCCAATAAATACTGGGTGGGGAAACAGCGAACAAAGACACACCCACAACTCCACCCATATAAAGGACACAAATCCCTACCATGATCCTTTGCAAATTCAAATTACCTGCCAGCACTCAACAGACAGCAACCACACACCCACAGCTCATCCATCACACAAGCCACACACCATCAGCACCTCAACAAATAGCACCCCCACATACACCCAGCAAAACACACACTCACACACCTTCACCTGCACACCAACACACACATCACTCACCATCACCACCCATCACCATGCCCCCAAAGAAGAATCACAAGTTCCTAGATAGTGAATTGGAAGTCCTGGTAGATGAGATCCTCAGGGTAGAGCCACAGCTGTTTGTTACATTGGTCCAACAGACACCCATGGCGCAGAAAACCAAGATGTGGGAGAGGATTGTCGACAGGGTGAACGCACAATCACCATGTTTGTGCACAAAGGTAGACATCCAGAACAGGTGGTATGACGTGCGCAGGAGGGTCAAGGAGCTGTTGAAGAAGGACTACATCTTGAGCCAACACACCGGCAGTGGCCCTCCTGCCAAACCAGTATACCTCAGGCCCTGGGAGGAGAAGGTGCAGGCCATCCTACCACCAGTGAGCGTCTATGGACTAGAAAACATCCCAGAGCCTGGTGAGTACCCAACAAATGTACACAATATTGTGCCACAATATACACACATCACTGTCAAGGGGAAGAGTCAAACCATGCACCCTTAGCAAATACACACCAACCAAAACAGATCATCCCAAAATGTGTATGTCAGCCAGATAAACACAATACATGCCAGCTCATAGTGAAATGTAACTGTGTCATGACATGTACAAACCTAACAACAAATAGAGCTAGGCAGTGGCACAAATATAACCAACAAACACAGTCAGACATGTAGCCACCACCACAACACCACCTCACAGGGAAGCTCACTGAAAGGAAGGAATACTGTGTATGCTGGGCAAGTCAGTGTAGCCAATAGCATCATGGGAGTCGTAGTCACAGAAATTGCCCACCCTCACAATGCGCACATCAACACCACCATGAACCATGCCCACATCACAGGGAGTGCAAAACAACTGACAAGATGGCTGACACTGGCTACTGCTGTGGGGAGCACAAGGCCCTGCTGGCAACTGTGCACCAACCAACAGCAGGACACCACTGACTGACATCCTGAAAGACAACTTGCACTCCCTTCAATGGAAGCATGTTCCATGGTGGGATATCTGGCTGGGTGGGAAGGAGGACTCACATCACTGACCATAGTCACCAGCAGCTCCACCCACACACCCCCCTAACACAAACTACACACAACTCACCTGGGAGAAAGCATTGCCACACACACCAATCAAATATCCCACAAAGAACCACAACCCTGGGTCATGCAGTGTGAAGCACAGGGACACACATGGGACTTGTAGCAAAACAAACCCCAGGATAACACTGTCAGCCATCTTGTCAGCACAGGCACACAACCCCACAGGGAAGCAGAGTCAAAAGGAAGGAAGCATGGGCATGCTGGGAAGGGGGTGGAGGCAAAAGCATGATGGGAGTGGTAGTCACAGCCCAACATCCCCCACCCACATGGCCCAGCAAGAACACACCCAAGCATGCACACCTCACAGGGAGTCAAAAGCCACTTCAAAGATGTCTGACACTGGTGCTCTGTTGTGGGGAGCACAAGGCCATGCTGGGAACTGGCCAACAACCAACAGCAGGACACCACTGTCAGCCATCTTGCCATTGCTGTCACACCCACACACAGTGAAGTACACTCAAAAGGAAGGAAGTATGGGCATGCTGGGAAGGGGGTGGAGGCAATAGCATGATGGGAGTGGAAGTCACAGCTCAACATCCCCCCCACATGGCCCAGCAAGAACACACCCAAGCATGCACACCTCACAGGGAGTCAAAAGCCACTTCAAAGATGTCTGACACTGGTGCTCTGTTGTGGTGAGCACAAGGCCATGCTGGGAACTGGCCAACAACCAACAGCAGGACACCACTGTCAGCCATCTTGCCATTGCTGTCACACCCACACACAGTGAAGTACACTCAAAAGGAAGGAAGTATGGGCATGCTGGGAAGGGGGGTGGAGGCAATAGCATGATGGGAGTGGAAGTCACAGCTCAACATCCCCCCCCCACATGGCCCAGCAAGCTCACACTGAAGCATGCACACCTCACAGAGAGTGGAAAGCCCCATCAAAGATGTCTGACACTGGTGCTCTGTTGTGGGGAACACAAGGCCATGCTGGGAACTGGCCAACAACCAACAGCAGGACACCACTGTCAGCCATCTTGCCATTGCTGTCACACCCACACACAGTGAAGTACACTCAAAAGGAAGGAAGTATGGGCATGCTGGGAAGGGGGGTGGAGGCAATAGCATGATGGGAGTTGTAGTCACAGATATTGGTCAGCCTCACAATTGGGCCATCAACAGCACCCTGAACCATGCCCACATCACAGGGAGTGGAAAACAACTGACAAGATGGCTGACACTGGCTACTGCTGTGGGGAGCACAAGGCCCTGCTGGCAACTGTGCACCAACCAACAGCGGGACACCACTGACTGACATCCTGAAAGACAACGTGCACTCCCTGCAATGGAAGCAAGTTCCATGGTGGGATATCTGGCTGGGTGGGAAGGAGGGCCGGATGTCAACCAAATACAACCAATGCAGACCATGTACACACCCCAACATTCACATAGAAATGCCCAAATAATGCAGGACAATGTGCTACATTAATATCAACCCCTGACTGTGACAACTTAGGACAATGCAATGTACAGGCCCGCATCCAGAGGCACAGTCACAACTGTCAGGTGTGTCAACCATTGATGCCTGCAGAAACATAACATACATTGTGTGTGTCTCCCAAAAACAGGTGATGATGGGGACACAGCAGCAGATGCTGAGGAGTCCCCGTCCCAGGCTCAAGAGGATACAGAGCTCACTGGTGTGGAACAGCCTCTGCCCTCCTCGGATGAAGAAGACCAACCTGGCACCTCCGGAGCAAGTCATCATGCAGCACCAGCAGGACCACCAGCTGCACCCCCTGCACCCACCCCTCCAACGACTGTCAACACACATACCACCCCTGCCGACATGGAAAGACCAAGGAGAACAACCAGCACAGGGACCCTGGACCAACGTGGGGCCATGGACACCAACACCACCAACAACCCCCAAGGGGGCCCAGGGTCACCTGTGCGTGCCACCACAGGTCCTGCACGTGTCGCCAGGGGTGGTGGGAGGGGTGGGAGACATAGGTCGCTGCTTGCAGAGGGGTCTGGACTGCATGATGACCCACAACTGGCACGCATAGCGGATGCGTACCAGTCCAGCACCGGAGAGCTCAGCCAGGTAGTGGGGCTCCTCAGGGACATTAAACAGCAGCAGGCTGCCCATCATGCCTGCTTGGACTCACACATGTCCCGCGTGGAGTCCAAGTGGGACACACTGCAAGAGATGACGGCGGTGCATAGGGACATATTACAATGCCTCCGCCAGATGAGCAGCAACCAGTCAACACCTCCCTGTGTGCCCACAACATCTGGTGCTGAAACAACTGCAACTGTCACAGGGAGGGAGGATGACTCTGGCGGAGAGTCCCCTGCACCGCAGCAGCCTGCACTTGAGGGTCCCCCCCAAAGAAGAGGGGCCATTCGAGGAGGGGCAAGTGAGAGGCCGATGGCCATGTGCAACCCCAGGAAGCCTAAACCTGTTCTGGATAATCACCTTTGTGCGCAAACTGTTCACCCTGTTGACTGCAACACAACTCTCCCACATGACATGGGGAGCTCAAGTTGGACCAATGTCTCAGATGACTGTGGACTTTACTCTGGACATTTCTGCTACCAGGACTTCCAAATCATCTAGGAACTTTGGATTACAATCACAATGTACAGCACCCACCATCCTGTGCACTATACTCACACATGTATGTCAATATACTCACTAATACACCATACTTGCCTCTGTTGTGATTCCTACGTTGTCTCTGAAGTGGCGATGATGATCTGGGAAATGACACTGTGCATGCTAACTGCTACAGCAAGTACAACACCGGCATGTGAGTCATGGCGACGTCACACATATGAGGGAGGCACACCACCAGGGCTACACAACACATACACACCATGGCCATCTGACTCATCGCCTACACTGATGTTGCCAGGAAACACGTTGCATTGCACAGACCCAACACCTATTCACAGTCTGTGTTAACTAGCCCACTGGTGCAGTAAGCAAATGTCAGTCAGATGTGTGACCACAGACAACGCACATCACAAAGTGAAGCACAGGTTTATTACACATTTGCAACATGTTGTAACCACCACAGATGCAAGGTAATCCCACCTGGCAGCGGGCACACAGTCAACAAGTGTAGAAGGAAGGAAGTCCATGGGTGTGGTGCACATCACCTGTAGGGACACGACAGCTACCACCCTGGAAGTCGAATCATGGTGTCGGGGATCACAGTTGACCAAACGACTCTGAAAGTACCCTGTGAAGGACAGAAATGACACACAGTCAAAAGCACTGAAGAACAGGACAGAACTGCAATACTCATGCCCAATACATGTCACAAGATACCCACCCAGAACCAAGTTAGCATCTCAACACTGTTGGGGAGTACAGACTACCTGTAAGGTCACATCGCTACACGCATAAAGTCATGTAGCACATGGACATACTCAAACAGCACCAGAGCACCACCAACACATATCATGCAAACTCACATCAGTTACATGACATCTCTGGATACTTACATTCAGCTGAAGAAGTTGGTGATGTGCTGTGTGCGGACATCACCATCATCATCATCACTGGCATCGTGGTCCAGGCCAGGATCCTCCACAGGTGGCGGACGTTGGTCATCGTCATCCAGGATGAGAGGCAACTCCTTCCGCACTGCCAGGTTGTGTAGCATGCAGCAGACGATGACAATCTTGCACACCTTTGCCGGGGCATATGGGAGGGACCCTCCTGTCTTGTCCAGGCAGCGGAAGCGGCTCTTCAGGAGACCAAATGTCCGCTCAATCACTCTCCTCGTCCGACCATGTGCCTCATTGTAGCGCATCTGGGCTGGTGTCACATGGTTCCTGAGGGGCGTCAGCAACCACGGCATTTTGGGATATCCGGAGTCACCTACATACAGACAATTGCACATTAGCTGAGTTGGAAAAGAGGGTGGAACACTACATTGCAGAACACACACAATGGTACAAAGTCAGTACACACCAACAAGCCAGGCCCGCTGGTTCCGCATCTGTGACATCATCCTCGGGATGGGACTACTCCTCATCACGTAGGCATCGTGTGCAGAACCGGGGAAATGGGCACACACGTGTGAGATGGTCATATCTGCAAGACAGACCACCAGTGCATTGACCGAGTGGTAGTGCTTGCAGTTCCTGTATGCCTGCTCCTGGGCCTGTGGTGGTACCAAAGCCACATGTGTCCCATCAATGGAGCCAATGACATGCGGCATCCTCCCCAGGGCATAGAAATCACTCTTCACGTCAGTGAGTTGCTGGAGTCTAGGGAAATAAATGTACTGGTTCAGGTATATCAACATAGCCTCCAATACATCGCGGAGCACAAGGCTGAACATGGTCTGTGTGACATCCCACCAGCAGTCGCCAGAGTGTGTTGAAAGGTACCGGTGGCAAAGAAGTGTAGGGCTGCCATCACCTTCACCTTGGGGGTCAGCGCTGTAGGGTACGGCCGGCCAGGTTGCAGGTGTGGTGCCAAGCGCACTGCCAAATCATCAATCAGCTGCCTGGTGAAGCGGTACCGTCGGATGCTGTCACGTTCCACCATCGTTGCCAGGTCAGGGAATGGTCTATGGACAGCTGGTGCCCTGCAGTGCATAGGTGAAGAAAGAAAGATTGTCACTCACCCCACATATGTGGCATTGTACACACTCAATATCACACGATACATCATTATGAGGCACAAGTACATGATGTGTGCAGTTCCGTAAGGACATGTATGGCACATACATGGCCAACATCCAACATCACAGTTCAACAAGTGGCATCAATAAGTCCCAGGTTGTGCCATTGGGTATCATGAGGACGTGTCACATTTCCCATCTCCTGCTGCCACGTTACAAACACACCCCACAGTGACATGTGAGGACAGATGTGCCCCAGGCATCACAGCCCAACGACAGGTAGATTCCCAGGGACCCTGTATTGCCACATGGACACTGGCATGACATGGCGTATCATGTATACACCACAGCAAAACAACCATGACCCCCACAGGTAGTGGTCCCTGTTGCCTCGGCAGGACAGACATGGACGTCTGTGACACACACACGCACAACATCAAAGTCCATGCACAAACAACGTGGATGTGGAGACTGTCTCCCATTGTGCACATGGAATCAGAGACATTGTAAACACAACATGCACACAGACTGTGGAGGGCCATCACAATTGTGGCAATGGGTCACCCTGGGACGTACATACCGTCCCACATGGGACTCAGGGGGTATGTGACATGACATACACATACACAACCGTGAAATGTGACCATGCCACATGCCCTGAAATGAACAGTTGCACACCACAGTGTTCATGTGCACAACACACCAAGGATTCTGTCCCCATGAACACGTGCACCGCCTGGGAGTGGCTGCCCCCAAGTGCCACCCAAAAAACAACATGTTGACCCCCATACACGGTACAGGTAATGCAGCCTTACATGTCTTAGGATACAGTTTGGACAGGCTGTGGTGTTGTAGGTGTGCCCCTCACTCCCTGGGAAGTATATGTGGCTGGCATATGTTCACCTGTGACAGGCATGGTGACATATGCCAGTGACATGTACAGGGACGAGTTGGACAGCAATGGACCGATCTGTGTGCACACATTGGCCATTGCATTCAATGTGTGCTGGTACGCGTTGTATTCGCAATACGCGTTGGACAGCAATGGACCGATCGGTGCGCACACATTGGCCATTGCATTCAATGTGTGCGAGTACACGTTGTATCCTGGGTACGCGTTGAACAGCAATGGACCGATCGGTGTGCCCGGCCGGCCCATTGCATTCAATGTGTGCGGGTACGCGTTGTATCCTGGGTATGCGTTGAACAGCAATGGACCGATCGGTGTGCCCGGCCGGCCCATTGCATTCAACGTGTGCGGGTATGCGTTGTATCCTCGGTACGCGTTGAACAGCAATGGACCGATCGGTGTGCCCGGCCGGCCCATTGCATTCAACGTGTGCGGGTACGCGTTGTATCCTGGGTACGCATTGAACAGCAATGGACCGATCGGTGTGCCCTGCCGGCCCATTGCATTCAATGTGTGTGGGTACGCGTTGTATCCTGGGTACGCGTTGAACAGCAATGGACCGATCGGTGCGCACCCATTGGCTATTGCCTGGCCCTGGCAACGGACGCGATTTCAAATCTTGAACGAGTCTGATGCTGGAAATTCAGTTGGTCACCCACTACAATGTTGCAAATACATGGGTGTCATGAAGTTGAACTTTTGAAGGATGCTGTGGGCGTGTGTAAGTGGTGCAATTCCATGGATTGGCCAGATTCAGAAGATGCTAACGACTTGGACCTATCACTTTGGACACATGGGACAGTAACTGCCTCTGCAGCACACATATAATGCTGGCTGTTCCCCTGAGAGCTCACTTGCCTGCACTACATGCTCCAGGACGACATCTGCCACCACCACTGCTGCTGTATCTGCACCCTCTGGACCCTGCAATGGCACGTACTGTGGAGAGAGCCCCAGCCTTCAGCACTGAGGAGAACCAGGCCCTGCTGGACAGCCTCCTTCCACAGTACAGCAAGCTGTATGGGAAAGCAGGGGAGCAGGTGAGTGTTCTGTCCACTGCCTTCCTAAATGTGCATGTTGTCTGACTAGCATGGCTAACAGTCTGCACGCCACTGGCTAGCAGGCTCACTGAGTAGTTGTCACCCCCCATAGTGTGTAGTTACATGCACTGGACAGGTATAGTGCAGTGACAGTGCATTTAAACAAGGTTTTACTTCCCAGGCAATGATACCATGTAGTAACTGCTGGCATACTGTCCATGGCCATCGTTGCACTGCCTGTGTACATCATGTGCCCCAGTGATTGAGACATGTATACACAACTGTGTAATGCACGGATATGTTGCATGTGTAGTAATAGCATTCTCACTTTGTCATCCTCACAGGTTGATGCCCACCAGAAGCAGAAGATATGGCTGACCATCGTCCGGGCAGTGAGATCCGTGGGGGACTACAAGCGCCGGATCCGCAACTGCCAGAAGAGGTGGCAGGACCTTCGGGGCTGGACCCGGAGGATCGCACGGGTCCAGCTGAAGCTGTCGCCTCCTCGCAGGAGGGGCGGACACCGGACCCTGACCCCCCACATGCTCCGGATCCTGGCGGTGGTCTTCCCTGATCTGGATGGGCAGCTGAAGGCCAGGGAGCAGCACGGAGGGGGTGAGTCCATGACTGCATTGTGTACTTTGTCTGCCATGCTATGTGCCCTCCTCTGGCCTGGTTAAACTTCAACAGCACATCAGTCATGTGGTCCAGGACCCATGTCCCTCAATTGTGCACTGCCCACTCCTCATCTGATACCCAGGTGTGGCCCTTGCAGTCAGGGAATTGTGTCACTTGGGTACTGTGTCCTTGCAGTTTGCTTGACTCAAGGTGGAGGACAGCATCTGTTCCCCTAACTGTGGTGGGCATCATGGGTGGGTCCATTGCTTACACAATGCCTGTGTTCTGACATGTAATCTGCGTGTTACTTTGATATGTGGTCCAATTGCTGAGCTGATCCACCACATGTGCCTGGGGTAACTGGCACACAACCAAGCTGCGGGTGGGAACAATGTTTGGGCCCCAGGAGTGTGTATATTATGTGTGTCACACATACTTAGCCAGCTGCCTACTGTCCAGGGTTCATCCCTCATTCATGTGGGGCAGGACAGTCATGCCTACTCCAGGCCATGCAATGCACTCTGTACTACCACTCCCATGTATCAGCTGACACGTTGTGCTCAGTGATATGTCCCCTCAGGTGTCAGCCTCTGTGTCAGTGTGCTGTGGCTTCGATGTCAGGACTGCTGGGGTGTTTATCGGTTGGGGCTCAGCATGCCACCGGAGATGTGACCATAGGAGACGATACTTGTGTGACACATAGGTGTTTGAACACCTGACTGTGCAGACTGGGATATGCGAATGTGAAGTCCATGCAGCTGTTTCCCATTCACAGCAGATTGTGAGGTGCTCAGGTTCAGAGGCTTGTGTTACAGGTCACCCATATGTCCAATCAGTATGACCTGGACAGATAAGGGTTCAGATGATGTGGTGTGTGGGGGATGTACATGTGCACTTGTTCAGCTCCAGGACTTGCATTCCCCATGACCTACTATTGTGACACAGTGCAGACTGTTGTTGTGTGGCTGCCCTGCCCATGTGACTGGAGACAGTGATGTATGACTTAGCAGGCATGCCTGTGCCATGGCATGTGACTTCCTATGAGTGATCCTGCAGGGGAGTGACATGTGCTACATGCACACCATAGTGGCAATGGCTATCAGCACATGGGTGCATCATGGTGTCTGTCGCTGGTATGCATCACATGCATTTCATATATCTGACTCTGGGCATCACTTTCATCCGGGCACCTGTACTGACTCAGTGGCAAGAGTTGTGATGTGTGCATGTTCACATGCTTCACCGTGTTCTCTGCACCGTCCAACTACTGTGTAGGTGGTGCATGTGTCCACACTGGGGTATTGCCAGCCAACGGACGCCAGACAGATGGGTGCAAGGCCAGGTGGGATGTGAGTGCCATGGTTGACGATCAGACTGACAATTGGCTTCTCCTATTCTGTTTGGGCAATTTTAGCAATGTTCAACTAAGGATGCCAGGCCTTGCTCTGTATTGTGCTGTACTTACTGTGGTGTGTGCGTTCGGTGGAGGTGACTGATGTCTGTCTGTTTCCCTATTGTTTGCAGATACATCCACGGCCACAGGAGGGGACAGCTCCACGGACCAGGAGGAGCCGCAGAGCCAGACTGGGTCAGCAGCCGAGGAGTGGTCGGAGGGACCCAGTGGCACGGAGGGCGAGGGGAGCCACACCGAGGAGTCCTCAGCACCATCCACCTCAGCTGAGGACCACAGCAGCTCGGAGGATGACTCCCTTATGGAGGCGGGTGTCAGCAGCCACCACACCCCAGCTAGTGTTGCTGTCCCCGCCACCACCACCACCACCGCCCTCCCATCGGCTCCCATTCCCGAGGTCCGTGGAGGCTCCCATGTTCGGGAGCGTGTCTCCTTCGGGCCAGGCACCGCACCCCCTGCCCCTGTGTCCCCTGCTGCCCTGAGTGAGGAGTCTGTGTACCTCCTTCGCCAGCTCCATGTAGGGCAGACAGCGATGCTGAGTGTCCTCCATGCACACACCACTCTGTTGACTCAGCTGGTGTCGTTCATGGAGGGCATCTCATCGGGCATGTCTGCCCTACAGAGGGGCAATAGGTCCATGGACTCCTCCCTGACGGCAGCAGTGTCCCTCCTCCAACAGTCCCTCACCCCTCCTGCCTCTGCCCCATCCACACTCCCCAGCACCTTACCTGTCCCAAGCACACACACACCGGCACAGGCACACACCAGCACAGACACAAGCAGCACACAGACACACACGCCAAAATCAAGACGCACACGCACGCACAGTCAGGGGACTGAAACCACACTCACAGGGGATGGGGCCCAGTCACACACACACGCATCCACGAGCACTGCGCAGTCCACAGTTGCCTCTCCCTCCAAAGCCCCCTCCGTTGCCTCACCTGCAACCCCAAAGACCCAGCGGCTCTTCCTCAGTGACCTCGGCCTCTTCCCCTCCGATCCAGCTGATCCAGCATTCAGGGGGAAGAGGAAGCCCACCCACACTGAGCGGAGTGCCCCTCGCCACCGGACACCCTCCCCCAGGCGCAGACTGACTGACGCCCCCATCCGCAAGTCCCCCCGGACCCGGAAGAGCAAGACACCGCCGCCGCCCTGCAGCTCAGGCACCAAGTCTCCTTCCTCCATCCCTCAGGCCCCCACTCCACAGGTGCCCCCACCACACCCTGCCCCAGGTTCCCCCACCCACAGATACACCATCCCCAAAAAGATCAGGCCTTCTCCCCCTGCCACTTGCTCTTCCGGCCCCACACCCCCGCTGCGCTTGTCTGTGCCACTGGTGTGGAGACGGTGTCCTCCCCTCTGTCCTGCCCACCTTACCTGATCCCCATTCTCCTCCCCTGGAGGTAGGCACTGCAGTGGAGTCCACTACCACCCTGTCTGACTTGGGCACTGCAGTGGGGAACCTGTCCACTCCATCTGCACGGTCCCCTGCAGTCTTGCCGGCACCCACACCATCAGAGTCATGCCCCCACTTGTGCCGGCACACACCATGTCAGACACCTCCACTGCAGTTGTCAGTGGCTCTCCAGCACCCACCACCCCTTCCCTGCCTCCTTCTGGTGAGCCATGATCCTGTCCCTGCGGTGCCTGGCCTGCCCCCCGTATGCCCCTCCGAGGGGATTGTCCCTGGTTTTCATCAGTGCAGGCATGCGTAGGGTGACATCTGCCACTGTCACCCTGTTGTGACTTTCATGTTGGACTGGCCATTGGCCTTTGTTAATTTTTTGCTGGACATCAACTGTTAGACCCACATATGCTGAATAAAGCACCTTTCTGTTCTCTAGTGCTTTTGCTTCTGATGTACATGTTGTTGATGATGCTAGCCATGCCCTTGCTGCAGTGATGGTGATATTTGGTCTCATGATAATGAAGTGTTACTGTGCAGGAACACATGTGGTCCAGGGGGAATGTGTCCTATCCTGTGGTGTATCCATGTCATCCTTAGCAGCATCTGAGGGTGTCATGTGTTCAATATTTGGCAATGGGATTTCCTACTTACATTAGCAATTTCACATCTGTGGCTTCCACCCCTGCACATCTGTTGTGCCTGCCATTGTTCAATTAGTCTACTTCCCTGACCGTGTGGCCATCTCCACTGGACATGCAGGTTTGGGCATCAATGGGGAAGGACTCATCTGTGTTGTCAGTGCAACATTGCTATACATGTGTGTTGGATCTGTGCTGATGATTTCGTTGGCACTCCCATGACCAGGCTGATGTGACGGGAGCCTTCATTTGGTGCTAATTGTTGACTGTGTGACCAAGTGCTCAGCTGACATGATGGAGCCCTACTGAGGCAACATATGGCACAGCTTTCCTCACACAGGAGTGGAGTCCCCTCATGGCAGTGTGTACTCCTGTGACATTGCCTGCGCCCACGGTGTGTGTTGTATGAGCATGTCTGTGTGTTCACTTCCGTTTTGCTGTGCATGCTGGGATCCCTGGTGTTGTACCTGTTTGTGATGCTTGCTGAGTTGACCTATGTTCCCCCAAGTCTTCTCCCTGGATTCTCTGTGATGTGGGTGCATGGCACATTACTGGTCATCAGGGTGTCACCCATAGGTGTGTTTGCTGTCAGGGCTGAGTTTGTGTGCAGACGAAGATGGGTCACAGTCAGGATTCCCCTTGGCACTTGTTGTTTACACCTGTCATGTGATTTCCAGTTTGTGTTATCTTTCAGTGATTGTGACACGTTGTGTGTGTGACTGCTGGCACTGCTCAGGGTCCGGGCTGCAATGTTGGTAGTTGTCTATGTGTGTTCTTTGTGGGTGACCTTGGCTTCTTCATTGGTGTGTGACTGTGGCTGGATCCCATTGGTTGGTGTGGTATTGCCGTCATGTCCATGTACAGCGTAGTGTGCAGTGTGTCAGACATTCAGGAGTCTTGTTGAGTGGCCATGTGTGATGTGTTTCTGCACCTTGGTTCCCACCCACCGCCCTGGGATTGTCATGGGTGCATGTGCAATGTCACCAGTGCATGTGTGCTTCACTGCTGCACATTGTTGGAGGTCGAGGTGTGTGGTGTTGAGTGTGTGCAGATGAGAGTTGTTGCCCGGCTAGACCCCTGCCTCCATGTTGGCCTTGGCTTACTGGCCATGCTGATTGATTTGTGCTTGTGTAGGTGTGATGGTAGTTTGTTGCTCAGGACACATGACTGTGGTTCACAGTGTGAACGACATTTAGCTTTGTCATCACAGTGGGATTGTAATGCAGCCCAGGGTCACCACATTGTGGGGGCCCTGGGGGTAGTGCTGTGGTGTGTCTGTGTCTTGCTGTGTCAGTTGCTGTTCCTACATGCTTGTGTGACATGTGTGATTTGTGCTCCCTCTCATCTGACAATGCCTGATTGCCCACATAGGGGATTTGGATCCATGAGTTACCTTTGTGTGGCACTGTATGCACATCTGTGTAATTGGTATTCAGGCCTCCTCATGTGTTGTGTGGTTGCCTGGGGACACTGGCACCCCCTCACCTGTTGTGTTTGATGTGCAGTGTGGGTCTGCCTGTTTGTGTTTGTGCATCTGCACCACTGCATTGGCATATCTTTGGTGTGCCATTGGCTGTATGTTGTTTGGTGGGTTTCCCCTGCTGTCCCTGGGACTCCTAGGTCATCGGTCAGCACAATGATCATGGTTTGTGTGTCCCATTGCTGCCATGGTATGGTATCTGTTCACCTCACATCTACAGTCTCCACAGGGTATCTGCATTTGTGTGCCCATTGGTGCAAATATGTGGGTCTGCATTCTGATGGTCACTTCTGTCATTGTGTCATTGATGAATGTTGACAGTGTCAGCTCCCATGGGTGATGTTTGTCTGCACATGGCCAAAGGTATGTCTTATTTGCACTGCAGTATTAGCCTCCCCCAATCTATGTTGCAATGGGACACATGCACTACTTTGCCACTGATGTGTTTTATGTTCTGTGACCAGGAATCATCCATGCAGTTTGGCAGTTGCAGCTTTTTCTTTGTCAACACTTGCATTTTGGTCACTGTGATGATGGGGGTTTGGACCACATTGCCACAATGTTCAAAATGTGCTTCAGCTATGGACCACACACTTACCTTTTGGTCACTGTGATGATGGGGGTTTAGACCCCATTGCCACAATGTTCTGAATGTGCTTCAGCTATGGGCCCCCACACATACATTTTGCTCACTGTGATGATGGGGTTTTGATCCCCATTGCCACAATGGTCATGGCCTGCTTGCATTGTGGGGGCCACACACATATAAGTGTGGCACATGTGATAGGGGGTCACATTGTATGTTCAAAGTCATGTTCAGTGTTGTAGGCATTTGACACAGTCTACACATGCTTGTCATGGTGTTGGGGGATGTCTTTTTCTTGCATTCCCTAGGTTGTGGTGTGCTGGTTGTGTCATGCATTGTCCATCCTATGAGTGGGGGTGGTGTTGGTGGTAGGCATCTGGCACCCCTGGGTAAGGGTGGTAGTAGTGGTAGGCATCTGGCACCCCTGGGTAAGGGTGGTAGTAGTGGTAGGCATCTGGCACCCCTGGGTAAGGGTGGTAGTTGTGACAGGCATCCAGCCCCCCATGGGTAGAGGTGGTAGTAGTGGTAGGCATCTGGCACCCCCTGGGTAAGGGTGGTAGTAGTGTTAGGCATCTGGCACCCCCTGGGTAAGGGTGGTAGTTGTGACAGGCATCCAGCCCCCCATGGGTAGAGGTGGTAGTAGTGGTAGGCATCTGGCACCCCCTGGGTAAGGGTGGTAGTAGTGGTAGGCATCTGGCACCCCTGGGTAAGGGTGGTAGTAGTGGTAGGCATCTGGCACCCCCTGGGTAAGGGTGGTAGTTGTGACAGGCATCCAGCCCCCCATGGGTAGAGGTGGTAGTAGTGGTAGGCATCTGGCACCCCTGGGTAAGGGTGGTAGTAGTGGTAGGCATCAGGCAACCCATGGGTAAGGGTGGTAGTAGTGGTAGGCATCTGGCACCCCTGGGTAAGGGTGGTAGTAGTGGTAGGCATCTGGCACCCCTGGGTAAGGGTGGTAGTAGTGGTAGGCATCTGGCACCCCCTGGGTAAGGGTGGTAGTTGTGACAGGCATCCAGCCCCCATGGGTAGAGGTGGTAGTAGTGGTAGGCATCTGGCACCCCCTGGGTAAGGGTGGTAGTAGTGGTAGGCATCTGGCAACCCATGGGTAAGGGTGGTAGTAGTGGTAGGCATCTGGCACCCCTGGGTAAGGGTGGTAGTTGTGACAGGCATCCAGCCCCCCATGGGTAGAGGTGGTAGTAGTGGTAGGCATCTCGCACCCCCTGGGTAAGGGTGGTAGTAGTGGTAGGCATCTGGCACCCCCTGGGTAAGGGTGGTAGTAGTGTTAGGCATCTGGCACCCCCTGGGTAGGGGTGGTAGTAGTGGTGGGCATCTGGCACCCCCTGGGTGAGGGTGGTAGTTGTGACAGGCATCCAGCCCCCCATGGGTAGAGGTGGTAGTAGTGGTAGGCATCTGGCACCCCCTGGGTAAGGGTGGTAGTAGTGGTAGGCATCTGGCACCCCCATGGGTAAGGGTGGTAGCAGTGGTAGGCATCTGGCACCCCTGGGTAAGGGTGGTAGGGCATCTGGCACCCCTGGGTAAGGGTGGTAGTAGTGGTAGGCATCTGGCACCCCCTGGGTAAGGGTGGTAGTTGTGACAGGCATCCAGCCCCCATGGGTAGAGGTGGTAGTAGTGGAAGGCATCTGGCACCCCCTGGGTAAGGGTGGTAGTTGTGACAGGCATCCAGTCCCCCATGGGTAGAGGTGGTAGTAGTGTTAGGCATCTGGCACCCCCTGGGTAGAGGTGGTAGTAGTGGTAGGCATCTGGCACCCCCTGAGTAAGGGTGGTAGTAGTGGTAGGCATCCAGCCCCCCATGGGTAGAGGTGGTAGTAGTGTTAGGCATCTGGCACCCCCTGGGTAGAGGTGGTAGTAGTGTTAGGCATCTGGCACCCCCTGGGTAGAGGTGGTAGTAGTGGTAGGCATCTGGCACCCCCATGGGTAAGGGTGGTAGTAGTGGTAGGCATCTGGCTCCCCCTGGGTAAGGGTGGTAGTAGTGGTAGGCATCTGGCACCCCCTGGGTAAGGGTGGTAGTAGTGGTAGGCATCTGGCACCCCCTGGGTAAGGGTGGTAGTAGTGACAGGCATCCAGCCCACCCTGGGTAGGGGTGGTAGTAGTGGTAGGCATACAGGCCCCTATGTGTATGTGTGGCATTGGTGAGGGCCATCCCGCCCCTATGGTGCTGCTGTTGCTGGTGAAGGTATTTCTGCATCCCTCTGTGTGTGATGTGTCGGGTACATGTAGTTTGTTTTTGTTGTTGGTGTCTGACTTACCTTCTGCGCCGTACGCGTCCGTGCCTGTTCCGGTAATAGAGGTAGAATATTGGTAGGATCGGCACGAAGGGATTCATGGTTGGTTCGCCTCGTTCGTCTTTCTCTTTGCTTCGCCTCGTCCTCGTCGCTGGCGTGTTCGTCTCGTAGCCGTGGATCGTGTTGTGGCGCGAATCGGAGCTTATGTGCGCCTCTCCCGGATGCTTTGACGTGCCGTGTGTAGCGACGGGTTCGGCGCGTACGGGAAGCGCATCGTACTTGTCCGGCCGGACGGGGCTGCATTTTGGCTTCCGTGCGACTCGATTCTACGTTTACGGATCCGGCTCGGTCGGGGAACAGGACCTGGATTGGGTGAGTACGACTGGGTCAGAATCTATGCTGTTATGCGCATCGTACTTGCTCGTTCGGTATAATGTGCGGGTCAGTCGGGAAACAGGCATTCGCATGGCTTTTTTCCCGACCGAATGATGTTAGGTGCGCCTCCGACCGAGATCGGAATCGACCCCTAAGTTTAGACAGGCAGAACTCAGAGTAGGTCTCAGCTTTTCTCCAACTTTTGAGAGGCAGCCTCTACATATAACTGCCTCCCCCAAAGATCCCATGTCTGTATTGACCTTGAGCTTTTATTAAGTACTGTGGATGATAGTTCGCTAAGATAATCCAATTTAGAGGTGGCAGGTTTAGTTAAAAGTCAGCTTACATCTGAAAGAGTAGGATAGGGAACTGTTTTCCTCTGGCCTTGCAGTGTTGGCTGACATGTTGGTTCCTGCCTATCTTGTTCGGCTACAGCTGGGTTTTGAGGGGGATTAACTTTCAAACGTATGCTTGAGCCATTATTCACTTTGAACCCATGTTCGAAGGCAATGAAACCCTCAACTAGATCTTGACTTACAAAACATATCCCTATATGGTCAAATGGTAACTGTGGGTTGTCTAACTGCTTAACATCCACTATATCGTCCCTTATTATTGATCTACGATTACATATCTTACAAAGCTAATGAATGACTTTATTAATCAAGGACTCCTTAGATTCTTGAATTGCCAAAGGCATCTTTGGTACATTTAACATGCAAATGACCCTTGGGCACACTTTCCCATGCCAATTGTTGCTCTATGTACCATGAGGGAATGCCAAGTTTGTATTCAAGCTGCCATGGAATGGAGACACCCCAGTGGTGGAAGATTGCTCCTGGTATTTAATACATGTTCCATTTATCTGACCCACATGCTTCTAAGAAGCCTCTCCCCTGATCGCATGCTATGAGGGCAACTTTGATTTGACACTCCTAACTCTCTCTTATTAGGCAGCGATGGGGGGCAACTATTGCACGCACCACCTTTGGCTCGTCAGTCACTGCAAGCTTGTGTAGTTGGGGGTGACCATTGAAAAAGTATATAGAGGTGGGAAGGGTACCGCAAGGCCTGCAAATACTAATTACCCCTACTTACCAGAACCCTAACCTGAAACTGCTCGAGGAGTGATCCCAACTCATGGTCCCTACTTGTAAGAACATGATGAGGCTTCTTTCCAATTATGCCAATTTCGAATAAGAGCAAGTAAGAAAAGAATTTGTCTAATTGAAGGACTTACTGGAGAAGTATCCAGAGCAAGAAGATATTCATAATTTTCTTCCTCAAATGGAGACGAGGCTAAAGGAATATAAAAAGAGATTAAACTCAAGAAAAGGCGCAAATTCCTGTGAGACAAGCAGGATTATGCTAATGCGTGCATTTTGACTTTTGGCAAGACGTTTGATGGTGCAATCAGCCAGTTTAAGAAGGTGGGGGCTCTAATGCAACAAGACCCAGTAACATCGGAGTCTGGATCAGATAACTATTCCTCGGATTTTGAGGAACAATCATCAAGCACATCAAGGAGGCTCTCCCATTTACAGCAATGGTCGAATACAGTTTTTTACAGATGAATCAGACAACGAGATGAAGAGCGCCAAGAGGAAGAGGAGGAAACAGTGCAAAAGGAAAAAAAGCAGAAGAGGTGATGGAGACATCCAAAGACAATGTGCCACACGGGAAGTCAACAAGGCTGACAAGAAAATGATAATGGGTGAGAACCAATTGACTTTCATTAATCTCACATTGCATAGTTTGACTAGAGAGGAACAATCCCTGTTAGAACTTGGTCTCTCCTTCTGCCCGACAGCAAACCTGGACTATTGCAGAACATGAATAGACTTATCTCTTTTTGTATGTAAGCTGAAAATAAAAGAAGTAGAGCAAGAAATGCAGTTCCAGAGCAGTGTATGTAATTGCCTAAGTTCGTGACACTACTTATGGTGGCTTATGTTTAGGGGACATTGAAGGTTTAGGTGCCCTGGTTGATTTGGAAGGAGAAGATGCAGGTTGGGCTTCAGAAAGGGACTTTTTATGTTCCCTGAATCTAGAATTGGATAGAACTAGTTCCAATCATTTTAAACCCAAATCTACATGTAATCCAGCTACACTGAACAATTCCATAGACACCTTCCAGAAAGTGCTCACTGGTGAGCTTATGAGAATCTGGTCAAATTCTAGGCAAACCATCTCAACATATTGAAATATTATCATCAATCCCTCTGATAAGGGGTTTAATGTGGTCCTGTAGGAAATTAACAAATATCTGTGGGAGGCACATAGACAGCTAGACACCACTGACAGTTACAAAAAGAACCACTTCCATTGCCTATGGTCTTGCCTTTAACAAATATCACACTTTTCTTGGCGACTGGAGGTAGAGAGGACTTCTTAGCACAGAGGAGTATCAGTTCCTATTAGTAAGGAAACCTGTAGCACCATGTTTATACATGCACCCAAAGTTCATAGTAATGGAGAGGAACCACCAAGGAGACTATTATTTCAGCCAATAGTAGTCTCTTAGAACAGACCTGAATCTACCTTGACTTTTTCCTAATAAGATATGGCCTTGCAATTCCCTCCCAATGTAGAGACAGCTCTGATTTTATCCCTAAAGTTTGTGATATACTATGGCAATCTGATTACATACTTGTCACCGTGGACGTGGTGTCCTTATATACATGTATTGACCATAACCTGGTGATTCAGGCTTACAGACATTTTTTCCATGACAAAGCCATACAGAAATATGGCCATTCAATGATGCTGCTTGATATGTTGCAATTCTGTTTGGAGAATAACTCCTTTATGTTTAATGACATTTGGTATTGTCAGTTGGTTGGGACTGCTATGGGAAGTTGCTTTGCTCCTAGTTGCTTGTATTTTCATGGGGTGGTGGGAGGAACATATGTGGCTGGAGGTAAATGAGAGGTGGGTTGGACATATTGCATTTTGGACCGGCTATATTGGTGATCTTTTTATCATCTGGGCTGGTCCTAGACAAGATCTGCATGACTTTCTATCACACATGCTCACAACGATCTCAATCTAGCCTTCCCACACACAATCCATGCCACTGAAATGGACTTTCTTGACGTTTCTATTGAGATAGTCAATGAGAGGATACAAACTAGCCTGTATAGTAATAGCACTGTGGAGAATAGTATTCCCCACACGAATAGTCATCACCCTCAGAAACTGAAATGGAGCATCCCCTATGGGCAATTGATCAGAGCCAAGTGGAATTGCAGTGTGGGGCAGGCTTTTCAGGAAGAAGAGGGATGGATAATCACTAGATTTAGAGCCAGAGGCTACCCCCAGAAAGCTCCTAGAGCAGCGAAAGATAAGATTGCACTAGTAACAAAGGAGAGCCTACTTACCAAGAGAAAGAAGAAAGAGCACAACCCACATGTGGTCAGACTCATTACCACCTACAATAGTGACTCCACTGCCCTCAAAAAATGCTCAATAGGCATTAGCATTTGGTTCAAGCTGCCCCGGTTAAGTGGAATAGAATCCCCCCCCATCCTTTGGTTACATACTGCAAATCTAAATCTCAGTGGGACATTCTAGTACACAGCTACACCGACACACTGGAGAACAAAGGAGGCTGGTTACAGGAACAGCAAGGTTTCTACAAATACCTGTAAAGGGAGTAGTAATTAGAAAACGTACAAGCTACCCACGGGCAAGACAGGCTGCATAAATAAGCTCATTAAGTGTGGAAGTGATTAGTGTTTCTATGGTTTTCAATGCCCTTGTGGTTATATGTATGTCGGCAGCATGACCTGCCCTGTGAAAAAGAGAGTTTTAGAGCATTACAGAGCCATAAAAAATCTTCATGTCAGTTACCGAATTGCTAAACACTGGGCCAAGGAACATAATCAGAATGCTGATTTATTGTAATTTTTTAGAATTGACAGGAACATGAAAAATGCACGAGGAGGAGACAGGGAGAGGTGCTCAGACTTTTGGAATCTGAATACATTATTCTGCTTGGTAGCAAGTCCCTGGGAGGCCTCAAGGAGGATGAGGAACTGCATGCTCACATCGGCTGATGTGGTAGTATGGTGTAGTCTGCTCTAGACCTAGTTGAAGACTTGGTATTACAGTTATGTTTTACTTGTTTTATAGTCTCTATTTTTCAGTTTTTTACTTCTTTAAGAATTCTGCTAGGATAGTGTGACCTGCTTTTGAGAAATATGACGCCCTTAGGACTGTCCCTCCTTTCCCAATCTCCTATGGCAGGTTACACTCTATAGTATCTAAGTTTAGGACACTGTTAGCATGTTGTACTTTCCCAGTAGCAGCAAATTTTCATATTGTGCTGTTATGGATGCTATGTTTTGTGTGTGTTCAATTTTTTGTTTTTCACGACTGGATGTGAGTAAATATGTGGTCTGCAGGAGTGTTTAGGACATTGGCTTTTCCTACATGAGGGGATAAGAGATTTGGTGATGTGGTGTACTGTATAACCACTTGGTTTCAGCTTTTCGTTTGGGACAATTGGGAAAATGGACTTGTGGTAGTTAACTCTACCGCTGTAACATAAGTATGTTATTTTACTTGTTTGCACACAAAAATCCCCTTGTGTAATATTCACAAAATGCACTTGATAAAGATGCCATTATTGTTACAACGAGACCATGTCCTTCAATTTGCCTACACCTTATTTCTCATATATGTGATTGGATAATTCAAAACGTATGCAGTGCATGTATTATTTGTACCATGAGTCACTTGGCAGGAATGCAAATACGTGCAATCAAAAACAATTATTCCAATTACACAGTGGCCAGACATTTTCATCTCAGACAAATTGAAACAGCGATTTAAATAGGTATCACGGTATTGATAGACTCACTAAATACGTCAGAGAGGGTGACAGTGAAAAACAGCTTAGAATTCTGGAATCACGTTGCATTATTCAACTGAAAACCCAAACATCCATATTGTCTGAATAGAGATGAGGAACTGGCTATCCACATTGGTATTTAGTGCTCACACAAACTGCCATACTGCCCATTTCTGTAAGTGCAACCTGTATTTCAATATGACAGTTTTCGCTATCATAATTTATACTCATCATTGGTTACATGTGTCTCCATGTTGGTATATTCTGCTTATATAATTTTGTTTTTCATTTGCTTTTTCATTCATATAAGTGATATTTACCATTTTGCAGAAAGTGTGCTAGTTCCTGTCTCTTGTTCCTGTGTTCTTATTGACTTATCACCATGTTTTAACTGTTTAGCACTAAGGGAATCACAACATTTTTCATATTTATCATGTGGTGATTTAATGTTGGTTTATTCAATGTTGTAGCACATACTAGTCACAAGTTAGGTACTATATCACGTACAGCCCCAGGAGATCATGTTATTCAACATATACTGATTTGGTCCCAACATGATTACTTTGGGACTCACACAACAACATGATTACTCAGTTTGCAAGTGCTGGAATAAGATTGAGTTTGAATTATTCTGACCAGTAAATTATTGATAATTTTTATTTTTCAGGTATATTTACATACCACATTAGTGGTTCAGTTCTTGGATTGGATGTTTTCCATATCTATGAATTAGGAATATTCTTAAAGAACAGAGTTTTACAGTATAATATTTCTCCATATCCATATGAAATAATTTGCAGTTCTTCTGGATTTTTTTCTTCAAATTATAAACAAACATTTTAGCTTTAAAAATAGCCACTCCAACGTATAGGGATACATGAAGATGTAATGGGCACTTGCCCTACATTGTCTCAATACGTCTATGTATGACAAATAATTTGGATAGTATGTTTTCCATATCTATGAATTATGAATATTTTTAAAGAGCAGAGTTTTGTCTTATAATATTTCTCGAAATCGGTATGAAATTATTTCCAGATCTTCTACAAAGATTATTACTATACAACCTTGATTTGTCTAAATAATAGATTCTTCCAATGATTTCTTATTAGCAGAATGGCATTGTTGCTCAGTATGTTGACTAAGTTCATGAATTACGAAAATTTAGGAGAAAACAGAGTTTTGTCATCATCATCATCATAAAAACTTTTATTTCAGCACAAGACCACAAAAGTGCAAATGCTATACAATTCATAGAAACATTAAAGAGACAGAATACGTTAATAGCCAGATGTAAAAAGATATTGATTAATCCATAATCTAAAATTCATTAAATAAACAATTAATGCTTTTGTACACATATAGTCCAGAGTAACAAAAACCTATGCCTACTCCAAAATGGACATCATGGTCCGTCATGTTAACTTTGGTCATACAATGCACTACACTCATGACCGTTTAGGTATTAACATAATATTTAAAAACAGGAACCTAATAAAAAAAAAATCAGGAGCCTAAAAATTTAAATATGCATCAATCTTGCTCTTTCAAGAAATTCCTTCTTATTGCCCACATGCGGCCCAAAAACTTTGCAACTGAGCAAACAATCACCGGGCTAGAATCCGATGTAAGGATGTGGAGAACTTCACCACTCATACGTGTAACCAATAGCTTGCAGATTGGTTTAAGCCATTTAGCTCTCGGACATGAGTACAATGGACAAGCAAAGAGTACATGGGTAGTTGACTCTGTTACAGTAAAGCAAAAGGGGCAAAACGGGGAAAATATAGAAGGCTTTTGCCAAGAACTTATGAAAGAGTTCAGGGGAAGAGAGCCAAACCTGAACTGCATATAAAGTTTCCTGTCCTGAGGTATCATGATAATATCTAAATATTGTTCATATAAACTAGTAGGTTTAAAATCCAAAAACTCCATAGTTAGGCAGCCCCATGATAAGTTGAAAAAAGAGACCTGCATTACCCAGTCCCAGTACTTCTTCTTAACTAAATCTTTACTGGGGAGTAGTGCTGGATCCTTTACATCCCAATAGCCCTCTAACCCAGAGTTTTGTTCAACTAGCACTTTTACATGATTTTATGAAACAATCTGTATTTTATCCATCATCACCATGTAATAATTATTCATCACAATAATGAATGTATTGATTGTTTTTGCTAGCACAGCATTGTTACTGTCAAGTATGTTGTTTATGTTCATGAACCAAATCATTTATGTTTACGACTGTGGGGATGCATCACTTTAACTTGACAAAGGCTACAGGTTAGTCAAAATGCATTGTGTTCTAGAGCACAAATAAACCGGTGTGCAGAAAGTTGGTGTGCCTCTTTCCTTTTTCCCCACGGATGTTCTTTGGATTCATGAAAGGGGGACAAACCGTCGTTGTCACTGACATTGACAGGCGGGAAGCAGCCTTCTTGAGGCAGTTTGGAACCAATATATGTTTAAATATATATGTAAACATCTATATCTATATCTATATGTATATATGATATTTTACCAGCAAGTAAAAGACTTTAGCTTTTAATCTTTAAAACAACTTTGCAGAAACTATTGTCTATATTCTTCAGTAACTACAAAACACTGTAGCAATTTATTGGAAAATGCTAGATTCCTTAAATGTAATGAGCGACTCACAATGCATCTAAAAGTTGTGCGTAAAGACATGGGTGATGTAAAACAACAAAGTCAGATTTATCAAGCCTTGCAAGGCTACCTTACGTAGCCCTGCATGGCTTGATAAATCTGGAGTAAAGCAAGGCAGTGCTAATCGTTGTGTTGCATTGCTTTAGGGAGGCATTCCATGGGTGGGTGGGTGTTCCTATGCACCCACCAATGGATTTTGGTGGATTCCCATATTTACCATTAGTAGTATACCTGGGAATGCATCAAAATGCTACGCCTCCCCAGGGGAGGTATAATAGGAGAAATATCTTTATTTCTCCTCGTGTTTTCCTCTTTATGTGTGTGCTGTATTCTCCAGCACGCATAGAAAGAGGAAAATGCCTCTTATGATTGTTTTTGTGCAGGAAGGTGTGACTTCCTACACAAAAACAATTCTGCTTACAACCCAGCCATGGTGCAAGGTTACCTGCATTGGCTCTGGGTAGCCAAAAGTGCACCAGTGCAGGTAAAGGACAGGAATGTGCCATATGATGTTAAGTACTGCACATTCCTTCCCTTTCCCTTTCACACACACAGCATGGTGGCTTGCTACATTGCTTTGCACGAAAGTTTGATAAATATGCACCCATGACTTTGGTTGGCCGGTATTCTGCCACCAATGTAATGGTATATATCTACTTCAGCCAAGGTGGCAGTAGAAAGTCCATATCTGAAGAATTATTTCAGGATGGCAGAGATTTCTCCATCACAGTGGCTGAATGTGTACTATGGAATAAAATCTTTGGTGAAAAATCCACCAATACCCATCAGGGCTTGGAAAATATTGTCAGGGCACACATATCTAGTCTCCATAATATGCTGTGGGGTTCCTCTAAACATGCTACAGTCATGATGAGTACTCTGTTGCTTCACTTGAGGAGTCATGTATTTCAAGAAATAAAATACCCCCAAATATGTTCTGACGACACTGTAATCCATCACAGACCGTCATTATCTTAAGAAAGTGCTCGGTCTGTGGACGTTTAGCTGCATGTAGCCATGGAACTCCATTTTAACCTATACTATCCAGAAGACATACATTTGGGTGTTAATTATCTCATTTACAGTATCCAGAATCATTGACATACCTTTGATACTATTTTGTAATAATACATTTATTTCATACTCACTCTTGGAGCCGACAATCTATCAAAATCTAAATGTTTAGAAAAAGGCTCAATAGGCACTTAGCGTCAGTTTGTCCACGACCTACAAACTATTTACTGAAAGAAAAGTTGAAGTAAAGACTTACCATTTTGATGGCATTCACCAATGAACCAATCAGATATGCCAACTTGTCATGGCCACTTACTGTGTATGCTTCGCTCACTACCAGAAGCCAGTTTTTCATATATTTCCAGCTTGGAAAGGTACATTTTGCCATCTGTTTCAAAAAGATATTTTCTGGGCTTATAATTCACCCATGAGGATGCTACTCCTTTCACGCTTGCATAAACAATTGCCACCAGTAGGATAAATATAATATACCTTCTCCCCACAAAGATGGCAACCCTTGGAGATGAGTAGAAGGAAAGCGCAAGACAAAGGACAGTAAATGTTCCGGATTTGGATAGTTAGGTGGAGGCTGGCGGCTGTTGTGCCTTTGTCGTCCTGGTCGTGCTGGACGGAGAAGAGGAGGGTAATTTCAAACTCCCGCATGTTGAGGGAAGCCTTCTACCAGCCCCGCCGGCACTTCTGAGCTGTGTTCCTGCTGCCGCAGCAGCACAAGTCCCAGCCCGGCAACTTCAAGCACTCCTAAGATCTGAGCCCACAGTACGGAACTGCTGAGGGGGCCGTGCTGACATACAGATTTATGTCAATATCTCTCTGTGAACTGGGAACTCGCTTTTGACAGGCTGGACCCTGACGCAATGTTGGTGGGCTGCTGGTGGGCTGCTGTGCTGTTGTGTTGTGCTGACATTTTTACTTCGGAACTTTCTGCCGCCAAAGGAGGAAGCCTATAGTATCCAGGGTGCACCACATCAAGTGCAGCTGCTTCTCCACCCGCGGTGCGGACGCAACCCGGACGAAGCTCGGACCAAGGGCGGGCCCGTTTGAGTCCAGGGCGCACCGCATCGGGCGCAGCTGCCGTGGGTGAGGGGGAGGTGTGGTGACCGCGCTTGGAACGCTGCCTCTCCCCCCATGGTGAGGGAGACTCTGCCGTGCCTTTTGCCTTGCCTGCTGCTGCTGTGGGGAGCCTTTCTTTGCTGGATTCTATTGCCCTGTTGGTGGCCTGCTGGTGGGCTGTTGTGCGGGTCATTAAATCACCGGCATTTTATCTCGGAACTTTTCCGTTGCCTGCCTGCCACTGCTGTGGAGAGCCTTTCCTTGCTGGATCCTGACGCCCTGTCGATGGGCTGCTGGTGGGCTGCCGTGCTGTGCTGACATTTTTACCTTGGAACTTTCCCGCCGCCTGTCTGAGCCCGTCTGAGCCTGGTTGAGGCTGGGCTGGGCCACCCTATGTTTATCTGACTTTCATAATTACATCAACAAGGTACTGTCTAGTTTTATCTGATTTTTGACGATGCCGCCTGGCCCATCCAGCAAACGCAAGGCAGGAGTGGGTGGGGGGGTGGGGGGAACGCTTGATGCCTTTTTGTCAAGGGCTGAATCAGCGTTGATCCATGAGATCCAACTAACAGAACACAGGCTATCTCTAGATTCCCTACTGCCCGTGACTAAGGGTTGCATGGTCCCCCCCCCGATTTAACACACATAGATACATCTCCCGCCCCACCGCCCTCATCTTCAAGCCAGTTCAGTCAGGGCTCCTATACCCCATTACCAGATATTTCACTCAGCCTAGACACTAATCCACGCACATCGATGGTTTCAACCAGGGGCAGGGCAGCAAAGCAGGTTGAGAAAGGGGAACCACCATTGAAGAAAAGGAAAGGCCGGGGTCCAACTAAGGCTATTCCTCAACCCTCATGTGGAGTCAAACGGAAGGCTGCTACGAAGGCAAACGAAGGATGCAGACAAATTACCATGGCTACTACCAACGTCGTTAGCCCACTCACCCCTATTGAGGAATCCCTCCATACATGGATAGTGCAGGGAATTTCAAACCTCCTTGACCCCCTGATGCAAAAACTGAGCCAGATTGAGGAAAGACTTACAAAATTGGAGCGGGTTCTGTCTCCCTCTACATCAAACTGTGCTGGAGTACTGTAGGAAGGTGGAATCTGACTATATGGTTGCCCCCACTTTTTTCCTGGTGTTTTGCTGGTTTATGACTTAGTTGGACTGGGACCCTGCTATTCAGGGCCCCAGTCTATCTGCTCTCTCTAAACGACATGGAGTGCACTCTAGGTGCACTAGTGATTGGATACTGTGGTGCCTTATGAGTCCCTAGTATATGGTACCTTAGGTGCCAAGGGCATAGGTACTTCACAGGCCTACCAGGGGCTGCAGCATGTGTTATGCCACCCCTGGGAAGCAGTCTAAATCTGACACCACAGGCCTGCTACTGCAGCCTGGGTGAGGTGGTGCTAGCACCCCTCACTGAGATATAGGTTTCCTATATCTCTCCTGCACACACATATAAACCTATCAGTCACCCCTAAGGCAGGCCCTATCAATCCTGAGGGCAGGGTGCTTGGCTTCTATGTGAGGGGGTGCCTCTGCCTGAGCAGGGCCCCTCTGCAGCTCTCAGAGTCTATTCTCTGGTGCTGTTTGTGGATGCGGTTAAACCATATACTATTTAAGTGCATTATATCCTCGCGGTAAATGCTAACTTTGGAATGGCTGCATCAAAACATGTCGTGTTTGGTGTCAAACATCTTGGAATACTACCCCCCGCCAATCTTGGCGGCGGGGGTAGCATTCCACCCTTCTAGAGGGATAAGACATGTACCTGCTGTGGAAACGCGGTAGAATCCTAAAGAGCCCTGGCATCACAAAATGGATGCCACCAGTCACAGACACTGGGCTGCCCTCCTGCTGATGACCGAAACTCGCAGTGGAGGAAGCCCAACAATAGGCATCCTGTCACAGGGAGGTGTAACCACCTTCCAGACAGGGTTTAGTGTATTGGGGCTGGGTGGGTGCACTCTTAGAGTGCTTTGAAGTCCTGCACTGGGGGAGCAGAAGGCTCCTCTGTGCATATGCCAGTTCAAACCAGCTCAGGGGCTACCTGCCCCTGCTCTGGCGCGAAACTGGACAAAGGGAAGTGGGTGTAGCCACCCCCTCCCTTGACCCTCCCATAGGTGGGGTCATAGAGCTAGTCCATCCCCTCTTTTTAGTTTAAGAGGGGGAACCTTGCCATTGCAAAGCAGATAACCCCTGGACGACGCTCTACAGAAGAATCCTGGCCCTTCGACGTTCCACTACCTTTGGAAGACAGAAGAATCTCCCTTGGAGTCAAGGAGTGACTCCCCTGCTTGGCAGGCACCAAAAACGACAACGACGGTCGCAAACTACGCCGCTCCCGCCGGAGTCCGAAGTCCCTGCAGCCCAAGAAGTGGATTTCCTGACCTCTCCCAGGCCATCGTGAGTCCCCAGCGAAGCTGAGGCAAGTGGACCCCACGAGTAACGAGGAACCGCGACCCCTGGGTACCGTGCACTATTGTCGAGTGCAACCCCTTCACAACGTTCTACGAACTTGTGCTTTGGACCACGTGTGGTCCCGACCTCCAGCAGGAATCCCTCCGAAGATCAGAGGCCTACACCGTCCCGAGTGACCGTGGGCCCCTGTTGAGTGATTCCGCCCGAGGTGTCTTCGCGATCCCTTGCCCGCTGGCTTGTGGGTCCCCAGAAGACTTCTTAAAGAAACCGAAGGGCTCCCCTGGTTGCTCCAGGCCTGCCCTGACTTACCCTCGCTGGGTGAGTTCCACAGACCTTGCTGGTCTGCGCCATCGACTTTTCTTCATCTCCCCGAGACTTGCGGCTGCCAAGGCTTGTTGGCTCCGATCGAGTTGCCGACACCGCAGTCAGCTGCAGACGTCGAGGGACACACCGAATCCAGCTCCTGGTCGTCGTCGACGCCTCCTGGACCACGTGGCTGAAGAGTCAAGGCACCTGCAACCGACCTGAAGCGACCGACGACGGTGGGCATCCATCTTCCTTGCCCCGGGTCACTGCCAAGTGACTTTGAACACTGTCCCCTCTGCTTTCAGGTCATCCTTCTTCAGAATCCAGGCTTGGATTCCACCGGACACTTCTCCAGCTCCCGCAAGCAGCAAGTCTTCTTTGTTCGCCATTGAAAACGACGCCGCGACCCGACACCAAAGGACACCTGTGCACCCGGCTTCCCTGGGTGAGGTAACTCCAGCACTACGGTGCTCCTGTGGGTGTGGGCCCTAGAACTACTTACCCTGTAAGTGACTTGCTTGTAGGTTCTCCCGAAGTATCCTAAAACTCTTTATTTCCAACCGCGACTTGCCCCATTGAAGTTAACGGCGATTCGCGCCTGTGTATCCACACTGCACGCGTCCCCCGTGGGTCCTTTACTTACCTGCCTTGGGTGGTTTCGTGAGGCCCCAGCACTTCTGAAGGCCCTAGGCCTTGTCTCCTTGCAAGTCGTTGTTTCTAAGTCTCTTACTTAGTATATGGTCTGGTACGCCCCTAGGGCCCCAGCCATATTTTGTGCTTAACTTATTGTGAAACGTTGATTTGTGCATATGTTTGTCTTCTAATCTCATAAAGAGATTAGTAGAGAGTTATTTAGAAATAAATACATATATATTTGATATATATACCTGTGTGGTGTCTTTTCATTTGGTGATTCAAGAGATTATATGGTAAAACAAGCTGCTTTACATTCCTCCGAGACTTAGCCTGAAGGCTGCTCTCCACAGCTACCACTAGGATAGCTTTCTTTAAAAGGTTGTCTTAAACCTATCTACCATAAGAGTCGATTTGCCCTGGTGCAAGGTGTCCACTTTAATTAGTGAACAGCATATACCAGGCCAACTTCTCACATTGGTGGGCAGCGTGTGGGATTCCAGCTTGCCATTGTTTTACCAGAAAATCTCTATTTGAATTACTAACTGAAAACCATTATAGGTACTCAAGGTACATATAAAGTCAAGCTTAGTATCAATAAGTTCTACTGAACTTAGAGCTGTGTGCCAAGGGATAGCACACCCTTTCCACAGCTCAAGCTAGGATCAGTAGGCCACAAACTAGTGTAGGTAGTACAACACTGCACAACACTAGAATGTCCTTAAAGGGTGGACCCAGTGGATCCACTCAGCCTCAGTATAAGGACATGGCTTTCTCTGACTTGAGAGCCATGTGTGTTGACAGACACCTGAGGATAGGACAGAGTCCCTCAACCCTGCACCTGATAGATCTGCTGACAGCAGATGACCTGAGATTGGCTCTAGGAGCTAAAGGGTTTGAATCAGTGGGTGGGTCAGTCATAGTATCTGGGTCAGATGATGAAAATCAGAATGACCAAGACTCTGTGATTGAAGGGCCAGGCTCCAAGGAGCCTGAAAAGGACAGAGGAATTCTCCCTAAGAGAACTGGCAGAGTGGATGAGAGGCACAGATCCCCTTCCAGGGAATCTGAGCACTCTTATCACTCTGGCAGAGAATTTGTCCAAGAGAGGAGCTCATACTTTAACTTAAGAGAGACCTCCTCTGAGAGAAGGTGCAAACTGCTCCAGTATGAGGAAGCCAAAGTGGCCCTCAGAACCAAGCAGTTGGCACTGGATAGAGAAGCCCTGGAGATCCAGAGAGCTTCCAGAAGGGAGGGTTTAGAACCCCCTGGTGGCAGCAACAGTGTCCCTAGAGGCAGAGA
Source organism: Calotriton arnoldi (assembly GCA_963921515.1). Classification (NCBI taxonomy): domain Eukaryota; kingdom Metazoa; phylum Chordata; class Amphibia; order Caudata; family Salamandridae; genus Calotriton; species Calotriton arnoldi. Next base: position 48,992 of record CAWUFW010002205.1, on the reverse strand, counting down.
ATATGTCCCTGACCATAGGAACCTGAGCAAGGTTGTTCCTCCCTACCAGAGTGGGGATGATATCCACAAATGGATAACTGCTATGGAGAGGGCCTGTAGAGTACAGCAGGTCCCCCAAAAGCAGTGGGCAGCAATCTTGTGGCTCTCCTTTTCAGATAAAGGAAGAGACAAGCTCCTCACTGTTAGAGAAGAGGATGCTGACGATTATGAGGTCCTGAAGAGTGCACTGATAGATGGGTTTGGCTTAACCACTGAAGAGTACAGGTTGAAGTTCAGAGATACCCAGAAGGCACAGACTCAGGACTGGACAGACTTTGTAGATTGTGCATCCAAGGCTCTGGAGGGTTGGCTGGTTGGCAGTAGGGTTACTGATTTCAAAGGATTTTATAATCTAATGATGAGAGAACAGATCCTTAATAATTGTCAAAACCAGCTTTTACACCAGTACCTGGTGGACTCTGATCTGACCTCTCCCCAAGAATTGGGAAAGAAGGCAGACAAATGGGTCAGAACCAGAGTAAGGCCTAAGAATCAGGGTGGTGACCACAAGAAAGATTCTACCAAGTCCCAAGAGAAAGGTGGGGATAAATCCAAGGATAAGTCCACTACAGGGCCCCAAAATTCCTCTTCTGGGGGTGGGTCCCAAACTCCTTCCTCTCCTGAAAAGAAACCCTATTGCCATGTCTGTAAAAAGCCTGGGCACTGGAAATCTGATCCCAGTTGTCCCAGGAATGGCAATAAAGAAAATGTTCCTCCAACAACTACTACCACCCCTCCTGGTACTACCAGTAGTAATCCTCCAGTTGGGAGTAGTGCACCCAAAAAGTTAGGTGCTTTTGCAAGAGGAACAGAGGTGGGCCCTAGTTTAGACAGGACCCCCTCAACAGACTCCTCAGATTCTGATGGTGGTGTAGGATATGCCACCTTTACCATGGGTCCCATAGCATTGGGCAGGTACAGACTGGAGCCAATAATTAATGGTCAGAAAGCTGTGGCATTTAGGGACACAGGGGCTAGTGTCACCATGGTGGCAGGGAAACTAGTCCCCCTCACCAGCTTTTACCTGAGTTTAAATACCAGGTGACCAACATTGATGGTGTCAGAACAGATCACCCCATGGCCATAGTCAATCTCAGCTGGGAGGGGGTCACAGGCCCAAAGAGAGTGGCAGTGTCCCCAACCTTACCTGTAGATTGCCTGATGGGCAATGATCTGGAAATTTCAGCCTGGGCTGAAATTGAACACCAAACCCATCTGAAGATGTTGGGTGTCCCTGTAAAGGTTAGTGGGGCTGTGATGGCCACAGCCCCAGCCCAAGATTTTGGAGAGATGGAGCCTGGAAGAATGGCCCACTCTCCCCCAGAAGAGAGCACAAGGGTTGAAGAAAAGTCTTCTTCCCTCCAGACAGTAGGTAAGGGTCAGCCTCCTCAGGGAACTGACCCTACCCCTAGTGAAGGAACTGCCACAGAGGTAGTCAGGCCTGGCCTGGCCACCCCCTGATGGCAGAGGACCCTTACAAGGTGGTACCCAGTCTGGAGCAGGTAACCTGCACCTCTCTACCCTGCCTCAGTCAGCCCAGGGCTGCAGAGGTCAGGGAGGTCAGTGGACCCCCAGGGCCCCCTGTCCAGAGGAACCCCCCATCAGCAGATAAGGGGCACCCAGTCTAGTAGCCCTAGCCAGGTGAAAATTCCTCAACCCACTGAGGGATCCCCCATACCTTTATGTAGGGACCTCCCCCAGAAGGACTCTGTTAGGCAAGGGCAAACCTGGGACCAAAAGGTTCCAAACCTGCCATGTCCCTCCAGTAGTCCATTCAAAGGGACCCAACCCCCAGCTGTAGGCAGCCAAAGGTTGACCCTTAGAGCAAAATGCAACTCAGTCATGGAAAGACAGGCATACATGGTGACCAGTGATCTGAGGAAGCTGAGGCCAACCTTCCTAGGGCCTCACTTCCCTACTCAGACACCTCACCAGCCTTGTACTTTACCAGAGCACACCAGAGGTAGTGATTCCCCATGGTGGAGACCCTCTCACACCCTTAGGGTGAGGGATTGCTTAGTGGACCATCAGACAGGGGGCAACCATGCTAGTGCAGGTGCTTCCTTATATGGCCACTTAGTCAATAAAGGCTCAACTGGCCAAGGTTAGCCTTATCTCCTTTCGTTTGGGGGGGGTTATGTAGGAAGGTGGAATCTGACTATATGGTTGCCCCCACTTTTTTCCTGGTGTTTTGCTGGTTTATGACTTAGTTGGACTGGGACCCTGCTATTCAGGGCCCCAGTCTATCTGCTCTCTCTAAACGACATGGAGTGCACTCTAGGTGCACTAGTGATTGGATACTGTGGTGCCTTATGAGTCCCTAGTATATGGTACCTTAGGTGCCAAGGGCATAGGTACTTCACAGGCCTACCAGGGGCTGCAGCATGTGTTATGCCACCCCTGGGAAGCAGTCTAAATCTGACACCACAGGCCTGCTACTGCAGCCTGGGTGAGGTGGTGCTAGCACCCCTCACTGAGATATAGGTTTCCTATATCTCTCCTGCACACACATATAAACCTATCAGTCACCCCTAAGGCAGGCCCTATCAATCCTGAGGGCAGGGTGCTTGGCTTCTATGTGAGGGGGTGCCTCTGCCTGAGCAGGGCCCCTCTGCAGCTCTCAGAGTCTATTCTCTGGTGCTGTTTGTGGATGCGGTTAAACCATATACTATTTAAGTGCATTATATCCTCGCGGTAAATGCTAACTTTGGAATGGCTGCATCAAAACATGTCGTGTTTGGTGTCAAACATCTTGGAATACTACCCCCCGCCAATCTTGGCGGCGGGGGTAGCATTCCACCCTTCTAGAGGGATAAGACATGTACCTGCTGTGGAAACGCGGTAGAATCCTAAAGAGCCCTGGCATCACAAAATGGATGCCACCAGTCACAGACACTGGGCTGCCCTCCTGCTGATGACCGAAACTCGCAGTGGAGGAAGCCCAACAATAGGCATCCTGTCACAGGGAGGTGTAACCACCTTCCAGACAGGGTTTAGTGTATTGGGGCTGGGTGGGTGCACTCTTAGAGTGCTTTGAAGTCCTGCACTGGGGGAGCAGAAGGCTCCTCTGTGCATATGCCAGTTCAAACCAGCTCAGGGGCTACCTGCCCCTGCTCTGGCGCGAAACTGGACAAAGGGAAGTGGGTGTAGCCACCCCCTCCCTTGACCCTCCCATAGGTGGGGTCATAGAGCTAGTCCATCCCCTCTTTTTAGTTTAAGAGGGGGAACCTTGCCATTGCAAAGCAGATAACCCCTGGACGACGCTCTACAGAAGAATCCTGGCCCTTCGACGTTCCACTACCTTTGGAAGACAGAAGAATCTCCCTTGGAGTCAAGGAGTGACTCCCCTGCTTGGCAGGCACCAAAAACGACAACGACGGTCGCAAACTACGCCGCTCCCGCCGGAGTCCGAAGTCCCTGCAGCCCAAGAAGTGGATTTCCTGACCTCTCCCAGGCCATCGTGAGTCCCCAGCGAAGCTGAGGCAAGTGGACCCCACGAGTAACGAGGAACCGCGACCCCTGGGTACCGTGCACTATTGTCGAGTGCAACCCCTTCACAACGTTCTACGAACTTGTGCTTTGGACCACGTGTGGTCCCGACCTCCAGCAGGAATCCCTCCGAAGATCAGAGGCCTACACCGTCCCGAGTGACCGTGGGCCCCTGTTGAGTGATTCCGCCCGAGGTGTCTTCGCGATCCCTTGCCCGCTGGCTTGTGGGTCCCCAGAAGACTTCTTAAAGAAACCGAAGGGCTCCCCTGGTTGCTCCAGGCCTGCCCTGACTTACCCTCGCTGGGTGAGTTCCACAGACCTTGCTGGTCTGCGCCATCGACTTTTCTTCATCTCCCCGAGACTTGCGGCTGCCAAGGCTTGTTGGCTCCGATCGAGTTGCCGACACCGCAGTCAGCTGCAGACGTCGAGGGACACACCGAATCCAGCTCCTGGTCGTCGTCGACGCCTCCTGGACCACGTGGCTGAAGAGTCAAGGCACCTGCAACCGACCTGAAGCGACCGACGACGGTGGGCATCCATCTTCCTTGCCCCGGGTCACTGCCAAGTGACTTTGAACACTGTCCCCTCTGCTTTCAGGTCATCCTTCTTCAGAATCCAGGCTTGGATTCCACCGGACACTTCTCCAGCTCCCGCAAGCAGCAAGTCTTCTTTGTTCGCCATTGAAAACGACGCCGCGACCCGACACCAAAGGACACCTGTGCACCCGGCTTCCCTGGGTGAGGTAACTCCAGCACTACGGTGCTCCTGTGGGTGTGGGCCCTAGAACTACTTACCCTGTAAGTGACTTGCTTGTAGGTTCTCCCGAAGTATCCTAAAACTCTTTATTTCCAACCGCGACTTGCCCCATTGAAGTTAACGGCGATTCGCGCCTGTGTATCCACACTGCACGCGTCCCCCGTGGGTCCTTTACTTACCTGCCTTGGGTGGTTTTGTGAGGCCCCAGCACTTCTGAAGGCCCTAGGCCTTGTCTCCTTGCAAGTCGTTGTTTCTAAGTCTCTTACTTAGTATATGGTCTGGTACGCCCCTAGGGCCCCAGCCATATTTTGTGCTTAACTTATTGTGAAACGTTGATTTGTGCATATGTTTGTCTTCTAATCTCATAAAGAGATTAGTAGAGAGTTATTTAGAAATAAATACATATATATTTGATATATATACCTGTGTGGTGTCTTTTCATTTGGTGATTCAAGAGATTATATGGTAAAACAAGCTGCTTTACATTCCTCCGAGACTTAGCCTGAAGGCTGCTCTCCACAGCTACCACTAGGATAGCTTTCTTTAAAAGGTTGTCTTAAACCTATCTACCATAAGAGTCGATTTGCCCTGGTGCAAGGTGTCCACTTTAATTAGTGAACAGCATATACCAGGCCAACTTCTCACAAGTACGGACGGATGTTGGAGGTGGCCCTTCTCTGGGGGAAGGGGGGGCCGGGATAACAGGGGGGATGCCATCAAGGCACAGAATTCCATCAAACCAGTCCCTGCTGCCAGTCATCATATCCCCTCGACCCGGGGAGGCCCTAGTGTCCAGGGGTTGCTGCATGATTTGAGTGAAACACGCACACATTCTCCCAACCAACCACGTTCTGTAAGTACTCAGAGTACTCAGAGTGCTCCTAATTTTTTACATCTTCCTCTGGAAGCTGCTCCCTACACTGTAGTCTTAGGTAATGTCCCTGGGCTAGCTCCGCAGGCAAATGAGGATTGGTCAACCTTGAGAAATAAGGCCTTATACCTTTTGAGTTTAAGGACGGGGATTAAAAATCGATTATTTAATGATTTTAAAATGGTCTGTAGAATACCATGGGTTGGGAGGTCCCAAAAGTCCCTCAGGGGTAATTGTGTGGTATTAAGCTTCAGGTCCCCTGGTCTGGTTCAGCAAATTTCGGAGAGGGCTGGGGACCTTGTTGTTAGGGATGACATCTCTGTTCTCCCTCTGGGGTACTTCTACCGACCCATCAACTCTACCAGAACGGTTGGAAGGAGTGGGTTTTCCCAAACACATGGTCATACTAACCATCCTGTCCCCCTTAACAACCGCTTTGATGTCCTCACTTCCTTAGAAGACATTGATTGACTCGCCGAGACTGACCGCATAGATTCATCTGGGTCTACTTTGCTTAGGGAGTCTGAGGCTGTTGGTAACTGCCCCCCCATCTGTACCCCTCCCAATTGTCCCAAAAGAACTCGGGATATCACGACAGAGGGGGATGCTGTACGTAACTACCCAGGCCAGCATGGGGGAGTACGCACCATCCAAGTGAAACAGAGAATGGAAGGGCGGGTTGACCCGGGCGATGCCCACCCAGTAGGTTCCACCCTACCTATCTGTTATCATGGTCCTGATATGCAGGTGGAGGAGATTGTTCCTCCTTTTTATCTTCCTCCCGGAAGCCCGAACCAAGGGCATGCCAGGCCTGTTATGACAGTGGGCTCTTGGAACATTGCAGGCCTTCAGTCCAAAACAGTATCTTGCGATTGGGCGGTTTTTATCGATCAGTTTGACCTTCTGGCATTCCAGGAGACTTGGTCTATCGATCCGGTATACCACCTTGCGTTTTTAAACTTTTCTAAATCTGCCCAACGGGGTCGGAAAGGTAGACCCATAGGCGGCCTCACTTGTTGGGTGAGACAGCAAATGGGGTACAGGTATGAGGCGGTCCCTATTGATAGCCCAGACATTATGGTATTACGGCTTCGGACGGACCAAGTTCGAGATACACTGATAATTAACATCTACGCCAGAGGGCAACCGGGCGGGAGGCGCTCGGAGACTGTTGCCCTCCTTGACAGCTTCCTAGACAGTCAGAGGGGTGGGTGTAATTTATTAATTTTGTGGGACTTTAATTGCACCTTTGAACCGCTTGATCCAGAGGACGGTAATTTAAGCTCCGATGAGGACTCGCAGTGGAACATTCCGTCCCTAGATCTGTGCCCTATTAAAAAAAGGACAGAAGCTGCCTTGCAACTTAAGGGGCTATGCCTGGAAAGGGGTGTGCGAGCAGTGAACGGGAGGTCCCAATCAGATAGGAAGGGTGCACATACATTTAATAATGGTCTAAGGAGCAGCCGCATTGATTTTATCATGCTTAACATTGAATCGTGGCATTCCCTTCTCGATATGTTGGTCCAGGAACGCACTGAAAGCGACCATGACCCCCTAATCTTGACAATTAAGGCCCCAGGTACACTAAACATCCCAAATAAGGCAGAGATCGGCATACGATCTGAAGTATCGCTTTCAAATGATATAAGGAGAGTAAGATGGCCCTGGATTACTGAGAATGATGGGGATTTGGGTGCGATGAAGGCTTTGGTTGCCCATTCAATAACTTGTCTCCAAAACTGTTCCTCACAGGGAGATATTAATCAAATCGCCCTCCAGGTTCATAGAGACCTGTTTTTAAATCTTAAAACCTTTTTCCGTAAGACCAGTAAAAAAAAGGCAAAGGAAGGGATATCTATGGCTACTTGGTACAATAAAACCTGTAGAGAGGCGTACTCGCAACTGACAAGGGCTATTAGATCGAAAGATGTGGGAGAAGTTAAACATGCCAGGGCTAATTATAAAGCAACCCAATTAAAAGCTAAAAAGGAGTGGGACGACAACCGCTGGCATGATCTGCTTCTGGCAAGCAATGAGAAAAGTATGGTTACATTTTGGCAGTTAGTGAAGCGGGGGAGCGGTGGGACATCCAATACACTCATTAATTACATTCCACCGGAACAGTGGGCCCAGTATTATACGGCCCAGTTCTCTATGTCCGCCAATAACCTGGAAGATTTTAAAATTTCTACATCGATACCCACCCTACTATTTACCAAATCTGAGGTTGCGAAAGTCCTCTCCCTGGTCCCGAGTGGAAGGGCCCTGGGTCTTGATTGTGTACCGGCGGACCTATTCGTCCATGACAAGGATAACTGGGTGATTTATATTAAGTATCTGGACAACGCCATCGCCAGTGGTGCGTGTATTCCCGATACCTGGTCCGGTGCTGTCATCATTCCGGTGTATAAAAAGGGGGACCGTGCATTACCTGGCAACTATAGGCCCATCAGCCTTATAGACTCTATTCAGAAAATAGTTGCCAGGCTAGTATTGAGTCGAGTCCAGCTGTGGATAGAGGAATCCAAGATATTATCACCCATGCAGGCAGGTTTCCGCCCCCACACCAGCACAATCGATCAAGTGCTTAGGTTTGTGATGATATACTGGCGGGTTGTTATCTTAGGTGGGGGTACGCTATATGCGGCCTTCATAGACCTTAAGTCTGCATTTGACCTTGTCCCTCGTAATAAAATGTGGAGTGCCTTTCTGGAAGTGGGGATGGCGTTGGAGCTGTTAGCAATGATAGTCAGATTGCATGACCGTAATTATGCTCAGGTCCGATGGGGCACACATGGTGACGTCACTGACAGATTCCCAGTATTAAAGGGTGTGCGCCAGGGATGCGTCCTTGCTCCCACCCTGTTTTCCTTATTTATCGACAGGGTTGTACAGTATTATTCCATATGTCCCACCGATGCTCCAACCTTGGGGGGGCCTGAAAACCCCCCTACTCATGTTCGCGGACGACACCTTGATTCTTTCTAAGACTCAATCTGGTCGTGAGGGCCTTGCCCTGTCCCGTTTTGAGGAGTTCTGCCGCGATCATGAGCTGGTGGTCAATGTGGACAAGACTAAGTTTATGGTTCTCCACCCACAAAAAGTTAAGAGGAGCGTGGTCCACATGAATAATGTTCCATTACAGCAGACTGATGTGTTTACCTACCTGGGGGTAACCCTAAATAGGAAACTGCATTGGAAGCCTCAAATCGACATGCTCGCTCTGAAGCATGCGCAGTTGGCTGGGGCCCTTTTAAAAGAGCATAGGCTCTCTTTTACCAAACCCATAGCTCCCGCTCTTAAAATATACAATTCAAAGGTTACCAGTGCAATTCTATACGGTGCTGAATTGTGGGGTCATGAGGATATTACTCCCATTGTTATCGCCCAAAATAAATTTATGCGGGCATTAACAGGCTTGCCGCAATTGACCCCATTGATGCCTTTGTTCTTGGACCTGGGATGTGTCTGTATTAAGGACCTGGCTCGATTCAGGCCTATAGCATTGTGGAGAAGGCTGTGGGCCACCCCCGAGCTCTCTTTGTACGCCAAAGCTCTATTGGATTTTAGGGGGGTAGGGTGCCTAAGTAAGATTAAGTGGCTTCAGCACATAAAAAAAACCCTGATAGATATTGGGATGGGTATATTGTGGGAGAACCCAGAAACGACTCCCCTGCCGACAAAAAAAGAGCTCAAAGCGGCTTATATGGATATGGTGAAGTCCAAGCGTTTCTCTTCCATCACAGGGCCTACTTTGACTAGGGATTTCCTGTCAATCAAACATGAGGTTGGATTTGAACAATATTGGGATATTATTTCAAAACTGTTGGATAGGAAGCTTTACCATCAGTTTAGGGTGGGCTCCCTTCCAACTAGAGTTTTCTCTAGCAAATGGTCCAAGTCAACGTCTGAATTGTGCCCACTGTGCTTAGCACAATCTGAATCAATTGCTCATATCCTATTTGCTTGTCCGGCCTACAGGCCACCAAGGACGAAATGGCTCAAACCCATCTGTTCCACCCTAGGCACGAGAGACGCTATAGAGGACCTGAGGATCCTACAGACATGTACCCAGGAACCTATTGTCATTGCTACGGCAACATTTCTGAGTTGGGCATGGGTGATTCGGGCAAATAAATTCAAGGGCCTATTAACTTGATCTGTTTTATTTTGTTCTATCCTTATCATGTGGGTTGCGTGGTAGCCTGTGTCTGCCACACTGCCGAGAATTGTGGTGGGGCCTATTGATTTTGTGTAAGATCTGGGTAGCTTTTATCTTTTAGATTGTATGTTGTTTGGTTTTACCATTCTCCGCTCCCTTTACAAATTAAAATTGAGCGGAAATCTCTTCTCATATCTTTCCTAATGAAATGTTTTAATAGTACATTAGTGTCCGCTGAAATGATGGATTAACGTTCCTTTTTTAAATATCTCACTGTGTCTGTCCCAGATCAATGTAACCCTGGCATCACCCAACTATTCTGTTACCACGTTTTTACCCTGCCTATTTTTTAATTGTTTGTATGTCTTTTATGGTTTTATAATTGAAATAAAGACTTAAGAAGAAGAGAATATACCTTCTCTATAGCTTTAATGCATTCATATTAAACACTGTAGCAATGTATACCTTTGAACGCACAAAAACTCATTTAGTAGCCTCCTCTGCCTTGAACGTGTTGATAATGAGATATCTTAATTAAGCATTGAATCATAATGTGAAATGTTCTTTCTGCCTGATTCCAGAGGGTAGTGCAAATGACGTGTCGCTGATTCCTGGGACAGAAGTGGAATGGCTCATTATGAAGAGAGTGGCCTGCTTCCCCTGGAGCCTAAATCTCCAGTTCAGACCTTCACAGAAAATTATTTCTGATTTTGAGCAAGAGAACACGTCGGCAATTAATGCATTTTATATAAATCAAACATGGGCGTTTCAAAAACACTACTGCGAGGAAGAGCAAACAGTTATTACAGGAATAAGGCGAACACCCTATATATTTTCGTCCTTCTGCAAATGTCTATTTTTCTTAGTCTGCGATGCCTTTAAAAATACCCCAGATCCCTCTGAAATGTGATAAGATGAAAGCAAGTCTCAGAAAATGTACGTCTTCAAAGGTGTTGCTTTCCGAGCGAGACGCTGTGCAGAGCTTAAGGATGCTTCCGATTATATTCGGCAATGACCTAAACGGCATTGTAGGCCTGTGGAGTTCATTGTCCGTGAGAACAGTTCTACTACAAGGGAATCATGGAGAGCAAGATGCTCCGACCTATGCGCATTCAATGCCTTCCCTCTGCTGACATCTCTCTATGGAGGGTGTTAGACACACAGGGTTATGAAGAAAATACGTGCGCGTTTCTGAGCATTCAGGAAGACAGTGTTGCCAAGAGACAATGCAGAGTACACAGAGAGAGAGAGGAGAAAGAAGCAGGCGGCCATGGGAAACTTGGACCGACATGGAATCCCTAATGTATGTTTCATCATCACATTTATTGTTTTACAATATAGTTTGATACACTAAAAGCACAAAAACCTATTATAACATTAAAAGTAAGCAATTAAGCGGTACAGATAAATATACACGCTATGCTAAAGTAAATGGAGAACAATTAGCCATTGTATAGGTGAATTGCAGCAGTCTCAAATCAAAGGGCCAAAAAAATCCACAAGACTTGGGCTGATAGATTACCTGAGCAATAGCCCACACGGTCCCTTTTACACTCCCAGGCATCATTCGTCAACATCATCATTCAGGCCTTTTGTTGTGCTGCGTAATGCCGTAAACGCTTAACCTTGTCCATTCCTAACTCTGAGTACCCTTCTCCTGATTTGAGGATTTCGTAAGTTTAATTTTAATTAAACACTAGCTCCCCATTGCTCAGAAGAAGTTACTATTGCTAGTTTTTATTATCATATCAGGTCTTCTTTGTTGTGTCATAGTGGTAGTCTGGTCTCAGACAGTCTTTCTAAAGTTATGATATAAATAATATAACCCACTAACTATGTGTTTCATTTTAATCTAGTTGACTGTGATGGGTAATCATTTGATTAATCCTACGGTTGTAGTTCACCTAGGTGGGAGTGAGAACTCGCTTGTGGTTCCTTCCCTGTTAGCGCACTAGCCTGCTACAACTACCACCACCATAGAATGACACCTTGGGAAACCCTGCAGTGAGAAGACTGAGAGCGGTAGAAGAACTTGCTTCATCTACATCAACCTTCTAGGCTATCTCTTATTTTGTAATCAAATGTAATTCCAGCAACAACTGTGTAGAGGATGGCACTCATGTCACACTGTTTCAACAATTCTGAAAGGATGTCACTACAGTCTCAATTGTTGTCAGTTTTGCCACAACTATAGCCATTATGTGTTTATTGATTGAGAATCTTCAGACAGGTTGTCACCTAATTTCACACATGTTGTGATGATGTCACTCGAGTCAAATCTGTTTTTATTGAACACTACTTGAAGAATTCACATTGTCACAACCATGAAGCTATGCAAACTAGTCGAAATATGAATAACCACATCCCAACTTTGGATGCATGCCATTATGTCTTTATAGATTAAGGCTCTCCAGACAGGTTGTTACTTAATTTACAAATGATGTTATGAAATCGTCACACCAATTAACATTAGCATGACGAGTCAAGAATTATATGGTAATAATTGCAGTTTCCAGCATTGGGCACACAACGTTATAAGTAGGACCTTTCAGTAATTACTGAATTACTCCGGTAGAGAACCCATTCATAAATTACCCACAGCAGCTCCCGTGCAGTCCACCTTCACAGTAATTTGATTTTTCAACATCCATGTTACCCTCTTCACAACCAGCAGGGGGTTGAATCGGCAGAATCGAGCCCCTTCCAACTACTGTCACAGTAGTTCGTTTTTACTACAATTATTTTACGTGTCACAATCAGCACGGGTTAGAATCGGCACAATAGAGCAACTTCGATACCACTTGGTTTATCATCATGCAAACCAACTGACACCGTCTTCAACCTATACATACTCGGCACCCTCTGAGTAACGCCGTGGAGCGTAATGAGTCATACATTCTTAGCATACCAACGGGATATGCACGCGGATACAGTGGACATCTTCTCTGTCTTAAGAAGCAGCCGGCTGTCTACATGCTGTCTTCAATCATATAGCCGCCGTCGAGCATTAGCTGCTGACCGCTGACAAGGTGAGTTGCGGGCAGAACTTTCCCCACAAATTACGCTAAGAGGAGCATTTTTTGGTGTTTTTTGTTTATTGAAGACAGATTTATTTTACTTCCTCAGGTCACTCGGCAATAACGGCCAGGACCCCACTGAAGTTCACAAAGGTGAGTTTCTTTTTAGGGCCATCAAAACCCTCAACACACCCCCCCCCACTTCTTTCTCCTCTTTTTGAACGCATGGTCCTTGAATTTTACAGTTTCACTGATCGCACTGTTTGTATCATAGAAATCAATCCAATCCGCTAAAGGCCACACCGGCGATCACCAGAAAGCACAGTGTTATCCTTCTGGATAACACAAGGGTGAGTCCCCGCCTCCCTTCTTATTCAACCGCTCAGAGTTTTATCTGTTGATTTTCCAGGACATATATAAGACTTCACAATCCCAGGCCTAATCCGGGCGCTGTCACTCACCTTGCAGGACACGATTGTACACAGCGTTGTCCTCCCCGACCAACAATGAATAACTTTACCGCTTGCTTCATTCTCTCTCGGTGAGTTCCATTACTGGCTCTTCCTTTTCAACTACAAATTTAATGACACACCTTAACGTGCGTCCATTCTTGTACCCATTTAGGCTGTTAATAGGACACCACACAGTCCTGAAGAAGACCCCTGTGATGTTTCTCCAATAACATGTACATCCTGGGTCGAAACGTCGACGCTCAATAGTATCATGTCCAAAGCCACTACACCCTTGAAATCAATGTGAATAATAACACAGGGTCTAGTTTGTAACAATTGGATGGATAGTTTCAGCAATGTCTTTCTGTCATTTGATTTCTGTAACAGTTACATGTTGTATGTATATATGTTGCACTGCCACATTATATGTTTTGTCACTTTGATATTATTATTACTTTTGTCCTCTAAACCACAATACAACAGCCTTATATTCCATGCAGCAATCAATGGATATATAAAGTCTTGAATCAATTCATTGTGTTTTGTTTTTGGTGTGTCTCCGATTGATCCATAATATTTAACTATCTTTGAACTTTGAAAGCTTTTCCAACGATCAGTTCTTGTTTAAACGCTAAGCAATTGTTTTACCAGACAGAATCTTTTGTAGCAATTATCAATTTCACCCAGGTTCTGAGGGACTCTTGGTTGCCCCATTACACTCTACTGACAGCTGATGGTGGCACTGGCTGTGATGTTGGCTGGAGGCTGTGGCTGGCTGATGGAACAAGGGCCGGAGGCAGTGGCAGCTGCTTCATCCTCCTCCAGTACCGCCAGCCGACGGTACCCATGCTGGGTTGTCTCCAGTCTCTGCCACAACAGCCTGGCTGCTATCTCCTGCCATGTTGGTACAGGTGGTGGACCAACAGAAGCAGTTATATCAAGAAAAAAACAAAAAGAAAATTGACAAATTGTAAACCATGCTCTGTGGAAACACTTGTTTAAAATTAAATAGTGGCACAGCAGCAGTACATTACTGGTCCAATTGGAAATTGATGTGATTAGGAGAGTCACAGGGCCATTTTTACCCACACATGCCTCACAGAAAAAAGCACTGACTGGCTGAAAAGAATTTAAGCAGAATAACATAACACCAGATCTAAAAAAAATGTGATTTTTGTTTTCTTGTACAGGCTTTCCTAGTACAACATTAACAGACACTTTGTGTGAAAAAATAAAAATAAATTACCTCTCATTAATGAGTAAGGCATTATGCACTATGGAGTACAAGTTGTTGTGCTAAATTCATGGAGGCATGATAGCCAGCGTGTCAGGTAGTTTGCTACTCCCTGCAGTCTGCAGCTGTGGCAGCTGAAATGGACAATTATCTTACTTTAATACCAATGAATCTGCTCTTCTCCAAATGCCTTTCAATTCTACCCTGACTCGAAAGAGGCAGCTGATTAATAATTAAGATACCACGTCACACATGTCACGTATAAAATGCGGATATCCTCTCTGCCATAAGTAGACAGTGGGAAAAAGAATGCACTGCAGTGCAGGGAAAGAAAAGGATTTTTCAAATGTTTGGTAGGCTGGGACAGAACTTAGGAAAGAATAAAGGAGGGAAGTACTAGGAGGTGAATAAGTGGGCACTGGAAGGGAAGGGAAACACCTTGTTTTAGGTTTGCCATGCATTGAAAACCTTGAAATTGCCGCATTAACTGAAGCAGACGCACATTGCACAGCCAACACTGCAGTGACAAATTGAACCGTGCTGCCCTTAGGTCATGGGCGGCAAAATGTCATGGGCATGGAGGGAGGTAATGAATGATGATGGGTGGGATACATATCTGCCTCACTTAGCAAATACAGTGAGTCAAGGGAGTAGACAAAAAAAGAAAATACCCCCACTTGAAAACCGTAGCTTTGAAATCCAAGCAAGTGAAGAAGGTGAGCATGCCCATCTCCAAAAGAGTTCCTTTGTTTCTTCATCCAAGCAATTATCCATTCGCTCTTTCATTGTTCTATTTATTCCCCCCTTGATACCCACCATTTAAGGTTTACTTTCTCTCATCCAGTCTTTCACCAAAATCTCCATCCATCCATCCATATATCCTTCCAATCAGTACCCACCTTTTCAACCATCCTTTTACCTATTCTTCCACATTCAACCACCCACACATCCTTTCACCCACCCACACATTCTTTCACCCATATACCATTTTACCCATCCTTTCTTAATCTTGCATCCTTCTTTTCCATCAACCCCTCATTTGTAGCGTTTATTATGAGCTTTTGTCTGATGAGTTACAGATAGAAGAGGTCATAAGAACTCAACCACCACTGTAGCTGCTAAATTGGGGGGTTCACGAATCATGATGCACTTGCAGTGAGTATAATAGTAATTGTCAATAAGCAAGCAATGTGACTTACCAACACTGTTCCCTGCCACCACTGTGTCTCCCCCTACAACTGCCTCCGTGCCTGCAGAACTGGCGCTGGCCCCGGCACTGGTTGTCTGTGTGGTCTGTGTGGCTAGAAAAAACATTACTTATTTTTAGATGCCAGGTACACCTCCCCTTATTTTTTTTTAAACAAAATACAACTGCAATACATCACTACAGTTCTGTTAGCAGTATCTTCTATCTAAAATATAACTTTGGGCAGTTTGTTGGTTGACAATGTTAGAAAAGTCAGGTAGTTAAGTCAACCAAAAACATTTCTCAATGGAAGGGCAGAGCTAGGATGACATTGAGGCATTAAAGCACAATAAAGGTGTGAAAGAATTATCAATGAAGGCCATATGGTTTTGGTTGGCAAATGCAATGGGACCTCATACTTTCCTGCCATGCTTCACTGTCATGGAAACTGCTGGTATACTGCATACATTCATAATTTATAGCACAACATTGGGGGGTCCACCATGACCATGGCCACTCTCTCATTTTAACTGTTTGAGCATAAGCAAGAAAAAGAAAGCCTTCTCAACAAACATGTGTTGTTGGTAATCCTAGCTTACTTGGGTCTGCAATCTTCACAGAAAATACCAACAATTATTTTCTCTTAGTCCTACGATACCCCAAGATATATAGTTGAGAGGGAAAGTTCACTAACAAAGCAGAAGAAAAGTACAGACAGGAGGAAGTCAGCTACAAAAACATGAAATATAGAAAAAAAGGATAATACAGTGATAACAAGAATTTAATAAACATTCGATAGAGGAATTGAAAAAAAAGAAGACAGTATAAAAAGAAAACAAGGCAAAATAAAACAAAATTCTAATAGTGGTCAGAGGTAAAGGTTAGGGAAATAATGATAATAACAGGCTTACTGGGATCAGCAGAAACATCGGCTGCAGCGCTGGTGGTGGCAACCGCAGCTCCCTGACCCGCATCAGAACTATCCTTCTTCTTACCCTTGGTTGCTGATTTTAGAAATAAAGAAGATACAAAAAAATAGATTAGTGATACAATTAATCTCCTCAAAAATATTCTGATAGGCAAATGCAGTGACATTGTACTTTTGTAAATTAGATCACTAATAGTACTAGTATCTATTGAATTGACCATCCTAATCATCGTAACCCCTATTCAATATTTCCCTAAACCTAAACTACATTTGGGACTAATGTATTGCGACCAAATGATCTTTCATTCTCATCTCATTCTCATTTCTCAACCCCTTGTTGGGCCAACTCAGTCTCCTTTTTTTTTTTTCAATGGATAGATGCATACTACACATCACTGTGAGATTGCTTAGGACGGTACAACCTATATAAAGAATATCACAGAGAATGCTAACTAACTGATATCACTATCTTAGTGAAAGGACAGAGGAGTCTGCAAGGCTTCTTAAATAATCAGATCAAGCAAGCGCTAACGAGTACGATTTGCCAGCTTCAAGAACCTGGCTAGCACCTGGATCACATAATATTCAGAACGGAAACTTAACTTACCTCTGAGTGTGAGCAGCATGCTACTTGGAAAAAAAAAATATTAGCATTGTAGAACACAAACACAACCAAAAATTACTTACTGAGCCCCCCAATCTCAATGCCTAGCAGGTCCTGCTTGCGGTCTATTATGTTCTCCCAGCAGCGCGTCAACTGCTGTTGGGTGCGCTGGACTTGAATGTTGTGGCACACACACCCCTCTCCCAATGCAGCCGACGCTCCCGCAGAATGTACCGTACCGCTTCCAGGACTGCCAGCATGGAGGGGAGGAGGTGCTGCACATAAAAAACAAATGCTGCCACCTCTGCCTCTGAAAATATGTCATGGGGCTGTACCCTTTGGTGGCGCCGACAACCGCAAGGTGCGCAACAGGCAGCCGCACTGGCACCGCCTCTCCCTCTCTTGCCCCTCTCACCCTGCTCTGCCATGGAGCTGGGTGGTCCAAAAAAGTGAAGAAATAGGAAAAGAAAGGAAGAAAGAAAAACCTAAAGAAGTAAATGGAAAACCCAAAAAAAGACACAAAAAACACAAAAAAGAAGAAAACGTAAAATACACAAAGACAAAAACTGATACAATAAAGGAAAATGAGGGGTGGATGAGTCACATAGGGAGAGGATTGAAAAGATTATGTGTGGATTGAAAAACAGCACCAGCACCATGCACAGAACAGAAAGCAAAATGGCAGCGCCCATGCAAACCGTCTGGTGCCATTCACGCGCAGTGTCTAGTGCGAGACCGCATCGCACACTATATGTCAAATGTGTAGCATGAATGGGCACGTGAAGCAGCTCTGCCTGCCCACAGAATTCCACGGAATCTCACAGAGTTTTTGGCCCGCTCAATGGAATTCCATGTAGCAGAACTCAACGAGCTCTGCCCAGGCCTAGTAAGAAGGGTGTATGGGAGCGACTGCTCTCTCCTCTCAGACCTCTCTCTCAAATGATGTATGTGCGTAATAGGAGGTGAGGAACAACAGGCCTCATTTCAGTCCTCTCTCACATGATGACGGATGTGTGTAGTAGGCTGTGTGGGTGGACTGGCCTCTCCTTTCTGACCTTTCTCTCAAATGATGGCTGTGTGTAGTAGTATGTGGGGAGTGATACGCTTCTCCTTTCAAACCTCTCTCTCACATGACGGGTGTGTGTAGTATATAATTATAATTTGAGGAGGGAAATGTTTCCTATGATATGATGAGACTATACTACAAATGGCATATATGATGCCTGCGCAACATTACTTTTGAGCCCTGATGAAGTTCCTTTGTAACATGGAATGAAACGCGTTGGCTGGATTTTAACTTGTATTTTGCAAATCACTAATAAAGAGGATGATGGAACAATCAAATTGAATATGGACTTTTTTCCTGGTGCACTGTCCCATTGTTTTAAAACCATTAATGGACTGATTGAACTTAATCACAGCCTGCATGCATGAGATAATATATGAAACAAAATCTGAGGCCTGTCTGTTGGACATCAGCTGCAAAAAGGGGAGTGGGTCCCTGTATAGCTACAAATGGCCATACTGAATATATGATGAAAGCAAAAGTGAGGATGTCGGGGTTCCCCATAATCAAGCTCAAGTGGACTACAGAGAACAGGGTGTGTGTTTCTGATGTGAGGCCTGTATGTTGGACATCCGCTGAAGGTGAAGGGATTGAGTTGTTGTATAGCTCTGAAAGGCCGTCACAGTGTGTGTTTGAGGAGGGTGACATAAGGGACAATGAAGATGTCCAAATATTTCTGCAAAGAAGTTGCTTCTCACCATTTCCTTAGCCTAGTCTTGGATAACGTTTCCAGTTTCGCCGATTGAACATGTACAGTAGGACCCAAGTCACCTGTTAAAGATTAACAAGAACAACCTGGAGTTCACTAGCAATATTAGTGAATTCTAGATTGTGTTCCTTTATGTGGAGGTTGAAGTTACTGATAAGAAACTGACCTCCATACACTTCAGAAAATCTACAGCTGGCAATACCTTGCTCCATGCTCTTAGCAGTCACCACAACCAACTCAATGGAACATACCCTATGACAAACTCATAGGGGGCAAAAGCAATTGCAGTTATGAACTACATTTTTTAGCTGAAAAGAATTGAATGATCATCAGAATTAAACAACAGGGATACCCTGATTGGGTACTTAACAAAGCTATAACTAGGGAGGGGTCCAAATCAAGAGATGAGATCCTCTTTGGTCAAAACAAGAAAGGCAAATCTGAGGAAGACAACACTCTTAGGTTTATAACCACCTATAATAGTGAAGTACTACAGTGAGCAGCTTTCTGAATAAAAACTGGGAATTTCTCAAATGTGATGCAGTCTTAGGCAGCACAATAAATAATAATCCAGCTGTCACGTATCGCAAAAGTAGATCCCTGAGAGATTTGGTTGTACATGGAGACATTACCACTATCACTAGTGAAAGGGATAAGCCCTTTGAAGATATGAAAGGATTCCATGTGTGTGGGAAATACAAAGCATGTACTAATTCACCTATTTGCAAGGAATATGTAACCTCCAACCTCAAAAGAAACAAGAAAATAACTAAATTAATTACCTGTACTACTAACATTGTAGTTTATGTGCTAGAATGTCTGGGAGGACTCAAGTTTGTGAGAAGCACGATACACCGAGTACACAGATGCATATTAGAACACATGTGCACTATCACTAACTATGAGCAACACTATCCAGTAGTGAGCTACTTTGCACAACTACACTATAGCGATTGGAGACTACTCAGGCTCTATGGTATTGATAAAGTGAAACTAAATCCAAGGGGAGGTGATAGGGTCCTCAAACTAAGAAGAGAATCCTGCCTTATAAGTGATCCAAAGCTTCAAATGGTATGAAAGCCGATGAGGAACTCTTAATTCATCACCTAGATTAAATCATTACATACAATGTAAAGCTGGTTTTGTGTACTTGCCTTTTGTTTTGAATGTGCCTTGATTTTAGCTTGCTATTAATGTGCTATATTGCTTTTCAAAGAGCAGTAGTTTTAACCTTTTTTTTTCCTTTCTCTTTTATTTCATAGGGAAAATGGAAGGGACTTTCTAAACCTTGTGGGGTGAAGAGAGACAGCCTGGGGCACCCTACTCAATTTTTCCGCTGATGAAGAACGTCCACAGATTTGCGCCTTTCACTTATTTAATCTGAATTGATATATATATTTTTTTCACCACTCTTGAATGCTGTTGCATTTAGTCCACCGGGGTAATTTTGAACGAATTGGGACAGTCCCAAGTCCAAGTTCGAATAAGGGCTCAATATTTATTTTATTTGGTCTGGGTTTCCCCACTTGGACCTGATTGCTGATATTTATCATCGTTTGACACAGTGCGCATTCCTCAAGTTACCAATGATTGACATATTATACCTTCAATGCCATTTGTTATCAATGCCTTCTACACTATTCAATCGTCAACTAACTTATTTTCAGTGTATTGTGTGTACTGAGCCGATCCATGTAGAATGTCCACTTCGGATTTGTCCCAACCTCTCACATCGACAAATTTAAGATTAGATGTGAATTGGGGGAGTTTTTTCGCAAGATTAGAATAAAAGCATTCTTTGAAGGTAAACCCAATGTGGAAGCAGACTCAGGATACACTACATTGCGGAATAAATCCACCTTTTGTCCTGCCGCAGGGTGCATGCCACCGGAAGTCTTGGCTTTTCGAGGAGGCAGTATTTAAAGAAGTCGAACAACTCGAACCCAACACCACTATCTTTAACAATTTGAGTAGACGGGAACGTACAGCCCTTAAAGACCTAGAAGAACGAATAGATATCATTATAAAGCCAGTAGACAAAGGGGGTGCAACAGTGAAACAATACCGGGAAGACTATAGAGAAGCGTGTTTGAGTCTTCTGCGGGATGAGAGACACTATGCAAGGTTATCATGTGACCCCACTCCACGTCTGCAAAAAGAGATTTTGGGACTTACCAAAGGAGCGTTAGAGAACGGATGGATCACCAAGAAGGAAATGGAGTTTCTTCGGACCACTGAGCCCAGAACTCCATTATTTTACACACTACCAAAAATTCATAAGGGACGTAATCCACCCCTGGGGAGACCGATAGTGTCGGGAATAGGCTCCCTATTGGAGCCACTTTCTCAGTACACTGACTGGTTTCTACACCCTTTAGTCACCGGAATCAAGTCTTATCTCAAAGATACCAAACAACTCCTCAATATTTTTGCAGAACTAGAATATGACCCCTTACAGGAAACACTGGTATGCTTTGATGTTGAAGCACTTTATATGAGCATTCCCCAGGATGAGAGCCTGCATGTCATCAAAAACATCTTACGAGCTCAAGAATGGACCTGAGAGGCGCCGATAGAGTGGATCATGACTCTAATGAAGTTAGCACTGACAGAAAACTTCTTTCGTTTTGAGGACCAGTTGTACCTGCAAAAGCACGGGACTTCAATGGGTAGTATGTTTGCCCCAAGCATCGCATGTCTCTATATGAGCCATTGGGAAGACGAATATATCTGGGCTACGCATCAATTTTCGGCAAACATTAGAACCTGGCTCCGCTACATCGATGATATTCTGGTGGTCTGGCATGGTGATCCAGAAAGCATTGGGAATTTCGGGGTGTGGATTAACCAATTGAATCCCTACCCCCGGTTTACAATGACCGTGGATAGCCAAAAGGTGTCCTTTCTGGATGTGAACATCTTTGCGAAGGACGGATGATTGGAGAGTTCCCTTTACAAGAAACCTACTGACAGGAACAGTCTCCTGAGTTTTAAAAGCACCCACCCACGATCCCTCAGAGAGAGCCTCCCGGTCGGGCAGTTCCTGAGGATCCGTAGGAACTGCTCGGACTTGGAAACTTACAAAACAGAGGCCGCATTCCTGACAAAAAGATTGGAGGAGAGACACTACCCAAAAGGAATAATCAACCGGGCTCAGAAAAGATCTCGCAACACCCCTCGAACAGCCTTACTGGAGGATAACCCAAGGCGGGAGCCTGAATCCTTAATCTGCGTTACAACATACAACTCTTCATTCAACTATATTAAAAAGATCATAAATCAGAAATGGAACATTCTGACCTCTAATAAGTTGGACCTTGCAAAACCCATGTTCTCTTTCAGGAAAAATAAGAACCTTAGGAACTTCTTGGTTCACACCGAGACATACCAACAGAGACCGGTGAAACAGTTGACATTATGGAACACTCCCCAGGTGAAGGGTCACTTTCCATGCGGGACATGTGTAGCCTGTCATTTTACGGTTCACATATCCCACATTGACCTAGGCCTCCCATGGCTGTGGGAACAGCGGGCACATACAAATTGTAATACAGATAACTGTATATACATGGTGACATGTCCCTGTGGAGAAAAGTACATTGGAATGACCACTAGAAAGGTCAAGATTCGAATTAGTGAGCATCGGAGTACGATGCGCAGGAAGATCAGAGCGACCAAACTCACCTCACACTACCTGGAACATCAACATACGGATAAAGACCTACGATGGACAGTGATTGAGAGATTGAAGGGGGCACCAACCTACACAGTAGGCTACTATTGAAAGAGCAGAGATGGGTGTATTCTTTAAAAACCCATGAACTAGGGCTTAATGACTCTATACCGTGGGGTCAGTTGGGAAGGTTATGAAGGCCTACTGAAAACTACCATCATGATAAATGCGGTTTGTTTTCCATCCGGCGACCCATCTCCAAATGGACTTTAGATTCCATGAGATAAAGGCAGTTCACTTCAATTCGAAGACATGAAACATGCCGCCACCTGTCGAAAAACACTCATTCTGTAAGAACAGGACACTCACTCCAAGATGATATGAGCACAGACATTGACTTAGGCCTAGGCGCGTGATATTAGCACATGACCGGGGGCTTCTGATAACAACACATTATAGTTAATGTATGATCCCGTGGAAAATTGTACTTTAGGAGCACTATGAGCACATCCACATATGTTTTTTCACTGACTTTATAGTTGTTCCTCAAAATATACACATACTCTTTACATGTACTATTCCCAATAGGACGTCTTACCTGATAGTATGAACGCTGATATCATGGGAAATGTTTCCAGTAAATCGGTGGTATATTTCATGTAATATACACACGTTGTCCATGGACTACATCACATGGATAATATAGTTATGCGTTCTATTACATCCAGTTACCATACAGTCCCGCAGAAACGTCTTCCCTATGAATACAGTCAATGCGCTCTCACACGTGACTTGCTACTCGCCTGTTATACATTGACCCTTTGATCGGTCTTTTTACTTTTTAGATCTGTATATTGTGCACCCTTTCCAGCTGGTCCCTCTGATATTTGATATGATTAAATAAACTTCGATACTCGAAAAATGGCTCTTGAAAAAAGAAAAAAAGAAAATAAGAAATATTTCCACATTTGTTGCGTGTGCATCTCATTGATAACATACATTCTAAAAGATACGGACAATAAAGTTATGTGTGGTTGGTTTATTTATTATTAAGAAAACCGACTCACAGAGTCCTACCACCGAGACTACAAGTCCGTAGTTCCTAGCGAGAACGGTATTTCCAACTCGTGGAGCTTTTTCTTACTACATTTCCCAGCAGTGTTGGGCGAACGGTAGTTCGAGTTCAGGATCCCAGGCGTGACATCACTGATGTGCGACAATCCCCAGCGACGGCACACACCTGTTCCATGGCTTCCCGGGTCCGTCAGTCCTTTAAAACCACCTCGGTTTCTGCACTCTGGCATTCACGCCACGAGACGCGGAACCGAATAGGTATTAGAGCGGGCCGGGATCTTTGACGATGTAAGTTTTTTTGATCTTCTTCTGATGCCATTTAGCCACATATATTTATGCGAGGACTTTCGTGGTGACACCCCTATCTTCTAGACTCGATAGTTGAACAGATTGTGATGCATTAAATATGTGGTTTTTTCTAGTGTGTGACTACAAGACCACCCATCTTTTCTGCACTCGTGAGAGGCGTGCAGTGGACCTTAGTTTGGTAAGAGACAGCCTCACCACCTTTGTACGTTGCCACTGGGACAACATATGGAGGCTTCTATATCACTAAAATTAGCATTTTTCATTCGCACAATCTGACAGGGGCCGTCTAGTTATTCTTCCGGCACTGTATGTGTATTTTTATTTATTATTTTTTGTTAATTGAGCGTTTTTCCTTAGACTCTTGTTTTGGACGCTTCTACTTATTCTCACACGGGTCTTACGAAGGAGGTCACATTCGCATGGGGTATTGAGACAGGCACTATTTGTGTTTCTTGGACACATTTTGGTCGGAATTATCCAATTAGCTGCACATGAATAATGGTGCATATTTGTGAACTATTGGTTCATTCCTATCGACACACTGTTATGAGACGATGTGCACACTAGAAGGTTAATGTTGTGGTTCTATGTTTGCCTTGGTGTGTACTAAGGAAATAGTGTAATGTACTGTGTTTTGTCTTCTTTTCAGGTTGGACATCCCTATCTGAGAATGCCAGACTTAGGATAAGTATATCCATTCGGCGTCTATATGATACTCATATAATTTTTGAAGTTTTATCACTTTGATTTTTTATTATTGCAGGGAGGGACACCATTGGTATTTGTGCCTTGAAGAAAGCCGTGGCCCCATAGGGCCATACACAGGCTGAAACATGTTGGCATACATAGGGTCGTAGGACCATTGGATCCTGGGGATACCCTACTTTCTATTTTTAATAATCACTGTCTCTCCATATTAAAGGGATACCTGGAGTGAATGGTGTTTTTTAATCTTTAACCCCCCTGTCCTTTTCTCACAAGAGCTCCCTGGAAAACGGGTGAGCCCACCCTGGCCTATAGGAGCCAGGGTGCCCCAATGTTGAAGAATGACACTATTAGAGTGTGTGAGGGGAATTTAACAAAGAAGTTTTGCTCCCAATAGGGGTAGTAGTTGGTTACTTTTCCTCTTATTGAGAACTGGACCCCCTCATTAACTTTAGTTTCCTTGGCTGGTTTGGATACTTGGTTTTTGGTGAATGTCCACTTCGGTCAGATCATAGATATAGTTGTAACACTTCGAGGGCTATTATGTTTTTTTAGTCTGTCAGATGGTGTCTAATGGCTGTATGGGTGTGTGAGTGGGTGTTCCGCCCCACTCACCTGAAAACCAGGTACTGCAGGAACGAAGAATGTCCCACAAATCACCCTGTGCTTTAACCCTTCATGCCCATATATAACAGAGACATGAGTAGAAAACGCACTGAGTAAAGCAGGTAAATAAGGGAACAAGGAAAGGTATTGGTCAACTCTTGATATCCCTCTCTGGACAATCATGGGAGTCAGGGAAATTCACAAGCGTCTTAGAAAAAGAGAGAAAAAGAAAAAGAAACATAAGGATTAATATCAAGGCAGTCACTTAACATTACCCAAAAAGAATAATTAGTAATCACCATATGTTCAGCTCACTCCTTAGTATCCATCGTTGTGTCCCAATGAGAAAATCCAAAGAAAATGATCCTCAAGGTTTTACATCCAAGAAGTGAGATACACAAAGTCTTTTCAGAAATGGTGGGGGACAAGAACCAAAAAAGGAATTAGGGCCCAAAGCGGGAAAATAACATGAAGGGCAAAAAACCTGCACTGTATACAGCAAAAATAACAAGAGTTCAATTGAATGACCTGTATTATCATTATCCATCCAACTGCAGCGTCCAGAGCAAATAGGCAAGAAATATATAATCAAAACGGATATCTCTTGACATCCGCTAACAGCTATGAGATTCCCAATCCAAGCAGAAAGTAAATACCTCCGGAATGCAATTATCACAGATTGGGAGAGAAGTCTGTTCAAAAATTCCACCGGCGAAGAATCCAAGGGGGAGCTGGTAACAACGTTGTGTCAGTGAGACGCTGATTGCAAGAGTCCTTCCGGGGCAGGAACCGGAATAGAAACCAAGCAATGAGGAGCCGGGAGGTGGCTCCTAAATACTCGTTGCTACCACCCAGAGAACAGCACTGCGGCTGCGCTTGACCTCCCCTCAGCAGGAAACGGAAAGGAGAAGGCGTGAGTCACCAGGAAGGCAGGGAAAAAGACAATACCCAGAGGTAAGTGAAAAAAAATAGAAAAAGATAGCACGAATACAATACACCCGAGAAGGGGCTACGTAAAGAAGGGAACCTATGGCGGAAGTGAGCCTCGGGCCGTAACAGTACCCCCTCTCAAAAGGCCCCCCACAGGACGGGGCTTGGACAGATGACGGATATGAAAAATACGCACAAAACTGGCAGGTTCCCAGGGACGCTCATCAGGGGAATAACCCTTCCAATCCACCAGATAATATAACCTCCCCTGGCATCTCCGTGAATCAAGGATGGCACTAACCTCGAATTCTTCATGATCATTACTCAGCAAGGGAGGAAGCGGAGGCAATGCCTGAGTAGTAACAGTGTAAGGTTTAAGCAGGGAGGTGTGAAACACAGGATGTATACGGTAATCAACAG
The DNA here is from genome assembly GCA_963921515.1 of Calotriton arnoldi. Lineage (NCBI taxonomy): Eukaryota > Metazoa > Chordata > Amphibia > Caudata > Salamandridae > Calotriton > Calotriton arnoldi. The sequence continues at coordinate 22,762 of CAWUFW010002205.1, read as the reverse complement.
GTAACTCCAATTTCAAAGCAACCGGGTTAATCACCTGAAGAACCTTAAATGGCCCCACATAACAAGGTTGCAACTTCCTGGGTCCCCCCAAGTGTATGTTCTTAGATGCCAGCCACACCATATCGCCCGGAGCACCGGAGGGGGCAGGATATCGGTGCCTATCAGCCTTATCTTTCATGCTCTTCTTAGTTGCCAACAAATGTTCCTGAGCCTTTTTTCCAAATATCAGTCAGGGTAAGACTTAAAGTGTCTACTGCGGGTACTCTACCGGAAAGTTGAATGGGAATGGCTTTAGGATGGAAACCCATGGAACAAAAGAATGGGGACATACCTAAAGCTGAGTGAAAACTGTTATTATAAGCAAATTCAGTGATAGGAAGTGCTTTAACCCAGCTACCAGTAAGTGAGGTCAGAAGTCAACGGATATACTGTTCCATAGTTTGATTAGTGCGTTCAGTTTGCCCATCAGATTGTGGATGGTAAGCCGAGGACAACCGAAGTTCCATTTGTAATGAAGAACACACATCCCTCCAAAAATGGGAAACGAACTGTGCTCCCAGTCTGTCACAACTGCTGTTGGTATGCCATGTAATCGTAACACATGTGAAATAAAGATGTCTGCTAATTCTCTTGCATTAGGTAATTTAGGCAAAGGGATAAAATGGGCAGATTTAGTGAACAGATCAACAACTGCAAGAATTGTAGTAAAACCTGATTCCTTAGGGAGATCTGTGACAAAATCCATACTGATTGTATGCCACGGAGAAGGAGGAACTAGAAGAGGCTGTAACAGTCATACTGGAAGGGTATGTGAAGCTTTATGGCACAAACCGGACATAAAGATACAAACACCTGCAAATCATGACCCAAAGTATCCCACCAGAACCAACGAATGCATATTTCTCTAGTCTTGGTCATTCCAGGGTGACTAACCAATGAGGATGAGTGACACCAGGTTAGAACCTTGTTTCTTAGCTCTGGAGGTATAAATAGCTGAGTGCTGTGATACAAAATCCCATCCCTCAATTGGAAAATGGTGTTGGTCTACCAAGGAGCCATATCTATAGATGCAAGTTGTTCCTTGACGTCAACGAGAAAATCGTCAAAGTGGCAACACCCAATGATTTTATCCTGGGATATCATGGGCGTCTCCACAGGTAGTGTGGTGTCATATACTGGAGCTATATGTATTCGGCTAGGGCATCAGATTTTGCTTGTTGGGTAGCGGGTCTGTACTGATTGTAAAATCATATTCATTAAAGAACAACACCCATCTTATTTGTCGTGGGGTTAAGGCTTGTGCAGAGCGAAAGAATTCAAGATTTTTATGATCGGTATAGATCGTGACAGGATGTCTGGTTCCCCATAAATGATGTCTCCATTCCTGGAAAGCCAGTTTTATTGCCAACAATTCTCTTTTGGTCACAGGGTAGTTCTGCTTGGCAGGTAAAAGATTTTTATAAAAAAGCCATTGGATGCATAAGGCCTGATTCGATATCCCGTTGGGACAAGACCCCGCCTACCGCATACTGTGAAGCATCTGCTTCCACATAAAATGGAAGAGCTGGATCCGGATGTTTTTAAACGAGGGCAGTAGTAAATCTCTCCACTAATGTCTCAAGAGCAAGTTGGGCTGCAGTAGTTCACAGAAAAGAAACCCCCTTACGTAGCAATGCAGTAATGGGAGTAATGACATCCGAAAAATGGGAAATTAATGGTAGATAAAAATTGGCAAACCCCAATAGAACTTGTATGTCTGTCACACAAGTCGGAACTGGCCAAGAGGTAATGGCCTCAGTTTTCTTAGGATCCATCCGGATTCCTTCTGAGGAAATAATGAAACCCAAGAATTCCACACAAGAAACCTGAAACTTGCACTTTTCTAGTTTCACAAATAAATGGTTCTCACATAACTTTTGTAATACCTGTTTTATATGACAATCGTGTTTTGTGTTATTTTTTGAGAATATTAGAATATCATCTATGTACACAATAACACTTATGTCAAGAAACTCCCGAAGTACCTCATTAATAAAAAACTGAAAAGCAGCCGGGGCATTACAGAGACCGAAAGGCATGACACAATATTCGAACAAACCAAACTTTTTCCGGAAAGCGGTCTTCCACTCATCCCCGTCCCGTACCCGGATGAGATGATAAGCCCCATGCAAATCCAATTTAGTAAACACTGTGGCATGTCGCAACTGATCTAGCAACACAGGTATTAAAGGCAATGGATACTTGTTCTTAATCGTCACCTTATTAAGGGCTCTGTAGTCAATACATGTGCGAAGATCCCCCCCTTTTTGAGCATGAAAAAGAGGGGATATGACACCGGAGAAGAATACTGTCTGATAAAACCAGAAGACAGCATTTCCTCCAAATAGACCCACAAATGCTGAGTTTCTGGTTCAGAAAGAGCATAGATCCGACTACATGGCAAAGTAGCCCTAAGAACCAGATCAATGCGTCAATAATAATTACGGTGTGGGGGTAATGTAGTGGCCTTAACAATATCAAAAACGTCAGAAAACTGAATATACTGGGAAGGAACACAAGGTTCCTCAGCAGTAATTCCTGACACACAAACCAAGGGAGAGGCCCAATCAGGGGCCTCCTGATAACAATGTTGTAAACAATATCTGGAGTCGAGAGTAACAGTACATCTGGTCCAGTCTATCTTAGAATTATGTGACTGTAACCATGGTACCCCAAGAATAACTCCAAAAGTAGGAGCGTCAATCAGATCAAAACTAACAGTCTCTGAATGATCGTTATCGCAAATCGAAGTTAGTGGTTCAGATTGCTTTGTAATCAGCCCTGACGAAAGGTCAGTGTCATCAATAGCCCTAACCGGTTTGGGTTGTTTCTTGTATATACAAGGAATGTCATGTTTTGGGGCCAATTGGATATCCATAAAATTACCTGTTGCCCCAGAATCAAGCAAGATGGGGAAGGTGGTTCTTTTACTATTAGTAATCACTAAGGTTACTGTTATAATAAAATGACGAGGTCTCCTTGAGGCAGACCCACTACATCATAGGGGTTGATGCTATCAACCGTTTCCTGGTATGATGACGAACCTCCGTAATTAATGAAGGCCACCATCTTTCTAGCCGATGTATTTGATGCTTTGACTGGACAATCGTGGGCATAATGGCTGATCTTCCCACAGTCTAAACAAAGATTCTGTACCCGTCTCCTATCCTTTTCTTCCTTAGATAAAGGACCATGCACACCACCTATTTGCATAGGTTCTGGTAGATTTTTTTCTACTTCCTCCTTCTGATCCCCACGCAACATAAACATCTGAGGAGCTTGTATCCGACTTTTTTAACCCTTATCTTCAGTTAATCTATGATTTAGTTTAACTACTAGGTCAATAAACTCCGTACATTCGTCAGGAGGATTAACCACCTGCGAAAAAACATCTTTTAACTCCTCGCAAAGACCTTGATAAAATAAAGAAGTCCTCTTTTCTGGGGGCCAATGGGTTTCAGAAACCAGACGATTAAATGTAGAAATGTAAACCAACAAATCCTGTTTACCTTGTCTGAGTTTAAGTATCTCCGCATCACTTGCTTGCATAAAAGTATGTTTAGCAAACAAACGACGCATTTGCACTTAAAGTCAAAAAAATTATAGAGGATGGGATCATCATTATCCACTAAAGGCACTGACCACATCGCTGCCACACCAGCTAAATACGAAATCACGAATGCCACTTTTGAGGAATCAGCTGGGAATGCTGTAGGTCTACACATAAAATGCAGATGACATTGATTCATAAAGATGCTAAATTTATTGCTGTCACCTGAAAACTTTCTGGAGCAGCTAAAGGCACTGGTACTGGTGAACGACCATTAATGCAATGGGTGAACTTCTACCGGTACTAGAAGTCCTGTCATAATGAAAGGTTGCAGTTTGTACTATTGGCACATGTGTTTTTGGTATGGCCCCAGGAGCCCGACCCCAGGGATTATCTCTAGCTTTATATGTGTTGAGTTCATGATGTAATGCTTGATTCTCCTGTGTCAAGTCCTGTACGTCTGTCTGAATGGAGGATAACACAATGACTAAATCCTGCAATGTAGGACCCACCCCACCCCTCCTGCAACCGAGGATAAAGGGGATGATTCCTCTTGATCCATCTTCGCTCAGGCAGTATAAACTTTGTGGGCTTGGTTTTCTGTTCCGCCCCCACTCACCTGAAAACCAGGTACTGCAGGAACGAAGATTGTCCCACAAATCACCCTGTGCTTTAACCCTTCATACCCATATATAACAGAGACATGAGCAGAAAAAACACGAAAAGCAGGTAAAGCAGGTAAACAAGGGAACAAGGAACGGCATGGGTCAACTCTTGATATCCCTCTCTGGACGATCATGGGAGTCAGGGAAATTCACAAGCGTCTTAGAAAAAGAGAGAAAAAGAAAAAGAAAGATAAGGATTAATATCAAGGCAGTCACTTAACATCACCCAAAAAGGATAACTAGTAATCACTATATGTTCAGCTCACCCCTTAATATCCATCGCTGTGTCCCAATGAGAAAATCCAAAGAAAATGATCCTCAAGGTTTTACATCCAAGAAGTGAGACGCACAAAGTTTTTTCAAAAATGGTGGGGGGACAAGAACCAAAAAAGGTATTAGGGCCCAAAGCAGATAAAAACCATGAAGGGCAAAAAACCCTCACTGTATACAGGAAAAATAACAAGAGTTCAATTGAATGACACGTATTATCATTAACCATCCAACTGCAGCGTCCAGAGCAAATAGGCAAGAAATATATAATCAAAACGGATATCTCCTGACATCCGCTAACAGCTGCGAGATTTTGAATCCAAGCAGAAAGTAAATACCTCCAGAATGCAAGTATCACAGATCGGGAAAGAAGGCTGGCCAAAAATTCCACCGGCGAAGAATCCAAGGGGGAGCTGGTAACAACGTTGTGTCAGTGAGGCGCTGACGGCAAGAGTCCTTCCGGGGCAGGAACCAGCAAAGAAACCAAGCAACGAGGAGCCAGGAGGCGGCACCTAAATACTCATTGCTACCACCCAGAGAACACCACTGCGGCTGCGCTTGACCTCCCCTCAGCAGGAAACGGAAAGGAGAAGGCGCCAGGAAGGCAGCGAAAAAGACAAAACCCGGAGGTAAGTTAAAAATATAGAAAAAGATAGCAGGAATACAATACACCCCGTGAAGGGGCTACGTAAAGAAGGGAACCTATGGCGGAAGTGAGCCTCGGGCAGTAACAGTGGGTACGTGAGTTTCTGTATGGGTGAGTGATTGATTGTCTGAGTACCTGCATGGGAATATGAGTGTCTGTGTGGGTGGGTGAAAGGGTGTGTGAATACCTGCATGGATAAGTGAGTGGGTGAGTCAGTAGGAGTATGAGTTAGTGAGTGTACAAGAGAATTGCTGTATAAGTAACTGAGTGTGTGTATGGCTGTGTCAGTAAGTGAATGGATATGCCAGTAGTATATGGGTGAGTAACTGCATATATGGAAGACAGTATAGGTGAGTGTTGGAGTATATGAGTGACTATATGTGTGACTGAGTGCTTGTGAGAGTGGCTGTATGGGTGAGTGTGTGCTTGTGTCAGTGACTATATAGGTGAGTGAGTATGTGTTAGTATCTGTATGAATAAATGAGTTGGTGTGTGTATACCTGTATAGGTGAGTAAATGGCTGATGATTGACTCTATAGGTGTGTGAGTAGGTGTGCGAGTAGCTTTATGAGTGACTGACTGCGTGTGAGTGTCTGTATGGGTGTATGAGTGGATATATCAGTAGCGTATCAGTGAGTGAGTTGGTGTATGAGTGCCTGTATGGGTAGCTGAGTGGATGTGTGTGTAGACCTATGAATCAGTGAGTGGGTGTGTAAGTACTAGTCTGGGTGTGTCAATGGTTTTGAGAATGGTATTATGGAAGTTGGAGTGGGTGTATGAAAGGTTACATGGGGGTGTCAATGTGTTTATCAGAGATTCTGTGGATGATGTCATCAGTGATGTCATCTGAGATGTCATTTGAGATGTCATCAGTGATGTCATCAGTGATGTCACTGAGCAGGTCATGAGTGATGCAATATGTGAGGTCATAAGCAGTGCATCGCGGGGACGTGAGTTATAGTTAGCTCAGCTAAATATAACTGCTGAATTTCTCTAGTTTTGTGCATGTGCAATCGAGCCTAACTATAACATCCCTGTAACCTTTGTTTTTTTCAGTGAATTTCTAAGGTTTTTTAAATATTATTTCCTAACAATAATGTCCCTGTAACCTTTGTTTTCTTCAGTTAATTTCTACGTTTTTTTAAGTAGCAATGGTATTTGCAGAGTGGTGAGGAAAGCGGCGGGACCTCTGACCAGCTCTCAGGAATCCCACTGTGTTGGACTTACAGAAAGAACCAGGAGGGCTTCTTGGTCCCCAAGGTCCCTTAGCATCAATAATATATATATATATATATATATATATATATATATATATATATATATATATATATATATATATATATATATATTATCTACTGGCGGTCGCCAGTAGATAGTTATAGTTAGGACCTATTTTCCATAGGAAATCCGCAACATTCTATTTGAAATAACTCTTGCGTCGGTTGACGAATCTTCGCGAAATTTTCAAACTTTATGGCCCGCTCCGGTCCGCTCCTACCCTGAAAGTTTCGGGGTGATTCGTCAAGCGAGGGCCGAGAAAAAGTGGGGTCCCAAAACGTGTTTTCCCCATTCATTTTCCCATAGGAAACTTTAGACACGACTACAGCCCGAACTGCTGAACAAAATTACACCAAATTTGGCAAAGAGGTAGTTCTTGGTTCAGAAAGAACCCTTTTGTTAAATGGTGTAAATCCGTTCAGTAGTTGCGGAGAAATTAAAAAATAAGAGTCAAAAATCAATTTCCCATAGGAAACTTTATGCAAGGCTACAGCCCGAACTGCTGAACGGAATTACACCAAATTTGGCAAAGAGGTAGTTCTTGGTTCAGAAAGAACCCTTTTTGTTAAATGGTGTAAATCCGTTCAGTAGTTACTGAGAAAATAAAAAATAAAAAAACACATATATATCTGGGCGGAGCCTAACCACACATGTCATCGTGAGATCTGATTGGCTGTCAGCACTTCATCCTGGAATTGCTGGCAGCCATCTTGAGACCAATATACATGATAGTACCCCATTGAAATGCCTTGTAGTGAATCAAAGATTTTGAGGGTTACCAAAAGGAGAACTATTAAGGGTGATAACAGACTTTAGTTACATTAGAATTCATTTGTTGATGGTACCATACTAATTTCAGGAATTGTGGTGTGTTCTAAGGTGATTTTACCCTGTGAAAAACCTTCTGCTGGGATATCATGAATCATGTTTGAGAGAAAACTGTTTTCACATGCTTGTCCCATACAGTTTTGGAAGGTGCTCCAGAAGCTAAAATGAGAGCATATTTTCTGTAAATTCACATTATCTTTCTCAGTCATGTGAGAATGAAGTCTGACATTCTCAGTAAAACATGTACATCCAACAAGGGGCAGAGACTGTCAGTTGATTCCTTTGTGTTCTACTGCAGCTTCCCAGAGTGTTCTAAAGAACAACTAGAGTGCTAACAGCCTTACTTATGACAAAAGTATGGCACACCTGAAGCCATCTTGATTGGAATAAACTGGTAACACTTAAAACATTTAATTTAAAAAGGAACAAAATGATGGGGTTAATTTTGTCATAAAAATTATGGGTAGTGCTGTAGAATGAAAAATTAGGACATGTTTCAAGTGTGATCTCAAATATCTTCCTGTTATATTTCAACAGGAGCAGCCTGCCAGTTGATGCCTTTGTGTTCTACTGCAGCTTCCCAGAGTGTTCTAAAGAACAACTAGAGCGCTAACAGCCTTACTTATGACAAAAGTATGGCACACCGGAAGCCATCTTTATTGGAATAAACCGTTAATACTTAAAACATTTAATTTAAAAAGGAACAAAATGAGGGGGTTCTTTTTAAATAGAAATTATGGTTAGTGCTGCAGAAAGAAAAATGAGGGCATGTTTTAAGTGAGATCTCAAATCCTCTTCTATTTCATTAGAAAATTCTGACATGCAGACTGAAACAATCACTTTCAATACCAGCAGTAGACTTCCAGTTAACACCTTGGTGAGCAGTAGCTTTACTACAGTGATCTAATGAACAACTAGAGTGCTAACATTCTGAATTTATGGCAAATGTGTGACACATCTGAATGCCTTCTTGATGGAATCAAAGTAGAAAACTGAAAGCATTTCCTACTGAGGAGACTGCAGTAAATGAGGAAATTAGGAAACTTCATAACAAAGAAGTCTTCCAAGATGGCCACCAGTGAAAAAAAGAGCCCAAATGTAGCACAAATATTACCCAGATGTAGCCCACATATAGCCCAATGACAAAAGTGTGCAAAACACTTTTTATTTTTAGTTTTTTTGCAGTTTTATGTAGTGCAGACTGGTCAGGTATTGGAGCGTTGCATCTTAAAACATGACCCCCTACACTACCCGAACACCACTGCACTACCCTAAACCCTGAAACACTACCCCAGCACGACCCCCTACACTACACAAGCACCACTGCACTATCCTAAACCCTAAAACACTACCCCCAGCATGACCCCCTACACTACACAAACACCACTGCACTACCCTAAACCCTAAAACACTACCCCAGCATGACCACTGCACTCCACACCACTGCCTAAATCCTAAAACACTACCCCCAGCACTACCCCCTACACTACCCAAACACCACTGCACTACCACCCTAAAACATCAGACCCCCTACACTACACCAAACACCACTGCACTACCCTAAACCCTAAAATACTACCCCCAGCACGACCCCCTACACTACACAAGCACCACTGCACTACCCTAAACCCTAAAACACTACCCCCAGCACGACCCCCTACACTACACCAAACACCACTGCACTAACCTAAATCCTGAAACACTCACCCCCAGCACGACCCCCTACACTACCCGAACACCACTGCACTAAATCCTGAAACACCACCCCTAGCAAGCCCCCTACACTACACAAACACCACTGCACTACCCTAAACCCTGAAACACTACCCCCAGCACGACCCCTACACTACACAAGCACCACTGCACTACCCTAAACCCTAAAACACTACCCCCAGCACGACCCCCTACACTGCCCGAACACCACTGCACTGCCCTAAACCCTGAAACACCAGCCCCTGCACGACCCCCTACACTGCCCGAACACCACTGCACTGCCCTAAACCCTGAAACACCACCCCCTGCACGACCCCCTACACTGCCCGAACACCACTGCACTGCCCTAAACCCTGAAACACCACCCCCAGCACGACCCCTACACTGCCCGAACACCACTGCACTGCCCTAAACCCTGAAACACTACCCCCAGCAAGACCTCCTACACTGCCCGAACACCACTGCACTGCCCTAAACCCTGAAACACCACCCCCAGCAAGACCCCCTACACTGCCCGAACACCACTGCACTGCCCTAAACCCTGAAACACCACCCCCAGCACGACCCCCTACACTGCCCGAGCACTACTGCACTGCCCTAAACCCTGAAACACCACCCCCAGCACGACCCCCTACACTGCCCGAACACCACTGCACTGCCCTAAACCCTGAAACACCACCCCCAGCACGACCCCCTACACTGCCCGAACACTACTGCACTGCCCTAAACCCTGAAACACCATCCCCAGCACGACCCCCTACACTGCCCGAACACCACTGCACTGCCCTAAACCCTGAAACACCACCCCCAGCAAGACCCCCTACACTGCCCGAACACCACTGCACTGCCCTAAACCCTGAAACACCACCCCCAGCACGACCCCCTACACTGCCCGAACACCACTGCACTGCCCTAAACCCTGAAACACCACCCCCAGCACGACCCCCTACACTGCCCGAACACCACTGCACTGCCCTAAACCCTGAAACACCAGCCCCAGCACGACCCCCTACACTGCCCGAACACCACTGCACTGCCCTAAACCCTGAAACACCACCCCCAGCACGACCCCCTACACTGCCCGAACACCACTGCACTGCCCTAAACCCTGAAACACCACCCCCAGCACGACCCCTACACTGCCCGAACACCACTGCACTGCCCTAAACCCTGAAACACCAGCCCCAGCACGATCCCCTACACTGCCCGAACACCACTGCACTGCCCTAAACCCTGAAACACCAGCCCCAGCACGACCCCCTACACTGCCCGAACACCACTGCACTGCCCTAAACCCACAAACACCAGCCCCAGCACGACCCCCTACACTGCCCGAACACCACTGCACTGCCCTAAACCCTGAAACATCACCCCCAGCAAGACCCCCTACCCTGCCCGAACACCACTGCCCTAAACCCTGAAACACCACCCCCAGCAAGACCCCCTACACTGCCCGAACACCACTGCACTGCCCTAAACCCTGAAACACCACCCACAGCATGACCCCCTACACTGCCCGAACACCACTGCACTGCCCTAAACCCTGAAACATCACCCCCAGCACGACCCCCTACACTGCCCGAACACCACTGCACTGCCCTAAACCCTGAAACACCACCCCCAGCACGACCCCCTACACTGCCCGAACACCACTGCACTGCCCTAAACCATGAAACACCAGCCCCAGCACGACCCCCTACACTGTCCGAACACCACTGCACTGCCCTAAACCCTGAAACACCACCCCCAGCATGACCTCCTACACTGCCCGAACACCACTGCACTGCCCTAAACCCTGAAACACCAGCCCCAGCACGACCCCCTACACTGCCCGAACACCATTGCACTGCCTAAACCCTGAAACACCAGCCCCAGCACGACCACCTACACTGCCCGAACACCACTGCACTGCCCTAAACCCTGAAACACCACCCCCAGCATGACCCCCTACACTGCCCGAACACCACTGCACTGCCCTAAACCCTGAAACACCAGCCCCAGCACGACCCCCTACACTGCCCGAACACCACTGCACTGCCCTAAACCCTGAAACACCACCCCCAGCAAGACCCCCTACACTGCCCGAACACCACTGCACTGCCCTAAACCCTGAAACACCACCCCCAGCAAGACCCCCTACACTGCCCGAACACCACTGTACTGCCCTAAACCCTGAAACACCACCCCCAGCACGACCCCCTACACTGCCCGAACACCACTGCACTGCCCTAAACCCTGAAACACCAGCCCCCAGCACGACCCCCTACACTGCCCGAACACCACTGCACTGCCCTAAACCCTGAAACACCACCCCCAGCACGACCCCCTACACTGCCCGAACACCACTGCACTGCCCTAAACCCTGAAACACCACCCCCAGCACGACCCCCTACACTGCCCGAACACCACTGCACTGCCCTAAACCTTGAAACACCACCCCCTGCATGACCTCCTACACTGCCGGAACACCACTGCACTGCCCTAAACCCTGAAACACCACCCCCAGCACGACCCCCTACACTGCCCAAACACCACTGCACTGCCCTAAACCCTGAAACACCAGCCCCAGCAAGACCCCCTACACTGCCCGAACACCACTGCCCTAAACCCTGAAACACCACCCCAGCACGACCCCTACACTGCCCGAACACCACTGCACTGCCCTAAACCCTGAAACACCACCCCCAGCACGACCCCCTACACTGCCTGAACACCACTGCCCTAAAACCTGAAACACCACCCCATACACTGCCTGAACACCATTGCTCTGCCCTAAACCCTGAAACACCAGCCCCAGCACGACCCCCTACACTGCCCGAACACCTCTGCACTGCCCTAAACCCTGAAACACCACCCCCAGCAAGACCCCCTACACTGCCCGAACACCACTGCACCTAAACCCTGAAACACCACCCCCAGCAAGACCCCCTACACTGCCCGAACACCACTGCACTGCCCTAAACCCTGAAACACCAGCCCCAGCATGACCCCCTACACTGCCCGAACACCACTGCACTGCCCTAAACCCTGAAACACCAGCCCCAGCACGACCCCCTACACTGCCCGAACACCACTGCACTGCCCTAAACCCTGAAACACCACCCCCAGCACGACCCCCTACACTGCCCGAACACCACTGCACTGCCCTAAACCCTGAAACACCAGCCCCAGCACGACCCCCTACACTGCCCGAACACCACTGCACTGCCCTAAACCCTGAAACACCACCCCCAGCACGACCCCCTACACTGCCCGAACACCACTGCACTGCCCTAAACCCTGAAACACCAGCCCCAGCACGACCCCCTACACTGCCCGAACACCACTGCACTGCCCTAAACCCTGAAACACCACCCCCAGCACGACCCCCTACACTGCCCGAACACCACTGCACTGCCCTAAACCCTGAAACACCACCCCCAGCACGACCCCCTACACTGCCCGAACACCACTGCACTGCCCTAAACCCTGAAACACCAGCCCCAGCATGACCCCCTACACTGCCCGAACACCACTGCACTGCCCTAAACCCTGAAACACCACCCCCAGCAAGACCTCCTACACTGCCCGAACACCACTGCACTGCCCTAAACCCTGAAACACCAGCCCCAGCACGACCCCCTACACTGCCCGAACACCACTGCACTGCCCTAAACCCTGAAACACCACCCCCAGCACGACCCCCTACACTGCCCGAACACCACTGCACTGCCCTAAACCCTGAAACACCACCCCCAGCACGACCCCCTACACTGCCCGAACACCACTGCACTGCCCTAAACCCTGAAACACCACCCCCAGCACGACCCCCTACACTGCCCGAACACCACTGCACTGCCCTAAACCCTGAAACACCACCCCCAGCACGACCCCCTACACTGCCCGAACACCACTGCACTGCCCTAAACCCTGAAACACCACCCCCAGCACGACCCCCTACACTGCCCGAACACCACTGCACTGCCCTAAACCCTGAAACACCACCCCCAGCAAGACCCCCTACACTGCCCGAACACCACTGCACTGCCCTAAACCCTGAAACACCACCCCCAGCACGACCCCCTACACTGCCCGAACACCACTGCACTGCCCTAAACCCTGAAACACCACCCCCAGCACGACCCCCTACACTGCCCGAACACCACTGCACTGCCCTAAACCCTGAAACACCACCCCAGCACGACCCCCTACACTGCCCGAACACCACTGCACTGCCCTAAACCCTGAAACACCACCCCCAGCACGACCCCCTACACTGCCCGAACACCACTGCACTGCCCTAAACCCTGAAACACCACCCCCAGCACGACCCCCTACACTGCCCGAACACCACTGCACTGCCCTAAACCCTGAAACACCACCCCCAGCACGACCCCCTACACTGCCCGAACACCACTGCACTGCCCTAAACCCTGAAACACCACCCCCAGCACGACCCCCTACACTGCCCGAACACCACTGCACTGCCCTAAACCCTGAAACACCACCCCCAGCACGACCCCCTACACTGCCCGAACACCACTGCACTGCCCTAAACCCTGAAACACCACCCCCAGCACGACCCCCTACACTGCCCGAACACCACTGCACTGCCCTAAACCCTGAAACACCACCCCCAGCACGACCCCCTACACTGCCCGAACACCACTGCACTGCCCTAAACCCTGAAACACCACCCCCAGCACGACCCCCTACACTGCCCGAACACCACTGCACTGCCCTAAACCCTGAAACACCACCCCCAGCACGACCCCCTACACTGCCCGAACACCACTGCACTGCCCTAAACCCTGAAACACCAGCCCCAGCACGACCCCCTACACTGCCCGAACACCACTGCACTGCCCTAAACCCTGAAACACCACCCCCAGCACGACCCCCTACACTGCCCGAACACCACTGCACTGCCCTAAACCCTGAAACACCACCCCCAGCACGACCCCTACACTGCCCGAACACCACTGCACTGCCCTAAACCCTGAAACACCAGCCCCAGCACAGACCCCCTACACTGCCCGAACACCACTGCACTGCCCTAAACCCTGAAACACCACCCCCAGCACGACCCCCTACACTGCCCGAACACCACTGCACTGCCCTAAACCCTGAAACACCAGCCCCAGCACGACCCCCTACACTGCCCGAACACCACTGCACTGCCCTAAACCCTGAAACACCAGCCCCCAGCACGACCCCCTACACTGCCCGAACACCACTGCACTGCCCTAAACCCTGAAACACCACCCCCAGCACGACCCCCTACACTGCCCGAACACCACTGCACTGCCCTAAACCCTGAAACACCACCCCCAGCACGACCCCCTACACTGCCCGAACACCACTGCACTGCCCTAAACCCTGAAACACCACCCCCAGCAAGACCCCCTACACTGCCCGAACACCACTGCACTGCCCTAAACCCTGAAACACCACCCCCAGCACGACCCCCTACACTGCCCGAACACCACTGCACTGCCCTAAACCCTGAAACACCACCCCCAGCACGACCCCCTACACTGCCCGAACACCACTGCACTGCCCTAAACCCTGAAACACCACCCCCAGCACGACCCCCTACACTGCCCGAACACCACTGCACTGCCCTAAACCCTGAAACACCACCCCCAGCACGACCCCCTACACTGCCCGAACACCACTGCACTGCCCTAAACCCTGAAACACCACCCCCAGCACGACCCCCTACACTGCCCGAACACCACTGCACTGCCCTAAACCCTGAAACACCACCCCCAGCACGACCCCCTACACTGCCCGAACACCACTGCACTGCCCTAAACCCTGAAACACCACCCCCAGCACGACCCCCTACACTGCCCGAACACCACTGCACTGCCCTAAACCCTGAAACACCAGCCCCAGCACGACCCCCTACACTGCCCGAACACCACTGCACTGCCCTAAACCCTGAAACACCAGCCCCAGCACGACCCCCTACACTGCCCGAACACCACTGCACTGCCCTAAACCCTGAAACACCACCCCCAGCATGACCCCCTACACTGCCCGAACACCACTGCACTGCCCTAAACCCTGAAACACCACCCCCAGCACGACCCCCTACACTGCCCGAACACCACTGCCGCTAAACCCTGAAACACCACCCCCAGCACGACCCCCTACACTGCCCGAACACCACTGCACTGCCCTAAACCCTGAAACACCAGCCCCAGCACGACCCCCTACACTGCCCGAACACCACTGCACTGCCCTAAACCCTGAAACACCATCCCCAGCACGACCCCCTACACTGCCCGAACACCACTGCACTGCCCTAAACCCTGAAACACCACCCCCAGCAAGACCCCCTACACTGCCCGAACACCACTGCACTGCCCTAAACCCTGAAACATCACCCCCAGCAAGACCCCCTACACTGCCCGAACACCACTGCACTGCCCTAAACCCTGAAACACCACCCCCAGCAAGACCCCCTACACTGCCCGAACACCACTGCACTGCCCTAAACCCTGAAACACCACCCCCAGCACGACCCCCTACACTGCCCGAACACCACTGCACTGCCCTAAACCCTGAAACACCACCCCCTGCACGACCCCCTACACTGCCCGAACACCACTGCACTGCCCTAAACCCTGAAACACCACCCCCAGCACGACCCCCTACACTGCCCGAACACCACTGCACTGCCCTAAACCCTGAAACACCACCCCCAGCACGACCCCCTACACTGCCCGAACACCACTGCACTGCCCTAAACCCTGAAACACCAGCCCCAGCACGACCCCCTACACTGCCCGAACACCACTGCACTGCCCTAAACCCCGAAACACTACCCCCAGCAAGACCCCCTACACTGCACGAACACCACTGCACTGCCCTAAACCCTGAAACACCACCCCCAGCACGACCCCCTACACTGCCCGAACACCACTGCACTGCCCTAAACCCTGAAACACCACCCCTGCACGATCCCCTACACTGCCCGAGCACTACTGCACTGCCCTAAACCCTGAAACACCACCCCCAGCACGACCCCCTACACTGCACAAACACCACTGCACTGCCCTAAACCCCGAAACATCACCCCCAGCAAGACCCCCTACCCTGCCCGAACACCACTGCCCTAAACCCTGAAACACCACCCCCAGCAAGACCCCCTACACTGCCCGAACACTACTGCACTGCCCTAAACCCTGAAACACCACCCCCAGCATGACCCCCTACACTGCCCAAACACCACTGCACTGCCCTAAACCCTGAAACACCACCCCCAGCACGACCCCCTACACTGCCCGAACACCACTGCACTGCCCTAATCCCTGAAACACCACCCCCAGCACGACCCCCTACACTGCCCGAACACCACTGCACTGCCCTAAACCATGAAACACCAGTCCCAGCACGACCCCCTACACTGTCCGAACAACACTGCACTGCCCTAAACCCTGAAACACCACCCCCAGCATGACCTCCTACACTGCCCGAACACCACTGCACTGCCCTAAACCCTGAAACACCAGCCCCAGAACAACCCCGTACACTGCCCGAACACCACTGCCCTAAACCCTGAAACACCAGCCCCAGCACGACCGCCTACACTGCCCGAAAACCACTGCACTGCCCTAAACCCTGAAACACCAGCCCCAGCACGACCCCCTACACTGCCCGAACACCACTGCACTACCCTAAACCCACAAACACCAGCCCCAGCACGACCCCCTACACTGCCCGAACACCACTGCACTGCCCTAAACCCTGAAACATCACCCCCAGCAAGACCCCCTACCCTGCCCGAACACCACTGCCCTAAACCCTGAAACACCACCCCCAGCAAGACCCCCTACACTGCCCGAACACCACTGCACTGCCCTAAACCCTGAAACACCACCCACAGCATGACCCCCTACACTGCCCGAACACCACTGCACTGCCCTAAACCCTGAAACACCACCCCCAGCACGACCCCCTACACTGCCCGAACACCACTGCACTGCCCTAAACCCTGAAACACCACCCCCAGCACGACCCCCTACACTGCCCGAACACCACTGCACTGCCCTAAACCATGAAACACCAGCCCCAGCACGACCCCCTACACTGTCCGAACACCACTGCACTGCCCTAAACCCTGAAACACCACCCCCAGCATGACCTCCTACACTGCCTGAACACCACTGCACTGCCCTAAACCCTGAAACACCAGCCCCAGCACGACCCCCTACAATGCCCGAACACCACTGCACTGCCCTAAATCCTGAAACACCAGCCCCAGCACGACCCCCTACACTGCCCGAACACCACTGCACTGCCCTAAACCCTGAAACACCAGCCCCAGCACGACCCCCTACACTGCCCGAACACCACTGCACTGCCCTAAACCCTGAAACACCACCCTCAGCAAGACCCCCTACACTGCCCGAACACCACTGCACTGCCCTAAACCCTGAAACACCACCCCCAGCACGACCCCCTACACTGCCCAAACACCACTGCACTGCCCTAAACCCTGAAACACCAGCCCCAGCACGACCCCCTACCCTGCCCGAACACCACTGCACTGCCCTAAACCCTGAAACACCACCCCTCAGCACGACACCCTACACTGCCCGAACACCACTCCACTGCCCTAAACCTTAAAACACCACCCCCTGCATGACCTCCTACACTGCCGGAACACCACTGCACTGCCCTAAACCCTGAAACACCACCCCCAGCACGACCCCCTACACTGCCCAAACACCACTGCACTGCCCTAAACCCTGAAACATCAACCCCAGCAAGACCCCCTACACTGCCTGAACACCACTGCCCTAAACCCTGAAACACCACCCCATACACTGCACGAACACCACTGCACTGCCCTAAACCCTGAAACACCACCTCCAGCAAAACCCCCTACACTGCCTGAACACCATTGCTCTGCCCTAAATCCTGAAACACTACCCTCAGCACGACCCCCTACACTGCCCGAACACCACTGCACTGCCCTAAACCCTGAAACACCACCCCCAGCACGACCCCCTACACTGCCCGAACACCACTGCACTGCCCTAAACCCTGAAACACCAGCCCCAGCACGACCACCTACACTGCCCGAACACCACTGCACTGCCCTAAACCCTGAAACACCAGCCCCAGCACAACCCCCTACACTGCACGAACACCACTGCACTGCCCTAAACCCTGAAACATCACCCCCAGCAAGACCCCCTACCCTGCCCGAACACCACTGACTGCCCTAAACCCTGAAACACCACCCCCAGCACGACCCCCTACACTGCCCGAACACCACTGCACTGCCCTAAACCCTGAAACACCACCCCCAGCACGACCCCCTACACTGCCCGAACACCACTGCACTGCCCTAAACCCTGAAACACCACCCCCAGCACGACCCCCTACACTGCCCGAACACCACTGCACTGCCCTAAACCCTGAAACACCACCCCAGCACGACCCCCTACACTGCCCGAACACCACTGCACTGCCCTAAACCCTGAAACACCACCCCCAGCACGACCCCCTACACTGCCCGAACACCACTGCACTGCCCTAAACCCTGAAACACCACCCCCAGCACGACCCCCTACACTGCCCGAACACCACTGCACTGCCCTAAACCCTGAAACACCACCCCCAGCATGACCCCCTACACTGCCCGAACACCACTGCACTGCCCTAAACCCTGAAACACCAGCCCCCAGCACGACCTCCGTACACTGCCCGAACACCACTGCACTGCCCTAAACCCTGAAACACCAGCCCCAGCACGACCCCCTACACTGCCCGAACACCACTGCACTGCCCTAAACCCTGAAACACCACCCCCAGCACGACCCCCTACACTGCCCGAACACCACTGCACTGCCCTAAACCCTGAAACACCAGCCCCAGCACGACCCCCTACACTGCCCGAACACCACTGCACTGCCCTAAACCCTGAAACACCACCCTCAGCAAGACCCCCTACACTGCCCGAACACCACTGCACTGCCCTAAACCCTGAAACACCACCCCCAGCAAGACCCCCTACACTGCCCGAACACCACTGCACTGCCCTAAACCCTGAAACACCAGCCCCCAGCACGACCCCCTACACTGCCCGAACACCACTGCACTGCCCTAAACCCTGAAACACCACCCCTCAGCACGACCCCCTACACTGCCCGAACACCACTGCACTGCCCTAAACCCTGAAACACCACCCCCAGCACGACCCCCTACACTGCCCAAACACCACTGCACTGCCCTAAACCCTGAAACACCACCCCCAGCACGACCCCCTACACTGCCCGAACACCACTGCACTGCCCTAAACCCTGAAACACCACCCCCAGCACGACCCCCTACACTGCCCGAACACCACTGCACTGCCCTAAACCCTGAAACACCACCCCCAGCACGACCCCCTACACTGCCCGAACACCACTGCACTGCCCTAAACCCTGAAACACCACCCCCAGCACGACCCCCTACACTGCCCGAACACCACTGCACTGCCCTAAACCCTGAAACACCACCCCCAGCACGACCCCCTACACTGCCCGAACACCACTGCACTGCCCTAAACCCTGAAACACCACCCCCAGCACGACCCCCTACACTGCCCGAACACCACTGCACTGCCCTAAACCCTGAAACACCACCCCCAGCACGACCCCCTACACTGCCCGAACACCACTGCACTGCCCTAAACCCTGAAACACCAGCCCCAGCACGACCCCCTACACTGCCCGAACACCACTGCACTGCCCTAAACCCTGAAACACCACCCCCAGCATGACCCCCTACACTGCCCGAACACCACTGCACTGCCCTAAACCCTGAAACACCAGCCCCAGCACGACCCCCTACACTGCCCGAACACCACTGCACTGCCCTAAACCCTGAAACACCAGCCCCAGCACGACCCCCTACACTGCCCGAACACCACTGCACTGCCCTAAACCCTGAAACACCAGCCCCAGCAAGACCCCCTACACTGCCCGAACACCACTGCACTGCCCTAAACCCTGAAACACCACCCCCAGCAAGACCCCCTACACTGCCCGAACACCACTGCACTGCCCTAAACCCTGAAACACCACCCCCAGCACGACCCCCTACACTGCCCAAACACCACTGCACTGCCCTAAACCCTGAAACACCACCCCCTGCACGACCCCCTACACTGCCCGAACACCACTGCACTGCCCTAAACCCTGAAACACCACCCCCAGCACGACCCCCTACACTGCCCGAACACCACTGCACTGCCCTAAACCCTGAAACACCACCCCCAGCACGACCCCCTACACTGCCCGAACACCACTGCACTGCCCTAAACCCTGAAACACCACCCCCAGCACGACCCCCTACACTGCCCAAACACCACTGCACTGCCCTAAACCCTGAAACATCAACCCCAGCAAGACCCCCTACACTGCCTGAACACCACTGCACTGCCCTAAACCCTGAAACACCACCCCAGCACGACTGCCTACACTGCCCGAACACCACTGCACTGCCCTAAACCCTGAAACACCACCTCCAGCAAGACCCCCTACACTGCCCGAACACCATTGCTCTGCCCTAAACCCTGAAACACCACCCCCAGCACGACCCCCTACACTGCCCGAACACCACTGCACTGCCCTAAACCCTGAAACACCACCCCCAGCACGACCCCCTACACTGCCCGAACACCACTGCACTGCCCTAAACCCTGAAACACCAGCCCCAGCAAGACCCCCTACACTGCCCGAACACCACTGCACTGCCCTAAACCCTGAAACACCAGCCCCAGCAAGACCCCCTACACTGCCCGAACACCACTGCACTGCCCTAAACCCTGAAACACCACCCCCAGCATGACCCCCTACACTGCCCGAACACCACTGCACTGCCCTAAACCCTGAAACACCACCCCCAGCACGACCCCCTACACTGCCCGAACACCACTGCACTGCCCTAAACCCTGAAACACCAGCCCCAGCACGACCCCCTACACTGCCCGAACACCACTGCACTGCCCTAAACCCTGAAACACCACCCCCAGCACGACCCCCTACACTGCCCGAACACCACTGCACTGCCCTAAACCCTGAAACACCACCCCCAGCACGACCCCCTACACTGCCCGAACACCACTGCACTGCCCTAAACCCTGAAACACCAGCCCCAGCACGACCCCCTACACTGCCCGAACACCACTGCACTGCCCTAAACCCTGAAACACCACCCCCAGCACGACCCCCTACACTGCCCGAACACCACTGCACTGCCCTAAACCCTGAAACACCAGCCCCAGCACGACCCCCTACACTGCCCGAACACCACTGCACTGCCCTAAACCCTGAAACACCACCCCCAGCACGACCCCCTACACTGCCCGAACACCACTGCACTGCCCTAAACCCTGAAACACCACCCCCAGCACGACCCCCTACACTGCCCGAACACCACTGCACTGCCCTAAACCCTGAAACACCACCCCCAGCACGACCCCCTACACTGCCCGAACACCACTGCACTGCCCTAAACCCTGAAACACCACCCCCAGCACGACCCCCTACACTGCCCGAACACCACTGCACTGCCCTAAACCCTGAAACACCACCCCCAGCACGACCCCCTACACTGCCCGAACACCACTGCACTGCCCTAAACCCTGAAACACCACCCCCAGCACGACCCCCTACACTGCCCGAACACCACTGCACTGCCCTAAACCCTGAAACACCACCCCCAGCACGACCCCCTACACTGCCCGAACACCACTGCACTGCCCTAAACCCTGAAACACCACCCCCAGCACGACCCCCTACACTGCCCGAACACCACTGCACTGCCCTAAACCCTGAAACACCACCCCCAGCACGACCCCCTACACTGCCCGAACACCACTGCACTGCCCTAAACCCTGAAACACCACCCCCTGCACGACCCCCTACACTGCCCGAACACCACTGCACTGCCCTAAACCCTGAAACACCACCCCCAGCACGACCCCCTACACTGCCCGAACACCACTGCACTGCCCTAAACCCTGAAACACCACCCCCAGCATGACCCCCTACACTGCCCGAACACCACTGCACTGCCCTAAACCCTGAAACACCACCCCCAGCACGACCCCCTACACTGCCCGAACACCACTGCACTGCCCTAAACCCTGAAACACCAACCCCAGCACGACCCCTACACTGCCCGAACACCACTGCACTGCCCTAAACCCTGAAACACCACCCCCAGCACGACCCCCTACACTGCCCGAACACCACTGCACTGCCCTAAACCCTGAAACACCACCCCCAGCACGACCCCCTACACTGCCCGAACACCACTGCACTGCCCTAAACCCTGAAACACCACCCCCAGCACGACCCCCTACACTGCCCGAACACCACTGCACTGCCCTAAACCCTGAAACACCACCCCCAGCACGACCCCCTACACTGCCCGAACACCACTGCACTGCCCTAAACCCTGAAACACCAGCCCCAGCACGACCCCCTACACTGCCCGAACACCACTGCACTGCCCTAAACCCTGAAACACCAGCCCCAGCACGACCCCCTACACTGCCCGAACACCACTGCACTGCCCTAAACCCTGAAACACCAGCCCCAGCACGACCCCCTACACTGCCCGAACACCACTGCACTGCCCTAAACCCTGAAACACCAGCCCCAGCACGACCCCCTACACTGCCCGAACACCACTGCACTGCCCTAAACCCTGAAACATCACCCCCAGCAAGACCCCCTACACTGCCCGAACACCACTGCCCTAAACCCTGAAACACCACCC